>CM053596.1:13314064-13329433 GCA_028646575.1 Pseudocheirus occidentalis | reverse complement strand
ACCGAGAGAAGAAAGAGTGAGGGCTGCTTGGGAAGAGAGAGCTGGTGGGGGGGCTAGAGAAAGAGGAAGGTCTGAGAAAGAAGGGATGATGGAGAAATGGAGGGAGGGAAGGGCAAAGGGGGAGGGCGGGAGAGAGAAAGGGGGGGAGGGCAAGAAAGGGAGAGATGGAGAAAGAGAGGCGAAAGGGGGATGGGAAAGGGGAGGTGGTGGAGGGGTACTCTCAAACAGTAAGAAGAGGGGGTAGAAAAAGAGAGAAAAGAAGGAGGAAGGAGAGGGGATAGGGACTGAGGGGACGAGCTCCCCAAGGCAGAGGAAGGGGAGGGGGCCAGGGATGACCAGTCTGGACTCAATAAAATCCCAGAGCTTGACTAGAGAATAAAGAGACAAGAGTCTCTGTCCTCCTTTAGCCCCCTCTTCCAGACTCCCTCCCAACTGGGGAATTTAGGAGGGGATGGTTTTAAAATCTTTATTTAAAAAAATCCCTGTGTAAAAATAAGGAAATAGGGAGGAGGGAGGTGTAAAAAGGGAGAATGGAGCTGGGGAGAGACTTGGGATGTGTGGGGGTTGTCTCCTGCATAGGGCTATTCAGTGGGTCCAGTGGAGGCTATTTGGGGGTCTGGGCTGTTTTCTGGTGAGGGGTTTTCTCAGTATTGAGGAAGGTATTTAGCATCTAGGAGGCTATTTCCTTCTTGGTGGGCAGGAATTGGATGCTTTGTACCTAGTAGGCACTTAATAAATGCTTTTGGAATTGAATTGGACTGTTGGGGGGGCTGTGATTTCTTTAAATGAGAATATCAGGATTTGGAGGGGTCCAGTTTCCCCCTTCCCAGATATGTGGTGTGTGTGTGTGTGTGTGTGTGTATGTATGTGTGCTCTCCTCTCTTCAAAGAGGTACCAAGGTATGTGTGTGTGTGTGTGTGGGGCCTACTGGTTTCTGCTTAACAGGAGTATTGCTGGGAGGGAGGGATGAGTAGGACTTTCCTCCCCCCCTTTTACCTGAGTAGAAGGATGGATGAAAGTATTAAGATGTGAGGGAAGGTGGGGAGGGGTAGGTGTACACTCAGGTTGTTTAAGGGTGTAGGAGGGGGTAATAAGGCACATAAGGGGTTAGTCAGAACATAATGAAGGTGCTCCTAGTGGGTGGAGGTGTGAGGGGAAAGCTAGTGTATTGGTGTGACTAAGGGTGTGTAAGAGGAAATCTGGGGAATATGAAGAGGCATGTGGGGTGTGTGTGTGTGTGTGTGTGTGTGTGTGTGTTTGTGCCAAGGAGTTCTTCAGAGGGTAAGGGGGTATTTAGGATATATGTGAGGGGATGTTCCTGGGGTCTTTGGGATATAAGTCTGTCTCCTTATCTCTGGGGCATCAGGGCATGAATGTGTGGATGTGTGTGTGGGGGGGAGCCCTACTCGGAAGCCCTCTTAGGTGTGTTTGCTGATGGAGGAAAGGAGGGGGTGGGGACTGGAAAGAATGAGGTGGAAGGGACTGGAGGGAGAGTTGTGGTAGGTGGGGGGGGGATAGAGGGTTAAGGGTGTGAGAAAGAGGCATCTGGAATGTGGGAGCTGGAGGAGGCCTGGGGTGGGGGAGTACCCACTGTTAGGGGAAGTCCCTTTGTCCAGAGGGAGAAGTGAAAAGTTCTTGGTGAGACTGGCCAGGGTCCTGTCACATCCTTCCCTGATAGTCACCTCCCTATGCTGCCTGGAGATCTTCCCTTCTCACCCCCTTTGTGTCACCCCCTTTTCTCTTGCTTCTTTCTTAGCACCCCTTTCTTCTCGACAACCCCTTTCCCCTCTTCTTTACTGTTTCCATCACCTCCAGTCACTGTGATTTCCTCTCTCTCTCTCTCTCTCTCTCTGTCTCCCCATCTCTCTTTTCTTTTGCTATCTCATCTCTTTCCTCTCTCTCTGAGTCTCTGTTTTTCTCTCTTCCTCAGACTTTTTGTCTCTTTTCTCATCCTCACTCTGCTTGTCTCAGTCTCTGTCTTTGTCTGTCTCTGTCTGTCTCTCTCCCTCCTTCCCTCCTCTCTTATGGTTAGTTTCTTCTCCTTCATTCTCCCTATCTCTTTTCTCTCCTTTCTTCACTCCTCTTTTCTCTTATTTCCTCTACTCCTGCCCCCCACCCCCACCTTGAACCATCTTGTGAGAGTGATTGAGAGATAAGGCCCAGGAGGTCACTGTAGCCCTTCTCTGGATGTGCCCCAAGCAGTATCATGTCTGCCCTTTGGACTGTTGTTGCCTTGGGCCTTGGGCAAGAGGGCATAGCCGAAGACCCTACTTCTTTTGAGTAGGAGCCCCTTGCCTGGATCCTTCCCTGGGGGCCTTTGACTGATGTTTATGGAAACTTAGCTCATCCCCAAAGACAAACCAAGGTAGCCAGAAGAGGTCATGTGAAAATGCACCAGACCCTCCCTGGGCTGAGGAAAGGTGGCCTAGGGGAACACAGGTTACAAAGAGGGCTGTAAACACATGGGCATGAATTCAGGGTTACAGGGACAAGAGGGGGTCATGACTTTGCTCATTTCAGTCCAACAGATGGGGTACAGAGCAGGTTTGCAGAGAACTCTGTTAAGGATTATGGGGCAGGTAGGTGCGTACTACTGAGTGGTTTACAGACAGATGAATTCTCCATGGGGTGAACCATGGGGGTCTGGGGCCATACCCATTTAGAGTATTGGTTTGGCCATGAGGAAATGAGGAGGTGAGGGGCTCACACAGAGGCTTAGATGCCCCAGGGAAATGATCTGAGGGATTTGAGGTCAGGAGACCCACATTCAAGTCAGCTGCCATGGCAGGATTTGGGTCCCAGCAAAAGAGATTCTCCAACAGGGATTTGTGTAGGTATGAACTCATCCCAATGGAGAGCCGAGGGGGTGTTGATTCTGATGCAGGAGGGCAGGTATGCTAATAGGATTCTGCTGGAAAGTTAGCTCCATCTCCATTAAGAGCTGGGGTTTTGGAGGCAGGGGGCAGAGGGGTTAATTTGGAAAGAGCAAGCTAAAACGGATTGTGGAGAGAGCTGCTATCTGGGGCCACTGAGCCTGTGTAGGCCAGCCAGACTGGCTCCAGAGGGACCCGACTTTAATCCAGGGGTCTCCAATCCCTTCCACTCCAGATGAGATGACTGGGGTTCCTGTGTAGGGCTTGGGATACCCTGTGGAAAGCCTGAGAGTCCTAGGGTTGTGTTCTAGGAGGCTCAGTAGTGTGCATAGTATTTATGTCTGTGGGGGGTGGGGAGGGGGTTGGCAATGGGAGTCGGGGAGCTTTGCAATCGGCTGTCGGCTGGAGAGTTGTAAGCGGGGATTCTCTGCGCATGAAGGGACCAAGGGCAGGGTTTTCCACTGTTTGTGTGAAAAGCATGATGGGTATAGAAAAGGGATTCCGTGTATCCCTATGTATGTGTGTGTATGTTAGAGACATGCACACATGGGGAAACATGCACATGCTATGTACATGTCTCTGCTTTGAGGTTTCTGACCACCTCTGATGGAATATTTAAGTGTTTGTGAACACATATGTGAGTGTATGTGTCTGTGACTCTGACTTGGCATACAAAATGTGTATCTGAGGCTCTGTGTTGGGATTCAGGGTGTCTGTGCCGTGTCGAGGATTAAGTTTACCTGAGGAGCACATAAAAGAAGTGGACATGTGTGTGCCAGGTCTGAAGAAGGCACATGTGTGCTTATCTGGAATCTGTGTGGCCCATGAGGAGCTGTTAGGGGTGGCCAAGCCTCAGATCATCAGTGAAGGGGTGTGTGTGTGTGTGTGTGTGTGTGTGTGTGTGTGTGTGTGTGTGTGTGTACATGTGTGCCACACAAAGGCCCATTTCAAGCACCTGGGGCAGGGGTCACATACTGGACGACTCTGGGGGCAGCTCTCATACCCCTAATCTCCCCTGTTTCCAGTTCCTAGTGCTCAGAGAAATGCTGCTACTTTTGTTTGCACTCCTGGCACCACCCATGCTATCCCATACCCTCTCCTTTGTTGAATGTGGGAGATATCTGCCAAGCCTTGTTCTCAGTAGGCATGCAGAGAGGTGGTCAGTCACCCCTCCCCATAGCTGCACCATCAAGATACAAGACCTTTTTGTCCTGCTTAGGGCTCTGGGACTTGATTCCTGCGATCTTCCATAAATCCCTTCCCAAGGCCCCTCCTAGCTCCGACATCCCCTCTTTAAGGCCCTCCCAGCCCTGACATTCCTTGTCTTAAGATCATACCCAGCCCGGACATTCCCTTTTCTAAGGCCCCTCTCAGCTCTGACATTCCCTGTTCTAAGTTTTGTGTTCTAATGTTCCTCCTGGCTATAGTATTCTATGTTCCAATGTTCTGTGTTTTAAAGGTCCTTCCAGATTTTACATTCCAGAATTTATGATGTTCTCTAGGTGTGTCTCAGAACAGGTTAAGAAACTTGATTCTCCAGGCCCTGCTTCAGGTCTGTCTTCTCCCCTGCTCTCCCAGCTCAGTTTCACAAGGCCTTTCAACCCTACCCCATCTGCTCTGATTCTGGGCAAAGCCCTGGGAACAGGAGTGGTTGAGGACTTTTTTTTTTTCTGTTGTACAAATGGACACAAGCAGACAGAGCCCCAGGCTGGGGCTTGGCCTAGACCACATGGTTAATCACTACCAGGGCTGGTCTAGCAGAATGAACCAGGGTCCTAGGAATCTTCTGCCTTTTCCCCTTATAATCCAGGAAGGTGGGAGCTACAGCTCCTTCTAGACAGTCTGCTACCTGTCCAAGACTTCACTCGTTACTGGCTCTAGCATCTAGCATGCTTCTCCCTCTGCCCTCCAAGGGATAACTTCCTTCAATTGTACCCCTGAGCCTGTGTGGTTATAGAATCATTGGATTTAATTAGAACTAGAATCCATCTCAGAAATCATTTGGTCCCACCCCTTAGAAGTGACTGAGGTCCAGAGTTGAGGGACTAACTGGTCAGTGGCCTCAAGCTGACTGGGAAGGGGAGAGGTGAGGCCTGGCCAGAGATGTCCCTTATTTCCCCTTCCTTCAAGGCCCAAGGTATTGTGGGCCATGTCCCCTTCCTCCGGTGACACCCTGCCCTTCACTAAGTGGGATCACCTCCACACTATTTCTGTACTATCAGACACAGAGTCTTAGAAACATCTGAATGGAAGAGGAGACCAGTGGGTCTGTCACAGAGCCCAAGGCTCAGGCTACTCTGAGCTGCTCTGTACATGGACGTCCCAGAGCTGTTGAGAGTAAGGCTGTGTAAGGCCCATCCCCTCTCTAGGGCTGGTGTGTCCGTCTTACAGGGCCAGGGAGGCCAGTTTAATCTCCAGCTCCAAAGGCCATCCATTCCTCCTCCTTTGGGTTGGGCTTTCGTTTCAGGTGGCCAAGATGTCTGCATTACTGACCTTCCACAGCCCTGAGATAAGGGTCTGCCCAGTTAACGTGTATCTCTGTTTCTCTTCTGTTTCTTTGTGTCTGTCTCCCCAGTCTCATCTCCTGTCTCCCTCCTTGTTTCTCTTTTATCTCCCTGTTTTTGGTGTATCTCTGTTTTTCTCTCTGTATCCCTCTGTCTCCTGTTTCTTTCTTTCCTGTATTTCTTGGTTACTTTCTATCCATGAGTTTTCTTCTCCGTCTATACCCCATCTCTACCAGGTTCTGGTGCTGTCTCTGTGTGTGTGTGATATTATTTGAGACAAGGGGTCCTAAGGATGCTGTTGGTCTGGCTGGGCCTGGGGTTCAGTCCTGAGAGGTCCCTCTTCCTGCCTGAGGGTAAGGGAATGGTTCAGAAGCGCCACCCCACCTTCCTACATCTTTGGGTTAGAGATTTATACAAGGGGTAGTAGAGAACAGTGCAGGTGAGCCTGGTTCTGGGATTCCTCAGCGAGGGAAGGCCCGGGTTTCCTTTTACACCTGCCTTTGTGCCAGCCTCTGAGTGTGCACATTCAGCAATCCTACCAGCTGGGAAGTCCTTCACAAATTCCCACAGGCTTCTGACTATTAGGACAGGCTTCCTAAAGGAAGTCGTTCTAGATCTGTGGCTTAAAGGGCCTTTGGGATTTGGGTCGGTTGAGAGAACGGTGTTTAGGGGCAGAGATAGGCCTGAAAAATTCAGGGAATTGGGAGGCTAGTTAGCAATGGACCCTGGAGGCCTCAGATGCTAAGATGAAGAGTTTGGACTGGACCTGATGGTCAGCAGAGACAGTCTAGAGCCTGTCTACAGAGGAGGTGGCATCATGGAGTAAATCAATAGCCTTTGGTGGGCTTAGAGACTAAAGTGTGGGGTTTGGATCCCAGCTTCCCTCACTCACCTTGCTGCCTTAGGCTCCTTATTTGTAATATCAGGGGCCCTGATTAGGTCATCCCTAAGGTCCTTTTCAGCTCCTGATATTCTGTGATGTCAGACATGGAAGAATGTAGAAGACTTGGTCCTAGGTTGTCTGTGTGACCTTGGGCAAGGTCCTGCCCCTCTCTCAGCCTCAGGCCCTTTCTCTGCAAAACAAGGGGGCCATGTGTGATGGTTACAAAGGTCCCTTTTAGTCTGATAGCCAGCCATTTTAAATTTCAGGCTCCTGTGTGTATTCAGGTTTGGAGTCACAGGGCTCCAAAGGGACAAACGCTTTCTTTTGTCAGGGCCTAACTTTCCTTTTCTGTACCATGAGGGGCTTCAACTAGCTAGGTTGCCTGTAAAATTCTTTGGAGAGGCAGTGTGTGCATGTGGTGGAGTGCTGGCCTTCTAGTCAGGATTTAAGGTAGAAGGACTTAAGCTGAAGGAAGGCCTGAGTCATTTATCTCTGTGGGAGAAATGGGCCTGGGTATAGCTCCTGAAGGGCGACAGGTCCCTTCCCCACATAGGACTTCTCCCTGACTCCTGCCTCAGTCCAGCTGTATGACTCTGGGCCTTTCATTTCACTGGGCCTCAACTTCCCCATCTGCAAAATGAGAAAGTTGTGGAAGTGATGTCCCAGGTGCCTTCTAAAACCTGTGGTCCTTTCCACCTGTTCTGTCCCAAGAAACATCCCAGCTCTCATTCTGTCTTCTGTGTTCTAAGGGCCCTTCTAGGTCTTGCCCTTAACTTCACTATCATGGATGTAAGTCTTTTGTTTAGACAGAGGTGGACACACATGAGTAAAAGCTGAAAGGCTGACCCTCCTACTACTCCACACCTGTCTTCCCTGTGTGGGAAGGAATGCCCTGCTGACTCCTGAGTGGCAGAAGTATCAGAATGGGCTCAGCACACTAAGGGAGAGATTTGGCCCGCTGACTGTTTTTGTATGGTTTCAGTGGCTTGTTCCATTTGTAAATAAAGTTTTATTGTATTTTAAAATGTAAAAACATTCTAAGCTCCTGGGATTCAGGCTGGAGTTGGCCTGTGGGCCATAGTGTACCAACCATTGTGTTGGAGTATTAGCAGAGAGAGTTCTGGTTGACTTGTAGCCCAGGTAGGCTTATTATATTGTATAGCAGAGATTTGATGAAGGAGCTGTAATCTACTCCAAACCCTGGCCTGGGACCTGTCTCCTCCAAAGATATACATGTCATACCCATGATGCTTTGTTACCCCCACAGCCATAGGAAATAGAAGAGAAGGAAACCATGGGTTTTCCTCTGAGAATTAGGAAGACTTTGGTTAGCCTTCCCAATGGCATATCACAGACTTGGGGTTACCTTCTCTTCCCCTTGTCTGCTCCCACACCAGCACGCAATTCAGTCAGAGGGAAATGCAGCCCTTCAGACCCCATCACATCATTTATTGTAAGAAAGGGGCACATATTCACACTCACACATACATATACAGAAACTCACATGTATGCACATCCAGACCACTCTAGTGTGCACAGCTAGGTAAACACACAGGTCTATATATACACTCAGGTTTCATGCCATACACAGGGATCCACACAGGTCACACTTGTATAGAGAGACATGCAGGCCACCCCAAAACACAAAGGCCTTGAGGTGTTCCATAACCTGCTTACTGCTCCTCAGGTTCTCTAACTATGGGTCTGAGAAGTGGCCCCAAATCCCTGGTGGTTCCTGAGGTAGGGTGAGCAAAAGCCACAGGCTGTGGGTGACTTGACTGCGATATGTCAGCTTCAAGGTGGGCAGGAGGTGTCCAGAACCAGCCTGCCTTCTTCCCTGCAGGCTGAGACTAGGCGGGGCTTGGGGGTGAAGTCCATACCCAGGCTGGACAGCTGGGGTGGGGGAAGGGAGAAGGGGGAGGCAGACCCTCTATGTGTGGCTAATTGTGTGTGCTTATGTGGGGGGCATTTTTCCATGAGTGTCCTGTTGAAGCCTGAAATCTTTGAATCTCTGTATGTGCCTGGGTCGGTGTGTATGTGTGTATGTGTGATTTGTTGTGTATTTTTCTGTGTGTGTCCAGTTACCTCAGCATACCTGGAGAGAATACATACACGTGTGGACGTGTGTGTCCCTGTGCCTTTGCGTGTCCATGAACGTGTCGTGTGGGGGTGGCCGTCCCAGGGTCACCTCGATTTTGAGTGTGTCCGGGCCTGGCTCGGGGCCTGCAGACGTCGGCACATCTGGGAGTCTGGGAGGCAGAGCCTTTGTGCGGTCATCGTTAACTTGGTGGCTGGGGGGAGGGGGGAACAGTTCAGAAGGATGCTTGGCTGCTTGTCCACCACCGGGCCTCTCTGTCTGAATGTGTGTGTAGTGAGGGAGGGGAGGCGGGCAACCGTCTTTTTCTGGGGCTCTTTCTATCTGGATCTCCCCATGTTTCTGAGCCCTTCAGATGAGTCTGGATTTTTCTACCTGGGTCTACCATCATTTAGGGTCTGGGGGACTCCCTGTCTTTACATGCAAACCTACGTCTTTGACAGAGATTTGTGGGGCTTATTCCCGCTGCCTTTTTGTCTTTACTGGTCTCTGCATCTGTCCACTGATCTCTGAGCCTTTCATGATGTTTCTGTTTTTAAAGGTGGCTCCAGGTCTTTTGCGGGGGGGTTAGGGGGAGTCTCCCTGACTATTAGTGTTTCTCTTTATATATTGATTGATTCTCTATATTTAGGTTGCTCCTGAGTCTTTTGGGGTATTGATGTGACTTTTAGGGGGTCTCCTTGATTTGGGAGGTATTTCTGTATCTCTCAGGGGCCTTGTCATCTTTTGAGGTGTCAGAGTCTTTGTTTCTGTGTCTTGCGAGGGGCCTATGCATCTTCCTACTCATCTGTACTTTTCCGGATAGCTCTATGAATTTCTAGGGTCTCCCCACCTTTTTGCCTCATTCTTCATCCTGTGGGGTACCTCTGAGGGTCTTCATCCTTTCAGGCCCTTCTGTTTATGATCTCACAGCAGCTGGGCTGGCTCAGAATCTCCCTTTATGGGTAGGTGCAGGGGCTTTTGTCAGATGCAGGTAAATGACGAGACTTGCTTTGTGTTCCCCCAGAAGGGCTACTCAGGGTCTGCATGGATGGTGTCTAACTCCCCCCACCCTATGGCCCACCCCCTTCCCTCCTCCTCCTCTTTCCCCCATGACCTCTGCTGCCAGCCAGCCCAGAATACATATTTATCAGAGAGTCCACAGGGGCTGCCCTTCCCCCACTGCTCCCCTCAGGGCCCAGGCTGCCCGGCTGCGGAGAAATTAACCCTGTGACACAAGAGAGTGGCTGACACCCGCCCTGCCCGCTGTGACATGCGTATACAAACGCACACACATATACACGTGTGGGAACCCAGCGCCGGGAACAGGGGCTCTCAGCCTCGCTGGCCAGGCAAAAGCCAGAGAGAGGTGGGCACGCGGCCTGCGCACACACACGCACACACACATTACCCCTCACCTACAGAAGGGCACATTCAGACATGGCCACAACAACATCATGTGTGCCCAGTAGCATGGGCTGTTCTAAACAAGGAGGGAACCATGTATGCACTGTGCATGGGGAGAGAAATAGGTGTGTGCCCAGACACCAACCTGTGCCGGATCACATAGAAACATCCGCATGAGATGGAGGGGAATGACCACACAATGGGCCATGTAAAAAGCAGGTGCAGATGATGAAACACGCAGAAAAGACACAGAAAAATACATCGGAGGGGCCGTATAGAAGCACGCACTCATCAGGGAGCGTTCACGAATACAGACGTGTGGAGGAAAACACAAACACCCACATTGTGGACCACATGGAAACGTGGCAAAAACGTGGTGTTTTCTCCACGGAAGTGCTGAAAGGGAAGGGGCTGTGCCGTCCCTCCAATTGCTTTCCTCAGCCCTTTCCTCTGCCCTCTCACTTGTTCTTGGGTCCGAGGCCTCGGGGTACAGGGAGGCGGGTGAGGTGCCCAGCCTGGACCTTCCCTCTCCAGCCCGCCAGCTAGCCCAGGGCTGTCTGCCCAGGCTCAGAGAAGGGGGATCTCGTTAGGGGCCTGGCTGGTCAGGAAGGGCCGCCTTGAGGAGGGCAGATCCCCGGGGACAAAGAGCCAGCTCCAGAAGTGAGGTCTGGGGCGTCCCCGGCTCAGCGTGTCCAGCCTTGGCTTTGGGCTCCTTCCTGAGCCTGCTTATCAATAGGTTAAGTGGTAGGGTCAGGGTTATTGACCATCCGATTAGGAGCTTGTCAGATCAATTCCCCTTTCGTCTCCTTCTCTCTCTTCCCTCCCTCTCTGTCTCCCGCCCTCTGCTTGCTCCTGATTACTCGTATCTTTAGCCATGGTCCCATCCTCTTGCCCCTGGATCCCTCCTTCTCTCCCCCCAGTGGGGGGCCGGGTCCTGCCCCACCCCCCATCCGTCACTCCCTCCCATATCCTCATCCTGAGATAAAATCACAGAATGTTGCAGTCCAAATGAGCCTTAGGGTTGTTGAATCCAAACCATCATGTCACAGGTGGGAAACACTTGAGACCCAGAGAGGGAAGGGACTTGCCTAAGGCCACACAGTAAGCAAGAAACCTGAGATGAGAAGCCAGGCCTGGTGATGTCTGGACCAAACCTCTGCTGGGTGCCCAGGACCCTTCCTGGAGCAGCAGGATTGACATGGGAAGCCCTGTAGAGCCCAGCTGAAGCCTGGGGGGGACTCTGCCCTCATAAAGCCCTTTCTTTCTATTGGCCTCAGTTTACCCCCTTTCAGCTCCAGCCTCCAAAGTGGGACCATTCCTTGTTCCGTGGCCATTGCATTATCTGATATTGAATGTGTCCTGTGTCCTACCCTTTAATCCACATGCCTCCCATAGAAGAGGCCCAGATTTGGTGCTTGTTCAGTGGAATTGGAGCCAAATATTCTACACTCTGTGCTTTTCCAACTTGGAGAATCTGTGGTGTTCTATCTCACTGTGGCTGTAAGCACATGCTTGTCCCTCTCTGGCCCTAAGATCATGGCTTAGACTAGACTGTTGCTTTCAGTTTGGCAGTCTACATGCTGATATTGTTCTAAATTCTCTCCCACTTCTGACATTTCATGTTTTAAGGGCTCTTCTAGCTTTGACAATCCCTATTCCAAGGGGCCGCCCAGCTCTGACATCCCCTGTTCTAAGGGCTCTACCAGCTCTAACATCCCCTGTTCTAAGGTACTGCTCAGATCTAATCATACATATTCTGCATTCTATGTTCTGACATTCCATAGGTCTGTGCCTTTCTGTGTGATCTCAGGAAAACCCCTTCGCCTCTCTGGGCTTGTTTTATCCTCTAGAAAAGAGTGTCAGTCTGGATCATCTCTACAGCCCTCGGCTGCAGCCTCCCATGTACTGACATCCCCTGTTCTAAGGGCCCTCCCAGCTCTGACATTCCCTGTTCTAAGGGCCCTCCCAGCCCTGACCTTCTCTCTTCTGCTTTCTGAGTTGTATGTCCTAATGTACCGTGGTTTGTGCCACGCTGTGTGACTTTCGGGAAGTCTCTTTGCCTCTCTGGGCCTCAGTTCCCCCCTTGGTTACGGGAGGGTCTTGGACTGGAAGCCTGAGAGCTGGGGAATCCCTGGCCCCCCCTGCTCCCCCCAGCTGCCGTCACTTACAGCAGTATTGACGGCCGGCGGTGTCTGGCCGTGTTCTACACTCCGCGCGGCTAATTGTTTTGACTGGGAATTGGCAAGGCGATTAAACGCCATCGATTTCCCCCCGCGCGCTGCATCGATTTTTAAATTTCCTATTGATCCCGGCCCTAAATCTCCTTAACCAAGACCTCACAGCGCAGATGACAAGCCCTGATTAGCTCCCCCGCCCCTTGAGAGAGCCTGGGGGGGGGACAGGCCCAAGTTTCCCTTTTGTTTGCCCCCCTTTCAATTCCAGGTGGGGGGATCCCACCAAACCAGCCTGGGAAAAAGAGACCCACAGATTGCTCCCCTCCCATCCAAGCCCCCTCTCTCCGGGCTTGGCACTCAGGGATCATCCAGGACCATCACTGAACAGTGGGAGCCTGAGGCTCAGAGAGGGGAGGAGAAGGGAGAGAGCGGTCCAGGGGGTCCAGCGAGTCAAAGCCAGAAGGAGGGCCAGGACCAAGGTCTCCTGGCTCCCAGGCTCAGATTGTAGAATATTAGCTAGGGAAAACTTGAGTCCAGGCCAATCATTTGGCAGAGAGGGAGACTGAGGCCCAGTGAGGGCAAGTGTCTCTGCTTTTGACCATCTGTGTAACCCTGAGCAAGTTCCTGCATCTCCCTGGGCCGAAGGGTCTGAAGCCCTTTCTGGATCCTGACTGAGCATCCCTGTAACTCTCCTGAGCTCGCACGGAAGGCCGGGCACAGACCCAGGACTGGAGTTAGGGTTCCTACTTACACCAAGCTTTCTGTGGCCTTTACCTTCACATGCCAAGTGCTGAAAAGGCCCCTTCATTGTGCAGAATCAGAAACAGGCTCAGGATGGAAGGGACTTGCTTGGAGCCATCTTGGGCCACAGAGCAAACCCTTTTCCTTTCTCCGCTCAGTTTAGAGTCAAAGTGGTATTGTAGATGGGTCGCTGGGCTTGCTGTCGGAAGACCTGGGTTAGATCCCCCCTCAGACCCTCTGGCAAGTCACTCAAATGGTCTGTGCCTTGGTTTCTCCCCCAGCCTGTCAACCCTGCTCTCATCTTATCTGGGAAGATTAGAATGTAAACCCTTTGAGGGCAAGCTTGTCTTTATTTCATCAGCACCTGCCTAACAGTGCCAAAGTATTTATTAAACAGAGTGTTTAATAAATACCTTGTTAAATGAAAGGGTGAGCGAATGAAGGAAAACCCTAGCCCTGGGACACACTGGTCATGGTTCTGGTTCAGTCCCTGTCTTGCTGCATGACCTTGGGGAAATCTCTTGCCCTCTCTGAGCCTTGTACAATGAGGTGTTTGGGTTAGATGGTTTTGAAGGTCCTGTCCAGGGCCATGATTCTGTGCTCTAACATTACACATCCTGAGGCCTTTCTGAGCCTATACCAGCCCTTCTCTCATCCACTTCTGTGCCTGGGGGATCCAAAGAACAGGACAAGGGCCCTTGTAACTACCTTCCCTTTATCCCCCAGCAGGGTTCTGGGGCAGGGTGTAGACACCAGAGGGACCTTGTTGGCTGGAAGTGACCTTTCTCTTTCTCCCTCTCTTCCCAACTAAAGGTTCTCGACTGGACTGGGTTGGTGGACTGAATGAGCTAACCCCCCTGCTGCTGCTGCTGCTGCCCAAGAGGTAAGGACTCTGAGTCTGACCAGTGTCCAGGGGTGGGGGAGAAGAGGAGAGGTGGCTTACCTGGGATTCCTATATGATTGAATGAGAAAGATACTGGCAGGGGGCCTCAGTAGACCACAAGTCACATATGCATCAGCCGTGGGAAAGAGCTAGCTAACGGGATCCTGCGACATGTGGATAGAAGCAAAGTGTCTAGAATGAGGCAGGTAATGCTGCACGTGGAGGACTGGGCTCAGTTCTGTGCTATCACAGCTTAGGAAAGATTTTCACAAACTAGAGCCTCTGGAAGTAGACTCCCAGGATAGCGAGGGGCCCTGAGATCATGCCGTCGGAGACCATCTTAAAGGACCTGGGAGGGAGAAGGCTTGGGGTGGGGCACCACAGCTCTCCTTATATAATCAAAAGGCTCTCTTTGGGGGTGGAAGGCTCAAAGAGATTGTTTGGGCCAAATATAAGGAAAAGTGCCCTGACAGTCACAGCTGACCAAGAACAGAGCCACTGAGAATGCTAGGTGGGATCTGGACATCCGAAGGAGCCTTAGTGATGCTCTAGTCCAATATCCTCATTTGACAGATGGGAACCTGAAGCCACGTTGAGTGGGTAGAGGGCCGCTTGCTGGGTGTGTGAGAGCAGAAGTTCCTTTGGCGTGTGAGTTGGGCCTGGGGGCTATGGAGGCCCTTCGCAATTCAAATTCTGCAACTCTGTGAAAGTGTCCAAGTTCAGACCCCTAAGAACAGAGTCAGGATTCGAACCCAGGTCCTCAGAGCTGTGCTGTTTTTACTGCCCTCCCCTGTCCTTTATGAGGGGCCATAATACTAGGGTTTGCTCTGATATCTGGGGAGAACCAGGAAATCCTGCCTTGACCGAACATGTTGGGAAACGTGGTGGGTTCAGTATGAAGGGTCTGTCCTTGGAATCAGGAAATCTGGGCCTCAGCTCCAGAAAAAAGGCTGCCTTTTTCCTCTGTGTGTATTTTCTAGACCTTTGGCTCCTCCTGGGTAAAAGGTGAGAAGTAAGGGTTCTCTCACAAGATTCTTGTCTGACTCTCCATGGCCCCATTTGGAGTTTTCTTGGCAAAGATACCGAGGTACTTTGCCATTTCCTTCTCCAGCTCATTTTACTGATGAGGAAACTGAGGTACACAAAGTTAAGTGACTTGCCCAAGGTCACACAGCTAGTAAGTGTCTGAGGTGGGATTTGGACTCAGTAAGATGAGTTTTCCTGACTCCAGACCTGGCCCTCCACACACTATGGCGCCACCTAGAGGCTGTGCAGAAAGGGCTCTATGCACATTGTAAGCTTTGGTGACCTTTGTATATGGCAAAACTGGTATAGAGGGCTGTGTAAATGTCAGAGAACTTTGTGAACTTTAATTACAAAGTCGAAAAAGCTTTGTAAACCATACAGTGCTCTGTAAAGATGTGGAGGGCTTTGATCAAATGTAGAATGTTTTGTGAACCATCAAGTGAGGGCTTTGTAAACTGTAAAGTGCTTTGTGAACTGTAGGGGATTTGAAAATTACAAGGTGCTTTGCAAACAGTTGAGGGCTTTCTAATCTGTGAAATGTTTTGGAAACCATTGAAGGCTTTGTAAACTACGGTACAGCTTTCACAAAGAAATAGAGTCTAAAGATGGTATTAAAATCCTGGTTATGTTTTAAGACTAGGACAGGGTTCAAATCAGGGGGAAGGTAGTAGGTGAAAGGAGGTGTTACCATCAGTCTTCAGGGTCAGTGTACATGGTGTGGATGTCAGCTAATCAGTGTCATTCATTTGGCAACAAACAGACCAGAATTTATTCACCAAAATGGGCATTGTCTTTAATGTTTCA
>CM053596.1:13291144-13313964 GCA_028646575.1 Pseudocheirus occidentalis | reverse complement strand
CTCCCTTCCTTCCTCCTTCCCTCCCTTCCTTCCTCCCTCCCTCCCTTCCTTCCTTCCTTCCTTCTTTCCTTCCTTCCTTCATTCCTTCCTTCTTTCCTTCCTTTTTTTCCCTAGGTCTTGGTTTCCTCTGATTTAAAAGGAGAGGGCTGGACTACAGGTCTCTCTTGTCTACTCCAGTTCTGACATGCATATTTTATGTTCTCAGGCCCTTCAAGTTCTGATATCCAACATTCTAAAGGTTCTGACCTTCTCCTAGTTCTGCTCTTCTATGGGATAAGAGCTGTCCTAGGCCTGACGTTCCCTGTTCTAAGCCCCATCCTCCCAGCTCTGACATTCTCAGTATAAGATCCTTCTCAGCTCTGATAGTCCATGATCCAGGGTCCCTCCCTGCTCTGAAATTCTGTGTTCTGTGTTCTAAGGGCCCCCCTCCCAGAATATGCATGTCAAAATTGGAATGAACAAGAGAGATCATATAGTCTAACCACTTATGTTCTAAGTGCCCTCCCATCTCTGACATTCTTTAGTCTAGGCTTCCTCTGGAGCCTGACATTCCTTGTTCTAAGGTCCCTCCCACCTCTGACATTCTGTGTTCTAAAGGCCATCCTAGCCCCAGAAATTCTCTTTATTGTTCTAGGATCCCTACTCACTTTTAATCTGTGGGATTCAGCACCTGGAGCCCATCCCTTTTTGCTTCCTCAGTGGATCCACATCTTAATCTTGTGAGGGTAAATCTTGTTTTTGGAGAAGGCCCCCATTCATTCAGGGCTTAGCCAGGAAGAGAAGGCAGGTCCAGAACCAGGCATCACGTGTTAGTCATGAGACAGGAGTCAAGGGTCAAGGCCAAAGTTCCTCCAAGCTTGATTCCCAAATCATAGAACATCAGAGCTGGGACCAAGCACCAGAGCGGGAGGGGGCCTTCCCTGATGTGAGGAGCTCTTCGTACAGCCAGGATTGGAGGTCTGGGATTGGAAATACAGATTATGCCAGAGATATGAAAGGAAGACAAGACAGGCAGAACGCAGAGGCATGCCCCTTTCTCTGTTCTGACCCTGTTGAGTTCATTGTTGTAATTCCGTGGTTCTGTAATGCAGATGGGGAGTGTGGCCTGCAGCTGGGATCTTCATGATTGGCAGTGAGTTTGGTTCATGCCAGAGAAGGAATTAGGGAAGTGAGGGCTTTGGCTTATAACCATGAGGGTGAGGGTGGTGATACAGAAGTATAGTTTGGCTTCCACCTTCCCATGGCAAGGGAGGCCCGTGTCATAGTCAGACTATGGCTCAGTTGGAGGGGGAACTTGGGGGGTAGAGTGGGAAGGGAAGCCTTCCAGATGTGGGCCTTTCCTTTGTGGCTGCGGGAAGGGAGCTCCAGGTGTTGGCCAAAGCCACACAGGTGCCAGAGGCAATAGGTCACATATGTGTTGGCAGGGACGCATATGAAGGGTGGTCAGAGGGGTATGTGCATGTGTGTGTGCAAGTACACATGTATGTGCATGTGTGTGCATGTGTGTGCGTGTTCTTGAAGGCTGCTAGAATAGCTGAGGATGCAGCAGGCTTCCAGTCAGGGCCTTTCTAGAGATCCGACCTCTTCTTCCAGCATTGGGAAAAATAACGAGAGGGAGGCATATGTGGATGACCAGGTCTCAGCAAGTGAGTGATCTAGAGAACCATGTTGCTTCCTTCTTGCCAAACACCCCAGGGACCCCTGGGGAACAGAATGTTCTCAGGAAACCAGTCTCTGGAGGGGGATGCCCAGGGCACAGGCTCAGGGGCTCTTGGGCTCTTCCCCTGGCTCTGTTTGGCAGCTCCATCTGCCCATCTCTGGAGCTCACGGCCCAGACCCCAACTAAATGTGACTCTTTCCCACTGACCTAACTCACCTCACATTTCTGTCTTCCATAGTGCTGGAGGTAAGGGGCCTGGATCTGAACCCAAGCCCTGCTTCCTAGACCACTGTCTGGCCTTACGCAAACCTCAGTTTCCTCATTGGCAAAACCAGGACGTCAGGCTAACTGCTCTGAGGTCCTTTGTAGCTCTCGGCCTCTCCTCCCCTTCCCTGGACCTTTCTCTTTCAGACGTCAGCTTTTCTTCAACCTCCATGTTTTTTCTCTCTCTTGGACTCTCAGTCCTACTCCCAGGCTGTGTGTGTGTGTGTGTGTGTGTGTGTGTGTGTGTGTGTCCGTGTCCATGTCCGTGTCCGTGTATGTCCTACTAGGAGAGTCTGGGGACTGTTGGGGAGGAGAGGACAAGGGCTCACAAAATTATGACCAGAGGCTCACAGGGCTCCTGGCAGGACTGATGGGAGAGAGTGGAAGAGGGGAGGAGAGACAGAGAACGCAGGGAAGACAAAGGGGGGAACAAGGGCAGAGGCAGACATGGGTAAAAAGAAAAAGGGTTGGAGCAACAGAGATATAAGGAAAGAGACAGAGAAGAGAGGAGAGGAGAGAAGACAGGAGGAGGAGGAAGAGAGAGAGGGAGAGGGAGGGGAGGAGGGACAGAGAGAAAGAAAGGAGAGAGAGAGGAGGAGGAGGAGAGAAGAGAAGGAAAGAGAGACAGACTCAGAATCAGACAGAGAAATGAGGTTAAAAGTCAGAGAGGAGAGGTAGAGACAGAGTCAGAGAGAGCAGATCAGTGAGAGACAAGATCAGAGACACCGAATCAATCAGGGAGATAGAAAGCAGAGACAGGGTCAGCTAGAGAGAGTTACAGAAAGAAAGAAAGGTAGGGGCAGAATCAGAGAGAAAGTCAGAGATAAATAGATAGAAAGAAACAAAATCAGAGACAATCAGAGACAATGAGACATAAAGACAGAGATTCAGGAAGAGGCAGAGACAAGAGAGAGACAGTGTCAGAAAGATAGAGACAGGGTCAGAGAAACAGAGACAAGCAGAGAGTGTCAGAAAGAGACAGAAAGACACGCAGAAAGATAGGACCATCCATAGAGACACTCAGAGACAGTGAGAGAGAAAGGAGAATCAGAGGCAGAAAGTTGCAGAGAGGGAGAGGCAGATGGAGCCAGCAAGAGAGGGAAAAGCTGAACAACTGATGGAGAGAGGGCTTGAGCCAGAGGAAGGGCAAGACAGAAGCAAGAGAAGGGGGCTGGGGGGGGCAGCCAGAGAGCCCTGTCAAGTCTTGATCCTGCTAAAGCTCTAACTCTGAAGTGCTGGTGTCTAGAAGAGTCCTGGGCAGGAGCCTTATTTTCCAGGGGTGAGTGTGTGGGGTGTTGTGTGTGTCTGGGGCGGGGAGAGGCAGAGAGAGAGAGAGACAGGGAGACAGAGACAGAGAGAGAGATGGAGAGGGGGGAGAGAGAGAAAGAGAGAGAGAGAGGGAGGGAGAGAGAGAGAGAGAGAGAGAGAGGGAGAGAGGGAGGGAGGGAGGGAGAGAGAGAGAGAGAGAGAGAGGCTGTGTTTCTCTGAGTCATGAATCCAACCCAACACAAGCGTCTCTTGCCTGCCCCCATCCTCAGCCTTGCAAGTCCCTGTAGCCCCTGGGTGGCCCCCTCTCTCTCTTTCTAGCAGGTCCTTCCACTCCCCACTCTCTTCTTCGTGTCCCACCCCCAGCCACCTTCTTGGACTGATCCCCAAGGCTCCAGGGAAGGGCTCAGACCTCTTAGGCCTTTGCCTTAGATACCTGAGGGGAAAGGTTCAGTGCCCCCACACTTCAGGCTCTCCCTACCTCCTCCTGCCTCCTGGAGGTCTTGGCCTTTCTGAGCATAAGCTTTTTCTGTCTGTCTCTGGTCCTGGCCAGGCTTGACTCCCTCTCTCCCTTGATTACTTCCTTCCTCTGAATGTGTCTCACTCTGTCTCTCCCCTGTCCCTTCCCCCCACTCCTTTGCTGTCCCTCTCTTTCTTTCTTTCTCTGCCTAATGGGTCTCCCCTTCACATCTTCCTTTTTCTCCCATGTCTCTCCAGTCCTCCAACTTGGCAACTTGGCGTGTTTGTTTTCCCCACCTTCTTTCCTCTCTGTCTCTCTCTCTCTGTCTCTCTCTCTCTGTCTCTCTCTCTGTGTCTTTCTTCTCTCTCTCAGTGTCTCTTTCCTCTCTCTGTCTTTCCTCTCTCTCCTCTTTTTCTACCTCTCTCTTTCTCTTTCTCTCTCTGTCTTGTTCTATTGTCCCTCCCTCTCTTCTCTCTGTCCCTTCATGTTTCTCTGTCCCTGTTTCTGTCTGGTTGCCTCTGTCTCTCCCTGTATCTCTTTCTTTCTTTAACCCCCCACCCATTCCCCTTGTCTCTCTGTGTCTCACACCCACCTCGGAAATAATTGCTTTTGTCTGGGCTGGACTGGACTCGTGCTGCTGGGGGGGGGGGAAGGGAAGAGGAGGGGGAGCGGGGGGCTCTGGGGGGGTTGGGAGGGACGGATGGAGGTCGCTTGGTGAATTTGCACAGGCATTTGTCCAGGCAGAGGGGGTGTGCATGCGTGCGTATGTGTATATGTGTGTGCTTCTATCTTTACGCGTGTATCTGCATGTGTGAGTGTGTATGGGTGTGCCAGGGGATGACAAGGGCCCAGCTAGAACAGGACCAGGGCAATCCTTTGGAGCCCCTTCTGGATTTCAGGGACTCTATGTGTGTTTATGTACCTTCATACCTATTCTCCTCCCATGGTCACTCAGATACACACAGAAACACACATGGCCACTCACACACAAAAGTGCATGTAGAAACACACATGATCACCACAACCCAGACGTGAGTCCACATGTCTTAACCACCCAGAGCTACAAAAAGGCATACATGGCCCCTGAGGCACACACTGACTCCCCCCCCCCGACATACGCATGCAGTCATTGAGAGGTGCATGGGTTCTCTCACACACACACACACACACACACACACACACACACCACTTGAAAACATGTATATTTACTGATAACCTGGAACGACAGACAGGGTCTGGGTCACACCTGTCACTGCAGCCTGTGAGCACACACACACACAGGTACCGGTACCTACAGACACCACACTCACCACCCCGTACCTGCTCACGCCCACGCACCCCTATCCATGCTGCAGACGGACCCAGGGGCTGCAGCCTACCTCTCTCCCTTCCCCCACCAAGGACATAACCACCAGAGCCAATACACACACACATACACACACACATATGCACACACGCTCACAACCCAAGGAGAACCACACAGTAGGGCCGAGTGATACAGAGATGCCAGATAGACAGACACATGCACACACAGGACAGAAGGGGGAAGGGTGGGGCAGGGCTCAGTCCTTCAGCCTGACCCTAGGCAGTTGGTCCCAGTCTCCCCCACCAAAATGTCCTCCATGACATGGTTTCTCTCTTTCTCTGAGACCTCTTCCCCACCCAACCCCAGGTTTATTTTCTCAGAGGTCTCTTGTTCCGTCTGCCCCCCTTCATTGCCACCCACCTCATGTTATCTCTCTCTCTTTCTCTGTCTCCCCTTCCATGTCACCTCCATTCAGGCTTATCTCTGTTCCTAAAATGTCTGTCTGGGGGTTCTATCCTATTCCCCCAACCCCTGGGGAGTGCCCTCCTCTCAGATTAGGGTCCAGGCCTAGGCCACACTCACCGGCTCCTCCTGGCTGGGAGACCCTTGAGGTCCCTGATGTCCTTCCAAGGGCCCAACCCCAGCCTGGGGTGAAGGGGTCCAGTCTGGGAGAGGGGGCTGGTATCGGGGAGCCAGGGAGCGGAGCCTGAGATGCAGAGAAAGGCAGCCAGAGGCAGGGGCTTTATAAACCGGCCGTATTGATCCACCATGTCACAGCCCCGGTCGATAGCAGAGCTGGGAGAGAGAGGGAGAGGGAGAGGGAGAGGGAGAGAGAGAGAGGGAGAGGGAGAGGGAGATAGACAGAGAGACAGAGAGACAGAGACAGAGGCAGAGAGAGAGAGAGAGAGGGAGAGAGAGAGAAAGGGAGAGAGAGAGAGAGAGGGAGAGAGAGAGAGAGAGAGAGAGAGAGAGAGAGAGAGAAAGAAAGAGAGAGAGAGAGGGAGGGAGAGAGAGAGAGAAAGAGAGAGGGGGAGGGAGAATAAAAAGATGCAGAGAGGGGTGAGAGAGACAGAGACACAAAGGAAGCCAGAGAAAAAAGTATGGAGAGAGATAACCAGAGACAGATACAAAGAGAAACAGAGAGGGAGAGACAGAGACATAGAGACAGAAAGACAAAGAGATAGAGCAGAGAGGAGACATTCTATCTGTCTGTCTGTCTATAGAGCAGAGACAAAGAGAGAGAGAGAGAGAGAGAGAGAGAGAGAGAGAGAGGAAAAGACATATATGTGTATGTATGTATATATGTGTGTGTGCATATACATATATGGAGAAAGAAAAAGAGAGACAGAAAAAGAGAGAGAGGGAGAGGAGAGACAGAGAGACAGAGGGAGAGAGACAGAGAAGTCAAGAGAAGAGGGAGATAAAGCATTCATAAAGAAGGGGGAGGGAGTGAAAGAATAGGGCAGGCTGTGGGGGCCCTCACCCCCCTTTTCATGTCACCTCCATCCCTGTAACCCCGCCAGCTTTTTCCTGACTCTTCCCTCTCTGTCTTTGACCTTCTGTTGCCCAGGGCTTTGGGGGAAAGGGTTCTTGTGTTTGGTGTGTCCATTTCTCAGGGGCTGGGGAGGAGCTCATTGTGGGGCATGGTCTCTCTGAGGGTGACCATGGTGAGATCTGGTCCCGTTAGGTCGTATTCTGGGTCCCGAATGGGATAGAGTCTGGCATGGTTTTAAGGATTGTGAAACACAGATTGGGAGCTGGGAGAGACCTTTGAGGTCAGGTGGTCTTCAAGGGTCTCGTTTTATATGTGAAGAAACCAAGGCTCGATGTGGAAATGGAATGGGTCCTCAAAGGCACCTCCCCGAAGGATGAGGTTGGCAAGGACCCTAGAGAACTAGACCTCTTACTTGATACACGAGAAGACTGAGGCCCAGAGAGGACGGATGACTGGACTAGGCACACACCACACCACTAGGGGGAAACAGAAGAGCAATAGTTTGAACCCCAGCCTCTTCCCTCCGCGCCCTGTTCTTCTCTTGTGGAAGCTCAATTTCAATGACTGTGTTCTCTGGGTCTCCCTTTCTCTCCTGCTCTTCCTTTTTCACTCTGACCTTCTCTTGTCTCATTCTGCCCTTTCCTCCCTTTCTCTGGGGCTCTGTACACCTCTGAGTCATGGTCCCATCAGAAAATGGGGCACCTCTCAGGTTGGCCTGAACCTGAGCCTTCTTCCAACGAGGAGTTGTGTCATTAATACGGAGTAGGGGGTGATATTGAGGGCATTCTCCCTACCCCTAGCTAGATATCTGGGGTCTGCGCTTATTAGAGGAGGGGCAGAGAACCTCTCCGGTTGGCCTGGGTCTGAGGTTTCCCATTGACGACTGGCTTTCTTCTGATCAGGAGTATTTTCTTCTTCCCCCTTACAGGGGGGTACCAAGAAGGGGTGATGACATTTAGAGAAGAGATGGGGAGTACTTGGAAGCACACCCTGGTCCTGGCTTTTCTAAGGACGCTCCTGGTCTTTGAGGGGAAATGAAACAGGGAATGGCTTCATCCTATCTCCATCCCTGGCCTGGCTTCAGTGCAGGTCCAGCCCAGGCCTCCCCCAAGCCCGGTCCCAGCTCCCAGCCTCAGCTCCCTTTGTTACTGGAGGGGGAGGGGACTTGCCAGTGGAGGGGCCTCATCCTGACCCCCGACCCCTCTCCACCGCCCCCCTCCCCCCGGGGCTTAGGGGGGTGGGCCCACGAACTCCTTGCCTGGGTCCCCTGGGGCCCACCAGCCCAGTGACGTGATGGACAGCTCTGACCATCGGCCAAATGGCCCAGGGAGTGAGCCAGGGGCCGGGGAGGGGGAGGGGAAGCAACTCTGAGCAGCTAAACCAGGGGGGACGTAGGGGTGTGTGTGGTGAGGGGACAGTGAGAACTAGCGTTAGCTTAAGGGAGGAAAAAAGAGTGTTTGGGGGCAGATGACCATAGGGTTAGCAGGAGGCTGGGGGGACCATTGGCTCGAAGGGCCAGAGGAAATGAGAAGAAGGCTTGGGAGAACATTGGGGAAGGCGTGGGGTGGCCTGGAGAGAGACCAGGAAAGCCATGAGAGGCAGGAGTAGATTCTGGGATGGGCAGAGATTTGGGGAGACCCTCTGGTGGGGAAGTTTGTGGCTGCAGAGAGAAGAGAAAGGATTGTTTAAAGGGGGCTCCTCTGGGGTGGGTAGAGATTTGGGGGGATTCTGGTAGGAAGTGCCAGGGGACAAATGTAAAATGCCAGTCCCTTCAGAACCAGATCCAGGGTCCTCCATTCCCATCTCTCCTTGGGCCAGTGGGTCCACTCTGTCTGAGTCTTCATGCCATCTACCTGCCCCCGTCCCCAGCCTTCAGCCTGACCAATGCAGGGAGTTTCAGAAAGGGGGGGAAGATTCCCTGGCGCGGGAGAAGCCGGGGGAAAAATATAATGGGAAGTAAGCTGCCGAGGCTGGCTGAGAGAGAAAGGGCAGCAGCCAGCGAGGGGGGGTGCAGGGGGGCAGGCGGCTGTGGCCAGGCTCTGAGGAGGCCTGGCCGGCTCTCACACCAAGCCCTCCGCGTCCCCCCTGCCGGCCCCCTCCAGCCGCGATCGATCCAGTTTCTTGGCAATAAAGCATTTTTATTGTCAACTGCCCTGAATGCTAAATGTGAGGCCTGGTCCTTCTCCTCCCCCCCACCGCCACTTTACTGCACCCCCCCTGCTCCTCAGCCATCCACCTCCCCCCCCCCCAGCAGCCCTCAATATCAGCTCCGTCCATCACCCAGCCCTCCCTCCTCCTCCTCGTCCTCCTCCTCTCTTTCAGTCCCTGGATCTTGGATAAGCTACCCAAGGCTCCCCTACATCCATAGCTAGCCAGAGACCTCACAGGCCCTGGGGCTACCACCTGACTGGTCATTTTTCCCTTATTGCCCCCCAAACTCACCTCTATCCATCACCCAGACTTCCTCTTCTTACTCCTTTCTCCTATGTAGACCCCACCCCATAGTCATGGCTGGCCCAAGGACTTCCAGGTGCTGGGGTTCTCACCTACCTGGCTATTCTCACCCAGCTGTGCCACAGTATCCATTCCAACAATTGCCCCTGGTCCTTCTGTCTTGGGTATCACTCCAGAGCCCTCCCCATGCCCGTGGCCAGCCCAAGACCTTCCAGGTGCTGGGGACCTCCTGGTATCAGCTCCTTCCATCACTCCATCTTCCTCCTCCTCTTCTCTAATTTGTGTTTGAATGAGTCACCTAGGGGCCCCCTCCCCCACAGCTGACCCACTGCACCCTAGAGATGGGGGACTCTGGCCTGGCTGCTAATTCTCTCCCCTCTTCAGCCACGATCCACATCAGCACCTTCATCCATCAGCCGGGTTTCTTTCGTTTTTATCCCAGCCTTGATGAAGGTTCCACTGTGTCCACAGATTCCAGAGGCCTGGGGCTCTGGCTTGGCCCCCAAACACCAGTTGGGTTAGTTACCCAGGCCTCCTCTCTCCTTATCCTGTGTCCCTGATAAACCACCCCCCTCTGATTCTCAGAGCCAGCCCATTGGCATCCAGGGACTTGGGACAGTTACATGCGAGAACATTCTCTTAGAGAGGCAGCCCGGGCTCTGAGTCAGGGAGACCCAGGTTCTGATCCCACCTCAAGCCCTTACCTGCTGTGTGACTTTATCTTCCCTAAGCCTCAGTTTTCTCATCTGTAAAATGAGACGGCTCGGTCTATAAGGTCCTTGCAGCTCCAAATCCATGACCCTGTGATCCTATATCCATCTCTAAGGCCCCCAATATCAGCTGTATTTATTACCTATCTTCCTCCTCCTCCTCTTCCTCCTTATATTCCAGGGCCCTGGGGCTGTCACCTGGATTCTCTGGCTTTCTTCATGTCTCAGGTAAAACCCCACTCTCTTCAAGGGGCCTTTGCTATTTCCCCTAACGCTAGTCCTTCCCTATAGCTCGTCTCATGTTCTCTCCCCGTTAGACTGTGAGCTTCTTGAGAGCAGTGGCTATTTTTGCCCACAGCTCCCCCTTCCCCACCTTGCAGGGTCCCTGAGAAAAAGCCAGGGGGGCCATCAGGGAGGGACTCTTGGGGACCAGAAGGGTGGTTTAGAGAAAAGGGGAGGGAGGGAGGGAGTGGTGGGGAGACAAGAGCTCAGATCAAGCTCAGGAGAGGATGTTGAGTACAGGACTGGTTCAGAAGGCAAGAGGCACCAAGGAGAGGAAACTGAGGCAGTGTTTCTCTGGCTGGTGCCGAGATGGTCCCACATACTGTTATGCTTGGCCCATGCTCATATCCATGGCTCTGACACCACCATTTCTCCTTTATGTCTCCCATTCTTTGTGCTACTAAGCCCTGCTTTTTGTCTTTCCTGTCCTGGCTGTTCTCATCCTCTCAGTTCCCCATCCCCGTCTCTCATTTGTAGCTATCCATTCTACCCACTCCTATAGCTAAAGAGAGCCCTGGATTGAGAGGATGCCTGGGTTCTGGGTCTGAGCCTTCCAGGACCCACTGTGTGACCTTGGACAAACATCTGCCCTCTGGGCTTCAGGGGCCTGTCAAATGAGGGGCTGGACTTGGCCTAATGACCCTTCTGGCCCTGACATTCTCTGTTCTAAGGGCCCTTCCAGCTCTGACATCCCCTCCAGCTTTGATATTCTGTTATTCTATGCCTCAACAATGAACAGAGTTGGAGCTGGGCAGAGGGACTTGCCCAGGGTTTCAGCCAGGACTGGAAGGTTTCCTGCCTTCCCGGCCAGAGCTCTTTGCACACTGATACTTCCACTGTGACCAGAACCTTCAGAGTGCTAGGTCCAGTCTTCTGTAGGGGCAGCTTTCCCACTCCCTTGGGGTCTCTTTCCTGGAAGTCTCTCTAAGGGAATGTGGGCTGTAGTTGTGATGCGAGCTCTGTGCAGGGGGAGCCAGGCATCTCTGACCAAGGTGCTGAAATGCTTTCTCTCCTAAAAGACACTACGTAATGTGATTTTCACATTCTGGGGTATTAGTCTAAGAGCCTGGGATTTCTAAGATCAGTGTGTGTGTGTGTGTGTGTGTGTGTGTGTGTGTGTGTGCGCATGCACACATACGCGCTTGTGTGCATGCAATGGTCATCTCTGTCTTGACCTTCTTCTACTTTCCTCATCTTCTGCTCCATATCATGGCACTGATGTTTCTTGTCTCCATCCCTATGTCCACCTTCCTGCTTCCCTCCAGGTTTTACAGTTCTCTGCATCCTCCATGGCCTCTTAGCCTCTGGTGTCTACCCCTCCCTTCCCTCCTACCCAGGGTCTCCATATTCCTTTGCTTGCAGCCTTACTCAGGCCTCAGCCCCTGATCAGAAATTCTCCCTGACTTCCTTTAGTGAATGGAACCCATCTCCACTTTTCCTTAGAAGTCTGCCCTCAGCCTTCCACCCCAGCTTTGGCTCCCTGGGAGGCAGAGGAGGGCATTATTCTCCTTCTTCTTCCCCAGGCCCATTCCCATATGCCCCAGGCTCAGAGCATCAGTCAAAATCACATGCCTGGAGCTAAAAGGAGGATTTGGGGGACCATGAAGTCCTGCCCCCTCATTTCATTATTTTATTTTTCCCAATTTTATTTTTTTAATTAACAAAAAAATCTATTCTCTTTCCCTCCCACTGGAAAATAAATTTGCAATAACTTATAATAAATATGCAGAGTCAGGAAAAATAAATTGCTGTGTTGGACATGTCCCCAAAGCAGATGTCTCAGCCTGTCCCCTAAATCTATTATCTCTCTGTCAGCAAGTGCAATTCTTTCATTTTAAAGATGGGGTAGACTGAGGCTCAGAGGGGGCCCATAAGTTGCTAGAGTTCATGCAGTGATATTAGTAAGTGATTTCTTTAGGACCATAGATTTAGGGCCAGAAGGGAACCTCAGAGGGTATGGTCCAACCCCTCCATTTACAGATAAGGAAAAAGAGGCCCAACAATCAGTGACTTGTCCAAGGTCATACCTGTAGCAAGTGGCAGAGGTAGGGTTTTTACTCAGATCCCATAGCTCTAAATTCAGGCCCCTTGCCACCGTGTTGCATGTTAGTAATAGACTTAGGTCATAGGTGTAGTGCTAGTAGGAGCCTGTGCTGCCATCTGGCCCAACTCAGCTTTCACAGATGAGGAAACTGAAGGCAAGAGAAGGGGCATGGAATATGACAAGTGACTAATTAGATAAGATTGAAATAGCTCCTCTGACTTGGAATTCCCTACTTTGCCCACGGCATCATGTTGCTTCTTAACCCCTGGGGTTACATGCCCACTCTGTGACCTCAGAAACGTCACTCCCCTGTTCTGTATTCTCACTTTTCCCATGCAAAAAGTTGGGGATGATCTCCGAGGGCCCTTTCAGCTCTGACGTTTAGTCTAAAGAAACAATTCAGAGATTCCCAGAGGCCCGAGGTCACCTGGTAATGTTACCACAGAGCCAGAACCAGAAGATAGTTTCCCACTCCAACTTTGATACTCTAGCATTCCCCTATGAGGTGGTAAGGAGATGATCTCTTGTTTAACAGGGGAATTTTTAGAAATTCTTAGATAGCAAGATCTACCACAATGAGCTCTTGCAAACACCTACTGTGTGCTCCAGGCAGTAGGAGACTAAGAAATGCCTCTGCCCCCAACAAACTTACATTCTTTTGGGTGATGGGAACCACTGAGACAGCTAGGGAGCACCATGGTACAAAGGGTGCTGGACCTGGAGTCAGGAAGACCTGAGTTCAAATTTGACCTCAGATACTTACTAGCTGTGTGACCCTGGGCAAGTCACTTAACCTTTTTCTGCCCCTATAAGAGGGGATAATAATTGCCCCTACCTCCCAGGCTTGTTGTGAGGATAAAATGAAACCATATTTGTAAAATGCTTAGCCTAGCATTTGGTAGACACTATATAAATGTTAGCTATTGGTATTATTATAATATATATCCAGGTAAGTATAGGAGGCAGCATAGTTCTTTGGAAAGAAACTTGAAGTTCCAATGTGCACTCTGCCATTAACTCTCTGTGTGACCCTGTACAACCCACTTAACCTCCAGATGCCTCAGTTTCCTTACTTGTAGATTGAGGGGGTTGGATTACATGACCTTTTAAGTCCCTTTCAGATGTAGGTCTATGATATTGGCAGTAAACACAGTGCAATATTTTACAGTATCAGTAAATACATACAAAGTGATTTCAAGAGGAAAAGAGTGGTGATAAGCAGGGGTGGGGGGAGATCAGGAAAGACCTCATGTAAGATGTGGCCCCTGAGCCACACTTGGGAGGAAGCTAGGGATTCTAGGAGGTGCATTCCAGATGTGGGCTGGCCAGCATGATTGTCAAGGGGTGTTGTTAAAGGGGAGCACTGTGAAGCCAGACAGGAAGGGTAGCCAGGCTGTGAAGAGCTTTAACTTCGAGGCTGAGCAGATTGTCTTTGATCTTCAAGGCAAGAGGAACGCACACAAGGTTTTTGTCTAAGGAACGGACATGGCCAGACCTGGGTTTTAGGACTTTCAATTCAATGGCTGTGTGGAGGCTGGCTTGAAAAAAGGAGAGACTGGAGGCAGGAAGATCAACTCAGAGATGGTGCCATAGTCCAGGTGAGAGGTGATGAGGCCTTGGAGTCAGGTGGTGCCTGTGGATAAAGGGAAGGGAACAAGCTTGAGAGATGTCTTGGAGGCAGAATTGATTAGATTTTGCAACTGATTGGATATGGGAAGTAAAAGTCAAGGTGGACTTGGCAGTTATAGACCCTAGTGATTGGCCATACCATCAACAAAAATGGGGGAGCTTTGAGGATGAATGGGGGGAAAAGAGTGAACGTTTTGATTCTGTAGAGTTTGAGGGGGCCTGTGGGACACCCAAGTGGAGCTGTCCAGCATCTAGTTGGTGATGTGGGAGCTGGGCATCACCTGACTCAAGGAATCCTTGGGATCTAGTGAGCTCACTAAGGGATACACAGAGCCTCAGCAGATGCCCACACTCAGTGGGCAGAATAGGGTTATGATCCAACAAAGCATACAGAGGAGAAGTTGGAGGTGTAGGAGGAGAACCAAGAGTGAAATAATCCCAGTTACTCTAGGTTGAGTTTACTTTTCATTATGAAGACTGTGGTTTATTATGTTCATCCCTCACAGCACAAGTGTTACCATCCTGCTTTTTATGGATGAGAAAACTGAGGCCCAGAGAAAGGAAGGACTGTTCCCTAGGTCATTCAGCTGGTAAGTGGCAGAGAGAAGAAAAGAAATACAGGCATTCAGGGTCACTTCTTGATCTATTGGGGGTGTGTGTGGATGAGTTCCTTCTGGTCTCTCTGAAACTGTCAGTGAGACCCTTCCCCAGCCCCCAAGCACTGGCTTAGAGAGGTTCTTCTGGTGTCCTTTTCCTATGTTTCTTGACCTTTCTGATGCCATCTGCCCCAGGGGAATTCTAAGATGTTTCAGATTATCAGGCTTTGAATGTCAAGGGCATGAAGATATCCTCAGGACCAATGAGTAGACTCCAGGGTCCACTCAGAGCCTCTGGAAGAGACAGAATCTCCAACCCAAGGGCCTGGGGAGCTGACTCCAGATTAGAAGAGCAGGGTGGGGGTGGAGGACTGTGTTGCTGACCCCCTCCCCAAGAAGCTTTACCCTCTCATACATTCTGGTCAGGTAGAGAAGGGAGAAGCTGTGGATTGGAGCCTCAAGGCCCCTGCTGGTTCACTCTGAGTAGACTTTGGCCACAGAACTGGGAGCAGGGAAGGAGGATTATTTTTCACCTCCCTATTTTACAGATGGGGAAAGCAATGGAGAATAGTAACCACTAAGGCTTACAAAATGCTGCACGCAGCAATTCAAATGCACTCTTTTTTTTATCCTCATGACAGTGAGGAAGCTTGGCATGGTGGAAAGTATTAGGTGTAGAATCTAAGGTCCTTGGTTCAAACCATCCTCATCCTCCTCCTCCTCCCCTCCCCCTCTTCTTCTTCCCCCTTCTCCTCCTTCTCTTTCTCCTCCTTTTTCCACCTAGTTCTCCCTCTTCTGACCTGTGTGACCTTGGGTACAACCTCTTCAGGCTTTGGCTTCCTTATTGTTTAAAGTAAAGGGATTGGAGGTTATGGACTCTGAGTTTCCTTCCAGGTCCAAATATATGAACCTTGGGAGCTAAATAGAGGCAGGAACTCAATCTATAGTTTCATTGGTATAAGGAACCCACCAGGCAAGGAAGCACCTACTTGACCTTCTCTTCGAACACTGGGAAGTTAAGCGACTTGCCTAGGTGGTCACAAAGCCAGTATGTGTCAGTGGTCTAGGCTACAGATATATTATTATCCCCATTTTACAGACGAAGAAACTGAGACTGGTGGCAGTGAAATGATTTGACCCAAGTTGCATTGCTAGTGTTCTGAGACGAGATTAAAACCCCAGGCTTCCTGACTACCAGTCTAGCAATCTCTCAAGACACTGAGGCACAGAAAGGAGAGAAGAAATCCTTGAAGTCTCACAGTAAATTAATGGAAGAAATGGGAGTACTAGCTCTGGTTTCAGATCCAGGGCACTGCACAACATGCTCTTCCTTTATCTCTTGGAATAAAGACAGTAGGAGAGAGTGAGACAGAAACAGAGACAGAAAGACAGACAGAGATACCTAGGGCCTGGGGAGAGTATTAGAGGGAAGAATCTATAGTAGAGAGAGTATAGTTGGGAGGCTGGAGAGAGAGAAAGAGGGACCCAGAGGTGGGGAAACTGTTGGATGGAAGAACCCAGAAAAGCAGAGAAAGATTAAGGGTCCATGCTGGAGTGAGGTGGAGGAGAAGACTATCCCTCCAGAAACTGAGGGAGACTTAGAGTCCAGGAGATTGGAGGTGTGGGGAGAGCAGACTGGAGAAACAAGGACAGAAGCAGAGCCTGGGAGATGGCCCTGGGAATGGGAAGGCTGGAGAGAGCCCCAGAACTGGGGAGACTGGCAGAAAGAATAGTCTGTACAAATGAAGATTTAGTTCAGGAGCCCGGGGGCAAGGAAGAGTCTGTAGAATCAAAGTGGGACCCAAAGTCCAAGAAATAGTCTGATGGGGAGAAGGTTAGAAAGCTCCTGAGCTTGGAGAAATCATCAGAGGAGAGGCTGGAGAGAAGGGGAGCTATCCATGGTCTTGGACATGGCGGAAGGAGAGGAAGAGAGAGAGGGAGAGTCAGAAAGAGAGGGAAAGCGAGAGGGGGAGAAGGAGATAGAGAGGGAGAGAGAAAGAGAGGGAGAGACAGAAAGAGAGGGAAAGAGAGAGGGAGAGAGAAAAAGGGAGAGACAAAAAAAGAGAGGGAGAAGGAGAGAGAAAGAGAGGGAGAGGGAGATAAAGAGGGAGAGACAGAAAAGGAAGGAGAGAGGGAAAGGGAGAGAGACCGTGCGAGCAGGAGTGAGCCCTGGAGACCATTGTGAAGAGACAGGGAGAGAGACCTCCGGCTGGGGAGCCAGTGAGAGAGGAGGCTAAAGCCGCCGTGAGAGACCCCCAAACCGGAGATCCATTTTCGGGGGAGGCTGGAGAGATAGAGAGAGACACTGTGCCTGGGGGTCCGCCCTCACGGTCCATAGGGAACCTGGGGATCCTGGCTCGGGGGGCGCTCAGGCGCCCAGCGGGAGAGGAATGGCACTCTGGCCGTCCCCCGCGGCTGGAGGCTCCCCCGCCCCCCAACCCCCCGCTCAGGCCCCGGGGGACCCAGCTCTAATAATGTATTTGATCGACTCGCCGGCCGCGTACAAGCGATTATTGTCTTGTCGGGAGTCAAACGTATCGATCCGGCGAGAAATATGAGCGAAGCAATGGAGCCCGCGTGTCAGTTACCGGCCCCGCCGGCCCTGGGGAGCCCCAGCCGTCTCCTTTAATTACCGCTCAGCCCTGAGCCCGGCCTGGCCTCCCCCACCGCCTGGCCCCCGTGCCCCTCGGGGCTCCCCACTGCTCCCCAATGCCCTCTCTGTCTCTCTCAGCGGCCTGCTTCAGCAGCATAGCACATTTCTTCCTCCCTGGCCCCAGGCCTCTCCATCCCACCCTTCTTTGGACTCTTTTCGTCAGGCCTCCACCTTGACTGTCCTCTGGGTGGCCCCTTCTTTCCCTTTCTCCCCTGTCCTGTACTTCCTTGTTGGCCCTATTCACCCAGCATTGCTCCTCTCCATCCCCTTTCTCTACACTGGCCTCCATTCCTTCTCCTGTCCCACTCTTTGCACTCAAGAGAAACTCACCCTCTTAAACAGGAAGGAGCTCTCCAGGGTCCTCACCTTCCATTCCTCCTTGGGCTTAGTCTCCTCTCCCTCCATTCTATTCTTAGCTCTCTCCACTGTTGGCATCTCTATCAGTCCCACCACCAGATTTTCCTTTGGTTTCCTTCATCTGAGAAGGGTGAAGGAACACGTCAGGGAAGAAGAGTAGGTAGCTGTAGGCTGAGCAATGTGAGGTCCAGAGAACTCCAAAGCCCAATTGAATGGGAAAGAATCTATGGAAAGAGATACACACACTGGAGGGACACAGCAAAGGGAGAGTGTGGCTGGAGAAGGTGGTGTCTGAGTGGAACCTGAGTCCTGACTTAGAAACAGAGCTAGTGGGCTCTAGTGGAAAGAACTGCATTTGGAGTCAAGAGCTGCATTCAAATCCTGCTCCTGCCATTCACTGTAACTTCTGTGCCCGGGAGGGAGGGTCTGAAGGAGAAGTGACTTTGCCCAAAGTCTTGACATAGATTTAGATCTGGAAGGGGCTTTAAGAATCATCTGACTCAATCTCCTCATCCTATAGACCATAGGATATGGATGGCCACAGCCAGAAGGGGCATCGAGAATACAGAGCATCAAAGCTGAAAGGGGGGGGGGGCTTAAAATAGAGAATATCAGAGTTCAGAAGGGCCTTAGAACAAGGGATGTCAGAATTGGGAGGGCCCCTAGAACAGGGGATGTCAGAGTTGGGAGGGTCTTAGAATAGGGGATATCAGAACTGGGAGGGCCTTAGAACAGAGAATGTCAGAACTGGAAAGTCTTTAGAGCCTATATTGTCTGAGCTCTAAGATATCTTCCTTTTCAAAGTCCAGTCTTTTCTCTTTTATGTATGGGGTAACTGAGGTTCCATGAAGGGCTTTGTCTAAGATCACACAGTGAGTCAGGGGTAGAACTGGTCCTTGAACTCAGCCCTCTTTGAGTTGGAGGATACACGCTTGGCCAGTCACAGGAGATTCACCCAGACCATAGAAGCCAGATGAGCTAGCAAAGCTTCCTTTCCAGATGTGTGCCTCCTCCTGGGGAGCCAGACTGCTCGTGGCCCTCACAGACCTCTCCCCCTGACCCCCTCCTCTCTAGTCTCCAGGCTGGAGCCAGAGAGTGCCTGTGTCTGCCTGGGCGTGTGTGGAGAGAAGGTGGAGAGCCGAGTTCTGCAGGGCTGGTCAGGCTGGACATTAACGGGTGCTGGTTGCCCTCTGGTGGGCAGCACTAGGAAGTGCAGGGTTCACCGTTCTACATACACAGACACACACACGTGCGCGCGCGCCATCCTCAGCTTCTGGTGCAGACAGCCAGACATCCAGCTTCCAGATACATATCCCGTCCCACCCAGTCCAGATCCAAGAGGCCACTAGACATGATTAAATTCAGTGCTCCTCCTCTTTTACCTGGACTTGGCTTTTTTTTTTTTTTTTAATGCAGAGAGCTCCTTAAGGATTACCCTTTCCCAAGGCAGGTAAACACCTGCTCAGCATATTGCCGAGGGTCCCTAAACAGATAATTGACTTATCCAAGGTCACATCAGTCAGGTGTGGGAGGTCTTGAACCCAGCACTCCATCACTCTGAGGGTAGCTTTTTATCCACTATTCGAGCTTGCCTCTTTTCAGCCTTCCATGATGTCCATGCTGGAAAGGCTTTTAGAACAATGAATGTCAGAGCAGGAAGTGCTTTGCCCTTGGAACATAGAACATCAAAGCAGGGAGGGACCTTAGAACAGGGAATGCTGAGGCCTTAAAACCAAGATGGTCAGAGCTGGAAAGAGCCTTAGAAGACACTCTTTTTACAGTTGGAGAAACTGAGGTCCACGGAGGACATGTGACATGCCTAAGGTCCCACAGAAAGAGGGGGACAGTATCTGGACTGGAGGTGCTTGGCATTCCAGCTGAGAAGGGAGGGGCCATGATAACCTGGCTCTGGGCCCCTCAGGCTGGGCTGACTCTGGTCTCGTTGGGTGTGTGTTTGTGTGTGGTGTGGGGGGGGGTAGTTTCACTCCCCAGAGGGCGGTCCTGCCCCTGTGGTTTCCTCTCTGGGTGACTTCCTGTCCTGGGGTTGGCTGTGGGGAGGGCCTAGGATCTGGGGAGGGGGCGGAGAGATGACACAGTTGTTCCCCCAAGCCAGCCTGGCTCCTGTCTACCTCTGCCCCCAGCCGGGGCAGCGTGGTGCACTCCAGCATGGGGGCTCCAGGTAAGGGTAGGGTTAACCCTTTTGGAGGGGAGAACCTTCATTTCCTCTCCTTTGCCCCGATTTCCACTGTGGCCTCTCTCCCTCCTCCCATTCCCAGCTCCATGTCTCTTTCTTTCTCTCTTCCATCTTTTCCTCTCTTTCCCCAGTCTGTCTCACTGGCCACTGTGGCCTTTTCTCCCATTCCTGTCTCTTTCTGTTCATCTCTCTGCCTCTTCCCCTCTCCCCACCCTCCAGCATCTCTCTCGAACTCCCCTCTTTCCCTCTTTCCTCAGCCCTTCTCTCTTTAAGGATTTCCTTCTCCCCCAACCTCACGTCTCTCTTTACAGCTTTCCCCATCCTGGCTTCCCTCCGCTCTCTCCTGCCCCTCATTCTATATCCTGGAGATCCTCCTTCCTCTCTGTCCTGCCTCCTTCCTCTGGCCTCCTTGTGCCTCTGGATCTCTGGGGCAGAAGAAATTTGCCCTTAACTAAAGCTCTGGCTCTCTTCTCACTTATTCCTCCCTCTCATCTACCCCTTCACCCTCAGTTTCCCCATCATGAGACAGAAGGTACCTTCAATAGACAACAGAAGGAGGACTGGGGGGAGATGTGAGGGATACGTCTTGAGGTCTTGTGCACCTGAATCCGTTTGGCTTGGTGTGAATGGATAAACGACTTTTTTTGCAGAATGCCACAGATAGGCGAGACCTTAGAACATAGAATATTGGAACTGGAAAGGCCCTTAATGTGTAGAAAACCAGACTTAGTAGGACCCTAAGAATACAGAATGATGGATTCGGAAGTAGTTAGCGAACCCAGAATGTCAGAGCTGGAAGGAGCCTTAGAAGTCAGAATGTCAAAGTTGGGAGGAATATAACATGTGATTTCAGAGCTGGGAGGGACCTTAGAACTAGAACATAGAATGTCCAAACCCAAAGGCATCTTAGAATACATCAGTTAATGAGGCACAGACTAATGGAAGCTCCAAGTTCAGAAGTAGCCTCAGACACTAGCTGTGTGACCTTGGGTAAGTCTTCTTAACCTCTGCCTGCCTCAGTTTCCTCAACTGTAAACTGGGTATAGGCATAGTCCCTATGTCCCAGGGTGGTTCTGTGGGTCAAAGGAGACAATATTTGTAAAGTGCTTAGCACACTTTCTGGCTCATCCAAAGGCACTGTGTAAATGCTGTTGTTATTCAAGGAACTGGCATTCTGTCTGAGGAGACATCATACAAGTGTGTGCTGAGAAAATGCAAAAAAATGGATGGCAGTTTTGGAAAGTGGAGGGGATCAGGAAAGGCTTCCTGGAAAGAGTAGGGTTTGAGCCAGCTCATGAAGGAAGGGAGAGATCCTACCGGGAGGAAGGGAGGAGGGAGCCCACTCCAGGCTGAGGGCCCACTAGCGAGAAGGCACAGACGAGGTCTCCTAGGACTTTGGCATCACACAGGTGAAGCTGGGGAGCCGTTTGTCAGACTCTGGGATAAGGAGCCTGGAAAGGCAGGCTGGGACATGGATGTGATAACAGGAAGTTGTTGGAGTTTATGGGGTAGGACCTCGTCAGTCCTGACCTTGAAGAAGATGGCTTTGGCAGTGATGAAGAGGAGGAGAGACGTGAAGGGCAGACACAAGTTAGGCGACTGTGGCAGTTGTCCAGGAGAGGGGATGAGGGCCTGTACCCAGGGGGTGGCTATCGGTGGAGGGAAAGGTATGAACACAGGAGATGCTGGGAAGTTAGAAATGACAAGATCTGGCAGCTGGCTGGATATTGGGGGGGGATAACTCTGGGGTCCTGAGCCTGGGAGGCTCAAAGGAAGGTGGTCTTCTAGAGAAATAGGAAAATTCAGGAAAAGGAATGAATTTGGGTGTGGGGGAATGGAAGAAAATGAAGGCTGTTTGGAACAAGCTGGTCTGCCATCGAATATGAGAGCTGGGAGGGACTTTAGAAAAGAGGATGTCAGAGTTGGGAAAGGCCTGAGAACAGGGGATGTCAGAACTGGGAAGAACCTTAGAACAGGGGATGTCAGAGCTGGGAAAAATCTTAGAACAGGGAATGTCAGAACTGGGAAGAATCTTAGAACAGGGGATGTCAGAGCTGGGAGGGGTCTTCAAGAACAACTAGTCCAACCCCCTCATTTTAAGTGTGAGGAGACTGAAGTCAGAGAGGCTGAAGCAAGTTTCCCCTGATGCTGCTAAGCCCCTGTTGATGACTGGGTCAGCTCTGAGATCTGGGCCTTCAGACTGAGCCTCCTTTCTTCATTCCCCCCCCCCTTTTGTTAAAAGCACCGTTTCCACTACAGGGCTCTGCCTACACGATCTAATCCAACAAACATCTATTAGGCTCCCCCTCTGGAGATGCAGCGCTAAAAAATCAAACCATTTCACCCTCTCCTGGGGGAATGGAATGCCATATTTGCACAAATAAGTGTAACGCAAAGTATTTGGAGGAGAGAGAGATTGTTAGTTGATTGAGAAAATGCCCAGTGTAATTGCAAGTGTGTGTGTATGGGGGTATGTAAAGAGGAGACCAGGAAAGGACTCCCTCGTGGAAGGGGTGACCCCTAAGTGGAGCCCATAGGGAAGGGATGGAGGAGAGGATGGTGCACATTTCAGGGAGAGGGCAGCTCAAGGAATAAGCTGCCGGCCTGGAGAATTCAGGACCGGCAGGCCTGGGAGGAAGGACAGCTGCAAAGGTGGGTACAAGCCAGTGTGTCGACGACTGAGGTGGTGGGAGGCTTCCTCCCTCAGGGAGTGTCACAGTGAGATCTGGGCCTCAGGATGATTATTTGGGGACTTACAAGGAGGATGGTTGGGAGAGGGGAGAAAGTGGAACCTGGGAGAAAGGACAGGTAGGAAATTGCCACAGTGGTACAGGCAAGGGGACCCAAACAAGGGTGCTGCCTGGGGAAGGGGAGACGAAGGCAGAGAGACATGGGGGCTGAGAGCCAGCTGGACTTGGCAGCTGATGGGAGAGCCAAGTGGCAAGGGTGACTGAGGTTGTGAACTGGGCTCACTGGGATCATGATGCTGCCCTCTGCCAGGACAGGGAAGCTCGCGGGAAGGCCCTTTGGGGACGATAGTTGTTTCAGATTTGGTGAACTGGAGATTTCCCACTGGAGGGTATATTTGGGCAGCTGCTGATGAAGAATTGGGTGCAGGAAGTGAATGATTAGATTTGGGAGTCATATGGAATCTTGAGATCAAAAAGGGAGAGGATTATGGCAAGAGAAGAGAAGAGGGTCCAGGATAGAACCCTAGGGTGAGAAATGGGAAAATGACCACAACCCAGCAAAGGAGACGAGGAAGGGATACATAGGGACGAGAAATATAGCATGTCAGGGCTGGGAGGGCCCTTAGAACAAGGGGATGTCAAGGCTGGGAGGGCCCTTAGAACAGGGGATGTCAGGGCTGGGAGGGCCCTTAGAACAGGAGATGTCAGGGCTGGGAGGGTCCTTAGAACAGGGGATGTCAGGGCTGGGAGGGCCCTTAGA
>CM053596.1:13273709-13290644 GCA_028646575.1 Pseudocheirus occidentalis | reverse complement strand
CCTTAGAACACAGGATGTCAGGGCTGGGAGGGCCCTTAGAACAGGAGATGTCAGGGCTGGGAGGGCCCTTAGAACAGGGGATGTCAGAGCTTGGAGGGCCCTTAGAACAGGGAATGTCAGAGCTGGGAGGGGCCTCAGAACAGGGAATATCAGGGCTGGCCATCTGGCCTAACCTTCTTCTTTAAAAGATGAGCAATCTGAGACTCAGAATAGTGTAGTTACTTGCCTTTGGTCATACAACCAGTCAGGGTTAGAGCCTGGATTAGAATTTGTAACTTCTGGCCTCCCAGAAGGACCCCTCCCACCACATGTAGCCCTAATCCCAGCCCTCCCCTTGGAGGTGAGCTGAGTTTGGTTTGTGTAATTACATAGGGTCCCTTGCTTTGAGCCTTCTATGAGGCTGAATTCACAATTCTCTCTTTGTGTTGGTGTTTGTGATTGTGTATCTATAGTTACTTTGTGTGAACATGTAATAGCTACACTGCAGTGTGACCACACAACACTGTGTGGAAATGTATCTCAGTCTTATGTCTTATTTATCTTTAATTCAGCATTTATGAGTTTCTAAGTGAGTGTGTGTGAGACTTTATCTGGGGGGAGGGAGCAGTTCTAGTCCTGTCAGTGGGTGCAAATCAATGTCAACATATCTGAGAATGGAGACCTGTCTCCCCAGCTGCATGTCCTGTCCCCATGTGTCCACCTGTCCGTATCTCCGCCCATGTCCCCGTGACGTCTCACCCTCATGCACCCTGGGGCCCAGCTGGGAAGAGAAAGGTGCTGACCCCCCAGGGAACAGGGATGGGGCCTAGTGGGGTTCCGAGCATTGGTGACCGACAAGAGGGACCTGGGGACCCAGGGGACTGGCCGGGAAGGGTGAGGGGAGGCCCTTAGCTACACTATATTTAGCCCCATTTTCGGTAAATGCTGGCCAAGGGCTGGTATGAATCTGCTAAAAGTGGAGGGTGGGGGGGAAGCTAAGAGCAGAAGTGAAAGTCAGGCAAGCAATGAAGGGGGGGTGGGGAAGGCCCAGCAGGCCCTGCTTGTGAGCTTCTCCCCCTCTTCCCCAGGCCTGGGGATCTGGGCTGAGGTTTGCAGCACTCAGCCTCAAGGGTCTGGGTGAGCTGGAGGGGTGAGAGGGAACCCCGCACCCTGACCTGCGCAAGCAAAAGCATCACAGGCTGAAAGCACATTCTGGGGCTCAGTTTCCTTATCCTATGTCCAATGAAATCATGTGTGAAGGGATTTACCAACCTGAAAATACTCTATGTATGAATTCTAGATGAGAATGGTGATGGTGGTGGTTACTGTCTGCACCTGGGGAAGGTGGAATTGATGATCTACACGTTCCCTCTCAGTCCTGACATTCTGTGTTCTAAAAGATCCCTCCCAGATCTGATATTCCATGTTTGAAATCTCTTACCATCCCCAGCTGACATTCCTTGTTCTAAGGCCCTTCCCAGCCCTGAAATTCCCTGTTCTAAGGGCCATCTCAGATCTGACATTCTCTGTTCTAAGGGCCCTTCTGACATTCACTGTTCTAAGGTCCCTCCCAGCTCTGATCTTCTTAGCTTTTATAATTTATGTTTTGTGTGTAGGTGATACTTCAGATTCCCCCGTTAAGGCCCAGTTTTTTGGGCAACGTCCTGTCTTTGTTCATAATGTGGCTCCCTCAGGTGAGGGACTGTGATTCTCAACGTTGGTGTTGGTGCCTTCTTTAGGACCTTTCCTGAGAGCAGGCTTTGATACAGAGAAACCAGGACTCAGAAAGCAGACACTTCACTCCCCAAGACAAACTCACCCTTAGGTGCATAGGACATGACCTATAGTCATGGGCTAAGACTCAGAAGGTCTCGGTTCTATCCCCTCCTCTCCGGCTGCCGTGATCTCAGATAAGTCTCTGGACTTTCAGCTTCTCCTTCTACAAAATGCTTCTAAAGGACTTCCAGACCATGGTACTAGTATGATGGATGGATGAATACTTTGTAAGGCAGGGAGGATTTTGCAAACCTTAGAGGCTTTGTAAACTCCAGAGGGGGTGTGCTGTAAGAGAATGTGCTTATTACTGATCATTGTCCCCAGGCATAAGGAAAGTCTAGAGATTGGGGGGAGGAGGCCGGTAAGAGGTCGGGGTAGGTGGCTTTACCTTACCTCTGTGGCTTTTGCAGATAGTGGGAGGGGCTTATCTCTCTGTCCCTTCCACCTGTGGCTCTTTGTTCTGTCCTCTAGGTCCAATTAGAATGAGTTTAACATCCTTCCCCAGGTTCCTTCCCCTGATCCTTGTAGGGCCGGGTCTTGAGGTCCCTCACCAACTACCTTGGCTGGCCTTTTCTCCATGTTCCCCAGCTTGTTAGTGACCTTCCTAAAATGTGCCATCGAGAACTGAATACACTATTCTAAGTATGGAGTGATCAGGAGAGAGCACAGTAATCCTGTGACCTCCTTTGCCCTGTGTGCTCTCATCTCCATTAGGTGTTCTCTGCCAGGAAGAATGATCTTTGGACTGGAAAGACCAGAACAAAAATGGTTTATGGGGATCAGACAGCCAAAATAAGTAGGGGGATAAAAGAGGGCTCCTAGCTGCCCTTGAGGGGCTCAGGTCACTAGGCCTGAAAGAACCACCAGGAGTATGTGCTGAGACACTCATCAGGGGTGATGGAGAATGGATGGGAGGAGGCGAGCCTGCAGGCTCCACATCATGGGATTGGACTTCATTTTCTGGCTAAAGTTTGCAGCACATTATTCAAGGGAGGGTTAGTAGGTCTGAAGAAAAGGAAGCAGCCATCACATGGAGCCAACATGGCTTCAGCAAGAACTGGTCATTAATAGACTACCTCTTTTGATGATGTTACTAGACAGTTAGACCAAGAATATTTAGGAAATAGTGTTGACCTATTCAATAGAGTTCAGCGAAACATTTGTGGGAAATAGGCCATGAGTGGATTTGGATCTAATTAAATGCCAGGGCAGAAGGAACAGTCCTTAGTGGTTTGATGTAATGTTGGCAGGAGATCTCCAGTGGAATGTTCTGAGGAATTGTGGTGTTTAGCATTGTTATCAGTGACCAAATGCAGAGATAGGCTCCCTTTGCAGAAGACACAAGACTGAGAGGGATGGCTAACTCTTTGGGTAACAGAGTAAAACATCTAGGCAGCCCAGATCATTGGGCTGAATCATTGTCCTAGAGCTGGAAGAGATCCCAGAAGTGACCTTCATTTTGTAGTTGAGAAAACTGAGTCTTAGGATGGGGTTAGTGGTCTCCTCAAAATCATAGAGGTAGTAAGAAAAGATTCCAGATAAGACCTTTTGACTCCAAACCTTTCACTGTTTCATGCTGACTCCCTATTGGATAAAAAAATTAAGTGGATATCAATGTAAAGTCTTACCTTTGGGCTCAAACAATCATTTCTGCAATCAGAAAATGAAGCAAAAGATCTCAACACACTGGAACACTGACCCAATCAAATTAGATGCAACTTAGTGGGGAATAAAAATGTGAAGCCCTACACTTAGGTGCAAAAAATTAGCTTCATAAATGTTAGAGTTAGAATAAGTCAAACAACATTTATTAAATAACTACTGTGTAGCAGGTGTTGGGCTACACAGGGAATTCAAAGCAAGGTAGAAGATAGTCTCTGCCCTCAAGGGAAGACATGGCTAGAGGTATAGCTGCTCATCTGAGGAATATTGGGGTGTTTTATTGGCCTGTAAGCTCCATTTTTCTTTTGCCTTTTTTTTGGGTGAGACAGTTGGGATTAAGTGACTTGCCCAACGTCACATGGCTAGTGAATGTGTATGAGGCCAGATTTGAACTCAGGTCCTCCTGACTCCAGGGCTGGTGCTCTATGCAAGCTCCATTTAAAAATTTTTTTTTATTCCATAAATTAACCCATTTATTGTTGGACTGTGGGCTACAGAGATTTGATAAGATTTTACTGGTCTTTCAATTCCTTCAGTCTTCTGATGGCAGATTTGACTGTGACTGAAGAGGTGGTATTGTAGGTCCATGCACCACCAGCTACTGTTTTCATACAGGATCCACAATGCCAGATACCCACAGCCCGTCTCTTCATTTTGGTCTTGCCACAGAAGGAGCAGGTATACTTGGCATGCTGGCTAATTTCAATTTTCTTCACCATTTTTCTGAGGGTCGCACCATAACGTGTTCCATATTTACCAACAATTCCAACCTTCTTGGTTCTTTTAGCCATGTTAGCAGCACTGGGGCTGGAGCTTGAAGAGGCACAAGCTCCATTTTCAATGATATTGTACGTGACAGCTAAGAAAATTTGTGCATTGAGGGTCATGGTCTGCAGGACTAGAGAGGGGATAGTCCCACTCCACTGCATGCACACGTCAGACCACAGCTGCAGTGTGGTGGTCAGCTCTGGGTGCCCCATTTTTAGAAAGGGGATCCAGGGGAGGGCAGTGAGAATGATGAAATGCCTTGAGACAATGTTACATGAGGGCTAGTTTTATGAAGTGGGGGTGGCTTGGGCAGGGCTGGTGTAGGGGCACAATGAGATTTCTGGTGATATAGTACCTGAAGAGCTGTCACCTCTGGAAAAGGCACCAGGCTGGTTCCACGGGCACAGAACCAGAGGCACTGGGTGAGCTTGCAAAGAGACAGAATGAACAATGTAAGGTTTCATAAAAAATCATGGCCTTCAAGGCCATCTCAAAGTCCATCGAAGACACCCTGGAAGATGTTGAGGGAAGCTGGTGTAGAGATGGCTTCCGAGGTCTCTTCCAACTTCAAGAGTATATACTTCTTCATAATTAATGCACTAATGAGGTCTTAAGCTTAAGGCCCATTAACTTTTGAGGGGCTGCCATTGAACAGTATTGATCTGTATTTTTATCCCCAGCACCTGGCACAGAGTCTGGAAAACAGTAGGTGCTTAATGAATGTTTACTGACTGGCTGTTTACACATATGGAACTTGTCCACAAGAACTTCTAGATTTTTTTCAAATAGCTTCTGCACCTCATACTCATGAAATTGATTTTTGGAACTCCAGTATAGGTTGTCACATTTGTCCTTATGAGATGTTAACTCGTTAAATTTTTTCATTGTAAATATTTAATCTTTTCCAATGTTTAACTTTTTAAAAAGTTTTGAGCTCCAAATTCTCTCCCTCTTGCCCTCCCCCCTCATTGTGAAGGCAAACAATTTGATAAGGGTTGTACATGTGCATCTATGCAAAGCATGTGACCGTATTAGTCATAGCTCATTAGCATTTTAGCCTGTTGATGTCTTTTTGGTAGCTATCCCTTCTCTTCTACATGATCTGCAGATCTGCTAAGTAGGGCTTTTGTAGCTTTATCCAAATCTTCTGTTGTTACTCAGCATAATGCCGAGGATGTCTGTCTGCCTTTGAAAACTCTACCAGATTCCTACATCCAACTTGATAAAGGGCCACTAGTGAATGACCACTGATGACTCTTCTAAGTCTTCTCCTGTCTCAGGCTAAACATTCAGGTTAGGGTTGGCATCCTATTTAGGATCAGAGTTGGGGTCAGGATGAGTATTGAGGTCAGGGTCTGCATGAGGGCCGGGTTAGGTCTCATGAAGAATTTGGTTCTGGGTTGAGATGTAGTCAGAGTTTGATTGAGGTTGGGTTAGAGATTGGATCAGCATTCAAGCCATGTTTGGCACCAAGATTAGGGATGGGGTGAGGGTTTAAATTGGGGTCAATGGTGGGAGCAAGGTTGGGGTTGAGGTTTGAGGCCAGGACTTGCAGACCACATATTACAGAGCCGGGACAGAGAGCCAGTAACCCACTGAATGACTCAGTTGGCATACAAAAAAGTTTTTAATAGATTGGAAGAAGTGTGCTGGGATTAAGATGATGAAATTTAAGGGGGATAAATTTAAAAGCCCATGCTTTGGGTCAAGGAGTCAGCTTTACAAGTTGAAGAGAGTTTGGTTAGACAGCAGCCATATGACAAATATTCTTGGGGTCTTAGTGGGCCACAAGCTCAGAACAACATGGGTCAACCATTAGGTATGTGAGTCAAGAAAGGTAAGCAATGAGCTGCATTGCAGAGGGAGCCCCTCTGTTCGGGTTTAGGGAGGTAGTGGTCTTGCTAAGTGGGCTCCCTCTACCATGTCATGAGAATATCTGATGGACTGTATTCAGTTCTGGGTGCCCCATTTTAGAAAGGAGTGACTGTGGTGTGTCCAGAAGAAGGGAAGGTAGAAAGAAGGAGGGCCCCTTTACAGTGGAAGGAATTGGGGGATGCTTTGCCTAGAGAGAAGGCTAATATTGTGAGGGAGGTGGGAAGTCCAGGGAACATAATCTAGCTGACTTTGAAGGCATCTTGTGGAAACAGGGTGAGTGAGACTTATTCTGCTTGGCCCCAGGAACAATAATGGGAGTGGGGCATTACAAAGCGACCAATTCAGGCTTAATGTCTGGAAAAACTTCCTAACAATGAGTTGTCCAAAGTGGAATGGGTTGAGATTGTGAGCAGAGTCAAGGTTGAGATTGAAGTTGGGGCCAGAGGTTTCCATATTCTTCAGACAGGATATAATGTTGGGTGGGTTTGGGAGAAGAATGGGCTTGCCACATATTTCAGTGAAAAAATGAAGGCCATTTGCTGTGAATTCCTTCTCTCTTCCTCCTCAACTCACATTACCCATATGCCTTCTTCCACTGTCTGTGCCTTCATCCTGTGTGACATGAAGAGGTCGCCCTTCTCCTGTCCTCCCTCATAGACACTCTCTCCTAATCTCTCTAGATTTTCAGGAACTTCTCTGTCTCTTTATCTCTCTGTTTCTGTCTGTTTGTCTGTCTGCCTCTCTCCACTCATTCATTCCCTCCCCTTCCCCTCTCCTCCTCTCATCTTCCCTTCCCTTCTCTTTTTCTTTCTATCTGTCTTTCCATGTCTCTGTCTCCCTGTCTCCCCCCTTCTCTGTGTCTCTCCCTCTCTGACTCTCTCCTCCTCCCTCTCTGATGGCTCCTTCTCTGTCTCCTTTGGTCCTGCAGATCACACCCTCTAAATGTCCCTCATGGTTCTGTCCTGGACTCTGTTCTCTTCTACATTTATACAACTTCACTTGGGGATCTCATCAGCTCCCATGGACTTAATTACCACCTCCATGCTAATGATTCTCAAATCTACCTTTTCTTCCCCAGTCTCTCTGCTCACTTCCAAGCTTACATCTCCAGCTGCCTTTCAGACATCTCCCACCTGGATGTCCAGGAGTTGTCTTAAGCTCAGGATGTCCAAAACAGAATTTATTTTCTTTTCCTCCTGCCCTTCCCACTTTCCCTGTTACTGTGAGGACAGCACCATCTTTCCCGTCCTGTAGGCTCACAACCCAGGAGTCACCCTGTGGACCCCTCACTCTTTCACCCCTCATGTGCCATCTGTGGTCAAGGTCTATTTTGAAGCATCTTTGCAGCATCTCTCCAATATGCCCCCTTCTCTCCTCTGGTGCTGCTACCCTCCTGGTGCAGAAGCTTTACATCTGGCCTATTGTAACAACTGCTGTGGGGTCTGCCTGCCTCAGGTCTGTTCCCCTTCCAGTCCATCCTCATTCAGCCACCATAAAGTGCAGATCTGCTCATGCTTCCCTCCCCCTCTACTCTATAAACCCCAGTGGCTCCTGTTGCCTCCAGAGTCAAATACAAAATGCTCTGTTTGGCATTCAAAGCTTTTCAATATGGTGCCCTCTCCTACCTTTCCAGCCTTCTTATAGCCCCTGACCCAGTGATGCTGGCCTGCTGGCTGATCTTTTAACAAGCCCCTCCATCTCTTGGCTCTATCCATTTCCCCTGGCTGTGCCCTGTGCCTGGACTGATTTCCCCTCCTTCAGCTAAATCCCACCTTCTCCAGGAAGCCTTTCCCTCTCCCCCTTCATCCCTCTGTTGATTATTTCCAGCTTATCCAGCAATTTTGTACATAGTAATATCTATGTTCTCTCCCCTCATTACACTGTGACCCCCTTGAGGGCAGCGATTGGTTTTTGCTTTGGGGATGCTTTTTGTATTCCTGGGTCTCAGCCCAGTCCCAGTCTGTGTTTTATTGAATAACTGACCAATTCAGGATTGAGAGATAGGTCCAGATGGAAGTCCTGGAGCCTGGCTTAATGTTGAGTTGTTTCTGAGGAGCCTAGAGTGGGGTTGGTCTAGGTCCCACCAGACCTAGAATACGAGGGGTGGGGTGAGAGTGATGGACCTGTCTGGGGACCTGGGTTCTAGTCTTGACTTTGCTTCTGATTCCCAGGGTGACATTGAGGTCCACTAGGTCTTGTTTCCTCCTGTGTAATATGGGATCAGTAGGAGTAGGATGGAGGGGTTGGGCTTCATCATCTCTCCCAGTTCTAATGTCCAGAGGATGCTAAGTTGGGCCTCCCTCACCTCACCTATCCAATGTTTGGTTTTTTTCTTAAACATAGAAAAAGTAGTGTTGGATACAGAAGGGTTGAAATGTTGTGGTGTCCCACATCTGAAGTCAAACGTATGTTTTGTAAGGGCTTCCTTGGTTTCCCTATTTGTTAAACAGGGAGAGACAGTATGGTAGAGTGGAGTGAGGTGCCAGAGAACCTGGGATCTAATCTCAATTCTGTGACCTCCAGCAAATCACTTTCACTTCTCTGAGGTCCAGGGTTAGGGGTTTACATCTGTACAATGATGGAGTTGAACTCGAGGACCATTAAGGTCCCTTCTGTGTCTAAACCCAGGATCCAGTGGATAGAGAGTTATTGCTAACGCCCTCCCAGCTCTGACCTTTCCTGTTCTCAGGCCCCTCCCAGCTCTGACATCCCCTGTTCTAAGGCCCTTCCTGCTCTGTCCTTCCTTGTTCCTATGTTCTGTATTCTAAGGTTCCCCTCACAGATTTGACACTCCATGTTCTAAAGGTTTTTCCAACTCAGCTGTTCTATGGTCCATGATTTTTCTTCTAGCCCAAGGCCAAGGCCTAATTTGCATTTGGGGTTAGGTTTGTACCCAAAGTTAGACTCAGGATTGAGTTGGTTGAGCAAGGTCAAGGCCAGGATGAGCCTGCACTTTGGCCTGAGGCTTGGGACACTCCCTGGCTGGTGGAGAGTGAGGGCAAAACTGTCGAACATTTTGAGGACTGGAGTTGTTGAATCACAGGCATGGAGCTGTTGATACACCCCAATCCACAGAGCCCCATCCCACTGCCCTCTCCTTGCTGCTCACAGCGGAAAACATGTCTCACTCGAAACCTGCTGGTGGGACAGAGTGCTGAGGCAGTCAAGGCCCCAGGGGAGGACCAGAAGGGAGGCCTTCTCTGCTCCGCTTCCCTTTGGATGCTTCTCCATCAGAAGCCAGACCCCAGGCCATTCCTTGCACCTGGCCTCCATCCCTGGCCAAAAAGCTGGACAGAACGAGCTTTTCTGCTGAGAGGCCAGGAACCTAGAACAGAAGTCATTAGGGCAGGCCCTGCTGAGATGCTTCTGTGACATGCTTCCTCTCCCTGCCCCTCAATACCCCATCTCTAGGGGTATTGGACTAAATGACTTCCAAGTCTCCTCCCAGCTCTGACAGCCTTCTGTCACTGAGAAAAAGCTGAGAGCTCCAGTTTTCATGCAGGGTAGGATGCCAGGGGGTTGAAATGGACCTGGTCCTCAGGAGGTGGGGTAGTGGGAGTGGGAGCTTCCTCATGGTATGTGACGCCTCCCCTTTCCCATCTTTCTCTGCAGAAATAAGAATGTCTAAGCCCCTGGAGCCGGAGAAGCCAGGTTTGGACTCTCAGTCAGAGCACACAGGTAGGAAGGTTTTGTCCGAGGGATTAAGGGAAGGAGGTGGAGCTCCAGGTGGGAGTAAGGCAAGGAGGATCCTAGCTTTTCCTTCCTTCTTGCAGATACAGAAACCAATGGACCAGATGCAAACCATCAGGTAAGGAAGGGGAGCTAGCTGGGAGAGAGTAGGCCTGGGGAAGAGCTAGGTCCCAGAGACTCACCTCTCCTTCCTCCCTTCTCTCTCCTTTCAGAACCCCCAAAATAAGGCCTCTTCATTTTCCTTGTCCCCAACGGGTCCCAGCACCAAGGTGAGAGGGAAACTTGCAGTGTGTGGGGAATGGTGGGGTTTGGAGGGAGTAAGGGAGATCTGGGGTAGAGGTCCCCCAGAGGGAGCCACACATCTTTGGAGCATCAACAAAGAAGTTTCTGCTTCCCACCTGCCTGCCCTAAACCTATGACTCATCCCATCTTCTTCCCCTTCCCCTGGGGTTGAGGGGGGGAGTTGGCTGGGGAAATCCCCCCTGGGGCCCCAGGGTATGAACAACAGGAAGCTGAGGGCCCAGCCCCCATCCCTACTTCCCTGCCTGGCCCTGGCGTCACCCCGACTCTCAGCACCTCCAGACCCTCCCTTCACCCCAACAACACTCGAAGGGGAGGCAGCGGGGGGGGGAAGGACTCTAGGAAGAATGGAAGGGGGCTGAGGAGAAGAGGGGAGAGTAGGGAAGCAGAGGGAGAAGAGTGTCGGGAGAGGAGATGGAGGGAGAGCAGGGGAGATGTGGAGAGTTGGGTACATGGTTTTCCTGTAGTGCATGAAACCTCTCCTGAGAGCATTTTCCTCTGGGTAAGGGCCGAAAGCCCCCTAAGGGTAAAAAGGGCTATTTTTCCTTTTTGTGTCCCCAGTACCGAGTGTTTGGGTTTGTCTTTTTCAAACTGAACTGTGGAGATGAGGAAATGGAGAAAAGAAAGATTAGGAGAGGAGAGGGCCCAAGAGCTCCAGGGACTCTGAATCACCTAGTGTGGGGCTGACCTTGGGTGAAACACTTCATGTGCCTGGTTCTTAGTTTTCTTAGTGCAGTGATGGATCAAGAGTTCTGGGAAAGGCAGAAGAGAAAGGAAGGAGAAGGCCAGGGAGAGGTGATGGGGAGAGGAGACAGAGGAGAAGCTTGAAGGAGGAGACAGGGAGGTATGGGGACAACGGAAGGTGGAGAGATGGAGAGTGAGGGGATCAGCTGTTTGGAGCTGAAAAGGACCTCAGAAAAGGGCCATGAGGAAAAGGAGGCCTGGGGAGATTCAGGAACAGCATATACTACAGTCAGATTGGAACCCAGGTCTTTTACAGCAGAGATGGGCCTTGAAAGGAAGAGAAGACTGGAGAGAGAGAGTAGGGGCTTGGAGAGGAGAAGCAACCAGGGGAGGAGGGGAGAGAAAAAACTTGTAATAAGGACATCTTGAGATAAGCTTAAGTGGGGAATGGAGAAGGAGGGAGAGGCAGAGCTGGGCCGAGGGGCCGCCCAGTCCCCGCATCCACAGAGCTGGGGCTGCAGGAGCAGCATAGTCCCATGGAAACTACTTCATTTCTCCGGGCCAGGCTCTAAACCCATCAGTCTTCTGTTACAAAGGGGAGAAAAGGGGTGTCTGGGTTTCTTCACCATGATTGGTTCCTTCTTCAGGACCCTGAAATTGCCTCTCTCCCCATGCAGATCAAGGCTGAAGACTCCAGCAGTGACCCGGCCCCAGTGGCCCCCCCACCTCCGCCCCCATCCCAGCCCCACCTACCCCAGGCCCAGCTCATGTTGGCTGGCGGGCAGCTGGCTGGGGTAAGTGACCCAGAGTGGACTCCAGGGGGACCTTTGGGGCCAGGGGCCCAGGATGGGTTCCAGGGGGGCTGTTGGGGCCAGGGGCCCTAACCGAGCACTAGCTATTCCACAGATGTTGTAAGGAGGGATCCTAGACCCCCTGTTTCTTCCTAAGGGGTCACTGCAGATGAAGCCCTGTTGAGTTTTACGCTAACAGGTACAGAGGGAATGCTCTTGTCCACCTTGCTGAGCTTTGTTTTCCTCTGAGCAGCCACACTCCAGAACCATCTGGGTGGCCCTTTCTCTTTCTCCCACTGCCCCCATGGGCAGAGAACAGGTCCAGGTAGACTTGGCTCTCAGGTACAGCTTCAGCCAGCCCACCTGAGTTTCTTTTGTCTGATGCTAACCCCACTGGCTCTTTTCAGCTTGGCTGCCTGGTCCCCAGCTGTCACTAACCCGCTGCTCCTCTGCTCTCTCTTCGCCCCCTCCTTCCTCTCCCTTACCCCCTTGTCACTCTTTCCTAACCCCCTCTGGTCTGGTGACCCCCATCATATCCCTCCTTGGCCTGCCCCCCCATCATCTGTCACCCCACCTGGCCGCCACCCCTTACCCCAGCTGACGGCCCTGATGCCCACCCAGCAGCAGCTCCTCCTGCAGCAGGCTCAGGCCCAGCTCCTAGCTGCTGCGGTCCAGCAGTCCAACGCCGCTGCCGCCGCTAATGCAGCCGCCGCTGCCTCTGGGCAGCCCCCGGCCCCCGCTGCGGGGGGTGACCTGCCGCCGCAGCCACCTGCAAGCCAGCCCCCGGCGACCCCCCAGCTCACCCTGTCCCAGCCCATCCAGCTCACGGCCCAGGTAAGGCAGGGCACACCTACAGCCCGGACAGGGCGAGCCGAGTAGAAGCAGCCCACATGGGCCGGGAGGGGCTGTGGGCTCCCCAGCACACCCCCTCCCCGCCCTGCAGGACCCTTCCAGCTCAGCTCTTCTTGCACCCAAGCTTTCTTCCTTGCTGCCTCAAGCTCATCTGGTCACGCTGATCTCCCAGAACTGTGCCTGGTAGCACCTGGGCCCTCCTGGTCACAGCTGGGAGAAGGTGCCTCAGGTGGCACCTAGGGCCATTCCTCCCCCCCCCATTCCCCTGCCTGAAGCAGGTGGCTCTCTAGCAGTGACACCAGCTACCACCTGAACACCTCCAGGAAGAGGAGCTCCCTCCCTCCCCAGGACACTGACAGCCTCAGAAAGTCTGTCCTTCTGTTGAGCTGGAACCTTCCTCTTGATAACTCCCATCTCAGCCCAAGAGTCTGGGGTCAGGCATGACAAGTGTAATCTTGGTGACCCAGGATGGCCCTTCTGAGTTTTGCGGAAGTGATAGTGGTGTGGGTGGGGGTGCCAGAGCCTTTCTAGATTAATAAATATTTGTAATTCACAAACCCAGAAGGCCAGAACTAGGAGCAGTCTTAGAATCTAGAACATAAAGTGGCAAATCTGGGAGGAGCCTTAGAACAGGGAGTGTCAGGGCTGGGAAGGGTCTTAGAAAAGAGCTGGGCTGGTCCTTAGAAACCCACTACCCCTCACCCCCCTAGAGGTAATAATTCCCTAGTCAGAGGACAGTGAGCCCCAAAGAGAGGTGGCCTGTACTGCCTGAGTGCGGGGGGGGGGGGGGTGGTGGTGGTGGGGGGAGGTGTCTGTCGTTGTCCTGGGCAGCTTGGCACGCAGCCCCCGCGGCTGGCCAGACCCTTAAGTCCGGGTTCATCCAGCGCATCCTTGCCTCCCCCCATCCCAGGACATCCAGCAACTCCTTCAGCTCCAGCAATTAGTCCTTGTCCCTGGGCACCACCTCCAGTCACCTGCACAGTTCCTGCTGCCACAAACCCAACAGGGTCAACCAGGTAGGAATCTCGCACGGGCTGGAAGGGTGGGGCGGGGGCGGGGCCTGAGCGGGAAGGGGGGGGGGGCGTCTGTGGCTCTCTGGCGCCACCTTGTGGAAAGGAATCGCCAAACCCGACAGCTTCGGAAGTGAAATCTCTTCTATAACTACTCCAGACAAATGGGGAAGATCCTGCGCAGAACATAGAGGAGTGGAGGAAGGCGGTCAGGAAGCCTTCTTGGAGAAAGTGGCATTCATGTTAGGCATTGAGCAATAGGCAGGGATTCACAACATGGTAGTAATGTTAGTAAGAGATAAAATTCTATGACTGTTTTAGGTAAAATGAGAGTTTGTGGACCAGAGAATCATTAAAAGTCCTTCCCAGCTCTGACATTCTGTGTTCGAAGGACCCCTCCACCTCTGTAATTCAACATTCCATGATGGAATTGATCACACTGATGAAGTATTCTATGGTGTGGTCTCTCTCTCCCTCTGTCCCTGTCTCTCTCTCTCTCTCTCTTTCTCTCTCTCTCTCTCACTCACACTCACACACACACACACACACTCACACCCACTTCAGCTGTCATAAGCTGTTTTCCCAGTAGTTGAATCACTGAAGGGGCCTCAAGCTTCTGCTGATGGACCTCCTGGGACAGGGAGCTCACCACTTCCCAAAAGTTTTTTTTTTCCATACAGCTTTAACTGCCAAGAAGTTCCTGTGTTATGTGGAGCTAAATTTTGCTTCCCTGGAACTTCTCCCCATTAGTTCTATCTCTGCCCTCTGCATCCCAGCAGAACAAGCTTGCTGTCTCTTTGAGGAAAGATGGTGTTGAGTTATGTCTAGAATCCTAGCTTTGGAAAACAGGAAGAGACCCCAGAGGGTACAACCTCCACATCAAGTGGGTAGAAATGCCTTTCACCACATCCTGGACAAGCAGTCATCCAACCACCCTGGAGGACCTGGACACCTCCAGGAATGGGGAGCTCACTACCTTTTGAGGGAGCTTGATCCATTAATGGAGCCACCATTTGCTAGGAAGCTCCTATTGTGGAGCTTCCTATCTGCCTCTCTGAGACTTCCCCTTCCTCTCCTGCTCCCCAAATCTGAAGGCAATAGTATTGGATCTAAACTCAGGAGTTCTCTCTGTGGGCAGGGTGTGGGAGTGGGACATACATTTGTTACCTGGTGCCCATTAATGGGGCTGTAAAGATGCTGCCATATGCCCACAGAAGTCCTGAGGTGTAGTCTAGTAAAGCTATGGTGAGTCACAGGGCTGAAGCCCCCTGAGGCTATCTTTTCCCACCTGACATCTGCACTGTCTCCCACAGGCCTGCTCCCAACACCAAATCTGTTCCAGCTACCTCAGCAAAGCCAGGGAGCCCTCCTGACCTCCCAGCCCCGGGCTGGGCTCCCTACACAGGTAAGCAGCTGCTCCTTTAGGAAAAGCCAAATGACGGGGGGCGGGGGGATCTGTACCAGGAGCAAAGAGGCTCAGTCAGCTCCCCTACTCACCTAGCCACAGAGCAGGTCCAGGAAAGGGAGGGACCCCTAATTTCAGCTGAGAAGAAGAGGGCAAGCATGTATGCCTAGGACAGTGCATCTCCATCCCTGCTGCTAATTTAGAAGATGGCAGCTTTCCTGTGCCAGGCTCTTGGGTAGATAAGTATGGGACTTTCCAGTTGGTGACCCCCTCTGATACCAGCTGGTGGTGTGGGGATAAGCCTGACTCTGGCAGCTGAGTGTATACTAAGCTCCAGCAGGCTGGGAGAGCTTCAGTGTGGGCCTGTTGATGGGCCACCATCCAAGGACAACCACCAAGTCCAGAGAGGTCCTCCATAGGGACAGCCACAGGGCCATAAGTACGGGGCTGATCCTGAGCTGGAGAAGGGAATGAGGACACTCTCTTCCACTTACCATGTGACAAATGCTTAAAGCCTTCAAGCACCCTGGCTTGCAGGTTCTCTGAGGCTCCAAAGGAGTCCTTCCACCCACTATTTCATCAGATCCCAGGCTTGAGATCTGGGTGGTTGTATGAGCTCGAGTGGGTTACTTCCTGCCTCTGGGACCATTCCATCTGCAAAATGGGTGTAAGAATAGGTGCAATGTTCGCCTCCCTGGGGTTGCTGAACAGAAATGGGAGCTGTCCTTATTGCTCTTCCTAATAACAGCCCTGTGAAGCCAGGCGAAGATTATTCCCCTCTTCTGGGATTTGGAAAACTGAGGGGGAAAAGAATGGAAAGGGACTTACCCAAGGTCACACATAAGCAATATGGTCAGGTTACTCCCAAGGACTAGGATTCCAATGCTGGATTTTTTAACTCCCATGTTCCACAGGTGTTACAAATTAAAGATGATAATATAATCTATTGATTTTGATGTTGATATTAGGAGGAGGATATACTCTATTGATTCTGATGTTGATATTAAGATGGTAATATAATCTACTGATTTTGCTGTTGATACTAAGCAGATAATATAATCTATTGATTTTGATGTTGATATTAAGATGAATTTATAAACTCTTTGTTATATGTGAGTGTTGAGTGCTCAGAGGGTGATCAGGAGAGGGTTAGGTTGGTCAAGGAAGATGTCTTGAGGGAAGAGATGGGGGGGGGGACTGAGGCTGAGGATGTGGGGCTGTGTCTCAAGCCAGAGAACTGCATGAGCAGATGAATGAAGGGCAAGACAGCCCCTGGAGACCCCAAACTCCCCCTGCCTTCTTTCCTCCAGGCAGTGACCCGACCCACACTGCCCGACCCACACCTCTCACACTCGCAGCCCACCAAATGCCTGGAGCCACCCTCCCACCCTGAGGAGCCCAGCGACCTGGAAGAGCTGGAGCAGTTTGCTCGAACCTTCAAACAGAGGAGAATCAAGCTGGGTTTCACTCAGGTCTGGGGCAGGGGGGGAAAGGAGGGCTCTTTGACGAAGCCATCTGTGCTACCTGCAGATTCCTCCACTCTCTCCCCTCCCCCACTCTCCAGAATTTACAAGCCCCAGTTTGCAGAACCCTCTACAGTGTACAAAGTGCCGTTCATAGCCCTTACCCCATGCCCAACAAGTTGATCCTTTTGTAGGAACCCAGTGAGAGAGCCTGGGGAGGGAATAGGAAAAGTGAGGTTGGGGCTGAAGGGGTGTGGGGGAGATGGCCAGAAAGTTGAGAAGCTTTCATGGAGAAGACTCCCATCCCTGGGCTGACCTGGACCCACTGTCCCTCCTCTCCAGGGTGACGTGGGGTTGGCCATGGGCAAGTTGTATGGCAACGATTTCAGCCAGACAACCATCTCGCGCTTCGAGGCACTCAACCTTAGCTTTAAGAACATGTGCAAACTGAAGCCCCTTTTGGAAAAGTGGCTCAACGATGCAGGTGGGTGTCTGAGCTGGGAGGGGCCAGGAACAGGGTGGCTGCCCCCGAGCCTGCCGGACCACCCGCTGTCCAAGGTCCTGAGGGGGTGGAGACAAAAGCCCTGGTGGGAGGTATAGGGTGCAAGGGAGAAAGCCTAGAGACAGAGGGCAGCCCAGTCTGGCTCTGTGTGCTGAGTCCTCTGACACTCCCCCCTCCC
>CM053596.1:13247045-13267226 GCA_028646575.1 Pseudocheirus occidentalis | reverse complement strand
CAACCCCCACCCCACCCCCACCTCCAGCCTCAAGATGGCCACTCCCAGAATCAGGGTCTGAGTTGGGGGAGGGGGTGCTACCACTGTCCTCTCAGTGGCTCCCCTGTGGGCACTGGGTATATCTAGATGACAGAGGCCTGTGGGAACGCTGCAGTCAGGGTTGTTCTCTGCCGGCCATGTCTTGAACCAAAAAAAAAAAAAAGTACCACAAAAAAAATAAAACTGAAAAAAAAATTTTAAAATAGAAAAATTCTATAGATATATATATTTAAGGGAAAGAAGAGAACTCAGACTCTTAAAAGAAGACACTGGAGCAGCCAGGAGGGAAGCATAGGGCCTCCAGAGTGATGGCGAGGGCCTTCAGCCCCTGCACCTGATGGACAGACGGATAGATACTTCTTTCTCGTCACAAATACCTCATGGACCTCTACGGGGGTTGGGAGGGAGGGGAAGAGAGGGCCTCTTGCCCAGGAAGGATGGACTGGGGCAGGATGGGAGGATGTCAAGGCCAAGACCCAGAGGGAGGCCCTCCCTTGCCCTGACTGTTGTGCCATCCCCTCAAAATCAACTGAACAAAGCTTTAAACCTACAACAGAAATCTATGAAGAAACAACAATTTGGGGGTGGTTTGGATCCTGCTTTGAAACCCCCCCCTCGTTGGTTCTGATTGGTTTTTCTTCTCTCTCCTCCCCTTTTCTTTTTCTCCTTCCTCAAACCAAAGGGTTGCTGGGTAGGAAGTGAGCCATTGGTGTGAGAGCCCGCCCTCCGTGGCAGGGGCTGGCACCTTTGCTGCATTGGGCAGTAGAGAGAGACCCCCAATAAGAGGTGGCGTCCACTTGGATACTCCTCTTCCTGCTGGACAAAAGAGGAGAGATGAACTACGACTCATGCACCTGTCCCAGGTGCCTGGGGCTCTGGCTTTTTGATTTCCTTGTCTCCCCTCCCCAGCCCTCATCTCAACCTGCCTTGGGAGGAACCGTGCAGAGCAGTTCAGACCATGCCAGCCTGTGCCCGCCTCTCTGCCTCTCCCCAGATGGTGGGAGCCTGCGGAGCCTCCTCTGTAGGATCCCCATCCCAGGAAGCCTCGTCTTGGGAGTGACAGAGACCCTCCAGTTCTCCAGGTTCGAGGAGGGAAGCTGTAGAGGGGTCCTTCTTCAATGCTGGTTTCCCAGCAGAATGTACACCTCTCCACTGGACTGGATTCCCCACCCTCTCCCCACTGCCAAGTGTTTCTGTTTTTGTTTCTGAGAGAGAGAGACAGGAGGGGGAAATGAGACCAGGATGAGAATGTATGGGCCCCTGAAGGGGCCTGGGAGAAATGAGGCTAAGGGCTACTTGCCTGGACAGGGATGACCCAACGCAACAAAGGAAAGGGGAAAAGAAACCATGGACAAAATCTACAGAAGGCATTGCTGAGAACACTCCAAATCGCTGGAAAACAAACAAAAACTTTGATTCTAGACCAAAAAAACCAAACCAAAACCAGACTGGAAAGCCCCCCTGGACTCAGCATCCTCGCCTCAGTCATCTCCTTCCTGCCCATCCTGGGCCTGGGCCCCCAGGTACCCCCCTGCCTTGGCTGCTGGGGGCAGTGGGGGGGCATGGATGGATGGGCAACGAGGGAGATGGAAGGTAGAGCCAGGGTGCAGGCCCTGCCACCCTGCCACAGTGCAGTTGGGAAGGAGGGCCTCCTATGGCACCCTTCCTCATCGTTACTCAACTAGGCGAGAAAGGAAAAACAAAACAAAATTCTCGGGGGATTGAGAAAACACAAGCACCCAACCCACAAACTCCCAAGCTTTAACTACAGCTGTGAAACCAAATATTTTGGGAAGGGGGAGGGGAGGGAGGGGCAGATGAGCCCCAGGTCTCCTCCCTGGGCCCCCCCTCCCCCCAGGACTGGAGATAAGGCACCAAATACCTCATAGAACTTTAATGTTAAGAGAAACCAAATATCGTCGGCGTAGGGGGCCGGCTGGGGAGTGGGGGTGGGGGGTGGGCAGCAAGAGGGAGGCTGGGGACTGGGGGCCAGGCCATGGAAGGCTTGGGGGTGGTAGCCACATGCTACCCCTTCCCCTTCTCCTGCCTCATGCGCTCCTGTCCCCCTCACCCCGACTCCGGGAAGCAAAACTATCTCATTCTTTTTATTTTGTGATTTGCGCGGGGGGCCTGTGCCCGTGTGTCTGTGTGTGAGCGAGAGAGAATCGAGGAGACTGGGGTTTTTTTGTGGGGGGTGGGGGGCTAGGGAGGGGGAGACCCTGGGAGTTTGGGGGTAGGTTAGATGTTGGGGTGGGGGGTGGTCTGGGATGGAGAGAGGGGGTGGGGTGGGTGGGTGAACCGAAGAAAGGAGAAAGGGGAATCCCCTCTCTTCTGGCCTCTCCTCTCCCCCCCTTTCAGGTGAGGGCAGAGATGGGGTCCAGCCATGTGGCGGGCCCTCTAACTGTGCCAAAAATCATCCCCTCCCCCAACCAAACCACCTCTCTCTGTGATCGCCTGGAGGGAAGGGGGAAGGCAGAGGCTGGGGTTGGGGGCAGGGTGGCTGTGCAAGAGGGTCACCCTCTTCCTTGGGCCTTCACAACCTTCCCAGCCCCCAACCCAGGATGGGTAGAGTTCAGACAGGGGCCTGAGTTCAGATACCAAAGTCTTCACAGAGCCCCCTTCCCCACGGTGACAAGAAGGGATGGCAAGGGCTGGGGGTCGAAGGTGGTGTCAGTTTCTAAGCCAGGGCAGCTGGGATGGACTTTAGGGAAAGTAGGGTGACAGGTGCTGGTTGGCTGAGGGAGAACCCTGCCCCAGCTGGCACCTTCTGCCCTACTGAGAAGCCAAATCCCCATCCCCACCTAACACTCCTGCCCAAAGCTTGAGAGACTGAGAGTGTGAGAGACTGAGAGACAGAGACCTGTGGGCCAACTGGCCCCAGTGTAGAGAGACAAGGCCTCCAAGAGAAAAAACCAAAAACCAAACCAAAGATTTTAACAATTAAAAAAAAAAAAAAACAAAAACCAAAAAAAAAAAACCCCCAAAACCAAAAAAAAACAAAAAACCCAGACAACTCCGCTACCTTTTTATACGTCAGAAAAAAGTGAAAAAAAAAATAAAAATCACAATAAAAAAAGGAAAGTAACCAGAGCCACAGTCCCTTGTGTGGCTTGAACTTTGACCTCAGCAGTCTCCAGAACAAAACATCAAAGACGGCGAAAAGACAACAGAAGGGAAAAAAAAATAAATAATGTATATTTTTAACTATTTGTCCTTGAAATTTTAGCTCCTGGTTTGAAAAAAAAAAAGGGAGAAAAAAATTTCCAGAGAAATGTCGCTGGATGGAGACAACTATTTACTGTGTCTGTAACTCCCCTTCCCCTTCCCCTCTTTCCCTCACCCACCTCTCCTCCTACCCTAGGGGCCCTGTATTTATTTATTTATTTGTGTGTCCTTCAGGGTGACATGGGCATTGAAACCTCCATTACCTGTGGTGAGGGGAGGTGTTTTGGGGCCATTGGGAAAGGCTGGGCTTTTCTCCTTTCCTCCAAAGGAGGCTAGATTTGTAGATGGTAGGGCACGGGGCAGAGGAGTGGCCTTGGCCCCCTGGCCAGCCTGTCACCATACTGCTACTACTCCTACCCGTCCTGAGCTCAGGTCTGCATTAGGATGAGTCCCAATCCCACAAAACCAATTGCATTGATGTCAGGCCATGCCTTGTGAAGATTGGGATTACTTGGGCCCATCCCAGGGGTCATCCTCTCCTGCAAAGACCAGGACTATCTGGCCTATCAAGGGCCATTTCTCAGCTACCAACATGAATGACCACTATAGATGCATAAGGTGGGAGGCAGGCTGTACTAGAGTGGAGCTAGACCCATGCCCCGATCCCTGGCCACGTCCCCTCCTGCTCCCCTGATCATCCTACCCGCTGTCTGTAAACCCTCCCCACCCCCACTCCCCAGTCCCCTCTCCCTGTCTCTCTTCTCGTGGTAGCGGATTAGCGTTTCAGTGTTAAATTCAATCTGCTTGTTCATTGTACGACGTGCTTCTTTTAAGGCCCAATTTTGTAACTTGAATGTGTCATTCATCTGAACAACGACAAAAAAATTAAAGATTGTACAGAGAGAAATGCTGCCCGCTCCCCTTGGCCCCCTGACTCTGTCTGTGTGTTTAGAGAGGGGGAGGGGGGCAGGGTATCAACAGTGGGAGATGAGGTGATAGTATTCTATGGGGGGAGGATGGGAGAGGAGGTGCCATTGAAATGCTAGCAGTTCTCTCATCTGGGATGCCCAACTGGGTTCAGAATATCCATGCCCAAGCCCAAGGGGGACTTCCCATCCTTTAATTATACTTAACAACGAGGAAGTTTGTCTCTGGATGACCCAAGACACACTCTCTGAGCTTCCCTGTGCCCCAAAGCATAATTGCTCCAGCTGATTTAGCAAAGCTTCAAGAGGAGGTAAGATGGAATTTCTAACATTTAAAGTCAGTGATTTCATCAATGGAGATAATCCCCTCTCTCAATGTACATTGTGACTGCTTCCCATAACTCAGTGAGAAAAAAATCTATTAGTAGACGGTTTTACAAGTTTCCAAGGACCAAAGAAACGAAAAAATCTTTACCTTCAATACTTAGGCAGGCTGCCCCTCACACCACCCACAGTCTATCATGCACATGCATATGTACGACAAGGCCTACTCGCCCTGAAGGCATAACCTGGGATCTCTTCCAAACCACAAGGAAGCCTCAGAGAATTTAACTGGAGTAAAGTTTACAAGTACACGCAAAAACAAAAACATACCTATGAACGTGCTAAAACATTCACAGGATAATTACCCTTATCCTGGTCCTAGTCTAGGACCATCCAGGATCAAGCCCAGGCAGCCAGCCAAGGCTAGACTGAGAGGGACTGGAAAAGAGCCAGTGACAGCCACTACTGGAGCTGTCCACCTGGTCTCATCTGCAAACAGGTCATGGTCCATTCTCCTTCATACTGGTGATGGAAACTGCCTGTTTAGGGTCTATCAATAAATATCCTGCCTTCAAAACAGAATTCTTTCTTGGGGTGGGGAGGTCCAGGAAGAACTCAAGGTCAAGGTTGGTTTACATGTAAGAAATAGGGAAACAAGGATGCACATTGTCTGCTTAGAAAGCCAGGGCTAACAGAAGGGTGGAGAATTACAAGTTAATATGGCAGACTGAGAAGACCTGTAGCTGAGTTCCTTAGCCAGGGACTGCTTCCTCAACTGTTAAAGGAATAGAATGGACAAGACAACCACAAAGGTCTCTCTCAAACCCAACAGCCTTTAGGGGTAAGAGCCCAAGTTCCTGATGTACTCCACAGAGTGGGGAGAAGACCATCCAGATCACAAAGGAAGGTCCGTAGGGGTGGTGTAAGTAGAATGCTGAGGTGCAGACCTCCACCTAGGAGAGTAGAATTAGTTTAGCACCTCCATGCTGTCAGGAAGATGGAAGTGTAACCGAAGGCCACGATGCCCTGAGGAACTGTTCCATTTAGGGACATCCAGGCATCAGTTCCCCAAAGCCCTGAGTTCCTCCAGTTTTTTACACTTCCCATAAGTTATCAGTAGGCAGCCAATCTAGACAAAATTCCTGGGGCTGATGACCCTAACCCATCCATTTCCTTTCTGGACGCACTCCTGCAATGAGAATCTTGTGTCTTTGCGGTATCACTCAGTCTCTTCTTTCAACAGTGACCCGCTATGCCTGTCCAGGGATGACCTGGTCTGGCAGTGTGCCTGCTCCCCCAAAGGCCAAGTTTTCACAATGACAGCTGAGTGTACTAAACCTTACCTCCTTTCTGAGCCTCATGTTTCTCTAGGGTTGTACCTGAGGATAACATTTCAACAGCGCTTTACAGTTTAACAAAATATTTGGTTCACAACCCTCTGAAGTTGGTAGTATTAACTATCTAAAAACTATTCATTTTTACTGGTGAAGAAAGAACCCAAAGAGGGCTTTCTATGGTTTGCCCAAGATTATGCAATCAGTGCCCATCCCTTTCCTATGCTATAGCCTTGGATCTGAAGGCAGCGTAAGTAACCCAACACATGGTGTTCTCTTCTATATTTCAAACAATTCTTGCTCCTTTCCATTCCTTGGATCTTTCTTGTTTCTTATCTCTCGAGGTCCTGTTTTCTCCACCTCCTGTTTGAAAGTCAGTGATCCAACAGGACACAATCCTTGTGTGAGGTTCTGATGAGTATGACTCTCTTTGGAGTCGAACTAACCTTCACACAGTCATATTTCTGGAAATTCAGACTCCTTACTATCATGAGAGTTTTTCATCCCATTGTCCCCAGGCTGATGTAGCCAACGGGGAGACCATGAGTATCTGTTTGCTTTCCTTTTCCTAACCTGTTCCTATTGCTTACATATAGTTGTCCCTGCACACCCCTTCTTTTGGCTATTCTTAAGAGAATTTTATCCAGCCATGGCCAGAGTGGCACTAACTCCCTTTAATGTGGATCAGAATGTCAACAAAATTGAGGTAACGTATCTAACCTGGATTTTGGCTCGGGAGAAAGGCAACTTCTTTCATACCATCATGACCTAGCTGGTGTATTAGAGCCGTTGGCTTGTAGATCAGAAAAAACACCCGTAATGTAGAAGACAAGAGTGCCAGCTTTGGAGTCAGGAAGACCTGAGTTTAAATTCTGTTCCAGGAGACTTACCAGCTATTTGAATGAGTGAATAAATGAATGAAGTATTTATTAAGCACTTACTACAGCACTGAGCTAAGTGCTGAGAGTACAGATTAGAAAGCAGGGCGGTCTCAGACCTCAAGGAGCTCACATTCTAATGAGGGAGACAACGCACAAGAAAGGTTTCAGGGGCAAATCAGATGGAAAGGTCCCCACAGTCCTTGGGGTGCAGCGGCAAGCAGATGTTAATGCTTTTTGAATGTCATGTCTACTGATAAAGACATGTCAGTTACTGATGCTGATCCAATTTGCAAGGACCAAGAACTCTGGTGACTAGATCTTTCTTTTGGGGGTCTTCAATAGCTATGGCTGCAGCCTCCTGCAGGGGCAGGCGCCAGGCTGCATCTCCAAGGGGGCTGCTTCCCAGGGTGATGACTGGATATTGTGCTGGAACCACTGCTATGCCCAAGGCTCTTGGGCTTGTCTCCATCAGGATCTGAGGGGAGATGGTGTTGGTCACTTGACTTGCCTCCTGTCTCTCTCAGGGTGCCTTGCTGCAGCAATGCTGGCTTGCCTGCCCTGTGAGTGGCTGTTGGTTGGTAGTTGGTAGGGACGACTGGCCCCTTCTAAAAGGGAGCTACCTCTCTGGATGATGATACCAAGTGCTGTGTTGGAAGCAGCCCAGATGGTCTTAAAGGTGCTCAGGCTGCCTGGTCAGTAGGTATTATTGGTACTGACAAAGGTTGGCCCCTTTTCCTACAATGTTGTTGTTCCTTCTTCATTCTCAAAGAGGACCGATGACATCCTGAGGCTGATGTCTTAATCATCAGCCTCACTCTCTCCTCTAGAGTCACCAGGGTCTGGTGGCAAGACATAGGCAAAGACAACTGGCAATGGACAGCATTTCCCACAATGATTTCTCCCCTCAGTGATGGCTGCAGGGGTTGGACTATAAATAGATCAGCTGGCGTATGGAATGCTGCTATTCCCATGGGCTCAGGGTCTTGGATCTTTTCTATCAGACTACAAAGGGAGATGGTGGCCAAAGTGGTGGTAGCGGTTTGACTTGCCTGGCATATGCTGGGGGACCTTGGGCAAATCACTCAACCTCTTGAAGACTGTTTGCTCATAATAGCTAGCATTTATATAACACTTTTGAGTTTTCCAAATGTGATCTCATTGAACCTCACAATAAGGAAGTTATTATTGTCCCCATTTTACTGATGAAGAAACTGAAGCTGATGTTGACTTGCCCAAGCTCACATGCACAGTAACAAGGCAGAATTCAAACTCAGATGTTCCTGACTCCAAGTCCAGCGCTCTAACCACTAAAACAGTTGTCCAACATGGCCCACAACATCTGTCAGTTCAGGGAACCAGATTAAAACGTAATTGGAAAATATTTAACAAAATAAAAATACAACAAAACATAGATAACATTACAATTTAGAACCATGTCAACATGCAGCCACAGGGATTCTTATATATGATTTGATGGTCTGTTTCAATTGGAGTTTGAACACCTAGTTACTTCATCTATAAAACAAAGATAGGATTAGCACTTATCTCATACCACTGTTGGGTTTCAAATATAATGTAGATAAAGTACTCTGCAAGCTTTACGGCAATGGTTCTCAATCTTCCTTATGCTGCGACCCTTTAATATAGTTCCTCATGTTGTGGTGATCCCCCCCAACCATAAAATCATTTTTGTTGCTACTTCATAACTGTAATTTTGCTACTGTTATGAATCTATCTGATATGCAGGATGTATTTTCATTGTTACAAATTGAATAGAACCCACAGGTTGAGAACCACTGCTTTAAGGCATTATATTTATTGCTGAGTCATTTTTTTTAGTCATGTCCAACTCTTCATGACCCCATTTGGGGATGTCTTGGCAAAGACATTGGAGGGGTTTGCCATTTCCTTCTCCAGCTCGTTTTACAGATAAGGAAACTGAGGCAAACAGGGTGAAGTGACTTGCCCAGGGTCACACAGCTAGGGAGAGTCTGAGGTTGGATTTGAACCAAGAAGATGAGACATCCAGACTCCAGGCCCAGCACTCTATGAACTATGGTGCCACCTAGCAGCCTAAAGCATTACATAAACTATTACTACTAGTAGTACTACTACCATTATTACCCTGTGTGGCCGTGTGAGTCATGTCACATCATGGGTCTAAGTTTCTTACTCTATGGTAAGAGAGCACTGGATTGGGTGACCTCTAGGGTCTGTCACAGCTTTTAGCCCTGTGGCCAGTCTGTGGCCAATCAGAATCTTCCCTGGACCCTCCACCTTGCTGTCTTTCTTCCCCATGGATCAAGAGTGGGTTTCCACCCTGATCCTGAGATTACACAGCATGGAGGCTGGAACATATGGGTTTGCTACACAGGATGGCAGAGAAGAAAAAGGAATATACTGTGCTCAAGTCTGAACCATTCTGAACCAAACTGCTGCCTAGTCACTACCCAGCTATGGTTTCCAACAGGATACAAATGGCAACTTTTATTAGATCAGTGGTTATGAGGCAGTGTCACAGAGAGGAAAGCCCAGCAGGTGAGAATTCTGGCAAATGAACAAATAGGGGTAATGTGGGAGAATGAAGCCTAGTATGGATAAACACAGGTCCAAAAATCAATTTCCCAAGTACAACATGGGAGCTGTATGGCTAAGACGGCAGCTAGGTGGCTCAGTGTATAGAGCCAGGAAGACCTGAGTTCAAATTTGGCATCAGAAACTTACCAGCTGTGTTACCCTAGGGAATTCACTTCACTCTATTTGCCTCAGTTTCCTCATCTGTAAAATGAGCTGGAGCAGGAAATGGCAAACCACTTCAGTACCTGCCAAGAGGAGATTGGACACAACTGTGATGACTGAACAACACGGCAACCATAGCGATTCATGTGAAAGAGGTGTGGGGAGCGGAGCGGACTCAGAGTCACCAGTGTAATGACATGCCTATGAAAAAGCTATCATGGAGAGAGAGTGTCCAGCATGAGGGAGGCGGCCATCCCAGTGCACTCTGCCTTGGTCAGACCACATCCAGGAGTGTTTGCTTCTTGGTGCCCTGCTTGAGGACAGAGAGGTGGATGCTAAGATGAGGGGTGGGGTGAGGGTAGGGAACAGCAATGGGGGCCATGACATACAAGGAAAAGAACTGGGAAGATTTAGCCTGAGAAAAATAAAGACATAGGAGGGACAGGATTGAGTATTTCAGGTATTGGAAATTGTCACGAAGAAGAGAAATTTACACTTTGTCACGGTTAAGCTAAAAAAGTTAATATTTCTATAGCACCTACAGTGTGCAAGGTATTGCACTAAGCGCTTTCAAAATTATCTTATCTGAGTCACATAATATTGCAAAGTACATACTGTTATTTTTCCAGTTGAGGAAACTAAGACAAGCAGAGCTGAAGCCTAGGGACGCTAGGCTAGCTAAGCTACTGAGACTAGATTCAAATTCAAATCTTCCTGACTAGATGCCCAAGTTCCCAGACCTAGGGACAAGGGAAATTTATGAGGCTGGTGCAGAGAAAAAAATTTCTTAACGAGGACAACCAAATGTTGGACAGACTGTCTTACCATGTGCGATAGTAGGTTCTCCATCACTAGTGGTCATTGAACATAAGCTGTAGGGACCATAGAGTGGATTCCTTGCTCTGGACTGGGTGGGAGTGACTTCTGAGGGCCTACACAGTAGGGATATTCTACTGTGTTCTAGCCCCTGTTCTTCTCAGCCATGTGACCACAGCTAATCCCAGGGCCTGAGAAGACATTTACTACTTCATCCCTTCCTTTCATAGAGGAGGAAATGGGGGACCAGAGAGGGGCAACAGCTTCCCTAGGGTCAAACAAGGCTTCTCTGGGTGTTTCCGGGATTTGACCAGATGACCTCTAAGGGTTCTTCCAGCTCAAATGGTACTAGGATTTTAAATAGAAGAGTCAAGAACAAATATCAGTGATGGACTGTTTTGTCTCTTTTGGGGCAAAACACCCTTTTAACAAGTTTAGATCCTGTTAGGGGAATCATTAATTAATATTAATGACTAACATTAATATCTATTCACGATTTGGCATTTTGTTGGTGGATGAACTCCAGGTATGGCAACATGGCCATAGATCTCCTAGTACTTGCCAACTCCCCTTTGTCCTAAGTCAGCCCTCACATAGGTGCTTTTAGGGGGATTCATGGTAGACTGGGAATGTGAAAATGAACAGTCTGCTTCCTTATTAACAGTGGACCCAAGAGAAGGCTTTCCCTGGCCCATGCAGAGTCATCATCTTTCGAAGGCCAAACAGGAAGTTTACTCACTCCAGACCAGTGATGTAAAATTAAAACAGAAAGATTCCTGCCACAAATGTTGACTTAGAAAACCACAAATTAACATCATCTATGTTGCATTTTAAAATTTTATTTTGCTAAACATTTCTCGTTTACATTTTAACCTGGTTCAGGCTGCACACACAAGTTTGACATGTCTGCTTGGGAGTACAGGAGATGCTTATTTGACACTATAGAATATGCCTTCCCCAACAATACCTTTCCCCAAAGGTTTCAGGATCCCATTTTTAGGAAAAAAGTGCAATTTCCCCTATCATGCAATGTTACCTTCTTCCCTACACCCCAGGTTCCTAGTATTTGGGTACTTAGATCACCCTGATTCCCTGACTGTAGAGCCAATAGTGTCTGAAGAGCAAAAAGTGACCCCTAAAAAGCACTAGGCCTCATACCTGACAAATGGTCATCCATTTTGAGGACCTTTAGTAATGGGTGGTAGGTAGTAACTGAGGCAAGCCTCTGACTTGAGAATCATCATCAAAGTTCTGGGGTACAACTAGTTAAAATCAGCTACCCTACAGATTTTATTCTTGGTGTTGTGGAGCCAAGTCATGTCCTCTTATGATGGTCCTAAAGAAAGTTATCATTTCCTCCTTAAGTCTCTTCTCCTGAGGAAAGATGGCAGTTCTTCTTTGGAAGAGAACACAATAGGGATAGCAACTGTTCTCTCATTTCTCTGGCAGGGATCCCTGGAGGCAGTTCTTTGAGACTAAATATTGAGTCCTACGCTTGGATTTTTTTTTTAAAAATCAACTGCTACAAAGGACAACTGACTGCTACAAAGAACGTTCTACTGAGTAAAAGGGGACAACATTACCACTTAAAACTGCACTAAGACATTTGGGACAACCTTTATTTGGAAATGCAAAGCTCGTGCAAAAACATAAAGTATCAGTAAAAAGTTTTAAAATCTTAAAACCAAAACTCAAATACATAAGTACAAGATGGTGGAAGAGGTACTAGAAAACCGTGTACATGAAAAGGATCTCTGAATCTTAGTGGACTGCCAGCAACTAAGCCACCTTAGAATATAATGGGGAAATTTATAAAAGAATAAAATATAACTTAGATGATGCTAACTTGTGGTTTTCTAAATCACTGACTTTGGCTGTACTAATACAGGGGAAATGTCCAGCACGGTCAACGGGACAGTCCTGCCATGGTTAGGTTAGACCATGGAGCACTGGTTCTATGAGGGTCCTGACTAACTCAGATAGCTAAGAAGCCTGGAAGTCCAGCTAGACAAGAGTATAAAGGCTCGGCCTCAAGATACTGGGGGCATGACAGTTCTCTCCAAGTACCCATGATTGGGCTCTGCCATCAAGTGCTTGAGTCCTTGTCTGTTCTGGGCCTCCACATGAGGAAGGTGGCCTCTATGGCTCCTTCTAGCTCTAAATCCTAGGATCCTATGGATGATGGACTTGACTTGCTCGATCCCAGAAACACACTTCAGTTGAGCCATGGACACATTTGCTAGCTACAGTGCTCTCCCAAAGCACAATGTCTACCTTTCAAAGTCTTCAAGCACAAACTGGATGGCTTGATTATGCTGTACCTTCCATGTTCAAGTGCTTGGAACAAACAATCTAGGTCTTATTCAATTCGACCTACCATGGCCTAGAAAAGCAGTTGGGGTATGTGTAACTGGACTGAAGTCACTCACACCTGCTCCTTGTCTCAAAGAGACAATAAATTGCACCCAGGAACAGTCCTCATGATGGCTGAAGGGAGTCAAAGGCAGCCCTCCTTTCTGAATGGCACGAAAAATGCCAGTGATCCAAACACCTCTGTCCTCCATCACCTGGAACCCAGGTCTCAGAACTGCTGCCCAAGCCTAGAGAGACAGTCCCTCCCTCTCCCCCAACCCAGGACCATCTTGGGAACCAGATGTTGGTTTGTCTGGAGGCCAGGTAATCCAGTGCTAAGCCTGAGACTAGCCTGTATCTGCCCAGCCTCAAATATGATCTTCAAGACATTCAAAGTGGGAGACCTGAATGGAAAGACCCTCCCCAGACCATCAGGTCATGGCATCTCAGAGCTAGAATGCCCTTCCCAATAGGACCATCCTATTCCATAGCCTATTCTCTCCAGCAATGAGATGTCAGATCGCCGCTCAAGTCACAAAAGATTCTTGAGACTATATCCCTGTCTTAGACTGGGATCTTCCTTGATGGTGAGGGATGGGTGGGATCAGAGGATAGAATCCAAGGCTGGGATTTCTTGTTTATCTTCAAAGAGAGTAATAATGCTAAAGAGTGAATTTACCAAAGAGCCTCTTCTTTGGCTCAGAGATGCTTCTTTGTGGGAGGTGGCAAGACCACATTTCTCAGAAGTGCCTTAGAGAGGGGCTTTGTAGGTGGATTTAAAGCCCTAGAAAATTCCAAATTATAAGCCTAACTGGCTCTAGATGAAGGAAGCAGCATGGAGGAAAGACAGAAAGGCTGCCAATTGAGAAAAGTCATTTCTGATCCCACAGGTATCCAGTCTCTCCAATGCATGAAGTGGAATCCCTGAGTTGCTGTACTGAGAGGCAAGGTTCCCTAGGATCAGCCTAGCATAAGTACTAAGCAGGCCCTTCACATTTCCTTCCTAACTCTGACCTGGTTAAAGGAGTGTTTGGGAAGGAGTGGGATGTGGGCAGGCTATACGGGGACATGATGCAGGGGTGTGACATGAGATTTCTGGGGAGGAGGCCATAGTCAACACTGGAAACCTGACAACAGCCTGCCCTGCTCACCCAGGTTTGTCTGGGGCCCTGTGGGGACCTTTAGTGGCTGACCTCCACCCTGCTTCTCAGTGTACCAACCACCTCCCTTTGTGACCAGAGAGCCAGGCAAGCCAGATGAAATGGCGGCCGCCTCAGCCACACCCCAAAGAAAACACCCACATGTGTCCAGCTCACAGTCTTTATTGGCTGCCTTGGCCCAGGGTTGGGAACTGCTCTGTGAGGGCAGGGGACAAATGGAAATAGCAGGGACCCTGGGACAAGAAGGACTTAACCGTGATGAGAGAAAAATCCAGTTACTGAACTAACACCAAAGACGGGAGAGGAGAGGACGCGGTATGTACAGAGGACAGGGTGGCCTCCTGCCCAAACTGGTCACAGCCAGGTCCAGTAGGGACAATGACACTGTATCTGAGCCCAAGGGGAACACGGACCCATGTGCAAGGTGCTGGGGCCAAGGCTCCCCTCATTGCCTGGGTCAGCCGCTGATCTGCATCCCATCGCCTTCTGCCAGTGGGTAGATCTCAATGGTTTCTACTAAAGGCAGACCCTCCACTGCTGTCTCCACCACCGTGAGGGTGGCTGCTGCCTCAGCCGCTGCCTCGGCCAGCTGCTGGCGGACGGCCGCCTGGTGCTGCTGCTGATGGGTCTTGCGGTGCTTCCAGAGGTTGGAGAAGGAGCGGTAGCTCTTGCCACAGTCAGGACAGGCGTAGGGCCTCTCGCCGGTGTGGATACGGCGGTGTTCTGCGAGGCGCATGGCGATGGTAAACGCCTTGCCACACACCTCACAGGCGAAGGGCCGCTCCCCAGTATGCAGGCGCCGGTGGTCTTTGAGGTGGGTGCTCTGCCTGAAGGCCTTGCCACAGTCTGGGCATGGATAAGGCCTCTCCCCTGTGTGGATGCGCCGATGCACCTGCAGCGACGTCTCTGTGCTGAAAAGCTTCTTACACTCACTACATTCTAGTCCCCGTCGTCGGGTGGGGGCTGGAGGGGGCGTGGCAGGAGAGGTGGCAGGCAAGGAGGCTGGGGGTGGGGGGCGTGTGGCCCGAGGGGGTCGGGGTGCAGCCACCTCCTTAGCCAGGACCTCTCCTGGACCAGCTGCTGCATGGGCAGCTTCATGGGCCTGGAGCCGGGCAGCAGAACCCACTTTCTTGCCACAGGTAGCACACTCAAAACGCCGGGGGGCCTGGGCCTGGGCTGCAGCACAGCGGTGCTCACACAGGCGCAGTGAGGAGGGAAAGGCTGCACCACAGGCCGTGCAGCGGTGAGGCTGGCGCCCTGCATGGGCCACTAGCTGGTGCACCTCGAGCAGGCGGCGCAGAAGGAAGGAGCGTGGGCAGTCACGGCACTTGTATGGGTACTCGCCCGTGTGGTGGTAGCGGTGCATGAGCAGGCGGTAGGGGCGGTGGAAGCGCACGCCACACTCCTGGCAGCGGTAGGGGAAGTGTTGGGCGTGCACAAGGCGATGCTGGCGCAGTGTGGAGCTCTGCGTGAAGGCCTTGCCGCAGTCCCCGCAGCGGTAGGGGCGCTCCCCGGTGTGCGTGAGCCGGTGCCGTGCCAGGTTGGCAGGCGAGTTGAAGGGCTTGGCACAGTCGGGGCAGGGGAAGGGCCGCTCGCCTGTGTGGGTGCGCAGGTGGTTACGCACATGTGACTTCTTCTTAAACATTTTGCCACAGACGCCACATTTATGCCGCCGCTCCAGCCGGTGCACAAAGCGCTGGTGGCGGGCAAGCTGCAGGGCCTTGCTGAACTCACGGCTGCAGAGGAGGCAGCGGTGGGTGCCCCCAGCTGCTGGGAGACTAGAAGGAGAGGCCACAGCTCCTGGGGCTCCTCCTGCTTCTGTGGGTGTGGGCTCAGGATCCTCAGAGGGCGCTGCAGGGGCAGAGGCAGGGATAGGGATGCCCCCAGCACCGTGCGTGCGCCGGTGGTAAAGGAACTTGGTGAGGTTGACAAAGGTCTTGCCACAGGGGCATGAGTGCAGTGGGTTGGGGGTGTGGGTACGGCGGTGTGCCAGGAGGAGGGCCTCTGTGCCAAAGGCCAGGCCACAGTCCACACACAGGAAGTGGGACTCACCACTGTGCTCACCCAGGTGCTGGTCCAGGCTGGGTGGGCTAGGGAAAGCGCGGCTACAGAGAGGGCACTTGAAAAGCCCCTCCCGGTGGCTGCGCAGATGCTGCTGCAGCTGATGGGGAGAGAGGAACAGCTGGTCACAGGTAGGGCAGAAGAGCTCCGGGGAGGCAACCCCAGGGGGATCCCCGCTAGTGCGTCGCATTAGCCGTCGGCCACCCCTACGCTCCCGCCCACTCCCGCTACCTGCACCCTCACCGCCATTGCGAAGCTCATAGCTGTGGTCAGAGGTTGGGGGCAAATCAGGCGCCCCAGCAGTCTCGGGGCCAGGGGCCAATGAACCAAAGTGAGTGGCCTGGTGCTCTAGGAAGTCGCCAGGCAAGTGGAAAAGCTGGGAGCACTCAGAACACTTATAAAGGAGCAGCTCGACCTCGGCCACCATCTCCCCAGCTCCCGCAGGGCCCGCAGCCTCCCCAGCCTCCTCTGACTTGCGATAGGAGTGTTCCAGGGCCACCTGGGCTTGGCCCAGCTGGGGCCCCACAGCCGGGGGTGGGGAAGGTTGGGGAGGGGAAGCGGCAGCAGCCGCAACAGCTGCCACAGCCCGGAGGTGCGTCTGGCGATGGCTCAGCCACAGCTCCTGCCTTGCAAATAGTGCCTTACAGTCCACACACTCATAGTGAATGGTGCTGGCAGAGATGGCAGGGGGTGGCTTGGCTGGAGGCGTCTCAGGGGGTGCTGGCTCCTGGGTGCCCAGCAACTTGAGGTGCATCTCCTGGTGCTCCAGGAGCTGGCCTGGAGATAAGAGGAGCTGCCCACATTCCAGGCACTGGTACTGGCTCTCCTGCACCAAAGTCTGGTAGAGGCCAGAGCCACTGGGAGCTTCTGCAGCCACAGAGACCCCAGGGTCAGCCACACCCACCACCTCAAAGTGCTGCTGAGGGAGATGCGAGTTCTGGTGAAGGAGTACGTCCTCCAGGGAACCAAAGAGCTGGTTACACTCAGAGCAGACATAGCGATGCTCAATGTAGAGGACCGTTTCCTCTGACTCCTCTGTCATGGTGGCCGGGCCCTGGGTGAGGGGAAGAGAAAGAGACAAAATAATCCCAAGAGGGAAGGGAGAGATGTCAGGAGGAGGTTCTGGTTAGGTTTCAGGCCCATCCCATCTGTCCATAGTGAAAGAAGAACTCCTTTCATGTGGGCCAAGACCCAGCTCCACCTCTTTTGCCAGCTTGGTTCCCATCCCAATCCCCTGCCTCCCCCAGGCTCCCGGCCTTCCACTAACTCCACTGATCCCCCAGTCCCATTTCCAACTTTCTCTTTACATGTCCATTCTCCTTCTGCTACACTTTCTGTCACTCTGGCCAGGCCTTCAGTCAGCACTGCTGATTCCCCGGCCTTATGTTAGAAGCCCCCAGTGAACACCTCCAGATGCCTTGCTCTGCCATCCCCTAGCCTCTTTCTCATAGTGTGGCCTTCCCAGATGACCTCTTGACCATGGTCTAGGCCCCTTGCCCCCCAACTCTAGTTTTCAGACCCCAGCTCCCTATCTTCACATTCCAGTCTCCCCTCCATGAACCCCTCTTGATTTCAAATCCTACTATTTTCAAGTCAATGAGCTTGGCTGGGGTGCGGGGTACAAGGGAAAAACGATCAAATTCCTGTCCTCAATGAATTTCTATTTTGACAAAGCCTGAGGGTCATTTGAGGGGCGATGAGGAAAGATGTTCAGAGAAGGTAGCAGCTGAATAGGCCTGAAGGAGAGAAGGTGAGAAGTGAACACACTGGAGGCAGGCAGGGGGCATGCTGACTTTGAGGAGATGGTCCTTAAATTTGTCTGGAACACAGGACTCGAGGGCAGGGCTGTGACAGACTAAGACTGCATGGAGAGTGCCTTTCAGAAATGGCAGGCTGAGGAAGTTCTATTTTTTCCTCCAGAAAATGGGGAGCCACTGAAGCTTTCTGAGTTTCAGGGCTGGGCTTGAGGATCAGGGAGGCAATTTATCAACTGTGTAAAGAATGGAATGGAAAGCGGAAAACAAATAACAGCTAGCCTTTCTAAAGTGTTTTTGGTTTGCAAAGCGCTTTTACAAATATTTCATTTGATCTGCCCCAACCTATGAGGCTGGTGAGTCATGATGTGGAAGGCATCACCACGGCTGCTCATGTGCCACTCTCCGTCTCCCATATCCCCCCTCTTTCTGTCCTAGCTGTTCTCCGTGCCTATAGCCCTCTGTCCCCTCAGCCTCATGTTTCCTTGACTTCAATCCCATTTTCTGCAGGATTTCTTTCCTGGTCTCCTCCCTTTCCATCTCCCTCCACTGGCTGCTAATATGTTCCCCTCTCTTGGTGCTTTCCACCTATTGTATAGAGCTTTACATAACCAGTTATTTCTACTTACTCTCCCCAACTAGAACGTTTGAGGTCAAGGATTTTTCACCTTTCCTTGTATCCCCCAGTGCTTAGCACAGGTAGCTGAAAGACAGTAGGTGCTTAATAAGCGTCTGTTTGTTGACTGTCTTCATTTCAGTGTCTACTTTATTTGTGCATGTCGTCCTTTGACAGGTTCTGCCAGCTGCTGACCTCTGGAGGTTTGGTGAAGCTGCTTCTAGAAGCACCTCAGGACCAGGAAGGAAAGGGCCCCTACAGCAAACATCTTCCAACACTAACAGACCATGTACAAGTGAGTTCTCAGACTAGGATTTTAGCTCTTTAAGGATAGGGAATCTTACTTACACCTTCATCTTTGTATGTCCAGCATTGAGTACATATAGTACAAGTGAATTAACAGGTGCTTAATAAATGTTTACTGAATTGAGATTAATTGGTAATAATGGGCATTTCTATTTTATATCAGTAGTGTGATTATTTAGCCATAGAGCGTATATCTTGTCTCCTCCCCCGCCAAAAAACAATCTATGGGAGTGGAAAAGGAGGTGCCCACTGGGAACCAAACTGGAACTGGCCAGGTGGGCAACACTCTTTCTTCCTCCCTTCCTTCTTTTCTGTCTTTCTTTTCCCTCACTCCACATAGGGGATGCCACCCTTACCTGAGGGTGCCCTGCCCAAAGGGAAAGCAAATTTTAATCTATGAAACTTCTTTTTTCCCTTAAAGGTCAGCCTTAACCCCTGAATCACTCAAGTCTTCAAGGATTGAACAACAGGTCCCAGGCCAAGCTGCACTTGGTCACCGTCTGGGCCTTGACTGGCTCAGAATGAATGCAAAGATTTCTGTTTTGGCCAGAAACCTCAAGGTCTTCCCGTCCCAGATCCACTTGTTTTTTTTGACTCATTTCTTACTTAGACTTAATCACTGAATAGGCTTTGCCACAGTCAAACTGAGACCTGCTAAAAACCTTAGCTAGAAAAGGCCAAGGTTCCCCTGGCATCCAGGGCCATCTCCAGCCATCCTGATCTCTATGATGGCTCCAGAGGAGCCAGTGAGGCTGGTGGCTGCACAGCCCTCCCTCACTACAGTCCAAGTCACCTGCGTGTCACGGCATCACCTCTCTAATGTCATGGTCCTCTTCAAGAATAATGTACAAACAAGGAACAGTAGGGGCTAGTACTCCCACTTTATAGATGAGGCAACCGAGGCTGGAAGAAGGTAGTTAAGTGTCTACGGTGGGATCTGAACCCAGATCTTCCTGACTCAAAGCCCCTGAGACTCCCTTGAGGCAGAAACAGGGAGGACAGTTCATAGGTTTTTAGATCATTGCAAACAAGAGACAATGAAGCTCGAATGAGGAGATGGAGGGAGCCCGGGATGGGGCCTGACCCAGATGTGGCTGCTGCCAGGAGAAGGAAGGAGGAGTATAAGGGGACAGCCCAATGGAAACCTGGGACTGAAGCCCGGGTGGGCTCTGCAAGCTGGGTACCCAGACGTGGGGAGTGGGCCGAGTCAGCAGACCAGAACAGAGGGTCCAAGCCAAATCTCCCAAACAGCGAGGAGGAGGCCTGGGAGGCCTCTCCCCCCCCCCCCCCACAGCCATCCTGGGAATCTGGACCACCTGTTTTGAGCCTGGAGTTGTGAAGATGCCAGTTCAAATTCAGCCTTAGATACTTCCTAGCCGTATGACCCTGGGCAAGTCCCTTCACCCTGCCAGCCTCGGCTTCTTCGTCTGCAAATGGGCTAGAGAAGGGGGTGGCGAAGCCCTCCAGGATTTCTGGGGTCACGGAGAGGGGGTCAGGGCTGCAAAGGGCAGCAGAGGGAGGGGGCTCGTGGGGCAAGAGCCAAGCGACTCAGCTCCTCTGGGGAAGGGAGCTTAAGAGTCAGGCCACAGTGAAGCCTCTGCCCTCCAGGAGCTTACTTAATGGGGAGGGATCAGTCTGGGGCTGGGGGCGGGGGGGAAGGAGGGGAGGGACAACCCTGGGATCGGACGCTTGGGGAGTCCCAGGACTA
>CM053596.1:13175089-13240127 GCA_028646575.1 Pseudocheirus occidentalis | reverse complement strand
TCCCCATTCTTCCTTATTCCCCTCACTTCCCCATCTCCCTCTCTCTCCCAGCCTCTCCCCAGCCCCTCTTTCCTCCCTGGATCCCCTTCCCCCATACTCTGTGCCCCCAGCCTCTTTTATCTCCCTTCTCGCTGTGCCGGCAGCTTCCCAATCCCCTCATTCTCTGAACCTCCTTCATCCCCCCATCCTTCCCATCACCCGCTCTCACCATCTCCCCACTGTCTTTTACACCCCTTATTCCCTTCTCTTCCATCCTCCTCCTTCCTCACCCCCGGGGCCTGATGCTCCCTTGGTCAGGCCTGAAGTCTTGAATCCCTAGTCTCCCCTCTCCCCCCGCTGCCCCCGGGGAGGGGCAAGGCCTGGGGGGGAGGGGGGAGAAGGGGGTAACCCCCTCCCCCTGTCGGCCCCTCCCCTCCCCCACCCCCTCACCTCATGGCCCATTCCTCACCCCCAGCAGCCCCCCCGGGCCGACCCGGCTGAGGGGAGGGGGCCGGGGGTGGGGAGCCCCTTGGGCCAGCTCCCTCCCTCCATTACTCCTTCCCTTCTCCTCCATTTTCTCCTTGCATTCCCCCTTCTCCTCTCCCCTCTCAGGCCTGCCCGCCAGCCCTCCCTCTCTCTCCCTCACCCCTTCCACCTGGCTCCCCATCTCCAGCAGCTGGGGACCAGAAGACTCTCACCCTGCTCCCATCTCAGTTGTCTCCCCACCCCCACCCTTCTTGGCCCCTGAGCCGGCAAGAGAGCCCCAGCCGTCTGGCCCACCAGGATCCGTGAGTGTCTGCTTGTGTGTACGGGTGGTGGGGTTGTGGGAGTGGGGGCGGGGTGGGGGAGTGGGGCAGGGCGCAGCCAGACTGGAGAAGGGAGGCTCCTCCGGGGTGTGGGGGGAGGGGCGATCCCAGGAGCAGGCTATCTGCCCTTACTGACTGCTTCCCCCAGGGAATACAGGCTGGGGCTGGGGCTGGGGGGTGGGGGCATTTATCCTGCCATCCCCTCGTTTCTCCAGGTAACTTTGCAGATACTTCCAGTGACTGCTTCTTCCTTCTCAATTTCTCCTTTCCTCCTAATACCCCGGCCTCTCCCACCCTTTGGGACGCATTATCGACTTTTCAGTCTCTCTTCCAATGTTTGTTACCTCTTGCCTTACCATGTCTCTGTCCCTGTCTTTATGACCTATCTCTATCTTGTTTTTTCCTCTATTATTCTCCATCTTTGCCTCTATTTCCCTGGTGTCTCTCAGTCTGTGTTTAGCTGTCTCCTTCTTCCAGTGTATCTCAGTCTGTTTTGCTGGTTCTCTCTCTCCCTATATCTCTCTCTTTATGTATTAGCTTCTTTTACTGTGCCTGTCAGTCTTTCTCTGTCTCTCTGTCTCTGTCTCTGTCTCCCAATGTCAGGCTTTCTATGACCCTGCCTTCTTTCCTGGGTATCTCTCAATACTCCTCAGGCTCTTTCTATATTTCTCAGGTGCTTGTCTCACTGTCTTTTTGTTTTCCTGTCTTTCTTTGGCTATTTGCTTTCCCTAACTTTCCTAGTTCATCTTTTCTTTCTCTGTCCCAGATATCTCTTGCCCAGTCTCTGGATCTCCCTTTTCTCTCACTCTGCATGTCAGGGGCTCTCTTGCTGTCTCTGTCACTGTCCCCATTTCCTTCTTGCTCTCGATTTTCTCTTTTGCCTCATTCTGCTTCTCTTTCTCCTTGTCTTTGTGTCTTACTATTTTTCTCTTCTTCTGTCTGTGTGTCTCCTATGTCTCTGTCTCAGTCTATGTCTTTCATTTCTCTTTCCGCTTTAACTTTTATGTATCTCGTTCCTCTCTTCATCTCTCCCTCTCCCCTTTCTTCACTCTTCCTGGTTTCATTATTCTATCTTTCCCTCCCTCTGTGTGTCTCTGACTTTCACTGTGTCTCTGCTTGTCTCCATGTCTGCTCTATGTGACTGTCTTTCACTTGTGTCTATACCATTTATTTCCCTATCTCTTTCTCCCTCCGTGCCTTAGTTCTGGACTTTCTCACTTTGCTTCTCTGTGTATCTCTGTACCCCTCCTCTATGTCCATATTTCTGGCCCCCCTTTTTTGCCTCTGGCTCTCTCTCACTCTGTTAATGAATTTTCACTGTTAATGTCTTCTAGCTCCCTCTCAGTCTCTGTCTCCCTTCCTTTGTCTCTCTCTGTCTCTGCTTCTCTCTTCTTTTTCATCTTTATCATCTCTTTTTCTCTCTGTGTATCTCTGTCTCTTCCTCCATCTCTGTCTCTCCCAGTCAGCCTCTGTCTGTTGATCTTCTCCTCTTCTTTTTTCCACCCCCTCTCCAGACCTGGCTATGGGTGCCTCTATCTCTCTTTTCTTCTGTGTCTCTTTTCTTCCGTGGCTGTCAGTCTCTGTTGATGCCTCCTCCCCATTCCATTTCTCTGTCCTTTTCATCTTGCTCAGCCTCCTTTCAGACCCCAATTCATTCCATTGCTCCCCTTTTCCCTTGTTCTCTCCTTCTCTTTCTCTCATTTCCATCACTTTTGCCCTTTTCTTTTCTTCTAGATGTCTCCTTGTTTTTATTCTTGTGTTTTTCTTTCTCCATATCTTTCTCCTTCTCTTCCTAACTTTCTCTCCTCTCTGAGACCTCTTTCTCCTCTACTCCTTTTTTGCCTAACTTATCTGTGCTCTCTCTCTTCTCTACCTCTTATTTAGCCCATCTTGGTTTGTTTGGCTGTCTGACTGTCCCTGCCTTAAGCCATCTATGTCTGTCTGTTGTTTTGGGTGTAACTTTATCCATCTACCTGAGTCTCCTACTCTGATCCAATGAGCACTCTGTGTGTCTGTGTGTCTGTGTGTGAGACTATCCCTCTGCCTGCCTAAGTCTCTCTCATCTCTCTGTATCTCCTCTGTCTCCCTTTCTCTCATTTCCCACCTCTACCTCCTTGTATCTGTCACTCTTCCTCTCCTCTCCTCTTTTCTCTCTGTCAGTCATCTTTTTCCTTCTCTCCCCATCTGTTTCTATCTCTTTGTTCCTCATTTCCACTCTCTCTCTCCCACCTCTTTCTTCTCTATTCATTTCTGCATATTTCTTCCATCTCTGTCTCCTGCTTCCTTTTTCTGTCTCCAACCCAATATCTCTGTGTTCTTTTCTCACTTGGCATTCTCCTCTTCCTTGTTTCCTTTCACACACACTCTTTTACCTTCCCACCTTTCTTCCTCACTGGTTCCTACTTTCACATGACTCAGGCTTCTGTTTCTCACTCAAGTGATCTCTGCCTTCCTCTTGGTCTCCCACCTGCAGGGACCCTTAAGCCAGCCATTTATAAGATCTGACACAGAATTACAAAGCACAAATTCACAGAGCTCAAGGGGCCAGCCCTCAGAGTTGATCTAGTTTTTTTATACATGGGGAAACTGAGGCCCAGAGAGGGAAAGGTAATTGTCCAAGGTCACACAGTAAGTCAGGCTGGGGACTAGAGTTGTGACAGGTTTTCTTCCTGACTCCCAGTCAGGAACTGTCCAAAGTGTCTTTAGTGATCTCTCTCCACTGCCCTACCTCATCCAAGTCTCCTCAGGTAACGCAAAGCTTCTCAAGGTAGTGCTAGTGAAATGAATGGGAGTCAAGACACCTGGATTCCTATATATTGGGAAAGTCTAGTAATAGACATGCTAAAAATAGTAATAATAACACTTTTATGCAGTACATTATTGTTTCCAAAGCATTTCTATATTCTATTCCATTGGATAACTTTCTCTGTCTGGGTCTCAATTTCTCCACCTGTATATGAGGGGCTGGAGCAGATCATCTTCAAGGGACTTGCCAGCTTAGACATCTTCTGCTCTAAGGTCCCTACAGCTTCTGAAATGGTATGGTCTGTGTTCTTAGGTTCCTTTCAGTTCCTTATATTTTTTAGTCTGATGTCCTCTCCATTTCAGACACCTGTGTTGTAAGATCCACAGCTTCGACAGTCTCTGTTCTCCAGTTCCTCTTGGCACCAATAGTCTGTTTTCTGTGCCTCTTCCATGCATGACATTCTATATTCTAACATCTCCTCCTGCTCAGATATTGTCTATTTTAAGGTCTCGTCCAACTCTGCCACTCGGCTCTCAAGCTCTATATAGCCTGAGGTTCCTATGGTCTCTGAAATTGTATGTTCTATGTTTTTACATCCATTTCAGATAGGACCTTCTATGGCCTGTATTCTAAGGTCCTACCTGTCTCAGATATTTTATGTGCTATGGTACCCTAGCTCTGACAGTCTCTGTTCCAAGGTTCTTTCCAGGTCTGACAGCTTATATTCTAAATTGCTTCCCAGCTCTAACATTACATGTTCTAAGGCCTGACATTTTCTGTTCCAAGGTTCCTCTCAGCACTGACATTCTGTTTTCTTTTTTTAAAACAGAAAAAATTGCTTTGATTTAAAAATTGTTTATTTTAATATTATTTTCTTTTTAAAATTTGAATTCTAAATTCTCTCCCTCCCTCCTATCCCCTTCCTCACCCACTGAGGAGGCAAGCTATATGATATCTGTTATACATAAGAAATCATATAAAACATTTCCATAGTAGTAATATTTTTTAAAAAGGAAGAAAAATAAAGTGAGAAAATTATACTTCAATTTACACTCAGAGTTCATCAATTCTTTCTCTGGAGATGAATAACATTTTTCATCATGAGTCCTTTGGAATTGATATTCCATGTTCTAAGGTTCCTCCCAGCTCTGTTTCATGTTCTAAGGTCCTTTCCAACTGTAATATTATGTACTGAAGTCTCTCTTATCTTTGGCATTCTCTGCCTTATGACCTAAAAGCTCCCACACACCCAGTTTTAACACTCCCTGAGTTATAGGTCTGGTAGGAGAGGAGTGGGGGAGAGATTCAGGGCATCTTGGCTCTCCCATCAAAATTCCTCTATCCTTCTGTTGACTTAAGCCTCGTGTTAGATTAGCTGATGAAACTCTTTCCCACCAAATTTTGGTAGAGCTGTATAACATCTCGTTCTGGTACTACAGTTGAGATGAGGCAATGATCTGCCAGAATTCAGAATGACGTAGAGAGGTGGTGAGGTCCCTATCATTGGGGGTCACTGGGATAATGCATTTAGAGGTGGAAAAGATCTTAGAAGGACTTAGCCATTACCCCTCATTTTACAGATGAGGGAAGTGAGACCCACAGAGATTAAGGGACTTGTCCAAGATCATTCAGGTATAAGGGGCAGAACCTGGGGTTTGGACTCTGGTCTTCAAGAAGAGGCTGGGATGCTGTAGAGATTTCTTGTCTTTTAGTACGGATTGAGACTCAATGCCTTCTAGGGTGCCTCCCGGCTTTGAAGATCTGCTTCTAGGAATGATCCAAAGGCTCACCTGGGGGAGCTTATCTTTCCTAAGTTGCTGGTTAACCTCAGAACCTTTCTGATTGGAGGGAATGAGGAAAGGGTATATGATGGGGCGGGACGGGGATGGAACAGAGGATTTATGAGAGACAGTGGTGGGGAGAACCCTAGATTGGGTCACGCCTCTGACACCGTGTGAATCTTTGAACTGTGAGTCTCAACTTCCTCATCTGTATAATGGGAGTTTTGGACTAAATGGTTTCTAAGGTCCCTTCTTGTCTTGAGAGCCTACTGCCACCCTGACTCTAGTTTCCCAAGTCCCCCCAGGACTCCAGAACAGGAGTCAAGTAAATCACTTTTGAAAGGTCGCCATCGCCCCTGCTTTGCCTCTTTTACTAATTTTTTCCTTTCTTTCTTTTTGTTCTTCTATCTCTCCTTCTGAATCTCTGTCCCTCTTTCCCTCTGCATCTCTCCCTGATGTGTCTCTCAGGCTCTTGCTCTGTCTCTCCGTGTTTATCTCTTTCTCCCTCTCCCTCTCCCTCCCTCCCTCCCTCCCTCCCTCCCTCCCTCTCTCTCTCTCTCTCTCTCTCTCTCTCTCTCTCTCTCTCTCCCCCCCCACTCCCCCCACCCCAATCCCAGTCATCAGGTCCTAGTCCCCTGGGATTGTGGGAAAGCTGGACGTCAGGGGAGGGGAAGTGGCAGGGATCTGGGCTGGGATATCGTTGCCTGGTGACCGCTGCATCCTCTCTAGCCGCCTCCCGTTGCCTAGTGACAGGCGCCTGCCCAGAGATAGGGGCGAGGGCTGCTTCCTGGCCCGGGTTCTGATTCCGGGATGGGGATAGCCTCTCTATGACCCTACCTCACCGACTTCTTCTTCTGGAACTCTGTACGCCCCCAAACTTGAGGCAGTTTTCCTGGGCTGTAAGCTGCCCCCTCCAGTGGTGCACTGAGGACCGGAAGCTTCTGGACCCCTCTCCAGCTCCTCCCCCACCCCAGTTCCTCTGGACTTGTTTCTCTGGGCTGGGAGTCCTCCCCAAAACTGACCCTGGGCAGAAAACTCTCCCCGCCTCCAATCTAGCAATGCTCTTGGGCTGTGAGCTCCACTCCAACATTCCACCCCTCCCCAAACCTCCTCAGGGCTCCTTCTTCAGCAGTGCCCAGGGGCCACAAACTCCCCCTTTCAGTAGTGCCCTAGTCCTTTCCGACTGTGAGCTTCCTTCTAGCAATGGGACTCTGAGTCCCGTCCCCTTCTTCCCCCAGTGGAGTCCCAGGACTGGGAACTCTCCGCCAGCACCATTCTGGGGCAGAGTTCCCCTGGAGTAGTGCCCCTGGGCCCATTAACTCCCTGCGCCCAAATGTACTTTCAGGCTATCATCTCCTCCCTCTATAGTAGCCCAAAGCTAAGGACATTTCCTCAATGAAGGTTCTGTCTGGGAGGGTCCCTTTGCAGTGCCCTCGGGCTGTTAGCTTAGCTCAGTAGGCCTGGGAATGGGTTTCTGTTGCAGGTGGTGTGTGGGGGCCTCAGGCAGCAGCTTCTCCATGAGGAGGGGAGGAAGATGCCGGCGGAGCTGCTGCTACTGCTGATTGTTGCCTTTGCCCACCCCAGTGGTCAGGTGTTGTCCTCCCTGCGCATGGGTGAGGCCTCCCCCACAGAGACTCCACCCTCATAGAGACCCCGGAGTCCTCATATCTCAGTTCCTGCCCCACAAGGACCTTGTGTGTCCTCCATCCCTGCCCTGCTCTCTCACTGACCCAGGCGTTCTGATCCTCCTGGCCATGTGCTTCAGGGGGCCTGGTATGCTTATTGACAATTTCTGACTCTCTCAGGTACCCAAACATCCTGACCTCTGACAACCATGCAGGTCCAACCCTCAGGGGCTCAGGATCCCTGATATCCCAGCCCTGACCATCAGAGACCCATGTGTATAGGTCTTTCAGTCCCTGCCCCTCTGAGACTCAGAAGCCTTAATCTACCAGTTCGTGGTCCTAAGGGATCCAGAAGTCCTCATAGCCCCATTCCCTGCCTCTACAGGGACTTAGGCGTCCTGATCCCTGAGGGCTGCTTCCCTCAGGGGCCTCTGGTCTCCCAGCCTCTTGTCCCCACAGCCGCTATCCTGGACGATCAGACTGTGTGTGGCCGGGGAGAACGCCTGGCCCTGGCCCTTGCTCGGGAACAAATTAATGGGATCATCGAAGTCCCTGCCAAGGCTCGAGTAGAGGTGGACATCTTTGAGCTCCAGAGAGACAGCCAGTACGAGACTACGGACACCAGTGAGCGGGGCCAGGGCCTGGGCCTGGGGCAGGGGTAGGGGCTTCTTTAACCTCCAGAGGGAGACAAGGCAGGGCCCCAGGCCTGCTTTCTCTCTGTTCCTCAGGCTCTCCCCTCGCTTTCCCTTAGGTTTCCTAACTTTTCTTGTTTCCTTCTCTTTCTGCCTCCCCCAGTCTCTCTCTTTCTCTCTCTCAGCTCTTAACATTGGGTCCCCTTTTGGTCAGTTATCCATTCAAAGTATGGATCAAGTTGGGGGAGGGGATTCCTAAGTCTCTGGGTTGAAGGGACACCCCAAGGAGCCATCCATGAGTCTCAAAGAGGACAGTCTAGCGGGTCTGAATGACCCCTAACAACAGTCAGAACTTGACAGTCAACACTTCACCTGGGTACCAAGACTTGACAGTTTCTTTGTCTTTGACCCAGAAATCTCAGAGCGAAGAAGGCTAAGGGAGGGGTGAGGCTCCACTTGAAATGGGGAGGGGGCAGGGTTTGGGGCCTGTACCTAATGGGAGATTCCTCTTCTACCCTCTGAAGTGTGCCAGATTCTGCCCAAGGGGGTTGTGTCTGTCCTAGGACCCTCCTCCAGCCCGGCATCAGCCTCCATCGTCAGTCACATCTGTGGGGAGAAGGAGGTAAGGGGCAGTGGGGCAGCTGGGGGCTGATGGGATGGGGCTGAGGAGGGAGGGGTACAGACCTTATTCTGTTCCCTTCTCCAGATCCCCCACATTAAGGTGGGCCCAGAGGAGACCCCCCGACTCCAGTACCTTCGGTTTGCTTCTGTCAGTCTATACCCCAGCAATGAGGATGTCAGTCTGGCTGTCTCCCGAATCCTCAAATCCTTCAACTATCCCTCAGCCAGCCTCATCTGTGCCAAGGCAGAGTGTGAGGGAGGGGACCCTGCCATAAGGCGGAGTGTGAGGGAGGGAACACTGCCACGGGGGACTCAAGCACAATCTCTGCTCTCAGCCCCTCTCTGGGCACCCCTGCTTTTCTTTCCTCAGTTACCTTCCTTTCTCAGTGGGAACTCAAGTCCCCATCCCCCTGGGTACTCAGGTGTCCTGGTTCTCAGTCAGTTGTCTGCCCCCTGACCTTTCTCTTGCCTCCTCAGTGTCCCTCACAGGCTCCAGGAGTCCTAACCCTAAACCTGCTCCCTTTTCCCCCTAGGTCTGCTGAGACTGGAGGAGCTGGTTAGAGGCTTCCTGATCTCCAAGGAGACTTTGTCAGTTCGGATGCTTGATGAAAGCCGGGACCCCACGCCTCTGCTCAAAGAAATTCGGGACGACAAGGTCTCCACCATCATCATCGATGCCAATGCTTCCATCTCTCATCTCATCCTCAAGAAGGTCTGTGTCATTCTCCCCCTAACTTCCAGCTTTCTCCCCCCTTTTGACCCTGGTCTTCTGGCTTCAGAGCCATGACCCACTACCCTAAAAAAAAAATTAAAAAAGACTCCAATTGAGAGGTCAGAAGACCTTGGTTGTGCTTCTGGCTTGTCTCTCTCCTTTTCTGGGTCTTATTTCCGTCACTGATAGTAGAGGAAAAATTATGGCTACTGATGCCCAGGGCTGATGTGAACATGAAATTACTGGCATGAAAGACATGATAGAAAAATGATGGAGATGAGTTAAAGTGGGCAACAGACTGAGGAAGGGTGACCGGGGACAAAAAAAGGGGGAAGGCTGAGGAACAGAAAGAAAGGAGGCTGAAGGATAGAGGGAGGAATAGAGAGAGGAATAGGGAGATGAGGCATGACTGGCAGCCTCTGGAAGGTTGTGAGGAACAGGAGAGGTCCCACAAGGATGGAAGAGGACAAATGTCCATGCTCACAAGAAATGGAAGGTGAGTCAGTACATTATTGACTAGTGTTTTGGAGATCAGTGATGGTTAGTGCACACCAATGGGCAAGTCACTCTTTCAGCCTGTTTTCTCATCTGTAAAATGGGTATAATGATAGCACAGGGTTGTCTAGAGGGAAAGTGAAATTATGTATGTAAAGAAAGGGCTTTGCAAATCCTAAAGCTCAATATAAAAGGTAGCTAGCTATTCTTATGATAATCTATTTAGGGAAAATAAGGCACAGAGAAAAAAGACTAAAGACAACAGAAAAACAGAGAGAGAGATAGAAAGTATGGGATTCAGAACTTGCTGAAAGACTTCCCCCCTCCCCAAATAGCTATTGAGAGCTCTGTGTCAACTTGGAGGGAGGTCTCTAATAAAGGCATCCAGGGATCTGTGCTTGACACTGGACTGTTGAGCATTTTTTTTTATTTTTAATGTTCTGAATTCATAGCTGGTATTCTCATCCAATCTGCAGAAGAGGCAAAGTCAGGAGGGATAGCTAAGTAAATAAGATCCAAAAAGATTTAGGCAGATTAGAATAATTGGCTAAATTTAATACAATTTCACTTGATCGATACAATAAGAATAATTACTATTATTCATATAGCACTTCATGGTTTACAAAGTGCTTTGCAGATATTTCATTTGACGCTCACAAGCAGCCTGGAAAGGTAGGAGGTGTATTATCTCCAATTTACAGATGAAAAAAAATGGAGGTAGAGAGAGGTTAAGTGATTGGCTCGGGTTCACAATCTAGAAAGTGTCAGAGGCTGGATTCAAACTTGGTTCTTCAAATTCTAGGTCCAAGCCTCGAGGACAAACTGTGGCTAAATGTTAGTCTTTGTGAAGAAGGTGTTTTAGCATCTGACAAGGCAAATGAAAGTCACAAGTGCTCAGTTCTGGGTACCACTTTCTAGGAAAGACATTAACAAACAGATTCATCTAAGAAATGGTGGGGATAGTGAAAGTCCTGTAGACCAGAGGTGCCAAACACACTTCCTGGAGCAGTAGGGCAGCCTCCAACCCCCCTGAGGTCAGCCAGGAGCAGATTAAAATGGAGCTGGAAAATATTTAACAAAATAAATAAAAATACAATAGAACAAAGAAATGTTAATATGTGGTCTTCTAAGTAAATAAGTAGCCCCTCAGGGGTCCTTATACAGAATTCTCCATTTCTATTTGAATTTGACACTATACCTTCTGACCATCAGAGAAGTGAAAGCCCCAGAGCAGAAAGCCAGAAGCAGTAGGAGGAGATTGTTGAGATTGATTTGGGCTAGATAGGAGGAAAATTTCCTAGGAATAAGAACTGTTCTAAAGTGGAATTGGCTGCCCCTGGAGGTGGTGGATTCCCTGTCACTGGAGGTCTGCCAACAGAAACTGAATGGTCACTTAATGGGAATTGAGAGAATTCTTGGTTAGGAGTGGGTTAGACTGGATGGCCTTAGAGATCCCTTCTGATTCTGTGATATTGTGGTTCTGTGGAGAAGAATATTCAGGGACCAAGAGGGAAAGACTGATGGAGACGAAGGAGGGAGACAGAGAAAGAGAAGGGGAGGTTTGGAGACAGGGAGAATGAGAGACAGAGGGTAAAGACTGAGGGTTAAAAGGGAGACAGAAAAAAGACAGTGAGTGAGGAGGAGAAGCTGAGATTGAATGACAAAGAGGAGGACGAGAGACAAAGAGAGGAAGACTAAGAGATAGAAAAAGTGGGAGATGGAAAGAGAAGAGAGGAATAGCAAAAAAGGGGAACAGACTCAGGGGCACTAAGGGAAGGAGCTGAGGCACATGCAGAAGGAAACAAAGAGGAAGAAAGGATGAAGGAAAACATCAAGAAGACTGAGGGACAGAGCAGAAGACAGAGATGTTGAAATAGAGAGAAGAGGTGATAGGAGCAGAAGGAGGAAGACATTGAGGGACAGAGAAGGGTAGCTGAGGAGGAGGGTGGGGAGACACGGACAGTGAGGGGGAGACACGGACAGTGAGGGGGAGACACGGACAGTGAGGGGGAGAGCTGGGTTGCTTTTCAAACTGTAGAACATGTGGGAAAATGGAAACAGATACAAATGCAAGTGTTCATCTTGGCTTTCTGGGATGGCATAGAAGAAAGGTCTTTGTGAGTCCACCTGTGCCTGTTTGCCCTTAGCCTCCAGGCACCCTCTCTGAATCTTCCCTAACTGGGGCTTTTGATCTTTGAAATGCCTTCTCCCCATCCTAGCCTCCCCTTCCTTGGTCTTCCAATTTCTGTGGAGAGAAGAGCTGGGGGACAGGCAATGGGACAGCTTACCTGGCTTGCCTCACCTGTCCTGGCACTGTCTCTCTGCCATCCCCTGACAATTCTGCCCTTCTTTTTGTCTTGGCCTCTAAAGCTGTGCCTATGTTCCTGTCTGGGTATTTCTAATTTGGTGGTTTCTCTGATTTTGGTCTTTGGTTTTAATTCTCACTGTATCTCTGCTTTTGTCTCTGCTTCTGCCTTTATATCTTGGCCACCACATCTCTTTGTCAATGTTTATCTTTCTGTCTGTATCTCTTTTCTATTACTGTTTTTATATCTCCATCTCTTCTGGTGTCTCCATCTATGTCTCTGTGTCTTTGTTTCCCCCGCCCCCCACTGTCTTTTTTGCTTCCAGGCCTCAGAGTTGGGGATGACTTCAGCGTTTTATAAATACATCCTCACAACGATGGTGAGTCCCCCTTTTGTCCCCTGCCTTTGCCCACTGGCCTCTTCCCCTGACCCACCATTCCTGAGTTATCTACCCACTCTCCCTAAGTTTCTTCCTTCTATTCCAAACCTTGAGCGTACTCTCCCTGTCTTAGGTTTTGAGAGTACTTCCTTTTCCTCTGACTTCCAGACTCCCTGTCCCTACAGCCTGAGTCATCCTCTTCCAGTCTCAGACTCTGAGCCTCCCTTCCCCTTGTCTCAGGCTCTGAGCCTCTCCTTCCCTGGGTCCTGATCCTCTGCCCCCTCCCTGCCCCTAGGATTTCCCTATTCTCCACCTGGATGGCATTGTGGAGGACTCATCCAACATTCTGGGCTTCTCCATGTTCAACACCTCCCACCCCTTCTACCTGGAGTTTGTTCGGAGCCTCAACATGTCCTGGAGGGAGAACTGTGAGGCCAGCATGTACCCTGGTCCGGCGGTGAGCCTCTTGTCTTTTCTGCTTCCTAGACACACACACACACACACATACACACACACACACACACACACACACACACACACACACACACACACACACACCCCTGACAGACATGCACAACCAAGATAACTGCAGAACTGTTCAGGTGCATTCATCTGCCACTTTTTCTGTCTACTACTATTTCTCTGTCTCTCCTTTCTTTCTCTATCTTTGTATTTCTATCTTTCTCTGTCTGTTTCTGTTTCTTTCTCTCTGTCTTTGTCTCTTCTGTCTCTTATCTGTTTGTTCTCTCTCTCTCTCTCTCTCTCTCACACACACACACACACACACACACACGCACACACACACACAATTCCTGAGGCATACACACATACACCCAAATATAGAAAGAACCCAGCCTCATGAAATGCATGCACCCAAATGTGTGTGTGTGTGTATATATATATATATACACACACACACCATGGATACTCCAAGAAATGAAGAAATAACTTTGACTTCTCCTTCAGTCTATGGAACAGCTGGTCTGAAAGACCTGGGGAAAGAAAGACAGAAATAGAGAGATGGAATATTTATTACAAGGTGTTTCCTTTCCTTTCCTTTTTCTAGTGGGGAGGGGATGTTGGAGGGAGAGAAAATAAAAGCTTGTTAATTGAACAAAATTAATTTTAACTTGAAAAAGATGGAAGCAGAAAGAGACCAGGATATGAAGCAATGGAGGGGGAGACAGAATCATAAAGATAAATATGGAGACAGAGATGGAAAGATAAAAAGAGAGACAGAGATAGAGGGAGAGAAGCAGACAGAGGCAAGGTGATAGAGAAAAAGAGGGATGGGAGGGGAAAGATATGGAGTGATGGAGGCAGGATGGGGCAGAGGTGGAGGGGATGAGATAAGGAAAAGACAGAGAAAGAGATGGACAGAAAGGGCAACATAGGGAGGGAGAAAGGAAGGCAGAGAGAGGGAGAGCGAGAGTGATGAGAGGGGGAGAGGAGATAAAGAGAGGGAGAGGAGGAAAAGAGAAGGAAAGGAGGGGCTCCAAAGCCCTCAGGGAAGAGCAGGGATTGGGGGCTTGGCTCAGGCTTTGTTCTGGCTGAGCTCCCCTGCTCCTTTTCTTCCCTCTCCACTCCAGTTGTCTGCAGCCCTGATGTTTGATGCTGTGCATGTGGTTGTGAGTGCTGTGAGGGAGCTGAATCGAAGCCAGGAGATTGGCGTGAAACCCCTCGCCTGCACTTCCTCCAACATCTGGCCCCATGGAACCAGCCTCATGAACTACCTTCGAATGGTGAGCTGGCAGGCTGGGGATGAGGATGAGGCTGGGCTGGGGCTGGGAGGTGGGAAACCCTACTGTGTGCCCATCTCTGCTCCCCTCTCTTTCCTGGCCTATGTCTTGGGATTTCTGTGTACCTCCTTTCTGTCTCTATGTGTGTACACTGGGGTATTTCTTTTCTGTCTCTGTCTCTATATCTCATTTTGGGGAATCTCTTTCTGTTTTTCTCCATCTGTATTTCTAATTTTCTCCATGGGGGCCTCTTCTCTCTCTCTTGGCCTGTGTCTACCTATGATGCTACCACTTCTTTCTGGACATTTCTGTTCTGTGAGCATCTATATGATCGTCTCTGTATGTCGGCCTCTATGTTTCCTCTTCCCTCTGCACCTCTCTGGGTGAGGGGTGGGGATGGAGGATCTCTGTCATCTCTACCTTCTTTTCTGCATGTCTGTCTCTCTGGGTCTAACTGCCTTCACCTTTCTATCTCTTGTTTTCACCATTTTTCTCTCCATTTCTATGTTGGTCTCTGTTGTCACCTTTCTATGTATCTCTCTGGGCTTCTGTTTCTTCTCCATCTCTTACCTTCCCTCTGGGTGTGCCTCTGTTTCTCTATCAATCTCTCTGTCCCTCTTTTTTTTTCTTACTTGTACTTTCCTATCCGGTTCCTCTCTCCAAATGTCTCTATGTTTACTTTCCTCTTCACTCATCACTACTTCTGGCTGTCCCTGTTTCTTCCTCTGGGTATCTGTCTCTGTCTCTGTCTCTGTCTCTCTGTCTCTCTCTGTCTCTCTCTTTCTCTCTCTGTCTCTGTCTCTGTCTCTGTCTCTCTCTGTCTCTCTGTCTCTCTCGGTCTTTATATGTTTCTGTTTCTGTCTCTGTCTCTTGGTTTTCCCCTCTACATATTTTCTGCTCTCTTTGCCTCTTGGTATTGTTTTCTCATTACTGGTCTCTATCTTTCTGTTGGTCTCTTACTCTTTCTCTGAACTGTTCTCTCTCTCTCTCTCTCTCTCTCTCTCTCTCTCTCTCTCTCTCTCTCTCTCTCTCTCTCTCTCTCTCTCTCTCTCTCTCTCTCTGTCTCTCTCTGTCTCTCTCTGTCTCTGTCTCTCTCTGTCTCTGTCTCTGTCTCTCTGTCTCTCTGTCTCTCTCTCTCTCTCTCTCTCTGTCTCTCTCTCTCTGGTTTCTGTTTCTCTGACTCTTCTTCTGGGTATATTTCTGTCTTTCTGTCTCCATTTGTCTCTATCTCTCCTGCCCTCTTCTGTTCTGCCCTCCGTACCTGTCCCCTCCCCGACCTCCCCTCCCTGGCTAGGTAGAGTATGATGGGCTGACTGGGCGAGTTGAGTTCAACAGCAAAGGTCAACGGACTAACTACACCCTGAGGATCCTAGAGAAGTCCCGGGAGGGTCATCGGGAGGTGAGTGGGGCTGACCACTGAGTTACCTAAGTTGGGAAGGTTGGAGGAAATGGAAACTGGAATTCCTGGGAAGGGAGGAGCTAAAATTGGATGCCTGGCTCTTGAAATAGGCATGGGCTTGGGACCCACATGCCTGGGTTCCTGAAGATTTAGGACTGGGGGTGGGATGTGGTGGTAGTGGGGGGTGTTGGACACCTCTGTCTTCACAAGATCAGGCTTGAACTTGTTTCCTCCTTCCAGATCGGGGTGTGGTACTCCAATCGGACTCTGGCTATGAATGCCACCACCCTGGACATCAACCTGTCCCAGACCTTAGCCAACAAGACCCTTGTGGTCACCACCATTTTGGTAAGAGGCAGAGGAGAGGGAGGAGACTTTGACTGGGGAGAAGCAGAACTTGGGAGAGACCAAACTTTATATTTTTAGACAGGACTTCTCCCTAAAGACCATGGGGCACTTATGTCTATCAAACTGCAGAAATCCTTGGTATCTCCAACCAATTGCCCCATGAAGGTCCTGCCCATAGGAGACAACCCAGATCTTGAGGCTTTTTCCTTTTACTTCTCTGTGGTCTTTCCTGTTCATTTTTCTGAGTGTCTCTAATTAGGTAATCTCTAGATCGAGACCACTAATCTTCAGTGCCTGATAACTTATTTTGAATCCTTGCTCTTTCTTGGGTCATTGATTCCTGAACCTTGGTCCCAGGTCCTTGACCTCAATCCTAAATTCTTGATTGATAATTGTGGCTTTTCCATTTCTGATCTTATATACCTTTATCTAATCCTTGAACCTGGAGCCTTGAGCTCTGACCATTTATCCCCCTTCTGGAGCCTTGAGCTCTGACCATTTACCCCTCTTCCCCTTTCCTCTTCCCCAGGAGAATCCATATGTCATGCGAAGGCCCAACTTCCAATCTCTGTCAGGAAATGAGCGGTTTGAGGGTTTCTGTGTGGACATGCTCCGAGAGTTGGCTGAGTTACTCCGTTTTCGCTTTCGACTTCGCCTAGTGGAAGATGGGCTGTATGGGGCACCAGAGCCCAACGGTTCCTGGACTGGAATGGTTGGGGAACTCATCAACCGGGTATGGGGCAGGGGAAGCTCTTGGACCCAAGGAGAGAGGGAGGGAAGACCACTGAGTGAGGGAGAGCACAGGGAGAGAGTGACATGGAGTGAGCAAAAATGGCCATGGGGCAAAGAATGTTGAAGATGGAAGGAACCTTAGACCAGAAAATGTTGGATCTGGGAGCGTTAGAGCTAGGGGGGACCTTAGTGATCTTTCAACCCAATCTTCTCATTTTTAGAGGAGAAAATGACTTGAAAAGACTTCAGATAAGGCTGGGGAGGGTGTTCCAGGCAGGATGATGAGCCTGACAGAAGGCTAGAGAGTGTGACCTCAGAGGCCTTGAGTGCTAGGATGAGGAAAGTGAATATCAAGAAACCCTCGGAAGTGTATGAATGAGAGTCATGCTATAGGGAGAGGAATCCAGTAGTATGGGCAGGGGAGATGGGAGGCAAGAGACCAAAACCCTTAGGGGAGACTGGGGTAATAATTCAGGCAGGAGGGGGAGCCAGGGCTTATGCAGGAATATCTTCCTGGACTCCAAATGAGCTGTTCCTCCTCCTCTTCACCCCTCCCCCCAACATCTGAATCCTGGATTGTTTCTCTTGGTCTCACATTGTATCTGTCTCCCTCCCCCACATCTATTTCTAACTTTTCCTCTCTATCTGTGTCTCTATCTTTATGTCTCTACATATTTCTGTATTTCTGTTTTTCTGAATTTCTCTCTCCCTCTCTCTCTCCCTCCTCCCCCCTCTCTCTCTGTCTCTCTGTCTCTCTCTCTCTGTCTCTCTTCATGTCTCTCTGTCTCTGTCTCTCTGTTCCCACTCCCCCTTCTGTCTGTCTCTCTGTCTGTCTCTCACCCCCACATCCCCAGCAGAAGGCAGACCTGGCAGTGGCTGCGTTCACAATCACAGCTGAGCGGGAGAAGGTCATAGACTTCTCTAAACCCTTCATGACCCTTGGGATCAGCATCCTCTACAGAGTTCACATGGTAGGGGTCCCTGGGGCCAGGTCACTGAGTGTCTGGGTTGCTGAGGAGGTAGACTTGGGGGCTGGGATGCTTGAGTTCCCTCGGCAATGGAAGGTAGGGGATCCCGGAGCTGGGTATTCAGAGGGTGTTGCTTGGGAGGGAGGTGTTCAAAGATGAAGTCACCTGTATCCTTGAGGGAGTGCGCACTAGGATTACTGACATCTGGCTCTCTCCCTGCTGCCCCAGGGTCGAAAGCCTGGCTACTTCTCCTTCCTCGATCCCTTCTCACCCGCTGTGTGGCTCTTCATGCTCTTGGCTTACCTGGCTGTTAGCTGTGTCCTTTTCCTGGCAGCCAGGTGAGGCCTGGATCCTGTTTCTGTATCTCTGTCTACCTGGGCCTCCCTTTCTGTCTCTTGTCCTGGCTCCAGGCTCTCTCCATCTCTGTCCCTGCCCTGGGCCCTCCCCATCTCAGCAAGCACCACGTACCTCTTTCCTCCCTTCTGCCCCCTTCAATTCCTCTGCATCTATTTCTGCCTGCACCCTGCTCTCTCTCAGTCCCTCCCAGTCCCTCCCTCTCTACCTTTGCCCTGACCTAGATTCCTCTGCCTCTGACCCAGTCTCTCCTCTTTATTTGTCTCTTCTTATCTTCTTCCCTGATCTGGTTTTTTCTTGTTTCTGTCAGTTGCTGCTCCCTACCTCTTCCTTTCTGTTCTCTTCCTGTATTTTTCCTGTCAATCTTTCTTTTTATTTTCCTCTTCTCTGTTTCTACCCTGCTCAGTGCCTCCCTCTTGCCCAACCACATACCCCAAGTCCTTGTATCTGTCTCTAGCCTTCTTCCTAAGACTTCCCTTTCGGTCTTTTACTGTTTCTGTCACTGCGCTTCTCTTGTCTGTCTCTGTTCTCATCTTTTCTAATTGATTCATGTCATTCTCCTCCTCTCACTCTCCTTGTCTCTTTCCTCTTCCTGGGTCACTAAGCATCATACATCCCATCTCCCCACCCCGAGGGCTCCCCCTCTTCCCCTACTTGCTTGTCTTTCTGTCTGTCATTCTGCCTATTTGTCTGGCTACCAGTCCTGGTCTCTGCCATGGCCCATCTCTCCCCGTTCCTGCAGGTTGAGCCCATATGAGTGGTACAACCCTCACCCATGCCTCCGAGCGCGCCCCCATGTGGTGGAGAACCAATACACCCTGGGAAACAGCTTGTGGTTCCCCGTTGGAGGCTTCATGCAGCAGGGCTCTGAGATCATGCCTCGGGCCCTTTCTACAAGATGTGTCAGCGGGGTCTGGTGAGGACACTAATCACAATGGGTGATGGAGTGGGCCAAGGGAGTGGGGTGGACTGGGGGTAGAGGGATCCTGAAATATTTGAGCAGTTTAAAAGGCACTTGGAGGTGGCCATTAACTACATCTTCATTTTATAGATTTGGGAAAAGGAGAATAAATCACCCAGTCACCCACAACATACCAGGGACAGCTCTGGGGTCAGAATGCAGCCTTCCTGATAGCCTGCTCTCATATAGTGCAGAGGGATCTAGAAAATTCTTCATCATGCAATGTTAGACCTGGGAGGGGCCTCAGAACAAGAATGTCAGATCAGAGAAGGACCTTAGAACATAGAACAGAGAGTGTCAGAGATAAGAAGAACCTTTGAACACAGAATGTCGGAGTTGGAAGGAACCTTAGAAAACAGAATGGAAGAAGTGATAGGACCCTTAGAATGGAGAATGAGAGAACTTTGAAGAACTATAGCACATAGAATCCAGGATTCTAGAGCTGGATGGGGCCTTAGAGTTTATCAAGTCCAGCCAGCTGTTGAGGGAACTGAAATGCAGAGAAGAAGCAACCAGCGGGAAGTCAGATGGATCAGGACCCATGGCTCTTCCCACATTAGTCTGAAGGAACAACATCTCTAGAAAACCCTGGTTGTAATAAAGATGGCCCTGGGATGGGTTATGCATGAGCCCTGAAGCTTCAGGGCCAAGGGGATTGGAGAGCAAGTAAGCGTCCAGGAGCCTGAGGTGTGATGCTTCCAGGGCAGGGGGACTTGGGCGAGTCACTGCCCCCTCCCACCAGGTGGGCCTTCACTCTCATCATCATCTCCTCCTACACGGCCAACCTGGCGGCCTTTCTCACCGTGCAGCGAATGGAGGTGCCGGTGGAGTCGGCTGATGACTTGGCCGACCAGACCAATATTGAGTATGGGACCATCCACGCGGGCTCCACCATGACATTTTTCCAGGTACTTTTAAAATTTAGCAACCCCTAGGCTTTATCTTCCTCCAGTGTGTCCCCCATCACTCTTTCCTCAGTTCTCCTTAATTTTCCACTTCCTCAGTCTTTTACCTCAATATCTTACATGCCCCTCTCTCCATATCTCCTCAGTCTTCTCCCTCATTGGTTCTAGCCCACCCCACCCCCCATCTAGTGATCTATCAATTCCCTCCTTCAGTGCCTCCTAATGCTTTCCCTTAGCAATCTCCCAGTGGCCTCCCTCAGACCCCTTCCTTCATGTCTTCCCCAGTTCCCTCAGTATTTCCTAGTTGTCCTTCTTCATTGGTTTACCTCCAGAGATGTCCCTGTAGTTCCCTTCTCTCATTTTTCCCAGTCACCTTCCTCAATGCTGCCTTTAGACCGTAACCCTCCTAGAAAAGAACATAATTAGGCTGAGCAGAGGAACTGGGTCCATCATGTTGGGTTCAGTACCAAGAACAGCTCTTAGAGGATGCCTGAAGAGTCTGGGGGCAGGTTTAGCTCCTTTCCACCTGGCCATCAATGGACCCAATGCAATCAAGGATGTGGGGTGTGTCAGAGTAGGGGTGGGGGTGGAAATTTAAAACTTCCAATGGGCTTGTAGGGGGGCAAAGAAACAAACCAGGCCCCTACTCTCAGGGAGCACCCCTCCCCATCCTGAGAAAGAAGGCCCCTCTCAAGGAGGCCAGATTTGAGAAGATACAGCCCATACCTTAACCCCTGCCCTGAGGAAGGTGAGCACAGTTCAGGCTTCAGGTGTCTTAAGTGGGGAATGGGGTCTTGCCCTCCAGGAATCCCAGGGCTAAGAGGGAGAATCATAGCACTCAGAAATCCCTCAGTCCAAGTAGGGAAAGGTAGCACAGCCCTTGGGGACCCTCCCCCTTTTAGGGGGATACATGACCTTGTCCTTGGGAGGAGTGTGGTATTACGAGAAAGAAATGCTCTGGCCTGGAGCCTCAAATTGCCAAAGGACTACTAAGTAAGGCAGAGTTTTTTGTTTGTGTGAATCAGGGACCCCTTCAATAGTCAGTGTGATGAAGTCTACAGATTTTTTTTCCAACTTGCTTTTTAACATACAAAATAAAACACATTGGATTAAAAAGAAACCAATTGTATTAAAATTTAATTATCAAAATATAAACAAGTTTATGAACACCAAAGGTGAAGTAGGCAAATAATCAAGAAGGTTCCTAGTTGAGAAGGGGAGGGATGGAGAAACTGGAGAGGCAAAGGAGGGTCGAAGGAAAGGGCAGAGAAATTATGGAGGACCATGGCATTCATGTGGTGTTCCTTTCCACTGCCTTCCACATTGGCCAGAACTCTCGGTATCAGACTTACCAGCGGATGTGGAATTACATGCAGTCCAAACAGCCCAGTGTGTTTGTGAAGAGCACAGAGGAAGGCATCGCCCGCGTCCTCAACTCCCGCTATGCCTTCTTGTTGGAGTCTACCATGAATGAGTACCACAGGCGCCTCAACTGCAACCTCACCCAGATTGGGGGCCTCCTTGATACCAAGGGCTATGGCATCGGCATGCCACTGGGTGGGCCATGTCCCGATGGGCCTTAGCATGGAGACCCAGCCAGGAATGTGGGCATTAAGTAGGGGTACGGGGTTGGGGAGATAAGGCGCATAAGGGGATAATGAGGTGGGAGATTAAGGGATGGGAGACATAGGAAAATATAGATATGGGGCACTGGCAGAAGTGAGGTGGATTGAAAAGGGGGAAATGAAGGTTAGAAGATGGAAATGGGAGATGCATGGAGATTTTGAGATAGGGAACTGGAGGATGGGAACTATGGGGTATATACAGAGAAGTTAGGTTACAGGAGTTACAGGAGGATATGGAGATGAGGAAGAGATGGGGGGATGGAGCATAAGTTTAAGATTTATAGGCTCTTTAATCCAACCCCTTCATCAACCCTGAGTCCAGGCAGTTGAAGTGAGTTGCCTAAGGTAACACAGTGGTAATGGTAATCATCAAAGGTGAATTTGAGCTATTAGCTACTGGGAGAGGATGAGTAATGGAGTGATAGGAGATATAGGGTGACAGGAAGATGGGGAGAGTATGGATTAGAAAGATATAGGATGGGGAGCTGGGGGCTTAAGGAATGGAAATGTGGAGATTGAGAGGAGTGGAATATAAGGTCTTTGGGAACAGGAATTGGCTTTCATGTGACCTTTCTTTTCTCAACTCCTAGCACAGTGTCTTGTTCATAGTCAGTACTTTAAAATGTTAAACTGGATTAAATTGACAGGGCAGATATAGATATGGTGAGATGGAGAGTGGAAAAGGGTGATGGAGGATGAATGAAGGATGTGGATAGAGATTATGAGACAGACATGGAGATGGATATACGTGGATGGGGATGGCATGGGGGTAATAGGAGTAACAATAGGATTGAGAGGTGGAGAAGATAAGGACAGCAATCTTTAAGCATTACAAAGACTGCTAAGCAGAAGAGGATCGTGTGGCATAATGGAATGAGAACTATGTTTGGGGTCAGAGGACCTGGGTTCAAATCCTAATTCTGGCACCTAAGATATTTGAACAAGTGATTTATCTTTTGGGGACCTCATTTGTAAGAGGAGGGTGTTGATGACCTCAGAGGTCCGTTATGATTCTAAATCTATGATCCTGTTCTCCTTGGTTCCGGAGGGGAGAGCCAGTAGCAACGAGTGGATGTTGCAGACAGGAAAATTTAGTCTTGATTCAAAGGAGAACTAGACTGCTCCAAGAGGGGTGGGGTGGGGTCTTTTTCAAAGGAGGGCTTCAAGCAGAGGTTGGCTAGCTACTTTTCATATTGGTCATAGTGGGTTTGGGGGAGAAGAGTATGGTTTCTTCCAAATTTGAAATCCTGTGTCAAGGGAGCCAAATGAGTACTGGAATATTCATCATATGTGACCCATCCAAGGACCACATAATAGTCAGTGTGATAATGTTTGATGACAGTTTAAACTCTGCCTTGTATAGATAGTGTAACTTCCTATGGACCCTGAAATCTGATTCTAATCTCCTTCAGTCCCTGACTCACCCTCATAGGTTGGGTCCTGAGTGGGGAGGGTTGACTAGTCCAAGTTAAAGGTACTCTGTGGTTCCATGTACCTAGACATTTAGTTCATAAGTCTCCGTCACTGTGTTTACCTTTCCTTTATTCAGCTGGGACACAATTAGCTCAAAGCACAGACATTTATTAATTTGATGTAGCAAGGGAAGTAGCAATGAAATAACTGCCCTGTAAATCTTGGGTGCACTCTCCCCGAAATAAATTTGATACCAGTGGGACAAGTAGACACACATAGAATTCCCAATTAGAGATTTTTACATGCTGCTTCTCAAGGGGGTGTGCTGACTATACATGTACAACCAGTGTCTCTATACAGTATAGCTAGCATGATGCTCATGGATAGGGCAACCTAGCACAGAACCTTGCATATTGTAGGTAATTAATAAATGTTGATGAAAAAATCTAGATGCAAATGGAAGATTAAGGAATGTGGAGATGGAGGATAGAAGTATGGGAGGTATGGAGATTATAGCATCTAGACTAGAGATGTAGATATGCGGTTTGAGTAGGAATGAGCAACAGAAGGATGAAGGATACGGGGAGATCTGGGTTGGTCAGATGCAGGAAGAGAAGAAATTGAAAGAATGGGGATATAGAGGAAGTTGTAAGGGGAGGGAGTTATGGAGGATTAGAGAATTGGGATTATGGGAGATGGGGGGATTCAGGCATAGGAGGAAAGAAGAAGAAGGTGACAAAAGGAAGAAAGTAGGAAGTATGAATCAAGGGAGAGATGGATATACTAGGGATCAAAAGAATTTACAGAGAAGGGGGATCAGAGAGGGAATGAACTGGAGCAGAAATTGAAGGTGAGAAAGAACAGGGATCGGAGGAGAGAGCCCCTGGGGGATTTGTGAAGCCAGAAAGGTCCTGAACACCTTCTCTTTCCCTTTCCAGGCTCTCCATTCCGGGATGAGATCACTTTGGCTATCTTGCAACTACAAGAAAACAACCGCTTGGAGATCCTGAAGCGAAAGTGGTGGGAGGGGGGCCGGTGCCCCAAGGAGGAGGACCACAGGGCCAAAGGTCAGTGTCCTTCCCACTATCCCCCCAAAGAAGTGCACCCCGTCCTAGGCCCTTTCCCTTCTCTTGAGCCCTCAGTGTCTTCCCGGCCCCTTCTCTGCTTCTTTCCAGGGCTAGGAATGGAGAACATTGGTGGAATATTTGTGGTGCTCATCTGTGGCCTCATCATCGCTGTCTTTGTTGCTGTCATGGAGTTTGTGTGGTCCACAAGGAGGTCGGCAGAGTCCGACGAGGTGAGAGCCCAAGGAGCCAAGAAGATGGGGGACAGGGTATGTGGAGAGACAAGAATGGCAACAGTAGAAAAATAAGACATGGGAGTGGAGAGAGAAGGAATAAAATATAAAGAGAGAGAAAGAGAAGAGATGGAGCAGAGGAGTAGAAAGAAAGAAGAGACAGAGAAGTGAGAATAGAAGAGTGAGGAAAGAAGAAAGAAAAGAATCATCAGAGAAGAGAGAATGAGGGAGAGTGAGGAGGCTGCAAGAGAAGTAGTGAGAAGAGGTGAGTGAGTGAAGTGGAAAGACAAAGGTGGTGAGTGGAGCAGAGAGGAAAAGAGTATGGAGAGCCTAAGCATGAAGAAGAAAGGGTGAAAGACAAAGAGAAGAGAGAGTTGAAGGGAGGAGAGCAAAGAGAAGGGAAGGAATCCCATCCCCAGGTACAAGGTAGACTGGCCAGGTCTAGAGTTTGCTGGGTGTGTCTTCTCTAATCCCTTGTACTAAATCTTCCTTGGTTTTCAGGGATGGCGTCTCCCTCAAGATAGAGGCTGAGATTTTCAGGAAACCTTTACTAGTGATTAAGGGAAAGGAGAAAAAAAAAACCAAGCTTATAAGTCACAGAATCGTTGAATCATAGGGACCAAGAACCTTACTCTGTAGAAACCCAGATCTGATGACAAAGTCCATCACAGTCCAGCTGTGATGTAGTAGGAAAATCATCCTTTCAGAGAATCTGAGTTCAAATCCCAACTCTGGCATTTAATAGCCTTGCAAGGTTGGGGAAGTCACCTCATCCACAGAATCATGGACTTTGAGAGTTAGGAGGGCCCTCGTTGGCCATCTAGGCCAAATTCTACTGTAACATACCTGCCAAGTGGTCATCCTGTCTTTTACTGAAGAGCTCCAGGAAAGGAGGTCAGCACATCCTGAGGAAACCCATTGTATTTTTGCACATTTCTAGTTGTTACGTGTGTGTGTGTGTGTCTTACATCAAGGTTACATTTTCCTCTTTGCAACTTCCATTCTTAATTTACTCCCTAGTTCTTCCCTTTGAGGTCAAATAGAACAAATCCACCAAATGACAGCCCTTCAAATGCCTGAGTACAGTTCTCATACCCTGCCCTTCTTCTCCAGGATAAATATTTCCAATTTCTTAAACCTTCCAATTTCTTAAATCTTCATATGACAGGGTCTCAAGGGCTTTCATCATGCTGGTGATCAAATGTCCTTGTTTTGAATTCCATTGCCCAGAAGTGAACTCAATACTACAGGTGTGGTCTGACCAGTACATAGAGATATCATTTCTTTATTCCTGGAAGCTAGTCTCTTAATTCAAACCAAGATCATGTTGGGCATTTTGAAGAGCCATATCCTATTGCTGACTCACATTTGGTCCACTAAATCCCCCAGATCTTTTTCAGACAAACTGTTGTCTAAGCCTCTCTTGCTTTGTACTTGTGGATTTGATTTTTTTGTACTGAAGTTTAAGATGACTGTTTATTGAAAATTTTTCTTATTAGCATCAGCCCATTGCATTAGCCCATAGCATTAGCAGACCTTTTTGAATTCCAGTGGTGTCTTCTAGTTGCTCAGCTCTCCTTCCCAACTTGCTGTCATCTGCAGATTTGATAAGTGTGTCACCAGTGCCATGATCCAAGTCACTGGTTAAAGAGAATGTTAAGTAGGTTGAAACACAGATCCGTGGAATCAGCTACTGGAGACCTATGACATTTCCATGACCTATGAAGAACTCCTTGGAGTTCTGCCATCCAGTGTAAAGTCCGCATTTCTCTATTTTCTTTATAAGAATAGTAGCTGTTCCATAAGCATTTACTCTGGTCCAGGCATTGTGTTAGGCAATGGAGATACAAGGAGAAAATGAAACAGGCCCTGCTCTCCAGGGGCTTACAGTTCTTTCCTTCTCTGAACCTTAGTTTTTTCCTTCTACAAAATGAGGGATTTGGGCTAAATGATCTCTCAACTCTTCTGGATTTTACTTGTTTCTATGACACGTAGTGGGACTCTTTTCTTCTTGTATGGATTTAGTTTCTATGTCCTTAATATGGCATTAAATGATCCTGGAGGTAGCGTGGTCTGTGGGAATGAGTACTGCTTTGGGAAGCAGGGGACCTGGATTCCAGTCTATTCTCTATATGATCTCAGGGCTTTAGTTTCTCACCTATTGAAACAGGGGATTGGGGCAGATAATGTCTTCTAGATATACATCTTTGAGCCTGTGACCTAAGGTACGTTCCATCTCTAAATCCTCCAATTCCTATCCAACTTCCTCTCCCTGTCTTTGAGGTTTTACCTAAACCTATCTCTTGGTTTCTATTCCCCTTCAGAGCCAGCTCCTCCTTCTAGGCTCTAGGCTCTTAGATACCTTTGCCTCTATAACAAAGGTCCCACTCATTTCAATGAGTTCTGGCTCATCTTCCATAAAAGATACAATCTTTCCTTCCTTAGGCTTCCCTGAATCTCATCAGCTACCCTGATCCTGCTGAGGAGCCTTAGCCTTGAGGGCTCCTTTCACAAATTTCTTTATATTTCGCCTTTCTCATGCCCTCATATACTCAAGGTCAGATCCCCTGATCTGTTTCTTGGGTCAGCTTGGATCTCAAGAGTCAGAAATCAGCCTCTTCCATCTTTGATTACATCCCCACTTCTCCACGAATGTCCCTGACTTGGCAAGGAAGGTAAGAAGGAAGGAAGAATTAAAGAAGGAAGGAAGGAAGGAAGGCAGGAAGGAAGGAAAGAAGGAAGGAGGGAGGGAGTGAGGGAGGGAAGGAAGGAAGGAAGGAATGAATGAATGAAGGAAGGAAGGAAGGAAGGAAGGAAGGAAGCATTTATTAAACACCTACTAAGCAGGCGGTATGCTGAGCGCTTTACAAATCTTATCTCACTCGATCCCCACAACAACCCTGGCCCTGAGAGGTAGGCACTATTATTATCCCCATTTTACAGTTGAAAGGGATTTACTAAAGTATAAAGAGGGATTTACTAAAGCTTGGAGGGGCTCACACCTGAATCAGGGGAGGAATACTCATGCTAATGAAATCCCAGATCCCTAAAGAGGTTGAAATATTTACCAGGGAGAAGAGAAAGTAACAGTAATAGGTGACTTTTAAGTAGGGTACCACACTAATCATAAATCAATTACATTAATTATCGATTAATTGTGCATGAATTCTGCCCTTGGCATAGCTCTCATTCCCCTCCGAGGTAAGTTTTGCCATAATCATCTTCATCTGGCAGGTGAGAAAGTAAGGTTTAGAGAAGGCGATGGGATTTTCCCAAGGTCATACACGAAGGTGATGAGCAGTTGCTCAAATTGAATGATTCTTCCCACTCCATTTCTGGGACAAAGTCAGAAATAATTCATCAGAATAAGGCGGCCAGAGGATTAGGGAGGAAAATAGCTGAAAACGCCTACTCTGATGCCTTAGGATGTGGAAGTGACCTTGGGTTTTTGACGGCTACGTTCACGGCATAGAAACTCTAGCAGGTCGTGCCAAGTTAGATACGCTCGAAGGACCGACCCAGAGACAGATGGTGCGTCTGGCGTCTGTGGACCAAGCTGGCTAAAGGCAGAAGGGCTCAGCACCAGAGCACTAGTCTCCTGGGGAGACGTTTTTTGGTCGAGGAATTCTTGAAGCCATAAACTGCAGCAGGGGTGAGGGCTGTGAGCTGAGTCACTCAGGGAAGCAACCGTGCTGAGAGAATCTTAGGATCATGGGCTTTTGAAAGTTACTGGACCTTGGAAATCATTCATTTGGTATCCATTTATTAAGTACCTGCTGTGTGCAAAGCCACATGTTGCTTAGGGGAGGTATGACCCAATGCCTGCTCTCAGAGAGCTCAGTGTGCAGAAGCACAGATATCCATAACATACAACGGAACATGACAAGTCCAAGAGGCAGAAGGGGAAGGGAATATGCATTTATATAACACCTACTATGCACCAGGCCCTGCACTAGGCGATTTGCAAATATTATCTCATTTGATTCTTACAACGACTCTGAGAGGAAGAGCTACTATTATCCTCATTCCACAATTGAGAAACTGAGGCAAACAGGTTAAGTGACATGCCTGGGGTCACACAGATACTAAGTATGTGAGGCGGAATTTGAACTCAGGTCTTTCTGACTCCAAGACCCCATACTTTATTCACTGCTCCACTTAGCTGCCTGGCCAAGAGTCACAGTTCAGTGTATCCACTAGAGAGCTTTGCCTCAGAGTCAAGAGGAACTGGGGTTCAAATCCTGCTTCTGACACAGACTGATTTTGTGACCCTGGGCAAGTCACTTAACTTCTTAGAGCTTTAGGTTCTCTAAGACTCAGTTGCAGCCTAGTTGCCCATCTGTATTGGAAGAGGGAAATGTTATTGTCCTTTGTTCATTCTCAAAGAGGGCTATGATGTCAGGGAGGTAATGCCAGGACTTGCAAGTGAACTGAAGTGAAGCAGGGCTGTGCAAGATCACTGGCCTCATTTTCTCCTCTGAGCTATCTGGGTCCAGTGGCAAGATATAGATCAGGACAGCTGGAGATGGCCCCATTGGAAGAGGAGTTTCCTTAAGAACTCCCTTCACTAATGAAATCATAGGTCCAAACTGGGGGTGGAGGGAGGAAAAGAATACCAGAGAGCTTGCAAGCAAAGTGTTGTAGGAAGTCCCAAGGGGAAGGACATTGCTGTAGGGAGAGAGAGATGGGGTCAGGGAAGGCTTCCTGGAGGAGGTGGCATTGGATTCATACTTTACAGCAATATAGAAAAGGAGTGTACTTATGATTCCCTTGGTGTAAGGAACTTTCAGGTAAGGAAACCCCCTTCTACCAACACAAGTGAAAACCTTCCCTACAAATGAGTCTTAGAAAGTTGTCCAGAGCGCTGAGAGGTTATGTATTTTGCCCTGGGTCACATAACTATGTGTCAGGGGCAAGACTTTAAGCTACATCTTCCTAACTTCAAGGCCAGTTCTCTGTTCAGTAAAGGAAGAAAGAGAGGAATACTGACTCCTCCGATCATAGATGGGGAGCTGGGAGGGACCTTAGGAATCACCTAGTACAATTTCTTGATTTGCATGTGGGGAAACTAGATTCCAGAGACTTTAAGTGACTTGCCCAAGTCCACACAGGGAGAAGTCAGGATTTGAGCTCAGGTCCTGTGCCTTTAAGTTTGGCAGTCTCACACACACACACACACACACACACACACACACAAATACACAGACACATACACACAAACACACGCACACACACATACATGAAAACACACACACACACACACACACACTCACACGATTTCTTTCCAGAAGCCTGGGAGGTACAACTGACAAGTGTCTGAGGCAGGATTTGAATTCAAATTTTTCTGTCTGCAACCCCGACTCTATCTAGCTTAGGCAACTCACTCTTTCTGAGTTAGGAGTCCACCTCTGCACCTCCCCTCCACCTTCCCTTTACCAATTTTGCTGTTCCACAATTTCCTTCCAAATCCCAACACCAGTTGATTTGGGATTCAACCTCCAGGGCCATTCTGGATCAAGCTTATTGATCTGTTTTACAATTCCTTCTCCTTCCCCTCCCTCCCATCCCCTCTCTCTGCCACCTTCCACTTCCAATCAGAAAGCTGCCTGATGACCTAGTGCCTTCCAACCTTGCAGAACAGAGCCAGAAGGAACCACATATAGACCATTAAGCCTAGCCTCTTCATTTCACAGATGAGCAAACTGAGACTCAATGAATAGGTTAATGGGCTACATAGCTGGAACCTGAGCCCAGGCCCACTGAAGCCAGCTGCTCTTTATGCCACATGTTCCTACCCTCTCTTTTCCCTCCTTCATCCTCAAAAGGATATGGGAGTGAATAGAAAGAGCTGTCCCATAAGATTCAAGTTTTATTTCATCCCCTAAAAAAGACTCCCGCCACTCCCTCAAGCCCCAAGTGCAGAGACACGAGCTACTTCACTCACAGTTCCTCTGGTATTTAGCTATGCGATCTTGGAAATGGCACTTCAAATTCTCTGGGCCTCAGTTTCCTCATCTGTAAAATGAGAAGGATTGTCTCTCAAGTCTCTTCTAGTTCTATGACCCTGAGATCATATGCACTGTGACAGGGACAATCATAGACAAAAGTAGCCCGAATCCCCAGTAAGGTGACAGAAGGATCAGTCAACAACCATTGCAGCGCCTAGTTAAAGACAAGGATAGAATAGTGGGCCATGATCCAGGAAGGCCTGAGTTCAACTACTTCTGGTTGTGTGACCTTGGACAAGTCATTTAACTTATTTTGGCCTCAGTTTCCCCAACTGTAAAAAGATGAGTACATTGAGGATGACATGAGATGCTATTTGTCAAGAGAGCCCAGCACGCCCTATAAAATGCTAGCAAATATCATTGTTCTTACTTTGTGCCGGACGCCGTGCTAGAGAGTGGGAATGCAGACAGAATGAGGCCGGTCCCTCCCTCAAGAGCTCTGAGGGAGTCAGAGGGGAGAGACAGCAGGGGAAGAGCAGCCAGATTAGGGCCGAGATGAGAAGAATCCAAGAGAAGCAGAAGATGAGGGGAATCGTCAAATGGAGACAGGAGGTGAAAGGGGTCAGAGAGGAGAGAAAGACGGCGAGGGAGAATATTGGGAGAAACAAGAGATTAAAGGGTCAGGAAGAGGAGGAGACGAGAGAGGCCAGAGAAAGATGAGGGGAATCAGAAGAGAGGGGCGGTGAAAGGGGACCAAGGAGGAGGGCCAGAAAGGAGAGGTAGAGAGGAAGTGAGGAGCAGAGAGAAGCTGGATGAGAGAAGAGAAAAGGAGCAAAGGGGTGGGACCATTGTGGAGATCGAGGTCGGATCTGGCCTCTCTTCTGGTTCCTCCTCCCCCTACCCCCGCCTCCTCTTCCCCGCAGGTGTCCGTTTGCCAGGAGATGTTGCAAGAACTTCGTCACGCCGTGTCTTGCCGCAAGACCTCTCGTTCTCGTCGCCGTCGCCGCTACCCGGGGGTCCCAGGCCGGGCTGCTTTGTCCCTGAGGGCGGTCCGGGAGATGCGCCTTAGCAACGGGAAACTGTACTCTGCGGGTGCAGGCGGCGGAGACTCGGGCGGGGGGCACGGGGGCCCCCAGCGCCTCCTGGACGACCCTGGACCCCCGGGTCGGCCTCCGGCTCCCGCCCCGGCCGGCTGCACCCACGTCCGCGTCTGCCACGAGTGCCGACGCATCCAGGCCCTACGGGCCGCAGGTGGGGGGCCCCCTCGGGGCTTGGTTCCCCCGACCGAGACCACCAGTCCCCCAAGGCCCCGACCGGGGCCTCCGGCGCCCCGGGAGCTGTCGGAGCAAGAGTGACCGCCCCCGTTCCATGGGGCGGGCTGGCAGCCAGCTCGAGAACTCAAGCTTCGGGGAGAACTCAGGCTTATGAGCAGCCGAGACTGAAAAGGACCTAGGCGTCCGGTCCCCTGGCCCCACGAGGTGGGGATTAGAGAGAGACCAAGAAGCCTATCGGCGGCTCTCGCGAATGCGACCCAGGCGGCTGGGTGACCTGCGTGGAGGGAAATCTAAGTGGCTGAGCCCCCCGCCCCTCTCTACTGGAGGGAGCATCATGGAAAGAGAATTTCCGACTCTGGACTCCCAAAACCTGGCCTTTTGGCAGCCAAACAGGCCCAAGAGGGAGGGCGGGATGGGGGTGAGGGTGAGGTCTCTTGCCCTCTGGAGCCCCCTGGTGGACTGGTCAAGGCGTAACGGAGAGCAGGAGTCGATCTCGGAGGTGAAGGCCCTGAGCCTGGATGCTTGGATCCCTCCTCATGGCTGGCGGACGCCCAGGGAACACACTTTCAAATGCCCTCGGGACTGATCGCCCCACCCAACCTGGGGCAAGAGGATGAGGCGACCTCCGGCCCAGCTTTCTGTCTCTGTCTCTTTCTCTATTTTTGGGGAGAAGCCCCCGGATTTCTATGACACTCCCTAGGGAGGGGGTAGGTGGTTCCCCTGTCCCTCCCCCTCCCGAATCCCCTGTCCCCATTGGAATAAAAAAAAATCAGAGAAAACCTCAACCCTTGGGGACGACTGGTTTTTTGCTGAGGAGGGCGGGGAGTGTTGGGGCAGATGGACGGCTATAATAGAGGATGGAAATTGAGAAATCGGAACACCTGGGGTCCTCAAGGTCTATGGGTCAGATCAGGACGCCTGGGTTCCTGAGGGTATGGAGAAGGGATGAGTTACTTGGTTCTCCGAGGAGCCGGGAGGGAGGATTGGGAGCCTAGCTGAGGACCATCCTGGACTTGCTCAGTGAGAACTGGTACCTTCCAGTCTCTGTCCTTTTCTTCTCCCTGGGCCCGAGAGTCACGTAGTCATTTCTCCACTTTGTCCTTCTCATACCATCCCACCTCCCCTGCTCCAGTCATTTGACAAAAGAGGAAACTAAGCACCAAGCCAAAAGCAAGGCCAGAACTAGGGTCCGAGTCTCCTGACAATCAGATGCAGGTTCCTCCCGCTGCTGCCCCCACAGTCCCATATTCTAGGCTTCCAGAAAAGCAGGCAAAGAGGGGCGGAGTTGCCGGGTCACGTCTTCTCTCTCTGCGCAGTCGCGTGGGGAGACCTGCCTTTCCTCCCACCCCCGGGTGGGTGGGTGGGGCTCGAGTCTCCAAGGCAACCGAGAGTCTGACTTCAGCCCCGCCCTTCTTTACTGTCCCTGATCCTGAGTGCCCAGAGACACGGAGAGATACGGCTGATGCTGGAGGGAGGGGAGACAGTCAGAAAGATAGAGACAGGCTGCTCTCTGGGGTCTCTGTCCGAACAGCTCTATGTTAAGGGAAGGAGTGAGGGAGATCACACAGATTTAGAACTAGAATAGACCTCAGGCTCTATCTGGTCCAACTCCCTCATTTTACAGAGAAGGAAACGTAGGCCCAGAAAGACGAAATAACTTGGCACAAAGGTAGTGATCTTCAGAGGCAGGCGGTGTGGTCCATTCAAGTCCACCTAGCTCACAGCTTGACTGAGTGGGTTGTGCGTAATTGTGGTATTGGGTGTGATAGCATTTGAAGAGTGTGTGGGTGACTTGTGACATGTGACATTATGTGACATGTAGGGTTGTTTTCATAGTGTGTGTGATTTGTGTGTGACATGGCTTTTGTGGGTGCTCTGCTTTGGATATTTAGCGTGAATATGACTTTGTGTCATGAACATAGCACTTAGAGATGCAAGCCAGATATGTCTGGATGTGCTGACCCATGCTCTATGAATGCTTATAGTTGTAACTGTGTGATTTGTGTGTGTTCCTTTTGTGATGTTGTGTGTTTTCACACGCGGTTTGTTGAGAGATTGTGTAATTGTGGATATTCCATGTGAGTGTGACTGTCTCTATGTGTCTAGATAGCAAAGAGAGTGCGGTGAATAGGAGCGAGATCACAATTTCCCCAGTTGGGGTGGGTAGAGGGAGCTCTCTAACGGGCCCCGCCTCCATCCCCACAACCCTCTAGTATTTTTCTGTGAAAACTTAACTGCAGCAAAGAAAGGACAAGTGAAGGTCATATCGAGGAGAACGGAGAGAGAGGCTGGAGAGACAGGGGCATGGAGAAGTGTAAAGACAGAAACTGATGGAGGCAGAGTCCAAGACACAGGGAGGAAAAGACAGAATGACACAGACACAAAGGATCATAGAGAAAGGAAGAAAACCAATGAACAGAAGAGAACAAGAGAGGGAGAGACTGAGGAACAGATGGGGAAACTGAGGGACATGGAGGAAGAGGGTGGAGGACAGAGAGAAAGTAAGCTGAGGGACCAAAAGGACAATCGCAGTGACAGAGCAGTGGAGAGTGAAGGACAAAAAGACAAACCATCTTGGCTCAGGCTCTGGACTCGGGTCGCTGTCCATTCAGAACCACAATCTGACGGAAACAGCTGCAGGGTAGGGATCAGTATTTGCGGAGAATGGAAACCTTGGGAGTGAGTGGGTCTACTATACACCTTCCGTACCTCCCACTATATATCAATCACCCACACACAATATAAATACCCTTCATCCCTTCCCTCAACTCTACAACAGACACCATTATTCACTAGACATTCACTAGTCATCTGGACCCTTCAACCTACACCTGTCACATCACCCACACACTCCTCATGACATATGTCTGCCCCAACAAACTATACATTCTTGAATTCCGCTCATGATTCACCCTACTTACCACTCTACAAACCCCACACTTCCTTCCACAGCACACTCTCTATGCCTGTTCTTTAACCCTCTGAAAAGAGTACTCTATTCCTTACACCCTACACATCACAACCACACACTTAACATTCCTCACACTACTTCCCCCTGCATACTAGAAATCTTTTCTACTCCAACATTGTCAGTATTAGAACCCTCAGTCAGATTGGATGGGACCCTGCACACACACTGGGTCCCCCCTCTGAGCAGACGCTGCCCTGACTCATGTTCTGAACCTCAAGGTCTCCCTTGCTTTCTCCCAGTCCCTGACCCTATAGGAATTCTGTTCTTGTCTCTTGTGTGTCTCCTTTGTTCAGTCATTTTCTCCTTGAGTATCTCTCCCTGGGTCAGGATCAGTGGCTCCCCTCTCTTTCTTTCTCCAGATTCTCTAGATTCTGAGAAGTCCCCAATTCTGTCCCTGTGACCTTCTCTTTTCTCTCTGCCACCGCAGCTCCTGCATAGGGAAGAGGGAAGCTGCAGAGTCATCAGTCCTCCTGTGGTCTGGTGGCAGTGAGTGTGTACTGGTGTCCTGTGTGTAACCGTCTACATGGGACTGTATTTTCTGTTTGTCACCATGCATTTCTGCATGTGTGTGAGAACTTGAATGTGAGTCTTATTGTCGTACTGTGTGTATCTAAACGTGTGCCTGTGACCATGTGTATATGTCTTTAGGAACATCCCATCTTAGACAAATAACATGTGGGTATGTGGGCCATGTGATTTTAATCATAGGATTTATATGGACTCAGGATTATTATAGGGGCATAGGATTTATAGGGATCACTTGGTCTACCCCTCACAATTTTGCAGACACTGAGGTTGTTCAGGAAGTGAATTGCCTGAAATCAAACGAGTAATGGACCAGCAGCACCCAAATCCTTCTTATCTGAAATCAAACTTGCATTACACCATGCTTCCTGTACCTCCTCTCTTGCCCAGGGACCTAGATTTCTTACTTTTTAATCTCCCCAAGCAATGTCCCTTCAGGAATGTAGACAATCTAGCCCTCAGCCTCCTCAGAACCAAGCCCCTCCCATCCCAATTCTTTCAGGGACCTGTCTGTCCCCTCTTTCCTTTAGACACCACAGGTCAAAAGCTTCTGTATAATTCTCTCAGTTTACAAATGGGGAAACTGAAGCCCAGAGAATGGAGTTGACTTGCCCATGGTGCCATTGGGTAGCAAGTAGCAGAGTCAAGCTTCCAATCCAGCTTCAAATGTACATTCATTTCTCTCCGCTCTCTGCTTTCCGCTCTCCTCTCTCCTCTCTCCTCTCTCTCTCTCTCTCTCTCTCTCTCTCTCTCTCTCTTCCCCTCCCTCCCTGCCTTCCCCCTCAGATGAAATGCCAGGAGTACAGGGAGAAACTACATTGGAGATTCTGGCCTCTTCTTCCCACTCTCCTAAGACAACTAGGAGGAGACAGTAATAGGGCCTCCTGGAACTGAACCACAGAGACCTCTCAGTCTCCATAGTAACAGCCCTCCACAACCTTCCCGCCCTTCAGTGTAGCCTGCCTACAGTTACCTGGGCAACCAGCAGCTCCTGAGCCTTTTCTGGGGATGGGGGTGTCTCTGAATTTCTCCATCCAGCCGTGTATCTGCCTGTCCCCCTCTATGTCTGTTTCTGCCTATCTGTCTCCATCTTTTTGTGTGTTCTGTGTTTTTATGCCTTTTGATGGCTGGGTCTCTATCTCTGACTCTATTTCTTTCTCTCTGTCTCCCAGCCTGTGTTTCTGGACTTGAATCCACTACTCCTCCCCTGCTCTGTCCAGTAAAGCAAATACTTCTTTCCTCATTATGCCTTCTCCCTGATGGAATTAGGGAGAACAGTAAGAATAACTGGATTTTCAGATGGGAAAATGAAGCTTTCCATCTGACTTTCCACTGCTTTTTTCTTTTGTTTTAGCATAGAATGATATTATGGCAGCCAAGATAGCCCAGGTAACCTCAGGTTGCATTGAGAGGGGCAGAATCATCAGGACCAGGAGGGGAGAGCATCTTTGCTTTAGGCAGGCCACATTGGGAAGACTGGGCTCAATGTTTGGCACTGAACTTCAGGAAGGGGAGTCAAAAGGCAGTCAGGAAGGTCAGAATCTCAGTGATCATGCCATATCGTGGTGGGTTGAAGAAACTGGGCATGTTCAGCCTGTGGAAGGGAAGCCAGCGTAGGTCTCTTCTCACTTCCCAAGAGTCTTCAAAGGGCAGAACAAGGAGCAATGGGCAGAAGTTGTTACAAAGAGGCAAGATTAGATTTAATGTCAAAATGTTTGGGAGAGGGATGGGAAATTTAACATCTCCTAAAATGGAATGGGCTGACTTAGGAGATAATTGGACCCCTCTTCATTGGACGTTTTTGAGCATTGACTGACTGACCATTGGTGGGAGCATTACAGAGAGAATTCAATGTTCAGATAGGAGTTGTATTAAGAAGGTCTTCAAGATCCAAGTTCAGGTTTCTAGATTCTTTGTTCTATGGACCCTTCCAACTCTCACACTGTATTTGCTAAAGACTCTTCCAACTTTCTGGTTTCATGTTCTAAGGTCCATGTTCTAAGCACCCTCTTAACTCTGACATTCTCTATTTTACCCTAAATTTTGAGACCCTTCCAAGTCTAATGTTCTATCAATCACTGACCCATTCTAGTACCTGCCACCTATGTTCCCCTTAAATAACTGGTTTCATTGGGAGACACATGGGAAGGGGGTGTAGAGCAGGCATAAGGCCATTTCTAGCTTGGGTGGGGAGCAGAAAAAGGGCAATACAACCTGCCTAATTCAGTAGTTTAGCTCTGAGTGTCAATGACTTCTCCTTTGTCCTAGAGCTTTTGAGCTTCAGGAGGCTAGAGACAAAGTTTCCCAGATTTCTCTTTCTGCCAGGTGCTGAACCAAGGTCCTAGCTGGTAAAGGGCCCTCAGAGAAAGTTTGCTAGATGTTATCACAGGAGGTGCTCATTCGTCTCTGTATGATGTGTCTGTGGCCCTCTAACCCTACCCCTACAAACCTCTTCATCTTGTGTCCCCCTCCCCAGTTCTGCCTCCTTCTATGCGTGTCTTCTGAGCTCTGTCTCTTCTTGTTTCCTTGTGTCTCTCCCTCCCTCTCTCTCTGTCTCTCTCTGTCTGTCTGTCTGTCTCTGTCTGTCTGTCTCTGTCTCTCTCTTTCTCTGTCTCTCTGTCTCTGTGTCTCTGTCTCTCTGTCTCATTGTCTTGGTCTTCCACAGTGTCTGTCTTTCTTATCTCTGTATCTTTCTCTGTCTCTGTCTCTCTCTGTCTGTCTGTCTGTCTGTCTCTGTCTCTCTGTCTCTCTCTGTCTCTCTGTCTCTCTCTGTCTCTCTGTCTCTGTCTCCTGAGTTCTGCCTCTCTTTTCTTGTTTCTCTGAGTCTCTGTAATTCTCTTTGTCTCTCTTCTCTGTCTAGTCGGGATCTTTGTTACTCTGTTTTGTCTTTGTCTCTGTGTCTCTGCATCTGACTGTCTCTCATTGCCTCTGTTTTCATGCGTGTCCCTGTCTCTTGGTCTCCCTCTATCTAGTCTCTTCTCCTGTATATTTATCTCTGTCACTGTCCCTGTGAATCTTTTGATCTTTTTGACCCCACATCTCTTTATCTTTCGTTGTCTCTTTATCTCTGCGGGTCTTGCCGCGGTCTCTGTGTCTCTGCTTGTCTCTGCCTCATGTGGGTGGCAGGCCGCATTCAGTGTCTCCCCGCACTGCAGAGGGTTCCCAGGGCTGCCCCTTGGGCGGGGGGGGGGGCGGAGGGTATGAGGTTGGGAGAGAGAGAAGAGGCGGGGGCTGGGGAGCCTGGCTTCCCGGGCGCCCGAGGCGGGGGCTCCGCAGCGTTGTCCCCCCTCCGCCCCGCCCCCCCTGCGGAGGCCGCCACGACAGCTGCAGTGCCAGGGGCGGGGCCCAGGGTGCCAGTCATCCCGCCGGGTCCTCCGATTGGTCGGCTCCTGCCCCCCCGCGCGCCCGGCCATATGAGGAGGCGGAGGCGGGGGGCGGGCGGCCTCTTCTGCGGACCGAGCAGCGGACGCGCGGACCCAGCTCCGAGCCCAACCCCGCGCCCCGCACCCGGAGCCCCAACCCGAGCCCGGAGCCCTGAGTCCCGAGCCCCCAGTCCCCAGCCCAATCCCCACCCCCGTTCCCCGGCCCCCGGCCCAGCGAAGCCGCCAGGATGGGGGTAGGTGCCTGGACCGGGAGGGGCCAGAGGGTGTGTGTTTGGTGCATGTGTGTGTGTGACATCGTGGGGCTGTGTGCCAATGTTGTGTGTCCATGGGCTGGAATTTGGGACCGTGCGATGTCTTGAGTGTGGCGTTGTTTGTTATTGTGTGACGCGTTCGGATCTGTGTGATGGTGCGTGCCCGTGTTTTAGATGTAGGTCTGTGTGACATTGTGCGCCTGTCGGGGACACTGGGCAGTTAAGCGTGAGATGTGGGTCTGTGTGACATTGTGAGCCTGTGTGATGTCCTGTGTCTGTATGTCATTGACGGTCTGTGTATGACATTGTGTGGCTGTGGAGCTGGGTGCCTTGTGAGATGGTGTTTGTATCTGTGTGAAGCATTCTGAGCCTCGGGGAGGTGGTGTCATTGAGACATTTGTGTGTCTCGGTGCTTTTGTGAGTCTCAGTGAGATTGTGTATATGTCAGCCAGTGCCTTTGACATCTGTGTCTGGGATTGCGGATGTGGCTGGGATGTATGTCTGAGTGTGACCTTGTGTGCATCTGTGCGAAATCCCCTGTCTAGCTGCAGAGTCGGGGAGTTGAGGGGGAGGATCAGAAATGACCTCCCTCTCTCCTTTGTGGCCTGGTCCATCAGGGTGGGGGGCTCCGCAGTGCGCCGCTGGTGTGTGTGTGTGTGTGTGTGTGTGTGTGTGTGTGTGTGTCCGTGCATGCCTGAGCTGCCCAGCCCCAGGGGACATGACAGGAGCTGGGGGGGGGGCGGCAAGCTTGGGGTCCCTAGGGGGGAGGGAGGAAGATCAGTGTCTGTGAACAAGAACGCTTGAGCTGCGTGTCCCCGTGCCCTTGTCTGTGTGTCCTTGCCTCTGTCCGTGGGTCTCTCCACCAGATGCTGTCGCTTCGGCTTCCTGACCCCCTCCGCAGACCCGGATCCCATTCTGTCTGACCCTCAGCCCGGGGGCTTTGGGGAAAATGGCCTTCAAGAGGAAGGGGATGGGCGCTGAGGGTGGAGATAGGAATCAAGCATGGGAACAGGGGATGGGGATGGAATTACAAATGGAGGATGAAGGAGAATGGGTCGGGCTCAGGGATGGCAGCGTAATGTAAGGAAAGGACTCGAGCTCTGTAGTTAGCAGAGGCCAGAGTGTGAATCTAGGCTCTGCCACTGTGTGTGCCTGGATTGTGCCTCTGCGGGCCTCAGTTTCCCCATCTGTAATATTGAACACCTGCACGACTTAGTACACCCTAAAGGGCTATGTAAATATTAGTTGGGAATGCAGACCAACTTGGAGGATGGGGATGGGGGTCAGAATGAAAGCTGCCCGTAGATGAGCCTATGAGAAGCACAGAGAAGCAGAGAGAGGCAGGAAAGCTCAGCTTGAATGGGGACCAGAGAATAAGCAAATAAGAAATTTAGCACAGGAAGGGGATCATCTAGCCCAGCTTCTTCAATTTCCGGATGACAAAACTGGACTTTCGGAGGTGAAGGGACTGGCCCAAGGTCACAAGGCTAGTAGATGGCAGAGCTGGGTCCATTTGTCATCATGCTCAGTCATTTCCACACTGCACCATGATGGAGATAAAGATGGAGGATGGGAGGAGGGATGAGGGTGGGATAAAGATGGGATTGGGGTGGGGGCAGATAAGAATAGGGGCTGAAAATGGGTTTAGGGAGGGGAGAAGGGAAGGGAATGAGGGCTTTTGATTCCAGGTAAGTTGGATTGGGGGAGGGAAATGGGGGGAGGATGACTGAGGGAGGGGAGGCAATCTGGGGAGATCGGGAGAATGGCTAAGAAATGAAATTGATTATGAGACTCTAAAGAAAGACCAAAATGGGAGTGGGGTGGGGAAGAGAGACCAGATAGATGTAACACAGAAGGAAAATCCCAGAGATACTTGGGGGAGGGGCCCAGAGACAGACATTGGAGAAGACATAGGGACAAAGACATGTGATTGTGAGATGCCTACACATAAGAGATAGAAAAATCAGAGAGGCTTGGTCTGAGAGAGACAGGGATAGAGAGACACAAGTAGGTAAAGCTGAAAGGAGAGAGATGGATGAAATGAGACGAAAATATAATGGGGAAAATGACTGATATGAGAACATGGAATATAGACTGAGAGGAAAAGAGATAATTACAAGAGAGAATCTAGGAATATAAAGCTGAAAGAAGAGAGAGACGGATAGACAGACAGACAGAGATAGAGAGAGACCCAGAAAGAGGGAGAGGGAGAAAAGGAGGGAGGGAGAGACACAGAGACAGACAGAAAGAGGCAGAGACAGAGATAGAGTCACAGAAGGACAGACAGTGGTAGAGATAGAATGTGAGGAAATAGACACAGAATGGCTTTAAAACAAGGTATGGGGAGAGGGATAGAGTTCCAATGGGAGAGAGAGAGGGTTGTAGAGAAGGAAGAGACTAAGTGCTAGAGAAAGATCCAGAGGCAGATCAAGACTGGGATAGAAGGTGCAGGAAGGGACAGTGAGAGCAGACAGTCCCACCTACCACATAGCTCTGCTCCTCACAATCTCCCTTATTTTGTTCCTCAGTCTAACTCTCCCTTCTCTCTCTCTTGCTTTTCTGTCCTTAAGTCTCTCCATCACAATGTGTCCCTGCCTCAGTTTCCCTGTGTCTCTGAGTCCCTATTGCTCTCTCACTCTGGGACAGTGTCCTTTTTCTCCACCTCTGTGTCCTTGTGTCTCAATAGCTCCCCCTCCCCCATCCCGCATTGCTTCTCTGCAGTCCCCGTCTTTCTGCACCTATTAGCTTGCCTCTTTCTTCTCTCTCCATCTCTCGCACCATCTGTCTTTCAGTCTCTCTGCCTCCAGAGTCACATTTCTGCAAGGAGAAGGGAAAGACTGAAGGACAAAGTTGAGGAGATAAAGGAAGGGAAAAGGAAATCTGAAGGTCAGAGAGAGTGGGAAGAAAGGGAGGTTAGCAAAAGATATAATGGAGATACTCAGAGACAGATACAGAGACAGGAAAAACTAAAGAAGAGACGGTAATGCAATCAAGTAGAAACATACAGACACTCACACACAGACACTGAGGTAGGAGCTGTATAGCTGGGTATCCCCTGGGCTGTCCTTTGCTGTGTTCCTCCTCTCTTCCCCTCCTCCCCCCTCTCAGTCTTGTACCCTGCTGTTTCTCCATCTGTGTCTTTTTCTCAGCCTGAGTAGGCATCCCATCTTCCCCTAGCCTTGTCTCGAGGGTCCCCAGTTCAAGGAGACTTCCCAGATGTCCTTATCCCCCAGCCCCCTTTACCTCAGGGATCCTCGCGTTTGAGTCCAAATGCACTCCAACCTGTGCTCCCAGGTTTAGGGGTTTGGGGGGAGTGTTAATGAAACACTGGAATTCAGGGTCTGACTTGCATCCCCCATCATTCATCCCCTTGTCTTTTCCTCTAGAGGGCTCCCTCTGATTCTCTCTCTCCACCTGTCTCTCCATCTCTCCTGCTTTTTTCTTTGCCTCTGCCTTTTCAGTATCTCTGACTTTGCCTCTCACAGTCACTCAGCATCTGAATTTCCCTCTACCTGTCCCTCTCCGACTTTCTATTTTTCAGATATCTACCCTTCCCTGTGTCACTATCTCTCCCTGTGTATTGTGGGGACTCTGAGTCCTTGGATTTCAATTAACACCCATCTTCAGTGCCCCAACTCTCCTAGGGCGCAGTATGCTGCAGGGCTGGCCAGGGGCCAGGCCTCCCCTCCTTCAAGACCTCTTCCTCCTCCTCTTCCTTGTACACTGACAGCTAGCTTCTCCCTCCTATTTTTCTTTCTCTGTCTCTAATGAGTCTCCATCTTCCTGTAAATCACCATATAAATATGAACATATTACATCTCTATCTCTTCTTTCCTGGTCTATCTTGGTTTCCATTTTCCATTCTCTCTGTGTGTTTCTGCCTCCCTCTTTCTCCTTGTGTCTCTCTGACTCTTTTTATATCTGTCTCTGTTTTCCTTTCACTTCTTTCTATAGCTACCTCACCTTTCTCTGCCTTCCCCCTCCCCTTTGCATTATCTCTGCGTCCATCTCTTTCTTTTCCTTTTTACTGTATGTGTCTCTTCGGGTTCTGTGACTTTCAATGTCCATCTGTGTCTCTGCCTTTTCTTGTTTCTTCTTTTCCCCTTTGTTTCCCTGGTTGTCTTTCTGCCTCCTTCTATCTCTATTTGCCTTTTTCCATTTCTCTGCCCCTCCCTTTTCCTCCCTTTCCATATTTCTGCCTCTTTTGGTTGCCCTACCTCCCTGCTGCCCTTTTCTATGTCCTTTCTTGTCATACAATGGCAGAATCTATCTAGTTCAACCAATGACCCCATTTCACAGGTGAGATATTGAGGCACAGAGAGGTACCCCCTGGTCAGTCAGCTGCATCTTTCATCCCAGCACCCAAGGATCTGGAAAGGGTTAGGTGTGTGTGTGTGTGTATGTGGTGAGGGAAGATTGCTTTTCCTCTCCCTATTTCTCCCTGCAAGGTCACCAAGGGATTAGCATCCCTGAAGCCGATGAGCTGGCCTGAGAAGGACTGCACTGGGCTGGATTCCTGAGCTTAGGGATCCTGCCCAGCTGGAGAGAAGACTGGATCTGCCCCTCCCCCCTTTGTGTTCCCCACCCCCCCACCTCATTTTACTTCTGCCATCTCTCTGACCACCGGTCTCTCTTTCTCCTTTTGTCTCTTGTTGTCTCTCTTTATCTCTCAGACTAGATTTTCATATGCTCTTGGCGGGGGGAGGACTGGAGCTAAGGAGAGAGGGAAGAAACATGAAATGAGAAAGATCCTTGAGGGCCAACAGATAGGGAAACAGAGACCCAGAGATAAAGATGGGACAATGTGCCATCGGGAGAGACCTAGACATAGACACTTAGCAAAAGAGATAGAGACAGAAAAAAGCCCTGAAACTAGGGAACGACACACAGCGAGGGGGAGAGACAAGCACAGGCAGAGAAATAGAGTGAAAAAGAAGCAGAAAGGGAGAGACAGAGCCAGAGAGACAAGCTGAAAGGGAGTGATCCACTGAGAGGGAGAAAGGCATAGACACAGAGAAAAAAAGAGACCAAAAGAGATACTCAGAGAGGGAGAGAAAAACATAAATGGAGGAAGAAAGGGGCAGAGAGAGACACAGAGGGGAGAAACAGACAGAGAAGCAGTCACATCTACACATACATGAGAGCCACAGAGAAGACAGAGAGACATCCAGAGGGAGAGAGACACAGAGAGAGCAGGAGAAGAGATATAAAGAGGTCCAGAGACAAGAGACACAGTCGGAGAGACCTAAAGACAGAAACAGAGACAGAGAGAAAGAGCGACAAAGTCGGAGAGCTAGAGGAAGACAGAAAGAAACAGAAACAGGACAGAAATAGACCCCACACATACACATAGTCACACACAGTCACACACACAGTCACACACATACACATAGTCACACACAGTCACACACACACACATAGTCACACACAGTCACGCAGTCACAGACACATACACACAGTCACACACGCACACATAGTCACACACAGTCACGCACATACACAGTCACACACACATACATACACATACACAGTCACACACAGTCACGCAGTCACACACACATACACACAGTCACACACGCACACACACAGTCACACACACACACACCAGGAGAGACAAAGAGAAGGGAGAGGCACCGAGACAAAGCCTGCCTGCGAGGTCCGGAGCTAAGGCCGGCAGGGGCGAGGGGGGGGCGCTGTGGGGGCGTCCCTCCCTGTCACCTCCTCTCGCCCGCAGCGCGGCCACTCTGACAGCTATCGTGTCGCCACCTCGCAGGACAAGAAAGATGACAAGGGCTCGCCCAAGAAGGGCAAGGCGAGCAAGGAACGCCGGGACCTGGACGACCTCAAGAAGGAGGTGGCAATGGTGAGCCGTGATCCCTGTGTCTTCCTCCAGAGCCCACCCCTTCCCGAGTCCCCCCCATCCTCGGCCTAGTGCTGCTGTGGAGGTAGATCTGGAGCCTCCCCTAACTGAACGATGTGACCTTGAGCGAATCTTGTTCCCTCCGCGGGTCCCATTTTCCTCAGCTGTCAAATGAGGGCCTGCAATCGCAGGTTTCCATTCTAAATCTCGAAGCCTCTGATTTCTCTTACCTTCCCAGTCCTTTCTGAAGCTCCGCCCCTCCCGGAGTCCTCCCAGGCCACCTCCTTAGCCGACGATCCTCTTCCACCCCGCACTCTTTCTTCCTGGCCCTGCCCTCTTGGGTCAGTTAGGCCTGATTGGAACTTCCCCTTCTCCTGTCCCTTAGACAGAGCACAAGATGTCTGTGGAAGAGGTCTGTCGGAAATACAACACAGACTGTGTGCAGGTAAGGTTGGGATGTCCGGAACCCTTGGACTGCTCCGGGAAGAACAGCAGATGCCTGGGGAGGGTTGGGGAGGTGAGGGTGGGGGAGGAGAAGGTCTAGGGCCGGGTGGAGTGTTTGAGATTCTTGTCTCCGGGGTCATGAAGGTCTGAGCACAAGGCACTGGGGCCCCAGGGGTCCTTGAAGGCAGGGTTGATCTATTTGAGATCCCTGTCTTCTAGGGTCTGACCCACAGCAAAGCGCAGGAGATCCTGGCCCGAGACGGCCCCAACGCCCTCACGCCTCCGCCCACCACCCCAGAATGGGTCAAGTTTTGCCGACAGCTCTTCGGAGGCTTCTCCATCCTGCTGTGGATTGGGGCTATTCTATGCTTCCTAGCCTACGGCATCCAGGCAGGCACTGAGGACGACCCTGCAGGAGACAATGTGAGTAGAGGGAGGCTGGAACTTGCATGAGACTTGTACGGGGTGCTAGAGGCACACTAGAGACAAACATGGAACATAGGAGATGGATGCATAGGGAAGGTGGGCTATGTGGGAGACTCATGCAAAAGAGACATGCAAAGGACATGGGGTGTGAACCGTGTTTGTCCATGTGACTCACCCACGGCCCACATGGGATGGGGAGTTGACTGTGGGGGAGAACTTCATGAGATATGTAATACTACTTAGAGAACACACAGGAACTTGGGGACACGGGAGACATATTGGGAATGAAGGACACGCTTAATCAGGAGACACAGGACATGGAACATATTTTCATGTGAGAAACCAAACACATGCGCCACAGACATGCCCATGTGTGGTACATGCATGTGCACATGCACACACAGGAAACAGGACATGGGCTTATGAGTGAAAGGTAGGCAAACATAGTGGATTTGGAGTTGGAAGAGTTCAGACCTCAGCCCTAGCACTCAGAAATTGTGCTAACAGGTCAATCACTTATACTATCTAGGTTTGAGTTTCCTTGTCTTTAAAATGAGGGGATTGGAAAAGGGAACCTCTAGGTCTCTTCCAGTTCTACATGTTATGATCTGTACCCCCATCATGTGGTATGAGATGTGCTTGGGCCAGACAGAAGGCATGGGAAAATGGGACAGAGGGTTATCAAGGGACAAACACCCCTCCATGTGGGATACAGCATGGATACACCAGGGACATGGTTCATGCAGAAGACAGAATGGTCATGGAAGAAACACACAGCACGGGCCCTGCATGTGAAATGGAACATCTCTGTGATTGGTGGGTGACTTCCTTCCCTTAGCTATATCTGGGCATCGTCTTGGCTGCTGTGGTTATCATCACCGGCTGTTTCTCCTACTACCAGGAGGCTAAGAGCTCCAAAATCATGGAATCCTTCAAGAACATGGTCCCTCAGGTCAGGGGTCCCTGAGACTGGGGCAGGCACAAGCCACAAGGCACACCCATAGGCCTGGTTGAGTTGGGGCAGGGACTCTGATCTTGGTCATAGGTGGAGCTTTGGGAGGGTGAGGCCAAAAACACTAGCCAAAGAACAGAAGGGAAAGTCTGGAATAGCTAAAGCTAAAAATCAAGACTAGTCAGAGACGGGGGGACCTCGAAGTGAGGCTTAGTGAACAAGAAAAGGCTCTCTCAGAGGGCTTGGGGGACTCACAGAGGGGGAGGCGTCCAGTATGAGGCCATAGGCTAGGAGGAGGCCCAGATAGAGAAGGGTTTGAACTTCTCCCCATCTGCCCTCCCCCCACCTCCGGGCCTCCTGCAGCAAGCCCTGGTGATCCGAGAGGGAGAGAAGATGCAGGTGAATGCAGAAGAGGTCGTGGTTGGCGACCTCGTTGAGATCAAGGGTGGGGACCGAGTCCCAGCTGACCTCAGAATCATCTCAGCACACGGCTGCAAGGTGAGCCAGAGCCCTCATCCCCAGCCTCAGGAGAAGCCTCTTCTCTCCACGCCCAATACTTTTATGTGTCCCAGACCCTAGTCCATGGGAGGGGGGGGGCTCCAGGGCACTTGAGGGTCCTAGGGACCCTCAGGACTCCCTACCTTCAGGGACAACTTACCTTCCTCCTACACTAGTGGTCCTAGCATGATGATCCCTCCTCATTTACTGCACTTTTCTCTCCAGGTGGATAATTCCTCTCTGACTGGCGAATCTGAGCCCCAGACACGATCCCCGGACTGTACACATGACAACCCCTTGGAGACCAGGAACATTACCTTCTTTTCCACCAATTGTGTGGAAGGTGGGAACATCCCAGGGGAAACTGAGGCATGGATTAATAAGGGGAGGAAGGGGAGCAAATGGGATTGATGTCGGCTGAACATCCTATTCTACTCACCATTCCTTTCTTGAGTCCTCATCCTACCATCAAATCTCCATCCTCATGACTGAGCCTCCACTCTTTCTGGAGCCCTAATTCCCCAATAAATCCTTATTATTCTCATTTAGCCCCTATGCCCATAATGAGCTCCCCATCCTCCTAACTAAGCTTTCATCCAATACACTGAACTCCCATCCCATGCACTGAGTCCTAAGTCCTTCAATGAGCTCTCATAATCCTCACTAAGCCTCCAGCCCCCAACAGAACCCCTGTTCTGGTTACTGTGTCCCTTACTGACATACCAGCCTATCACTGAGCCCCACCCTTATGATCTCACTGGACTCTTATCCACTCTCTAAGACCCAATTCCCCTTACTGAGCCCAGCATCCTTACAGAACACTCATCTCCTTTACTGAGAATTTATCACCTCACTGAACCTTACAGGGCCCTCAATCCCTGTCTGAACCCCTAGCCCCCTCCCTTAATCCCTCATCCACCTCCACCATACCTGCTATTCCTTTACTGCTGCCTGATTGGTCCCCTTAAATTCTCAGCACCCTTTCTGAGTTCCCAGTCCATTCCTTGAGACCCCATCTCCCTCTTCAATGACCCTACACTTTTCCCTGAGCTCCCATTTTAATCAAACTCCTATATTCCTCATTGAACCTTCTCTCTGATCACTGGTAGTAACTCTCATTTATATATCACCTTATATACAGGAATTTATTTATTTCTAAAGCAATCCTGTAAGGTAGGTGCTATTATTATGCCCATTTAATGGATAAGGAAAATTAGCTTCAGAGATATTAAACAACTTCTTCAGGGGCATACAGCTAGTAAGTGCCTATGATGGAATTTGAATCAAGGTCTTCCTGACTCCAGGTCCAGCACTCCAACCATTCCTTCATGATGCCCCACCCTGGGTGAGGCTTCATCCTCCTAACTGAACTCCCTCCTCTTTACTGAACCCCCTTATTCCCCTACTAAATCCCCAGCACACCATCAAGCCTCTAATCCTTCACTAAGCCCTAATCTAGTGCTCTTCTTGGGGTTCTTCTTGAACCTACACCCTACTCACTGCAGCATTTCCCACTTATCTCCCCCGTCCACTAACTGAGAGTTCATCTCCTGACAGAATTACTTACTTGGAGCCCTCATCTGCTCAGCAATTCTCCACTCCCTATACAGACCTCCAAATGAATCTCCCCTTACTGGGCTCCATGTTTCTTTACCAAGTTCTCATTGTCCTCACTTGATCCTCCTCTTTCTCACTGTGCCCTTATTCCTCTCACTGAGTCCCCATCTTCACCATTTCTTTATCCCTACCACTTATCCTATCACCAATCCCTTTGTCCCCTCCCTGAGCATTCTACCCTTGAACTTAGTTCCTTTACCCCTGAGTCTCCCATTCTTTCAGTGAGTTCCCCATCTTGTCTCTACTCTTCTCTTCACTGAAAATCTAACCCTTCCGTTAATATCACATGCCTTCAAGGATTCCTGATTTCCAGTCCCCTCGCTGAATCTTATCCCCCTCATTGAGATTCCTATATCTGTTACTGATCTCTTTCCACTGATCATCCATCTTTCTTACTGAGCCTTGTAACTGAAGACTGAGCCCTCATCACCCTCACTCATGCCTTACCTGCCCCAATGAGCCTTCAAAGCTTTCACCAAACTCTAATCCTCATTACTAAACCTTGTCTCTTGGAGTTTGTTGTTCATACTTCACTCCCTGATTCTTACTTAGCTCCTTCTCCAAGCTGCCATTCTTTCACTGGGTCTCCCCATCCTTTGCTACAAAACTCTCCAGTGATCTCTCTGTTTCCCCACTGATCTACTGTTTCTCCCAGTGATCCCTTATGGCAATCACTGAACCCTAATCTCCATGACTCAGTTCCCTTCCCCCTACCTCAGCTACCATTTCCTCAGTGAATTCTCTCATTGAATTTTCATCTTCTCATATTATAAACTCCTTAAGTGAGCCCCCTTTTCTCTACTAATCCATCACCTTACTGATCCCCCACAACCATCACTGAACTCCTATCCCCTCACTGAGTCCCTCTTCCCCTACTAATCCCACACCCTCCCAACCAATTTTTCCATCACCATCACCGAGCCTCTATGCCCTCACTTAATCTCCATATTCCTCAATGCACCCTATCTTCTCCGCCAAGCCCCCATTACCTCCATAAATTTTGGCTTTTCATTTACCGACTCCCATCTCTACCACTGAGCCCCAATTCCCCAAATAATGCCTCACCCATCACTATATGAATATCCACTTGTCCCAACTCAGTCCTATTTCACCTAGTGAATCCTCATTCCTCCACTAATCCTCCATTCCTCTTTCACTCATCCCCTATTACTATTACTGAACCCCTATCCTCTTCACTTGACCTCCATTCTCATCACTGAACCCCCATCCATTTCTATTAATTCTAATCTCCCCCACTGAATCCCCATCACTCTCACTAAGCCTCCATTGCCCCAATAATCTCCCATTCACCTGAGCTCTTATATCACCTTACTGATTCTTCATGTCTATCACTAAGTCCCTTTCCCCATTGCTTAACTTCTTTCCCCCTTACTGGGCTCCTATCTCTTCCACTGAGCTCCCATTCCCCTACAAATTCACAATTTTCCTTACCTAATCCCTATCCCCCAAGTAGTCTCCCATCTCCTTTACTGATGCTCTGTCTCCTCCACTGAGTCCTCATTTTATCTCACTTATCTCCCATTATTACCATTGAGACCCTGTCCCCCTCATTTAGCCTGATTGAGCTCTCATATATTTCATTGAACTCTAATCCCTTCACTGAGTCCCTATTAGTTTCCCTGATTCCCCACTTTCCCAATAATCTCCTACCCTCTAATTGTCTACATATCCATTCACTGATCCCTATTACCATCCCTGAACCCCTTTTCCTCTCACTTATGTGAATTTCTACTGCCTCCATTGAACCCCCATTTCCCCAATATTCCCCCATCTCCCTTACTGAGTCTGTCTCCTCCACTGAACTTCCATTTCCCAGCAAATCCCTTATTGATCTCCATCCCCATCACAGAACTCCCATTCCTTCACTTATCCTCTGTCCCCATCACTGAACTCCCACCACCTCGATTAGTTCTCATCCCTTCCTTGAGTCCCCATAATTCTCCCTGAGCCCTTATTTCTCCTACTGGATTTCCATTTCCTGCATTAATCCATTTTCCTTACTGTCATCATTCAGTCTCCATGTTCCTCACTGAACTCTAGCTCCTCCACTTGGCCACTTTCAACTCCCCCCCACAGCTGAACCCCTATCTCCTCTCTCTGCTCTGATCCTTTCACTGTGCTTTCCATTCTCCCAACTAAGTATCCATGAACTCTTCTCCCCATCCTTGAATTCCTATTTCATTCATTAAACCCCATGTTTCCCTCAATGACTCCCCAGTGCTTCTCACTGAGTTCCCATCCTGTCACAAATGAGCCCCATATCAGGTCGATAAGGCCTCATTCCCCTCACTGAGCCTCTCCCTCTAAGCCCCCATGCCTCTACTGACACTTCTTCCCCCTTCTTGAATCTGCATCCCCATCATTAGCACCCTGGTTTTTGACACTGTACCCTTATCTTCCTTTGTTCTCTAAGCTCTCCTCATGCCTTCTTAAAGTCCTCATCCTTTTACTAAGTCCCCCATCCCTCTCACTAAACCCCCATTTAATTCACTGAATCCTAATACCTTTAGAACTCCATAACTCTCACTGAGTCTGAATTTCCTTCTCCTTTCTCATTTCCTCCTGGAGTCTCATCTCTCTAACTGATTTTCCAATTTCCCTTTATTAAGCTTTCATCCTATTCACTGAAGTCATAGGAACATGGGATCACAGATGATGGAAAGATTTCAGGAGCCAAGATTCGAGTGATCTTAGTCTCATTTTGCCAATGAGAAGAATCTAGGAAGGTGAAGTTACATTTGCAAGGTCACACATGTAGTAGGTGTTGAAATTTGAACTCAGGTGCTCTGACTCCAAAGTTATTTCTCCTTCACCTGCACCCCTACTTGAAGTCTAACCTTTTCCCTAAGCCATAATTCCATGCACTGAGATGACTTTTCTATCACTGAGCCTACATCTCTACCACTAGGACACATTTTGCCTCTGATCCATCTATTCAGTTCCTGAGCCCCACCCACCATCCTATCACTATGTCCTCATCATCTTCACCTTCCATACCTTCATCCAATGATAACTATCCATTAGCCCTTGTCCTTCTCACTGAGTATTATGTCCCCCTTTCTGATGAAGCTCCATCCCTCCTCACTGTTCCCCCAGCCACTTTGCTGAATTCCTCATCCTTCCATTTACCATGTACCCCTCACCCCATTTCCCTCATTGAATACCTTAATCTTCTCACTGAGCTCCCATTTCCTTCAAGGAGCCCTTATAGCCCCAATCAACCCATATGTAACTCACTATGCTTCCCTGAGAGAACTATACATCCTAACTCTGTTTCTCATCCCCTAACTGAGCCCCTGTCCTTTTAGCAAGATTTCATTCCCTTCATTTAGCCTCCTTCCCATCCCTCTCACTGAGCTCCCAGACTCCTCACTGAATCTGACCCCTATCAATGATCCCTTTAATACCTCTGACTAAGCTTTATTCCCTCTCTGAGACCTCATCCTGTTCACCAAGCCATCATTAGCCTCACTGAGCCAGTATTCCCATCACTGAGGCACTATCATCCTCACTTTACTCTAGGATGTGAGGAAGACCCTGATCCATGCATTCACTGACTTTCCCATATCCCTCATTGAACTCATTCCTTCAATTAATCCCCATTTCTCAGTCCCTACTGAGCTTTCAATGCCCTCTCTGAGTCCATCATCTATTTCATTGGGTGCTCACCACTGTCACTGTGTCCCCATACCTCCATTGACACTTCCCCTCCCCTCCAAACCCTAATCCTTTCTTACTAGGCTTCCTACGCTTCTTATCAAGCCCCTAAATTTCCATTCCTGAGCTCTCCCACTCCTCATTTGAACCTCACCTTCCCTCAATGAACAACCATCATCTCACTGAGTCCTCCCCGTCTCTCTGAGCTACCTTGATGAAGTCCTATGGTCTCATTAAACCAACCTTCCTCTTATCAGTCCCACAATCTACATCCCTACATCCTTGTGCTTTCATGGAGGCCTCCCATGAGCCATTATCCCTTCCACTGAACCCTCCATCTGTTCAATGACACCCTATCCTGTCACAGAACATATGTCCCACTAAATTACTCTCTCAGTCCACTGAGTTCTATCCATTCACTGAGCCCCCATGATGGCACTGAGCCCTCCATTTTCCTCACTTACTTACTGAGTCTCTGGTTATACAATTAAGTCCCTATTCTCTTACCTAGTCATTTATTCCCTTCATCTGTCCTTAATTTCACCCAACACACAAAACTGAACCTTTGTTCTGCTTTATGAGCCCTCATCTTCTCAGGGAGAATCCATCCTCTTTGAATCTCTTTCTTTCACTGAGTTCTCCCATCTCCCATGCCATTATGCTCCCATATTTCCCAGTAAGCCCCCCTCCATGATTTCATAAAGCCCTCTCCTCTCATGAGCCCCTATCCCCCTCACTAAACCTTATGTCTTATTGACAACTTTCCTTATCACTCTTCCCCTATCCCTCAATTAAACCCCTATTCCTCCATTCCACGCATGCTTTAACTTTATCCTCCTTTCTAAACAATTCTTCCTATCATTGATCTCTCTATTCCTAAACTAAGTCCCTAATTCCTCTGACTCATTCCCTGTTCTCTCTAGTGGGCCTCGGTCCCTCTCACTTTCTCTACCATCCTCCTCACTGAGTCCTTGTTACTCAAATTAAGCTAACATCCTACTCACTGATGACTCATACCTTCACTAAGCCCCATCCCCCTATTTAGTCCCTCTCAGACTTTTATGAAGGCCCATCCTCCAACTGAAATCCCATTGTTCCATTCCCTTCACCCACCCCATATTTTAGCTAAGCCCTCATCACCCTCACCAAACCTCCAACCCCTTCACTGAGTCACCCATTTCTCTGCTGAATCCCCAGCCCAACACTGAGCCCCCACTTTCCCACTGAGTTTCCAGACCAATACTTATCCCCATTCCTTCACTATACTCCTCCCTCTGAAGTACCCTCCACTGAACCCCCTATCATCTCACTAAACTCTCTCCCCTTCACTGAGCCTCCCATTCCCCTACTAAATCCCTCTCCCATTACCAGATCATTATTCCTGAATTAACTCTGTAGCAGACCCCCAAGCCTCATCATTACCCATTATTTCCCCATTACCCATCACCTCACTAAACCATATCCTCTTCAATGAGTCCCTTCTCTCCCCTACTGGATCCCCGGGCCATCCACTGAGCCTTACCATTGCCTCATTCTACTTTCTCTCTTTCACTGAACTCTGCCCTCTTTACTGAGCTCCCCACTTCCGCACTGTATCCCCAGTCCACCTCAGAGACTTATGTTCCCACTACACTCCTGTCCCTTTCACTGAACATCCCCACCATGTCAATGGGTCCCCCATGACTCTCCCTGAATCCTTCCCTTCCTAGAGCTCCAACATTCTCACTAAGTCTCCCATCTCCTCATGGAGCCTCCATTACCTTATTGAGACTCCCATGCCCTCATGAAGGCTCATCATAGCATTAAATCCCCTTGCCCCATTCCCATCATTACTGAGCCTTTATCCCATTCACTAAATGTCCCCATCCCATCCTTTCTCTAAACACCTCATATGCTTCCTGAGCCCCTATGCCATCAGTGAACCTATTCCTCCTTCATAAGCTCCCCATTCTCCCTTCTCTGAGATCTTGCCTCCTTCAGTGGAGTCCCTCTCTTCTCCTGAGCCTTCCCTACTTCTGATAATGCATTCTCTCACTGATTATTTTGAACTTCAGGCACAGCTCGAGGTGTGGTGGTGGCCACAGGTGACCGGACTGTCATGGGCCGAATTGCAACTCTAGCCTCTGGTCTGGAGGTGGGCAAGACTCCCATTGCTATTGAGATTGAACACTTCATCCAGCTGATCACAGGAGTGGCTGTCTTCCTGGGCGTTTCCTTCTTCATCCTCTCCCTCATCCTTGGTTACACCTGGCTCGAGGCGGTCATCTTCCTCATTGGCATCATTGTGGCCAATGTGCCTGAGGGCCTGCTGGCTACTGTCACTGTAAGGGCTTCCCCTGAGGGTCCTGGGATTCTTGGGTCCCTGAAAGGGTAGGGGTCCAGGTCCCCATGTTTCCTCATAGGCAAAGATTAGGGGGATAGATGTCTGGAATCATGAAGATTTAGGGCTGGTGGATTGGGCTACTTGGGGGTTGAGAAGTTATATGGAAGAGTGGTTAGGGGAATGGACATCTCAGTCCCTGAGAGGGATCAGATTGTGGAGCTAGAAGCCTGGATCTCCAGGGATTAGTGTTTGGGAGGACAAGATTCCTGGATCCCTGAGAGGGTCTGAGTCTAGGGAACTATACATCTGAGCATTGAAGGGGGTTGGGGGCCAGAGAATAGGGTGTCTGGGTCCCCAGGAGCATACAGTCTGGCTCCTGAAGAAGAAGTATCTTTCCCTTCTAAAGGGGGACAGAGTCCCTTGGGAGAGTAGAAATTTTGGATTTGCAACAAGAAGACTTATTTGGGAGGAAAAGATGCTTTAGTCCTTGAGAAGGGTATACTTTGGAATGCTAGACACTAGTGTTCCCAAAGAGTTGCAGAAGCCAATGCTCAGGTTCCCCAGAGGGACAGGGCCTGGGAAATTGGACACCAGCATCTCCCTCTCTCCAGGTGTGCCTGACACTGACTGCCAAGCGCATGGCCCGGAAGAACTGTTTGGTAAAGAACCTAGAGGCTGTGGAGACCCTGGGCTCCACTTCTACCATCTGCTCAGATAAGACTGGGACTCTGACTCAGAACCGGATGACAGTTGCCCACATGTGGTTTGACAACCAGATCCATGAGGCAGATACCACTGAGGACCAGTCTGGTGATTATGACCCCCCCTGGCTGTGGGAGGGGAGAAACAGAGGGACTGGGGATGTATCAAGAGAAAGCTGGGTCAATAAGGGCACCTGGAGGGAATCTGGCCCCAGAGCATCTATCTGAGGAACAGGGATTGAAGCCCATCTCTCCCTCCACCCCTGACAGGAACCTCATTTGACAAGAGCTCCCACACCTGGGTGGCCCTGTCCCACATTGCTGGTCTCTGCAACCGAGCTGTCTTCAAGGGAGGCCAGGACAACATACCTGTGCTCAAGGTGGGACTGGTCTAGGCTTCTTCTCCCCCTATCCTCTTCAGCTCCCTAGAGATTGTCAGACCCAGCTCCAACCCCTTACAACAGGACTTAGCCTGCTCATGGATTCATAGATGTGACCTGAGAGGTCATCTTGTCCAACCCTCCTCATCTTACAGATGTGGAAACTGAGATCCAGAAAGTTAAGTGATTTGCTGAAGTACTAGTAAGTGGAGGAATTGAGATTTAAACAAAGGTTCTGTGATTCCATGTTTGGTGCTCCAAATTTAGAGTTCTTCCCACAGCTTCCATTCCCTTCCCTAATTCCCTTCTGGCTATGACCTTTATTTTTCTATTCATTCTTTTCCTCCCTCATGTCCATTTGGGTGTCCACCCCCTTCCATATGTGTCCCCTCTCATTCCCTTTTAGCTGTATTTGCCAGTGCCTGTACAGCTGTGGGTTGCACTCCAAGGACCTAGTCCTTCTCAGTCACAGTCGGTTTTCCCCAGCACCACTCACCTTCCCTTGGATTGAGCCCCATTCCTCATTTCTTGCTTCCACCTTCAATGCTGTCAGACTAACCTAGAAACTGTTGCCACTGGCCTTTCCCTGTTCTTTCACCCCTACCCTTCATGCAGAGGGATGTGGCAGGAGATGCTTCTGAGTCAGCCCTTCTGAAATGCATTGAATTGTCATCTGGCTCTGTAAAACTGATGCGGGAAAGGAACAAAAAAGTGGCTGAGATCCCCTTCAATTCCACCAATAAATACCAGGTATGTGAGGATTGAGTCCCTTCAATACCACCAACTGTGACCAGGATTGAAGGGAGCAACCCCCTTCAACTCCCCAACAATGAAAGGGGGAAACTTACCACTAAGAACTGTTTGAGAGAGGGAAACAGAGACCAATAAAAAGGAAATATCTTGTCCAAAGTCACATTGAGTCAAAGGGGAAGAATTGAGCTTCAAATGCAGATGTCCTGACTCCCTTCCTCCATCCCTAGCCAGTCCAGGGTTGGTAGAGGGACACACATACATAGACAGATGCAGACAGAAGAAGATTCAGAGACAGGGAGGTGGAAATACACAGAAGACACACAGAGGCCAGAAAGGTAGAGAAGGCAATACAGACAAATGCAGAGTCAGAGAGATGAAGAGAGACAAAAATATAGAGACAGTGAGACAGGGAAAGTGAGAGAGATACAGACAGATAGACAAAGAGATGAAGAATGAGACAGATGGATGGAAAAACACACAAAGGGAGTAAGGGATGGAGAGGAGGGGTCTGATGTGATGGAGGAGTGTGTGTACACCCAGTACACTCCTGACTTGTTCATGGTACTTTCCCAGCTCTCCATCCATGAAACAGAGGACCCCAATGACAATCGATATCTGCTGGTGATGAAGGGTGCCCCTGAGAGGATCTTGGACAGATGCTCCACCATTCTGCTTCAGGGCAAAGAGCAGACCTTGGATGATGAACTCAAGGAGGCCTTCCAGAATGCCTACTTGGAGCTGGGCGGGCTGGGTGAACGGGTGCTTGGTATGGCTCAGCCTAGTCCATGTCTCCACTTCTTGGTTCAGTACCACATGACTGGGAATGGAGGCACAGAGAGGAGTGTTCTATGTTACTAGGAGACTAGAGCTGGGGAGCTGGGAGGGAAATAGAGGGTTGGAAGGACAGGGGACTTGGGGGATGGGGAACTGCAGTCAAATCAATTCATATTTATTAAGCACCTACCATGTGTCAGGCAGTGTGTGAGGCTCTAGTGATGCAAAGTAAGGCAAAAAAAAAATATCTCTTGATCCGGAGGAGTTCCCAGTCTAGTGTCAGGGGTGGGGTGTTTGACAGGGTGGAAAGGATGGTAGGGGAGAACAGCATGCAAACAACTATGCACTAACAAAATATAGACAGGATGAATTGGATGTGATCAACAAAGGACTGAGGGGTACAGCTTGGGGACTATAGAAATAGGGCATTTGAAGATGGGGGACAGAGGATGGGGATTTGGGGGACTGGGGAGTAGGAGATTAGGGAACTGAGACGATCAATCAACAAACTTTTATCAAACACCTACTATGTTCCAAGAACTGTGCCAGAAGGTGGGAATGCAAATACAAACATTGAAATAACTCCTGTTCTCAAGGAGCTTACATTTTAATGGGGGAGACAAGTCTAGATTACAGAGAGAATAAATACAAATTAGGTGACTACAAGGTAGCCAGGGAGGGAAGGCACTAAACAAATTGGGGTTTGCAAAAAGGTTTCACGTAGAAGGTCATGCTTGAGCTGAATCTTGAAGAAAGAGGTTCTATGAAGTAAGGTGAAGTGGTAATATATTTTAGGTATAGGGGACAAGTGGCCAAAAAATGGAGATGAGAGATGGATTATTGTGTATGAGGAACAGAGAGAAGGCCAGTTTGGTTGGATTATAGAGGCTGGGATGGGGAATGATGCTAAGGTTTAAAAAGTGGGGTTTTAAAGATAGGTTAGGAGCAAGTGGTGAAGCCTTCAAAAACTAAACAAATGAGTTTGTCTTTGATTATACAGACAATGGGAAGCCACAGGAGTTTGTAAAATAGGGTAGTTACATAGCCAGATGTGCACTTAGGGAAAACCACTTTAGTAGCAGTGTGGAGGATGATCTGGAGAGGTGAGAGATCTGAGGCAAGGTGGGAAAGTCATAAGTTGTTTCAATAGTCTAGGGGACAGACACTGAGGTCCTGAACAATGGTGGCAGTTACATGAGTGGAGAGAAGGGATAAGAAGGGAGAGATGCTGTGGTGGCAGGCAACTAATTGGATGTATGGAATGAGGCACAATAAACAGGTAATGAACCTATGTGACTAGAAAAATGATTGTGCCTTTGAGAGGAAATAGGGGAGTTTGGAAGAGGGAGGGACAGTAGTGGTGATGGAAATAATGAGTTCCATCCAGACATTTTGAGTTTGTCAGACATCCCATTTGAAATGTCTATTAGGCAGTGGGTGATGTGGGACTGAAATTTAGGGGAGAGTCTGGAGTATGATATGTAGATCTGAGAGTCAGTGACCTGCAGAAAGATGATCATTAAACCCACTGATGAGGTCACCAAAAAGAGATTATTCATAGAAGAAAGAGAAATCCCAACATAAAGTCTTAGGGGACACCAACTGTGAGTGGATGATGGATGATAATCGAGCCAAGGGAATCAAGACTGAGGAAGTAGAAAGAGAGAAGTGTCATGAGATTTCAGAAACAAGAGAGTATCCAGGAGGGAAAGAATGATTAACAATGTCAAGTACTGCAGATAGATTGAAAAGACCAAGGACTGAGAAAAAATTGTTGCGCTTGGCAATTAAGTGACTACTGGTAATGTTGGAGAGAGTAGTTTCATTTGAGCAATGAGTTTTTGGGGATGACAGAATGAGAACAGAGGAAGAGGAGACAAAACAGAGAGGTGGAGGATAGGTGACTGGAAGACATGGCATAGGAAGATTGGGGATGAGGAACTGGGAGCTAAAATTAGGGGACTGGAAGATAGGCAGTTGAGGGACTGGGGAATGGAGTGTTAGTATGAGGGATAAGAAACTGAGGGACCAGAAGGATAAGGGAGTAGAACACTGGGTCATATAGGGAACTGGGTGTCTAAGGAATAGGTAAGACTGGAAGACTAGTAGAGTGAGGAATTGGGAGCATAGAGGTTGAGGATTTGGAGAAATAGGGGTCGGGGGTCGAAGGACTGAAGAATTGTGTATGTATTGGAAGAATCAGGGAACAAAAAAATGAGAAAGGTAGAGAATTAGGGATTGATAGGATGGTGAGTTGGGGGGGGAGAGAAAAGGAATCGGAAGAGGGGGGAGACAAGTTTAGGGAATTGAAGGATGCATAAGTAGATTATAGGGGTGGGAAACTGGGAAGCTGGAAAAAGAAGAAGTTGGGGACTGGGAGAGAGAATTGAGAGACAGAATGTTGGGTAACTGGGTGAAGGAGAAATTGGGGAAATGTGGGGTTGGAACTAGGGAAGTTGAAGGACTGGGGAATTAGAAATTAAAGCATGAGAAACCTAGATGGATGAAGAGTTGGTAAGTTAGGGGGGATGAAGGAGTTGGGGGCTTGAGGCATAAGAGATTAGGAAACTGAAGATTGAAGATGATGATGTGGGGATCTAGGGAAATAAAGGAGAGGTCATTGGATTTGAGGGGCTGAGGAGACAGCTAGCTGATGATACTGCAGAGTTGGGAGACGAGGGATTAGTAAATTGGGGGGGCTATAGGAATAAGATAGTTGGGGAGTTGTAGGATTAGAGAGATGGGGGGTTGAGGGTCAAAGGAAGAGAATACCAAGGAGCTGAGCAATAGAGATTTGGAAACCTGAGAGTGGAGGACAGGGAATTAGCCCATTCGAATCAGGAGACCTGGCTTTGTATCCTGGTCCTGACATTTGTTACTTTGGGCAAATCTCTCTGATCCTCCATTTTCTCATCCACAAAATGAAGATGATAATATCTGCAGTTAGTTTTGCAGGTTAGCTGTGAGGAAGGAGTTCTATTAACCTTCACTTTTTAGAAGTGTAGATGAGGAGGAGACAGGACGGGAAACAAGAATACTGAGGACCAGGCTGGGATAAGAGCTTGGGAAGATGGTAGAAGAATGTGGCTGTTGGGAATTGAGAGAGTAGAAGGTTAAGAGACTGAGATTAGTGACTTCCAAGTAGCATGTTGGGGATGTAGGTCCAGGAGTAGGGGAGGTGGGGGCGAATCCTAAATTCTAACCATCTCATCTGGGCACTGCTAGGGTTCTGCCATTACTACTTGCCTGAGGAACAGTTCCCTAAGGGCTTTGCTTTCGACTGTGATGATGTCAACTTCACCACTGACAATCTCTGCTTTGTCGGCCTCATGTCCATGATTGACCCACCCAGGGCTGCTGTCCCCGATGCTGTGGGCAAGTGCCGAAGTGCTGGGATCAAGGTGGGGTCAGGGGTGACTGAGGGTGGAGGGAACCAAGATACCTGAGTTCTTAGGGTGAAGGGCAGAGCAAAGGGGGAAGGGATGCAGCCATGACCTCTACTTCTTTTGTTATGCAGGTGATCATGGTGACTGGCGACCACCCCATCACAGCTAAAGCTATTGCCAAGGGTGTAGGCATCATCTCAGAAGGCAATGAGACTGTGGAGGACATTGCTGCCAGGCTCAACATCCCCGTGAGCCAAGTTAATCCCAGGTGAGGCAGCTGCTTTATCCTGGATCCACTGCCTCTGCTCAGCTCCATTTCCTTTCCCCCTCTCATCTTCCTTTCTGACTGTTGCTGGATCCACCTCATCTCTCTCTTTGTCTCTCTCTCTCTTTCTCTCTACCTGCATTCAAATCCATGGTGCTGCCTACTAACTGTGAGAACTTGGCCAAGTGATTAATCTCTTTGGCCTAGCTTAGTTCCTTCATTGGTACACGAGGCTGGACAGACAAATTGGTCTAGGAGGATGCTCCCAGCTCTGTGCTCATGATCCTTTTCTCCTTCTGTCTCTGGTCTCTCAGACTTTCTTACTTCTCATCCTTGTCAGCCTGTCTCTCCTCTTTTCTTTCTGTTTTTCTGTTGATTTCAGTTCATCTTTCTTTGTCTGCCCCTCCTTCTCTCCATGTCTGTCCCCTTCTTGTGCTGTCTCTGTCTCTCCCTGTCCCTCCCACCCTTTCTCTGTGTCCCTCATTGTATCCTGTCTATCAACCCTTCTCTTTCCCCCCATTACCACTGCACACCCCTCTTTTATCCTGTCCTTGCCCAGGATGGGGGCACCCCTCACCAAACTTCTGTGCCCATGCAGGGATGCCAAGGCCTGTGTGATCCATGGCACAGACCTGAAGGATTTCTCCTCAGAACAGATTGATGAAATCTTGCAGAACCACACAGAGATTGTGTTTGCCCGAACCTCCCCACAGCAGAAACTCATCATAGTGGAAGGCTGCCAGAGACAGGTGAGAGCTTAGTCCCTGGGCCCTGAGAGATGAGGAGGCCTGAAGCACCAAGGGAGCATAAACTGGGAACCTAGATGTCTGGGGCCTCCGAGAAAGGCAAAGGCTGTGAATACTAGTGTGTATGTGGGGAGTGGGGGGGGCTCGGAGAATCCAGCTACCTGGGAATGGAAGAAATGAATTCTGGATTATTCCTGAGGCAAGTAGATGAATTGGGGAAAACAGTGAAATCCATGGTTCTGTGATGCCTGAGTCCCTAAGAGCGGCACATCCTGAACTAAGTCTAACTAAATCCTCAGAAAAGCAGAGACTGGAACACTGGACACTTGGGTCCCTGAAGAGGGAAGGTACTGGAGGTTCAAATGTCTGGGTCCAGACAAGAGACCAGGGCCTGAACCCTGGACCCTAAGAGACACAATAGCCAGAAGCCTAAGTCTTTGCCTCCCTCTCCGTCCCCCCACTCTATTCCCCACAGGGTGCTATTGTAGCTGTGACCGGGGATGGTGTGAATGACTCTCCTGCCCTTAAGAAGGCAGATATTGGCGTGGCTATGGGCATCGCTGGCTCTGACGTCTCCAAGCAGGCCGCTGACATGATTTTGCTGGATGATAACTTTGCTTCTATTGTCACTGGTGTGGAGGAGGGTAAGGACAGGCTTGGGGATCTGGAGGCCAAGCTGTGCCAACTTATTCACTGTGTTTTCCCATCTGTGAAACGAAAGGGTTGAACCAGACCATGCAGGGGTCTTCTCCAGCTCTGATGGTCTATGATTGGGGTCCCTTCTTTGGATGTCAAAGTTTCCTCCTTTGGATATAAATGACCCAAAAAGATCACTCCATTTTAGGTTTCTATGTGCTTTCTATATGAGCTGGGGTCAAGAGGAGGCTGAACCTCCCTCATCTCTCCTCCCATTCCCATCCTCTGTAGTAATGGAGAAAACCTCAGGATTGATGAGAAAACAGATCACTGGAAAAATCTCCAGAGAATTGGGAGATGGAGAAAGGGGGTGGGAGATGTATGAGGATGAGGAAGACCAAGATTCTGTGCCTGGGTGAAAGGTCACGCTCACCCCTAAAGAAGGCAGGTGACTGCTTGGTCTGATTGCCTGTGAACTTTTCCCCTCAGGCCGACTGATCTTTGACAACCTGAAGAAATCCATTGCCTATACCCTGACCAGCAATATCCCTGAGATTACCCCTTTCCTTCTTTTCATCATGGCCAACATCCCCCTGCCCCTGGGAACCATCACCATCCTCTGCATTGACCTGGGCACAGATATGGTGAGAGCCTCTGCTCGGCTTCCCCAAGGGGCGGTGGGCAGCTCAGACCCATCATTGTAGTGTATGGCTAGTAGTTCTAGGGTGGGTTTACCTGAAAGTCCTTTAAAGGTGCTGAGTTCAGAGGAGGTTGCTGTGGTCATCTGCCAAGGTAGGGACCCCATTAAGTTACATTTTTCAAGACCTTGTTGAATCACCTAAATTAGGGGAGATTTCTCACCACAGGTAAGTGAAATCTCCCCTCTTAGATAACCTTCTAAGGTGGACCTTCACTGAGGTGGTTCCCTACTCTTTCCTGGACAGGTCCCTGCCATCTCCCTGGCCTATGAGGCCGCTGAGAGTGACATCATGAAGCGACAGCCCCGAAATCCAAGGACAGACAAGCTGGTGAACGAGAGGCTCATTAGTATGGCTTATGGGCAAATAGGTAAGGGGTTAGGATCTGTCTGCAAAGTCCCTCTGGATCCCAGGCTCAGGGTATCTGAGGCCCTTGGGCTGCTGCCTCAGGCTACTATCTCAGGTGATTCATCTCAAGCAAGAGGCCCCTTCAGGTGACCTTTCTCAGGTGAGACCCTTTGGGTGACCTTCCTCAGGTGAGAGCCCTTAGGTGACCCACATCAGCTAACACAACCCTTAGGTAGCCTTCCACAGGTGTGATCCTCAGGTGAGGCCTGATTAGGCACCACCTGGTAGGCGACATAATGAGTGGAGCTCTCAAACTTGGGAACAGAAGACCTGAGTTGGGATTCTGCCTCAGACAGTTCAATAGTCGTATGACCTGAGGAAGCCACTTACCCTCTCAGCCTCGATTCCTTCTTCCATCTTTGTACCTCAGGTGCTCAGTACAAAGTGTGGCACACAATAAGTGCTTAAATGCTTGTTTTCTTTCTGCCTGACTCCTTTGGGCCACCCTTTCCAGGTGAGACTTTTCTCTCAGGTGAGAGAGATGGCCCTCGGGTGGTGTGTTCCAGACGTGGCTCTTGCTTAGCTATGTGACCTCAGTGCAACTAAGGCCCTGGGGCACCTCAGAGAAATGCCTCAGTTTCCTCATCTGTAAAATAGGAGGTCACACGAGGGGTTAGTGGCCCCCAATGTCCCACCTATCTCTAAATCCTAGGACAGAAGGTGTTCAGGGAGCCCTTAGCCTCTGGTAACCTCAAAGGAGAGTCTAGCCTGGGGTCCTTGCCCACACTGAGCCCCTTTCCCTCTGTCTCCTGTAGGAATGATCCAGGCTCTGGGTGGTTTCTTTGCCTATTTTGTGATTCTGGCAGAGAATGGATTTCTGCCTTCTAACCTCGTGGGCATTCGGCTCAACTGGGATGACCGTACTGTCAATGACCTTGAGGACAGCTATGGGCAGCAGTGGGTGAGTAAGAAGGCATGGGGCAGACAGCTATGGAAACTTCTGGAGTAAGAGAAGAACATGTGTGTAGAGGGGCATTGATGGTGAACACCTATCCTTGGTTTAGGAAGCTCATGGGGGAAGGGGGGAGCCTGGGCTCTGAGGGACTCCCAGAGGCAGGCAAGAGAACAAACTTTTGGTATGTAGCGAATCTGGGAGAACTTCATGGAGGAGGGAAAGAGGTGAGGTGAGGCTGAACCCTGGTCTGCACATCTCTCCCCCAGACCTACGAGCAGCGGAAGTCAGTGGAGTTCACCTGTCACACAGCTTTCTTCGTCAGCATTGTGGTCGTGCAGTGGGCAGATCTCATCATTTGCAAGACCAGGAGGAATTCCGTTTTCCAGCAGGGCATGAAGTGAGGGCTGGGGCTGGGGCAGGGGGGGGGGTAGGGGAGGGGCTTTGCCTTCCTCACTCTCAGTGTCTCTAGCAAGCCTGTCTTTTCATCTCTGTCCGGATCTCCATCAGTCTTTCTCTCCATCTTCGATTTCTTTCCTTCTCAGTCTCTGTCTCTGAGTATATCACTGAGTGTCACTTGTCTCTTTCTCTAAGGATCTTTAGCTCTGTGTTACTTTGTCTCCATTTTCATTTTTTATGTTTATGTTTTTCCCGATCTCTTCTTCCCACATTCTTTCTCTCTCCCCCTCCTTGCCTTTCTCTTCCTCTCTCCCTCCCCTCCTCTTCTTATCTCTGAGTTTCTCTCCAATTCCATATCTCCGTGTCTTTGCTGTCCTTATCTACTTGTGTAATAAGATGGGTGAGAACCATCTGGAGAAATGAGGTGGTATCTGCCTCTGAATCTCTGCCTCTGAATGTGCCTGTGTCTGTTTCTCCTTGTATCTCTGTCTTGGCATATCTAAGCACATCCTGACCACTCTCTCCCTACTTTCTGTTACATTGCTGTCACTTGGCATTTCTGTCTCCCTCTCATAGGGTCTCTCTACCTCTATCTCTAGCTCTAAGTTCATTGTCTCTCAGTCTTGGCCCATTTCTATGACTCTGGGTCTATCTCTGTTTCTGCGTCTCTGCCTCCCTGATTCTCTCTCTTTGTAGGTCTCTCTGAGTCACTCTGTCTGAGTATTTCACATGTGAGAAGGCTGCTGGAGCAGATTAGTGAGGGAGGAAGCTCTGTGTGTGTGTGTGTGTGTGTTTGTGTGTGTGTACAAAAGAGTGTGCCTGAAGTGGTTGTGCATGCCCAGCTGCCCATCACATTCTATCCCTCCACAGGAACAAGATTCTGATTTTCGGGTTGTTTGAAGAGACAGCGCTGGCCGCCTTCCTATCCTACTGCCCAGGCATGGATGTGGCCCTCCGCATGTACCCACTCAAGTGAGTGTCTGTCCCACCATTTTGGCACATGCCCTGGCCTTGGCTTTCCACTCCT
>CM053596.1:13148695-13174589 GCA_028646575.1 Pseudocheirus occidentalis | reverse complement strand
GGGGGGGGGGGTAGGGTCCCATAAGAGGCTTGAGGAACGATGACAAGGTCTGGAAAAGCTGTTGTGAGAACGGACAATTAGTTAGGGAGGCATAAAAGTACCGAGCTCGGGTACCACAAATTTGCAATGGGCCCAGGCAGGAGAGTTTTGTGATTTTCTCCTCCTTCATTCCACAGCACAAGAGCAAGAACAAAGGCAGTGAGAATGACCCAGCGCTGGGGCCGGGTGGGGCAAGACAGGCTAGGGACTTGACAAAGTAGTCTTGAAGGAAGAGAAAAACCAGCGCTGAGGGGATGACGGGTAAGAACTCAAAGGTGGCAGGACTGGAAGGAGTTCTAAGGATGAGACAGAGGGTTTGGGGCCACAAGGCAGAAAAGAGGGTGGCAATATGGCAGATGGTCTGGGCGACTCTACGAGCTGCGAGGACAGGGAGGGTCAGCAGAGGCTCCCACCCCACCAGTTGGACTGGCTTTGCCTTTAGTGCCACAGTCACTGACTCACTTGAATTTTATCTCATTTAAAAAAAAGTTGTATTGATGTAGGAGTTATACTTGGTGCCAGTCAATGATCTTAGCCATAGCCTCATACCCTCTTGAGAAGTCTGCACTAGGTGGGTTCTAGACATGGCACACAACGTGGCACCAATTACATCAAGCCCTGGCTTGATACAAAGCCTCCCAAATGAAATCTATGATCCTTGTAAGGGTGTGTGTGTGTAATTAGGTAACTCCTGCCAACAAGGTGATGACCTTTGAGGGCCCCAAGCCTTTGTCAGGCTATTGAAAGCAACCCCTCTCTGCCAAGCACAGCCATGCCCATTGATGCCTTGGTAAAAGGACACAAGGCACCCAGTTCTGTTTGGATCTCAGAAACCGACACCACCCCAGGGTGGATTGGCTGGCTGGCAGCCTGAGGAGACACTTTCAGTGCCCCGAGATGCCCTCAAGGTCGGCCAAGACTCTCACTGGACCTCCATTAACATATGGAAACTAGACCTGTACACCCACGGCTAAAGAAAAGCTGCCTCCAAGCAGAGAAAGGAATTACCCAGACAACCCTTTCCTTGAGCCCACCATTTTAGGAGAGAAGGCCATGAAGGCACATGTGCCGTGCGTTCCATGTTTGCAGGTAACAGACGACAATAAATGATAAGCACGGATCTTCCTCAGTGCCAGGCACCACGCTAAGTGCTTCATGATCACCATCTCATTTGGTCTTCCCAGCATCCCTGGGGGCAGGTGCTCTTATCCCCACTTTACAGCTGAGGACACCGAGGTAGATGGAATGAAGTGACTTCCCCAGGATCACAGTGGCAGGGATGTCTGCGGTCATCTGACCACACACACACACACACACACACACACACACACAATGGGAGGCGGGGCCCACATTGTTCCCGAGTTGTCCACTCACAGACATGCACACATGCTCATATTACAACCACATGCTTCAGGCCAAGGCATTCACACACACAGACAAGAGGTTTCCAGGTCTCACAGAACTTTATTGGGGAGACGGTCCCCTGGGAGAGGCAGAAGCCCACCGACATGCAGATTCCTCGCCTTTGCAGAGGGGGAGAGGTCCTCAGCCCAGCAGGGAGATGGAGCCAATGTGCCCGATGTGCAGGGCCACCGAGGGGGCCGGGCTGGGCCGCAGCAAGGACCCTGTGCTGCGTGCTTCTTTGCCTTCCCTTGGGGTGGCAGGGCCTGGGGTTGGGAAGGGTCAGGATGGGTCCTCTCAGTGGCTGCCAGTGTAAGTGCCAGTGTAGACAAAGGCCCAGTGGTCACCCAGAGCTGGCTAGGAGGAGGCTGGGATTAAAAACCCACACCCCAGCTCCAAGCTCTTCCCATTGCCTCTGCCATCACCTACTTGAGGGCCCAGGCTTCCCCCTATGCCCCCCTTCCTTACCTCCTGGCCAGAGGCTTCCCTCTCCCACCAGCCTGGCTCAGATCCTGCCAGGATCTTGTTCCCCCAGAATAGAACATAGGTTCTTCTGATCCACACTGCTCAATCTGGCATTCGAGGCCCCTGGGATCTTCAATTTACTCCCCCAACCAAACACAACTTCTCTTCCCTAACCTGGAACACCTTGTATCCCCACCCTCCACTCTTCTCTAAGACCTGCCTGCTTTTCCAGGGCTCCCCTGGGTCTCTCCCAGCTTCAGATTCTCCACCTCCAAGAAGTCCTCCCTGACTGTCCCAAACCACAAGCATACCTGAAGGGCTGCCAGGGTGGAGCAGGGACCCTCGGGCAGAGGTGGGGGGACTAACAGGAGGTGGCTGATTCTGAGGAGGATGGGAGGAGTCCCTGAGGCCCACCAAGACCTCTGCGGCTTCCCGCTGCAGCCGGTGCTCTTCGGAGGCTGATGCCCAGGCCAGGGTGGAGGCCTCTGGGGCCTAAGGAAGGAAGAGGAATGCAGAATTTGGCCTGAACACAGTGTCCCCTCCACCACTCTGTTCCCCTTCCTAGTCCCGGCTCGCCCTCCCTGTCTGTCAGTTCTTTCCCTTGGCTCTTTGTGCCCCTAAACCCCATCCAGCTCTCACCTCCCAGGTCTAACACTAAATCCTGTTTGGGGCTGACAGCAAAGCTTTCTAGTCCAGATTTCCAGCCAGGACCCAGGCCTGGGTCCATACAGGATTTTGATATTTGGGTCCCCATGCCCTAAACCCTCGAGAAACCCCAGGTTTCCAGAACTCCAGCCTCTACTACCCCCAAGACTCAGGCATCAGCCCTACCCCTCCCCACAGGACCGGGGCACATGGGCCCCCCACCCCTTTCCCTTCCTAGGACCTGGGGCTGCAGCGGTGGGGGGTCTGGGAGGCCACAGGGTTCGAGAATCAATGCTGAGCATCTGGAACAGGGAAGGAGCAAAGGGGAAGGGGAAGCTCAGAGTCGTGGCCAGCCCCTGGCCCTCCCAATCCTCGTTCACAACATCTCCCATGCTGGGCTGATTCTCTCAGCTCACATAGCGACCACACTGGTTCAGACTCTGGCTTTCTGGACTATCATCAAAGCCTCCTACTCGGTCTCTCTGCCTTTAGTCTCTTCTTTCCAATTCATCCCAGCTCCTAAAATAACCTTCCTTGTTAACAGGCCTGACTATGACACTCCCCTGCTCCAAAACCCTTTGGAGCTCCCCGGTACCTCCTCAGTTTATCATTTAAGGTCCTCCATGTGTCTCCCGGCTCCTCGAAAGCAAGCACTGTCTCTTCCCTTTCACTATTCCTAGTGCCTGGAACACATAAATGCTCACTGACTGACTCCACAATCTGTCTCCAACCTAGGCAGAGGGGTGATGCAGTGGTTAGGCAGAGCGCTGGTTCTGAAGTCACAAGATCTGAGTTCAAATTTAGCCTCAGATACCTGCCAGCTGTGCCAGCCTGGGCTAATCACGTCTCCCTGCGCCTAAATTGGGGAAAATAATAGCACCTGCCTCCCCCAGTTGTTATGAGGATAAACGAGATAATCACAGGAGCCTCTGGCAAACACAAAGGTGCTTCATGCCTGTCATCATCAGAATCACTACCCTCCAGTTCAATGAAGAAACTGAAACCTTCTGGGATGAAAGGACTGAACGAGGTCAACAGCTTGGAAGGTATAGGCAGGATTCAAACTCAGAACCCTTTAGGGCACTGTGGCAGGGGAACAGTGCCCATCCCTGTGCCAGCTGAGGAGGCAGGCCTCAACACTGCCAGCCTCTTCTACCAAGGATGGAGAAAAATGACTCAGGATCCCACAGAGAAACTAAGGCAGAGTCCAAATGGGAAGTAGGTTTTCTGGCCACGCTGGCTGGCTGGGACAAGAAGCGTCTTCCACAGTTCCTCAGCCTTCCTCCAGCATTACCGTTCATTGAGCCCTGCTTTGGCAGAGTCTGCATGGGGGTGTGCCCAGAGATGGGGTGCAGACACAATCAGACCTGTACCAGGTGTGACGGGGCTGAAGGGAGCAGAAGCTGGGCCCTGGGAGAACCTGCAGGGATCAGGAAGCTCTGGAGAGAGGCAGCCCTGAAGGCCACCCTCGGAAAAGGCGAGGAGGAAGCCGCCCAGTCCGAGCCCTACTGGCCAGGGGAAGCTAACACTCATGTAGCCCCTATTGTGCACCAGGCACAGGACAGGGAACCTCACCATTATCTCATCTGATCTGAGGCAGGTCCTGGTATTACCCCATTTTACAGATGAGGAAACCGAGGCAGGCAGCAGTAAAGTGACTTGCCAGAAAGTATCTGACAGGATCTGAACTCGGGTCTTTTGCCCCCAGGCCCCGTGCTCTGTGCCCTGTGGCACCAGCTGCCCAGATGAGCTGGTTCCTTCCAGGTCTAGATCCTATTGTCCACATTCACACACACGTACACACACATGCATAAACACACGCACACACACACACATGCACACACATACACACAACATGCCCTCCCCCCATTCTGCTCCTTCTCTCCCCCCTCACAGCTCAGGGTCCCAGAACTCACGGCTGGACCAGGCTGGAAAGCCTGGAAGGTTCCCTGGGCATGGGGGCCACCAGTAGCTGGCACTGTCCTGGGCAGACTGGGAGGGCTCCCTGGTTGGTCAGGTGGAAGGAGGAGGCCGAGTCAAAGCCTGGCCCTGGAGGCAGGGAGAGAAGGGAACAGATGGTCAGCACTTGGGCCTCCTCCCAGGGAGGTACAGTCACAACTCCTGCCCTCTCCAGCCCTTCCATTTCTCTGCCATCTCACAGGGCATGGACCTGGGGGATAGGGCCAGGGTCTTCCCCAGGCCTGCTACTGACCCTCCCCCTCCCAGCCTTGCTAGAAAACAGATGCAGAAGGAGATGGGCTCTGATCCTCCTCCCACTCACTGGAGAATGGGTACAGGAGGGCACAGGCCTCAGTCCCCAACCCACCCGAACTCCTACTTTCTCACCAGGCAATGGTTGCAAGGTGATGCTGGGCTCCTGGTACAACAGATGACACCGAAGTGGGGGTGACGCTGACAGGGTGGGGGGAAGCCAGGGCACAGAGTGCCAGGACAGTGGCACCGTGCCCAATGGTCCACTTAGCAGCAGGGTCTGGGGAGTACTCTCCTGGAAAGGCAGCAGGCAAAGGGGAGGTGCAAGGGTGGCTAGAAGCCCGAGGTGGAAGGGTGGAGGGTACCTGAGCTGGGAATACGGAGGAAGGTAGAGAGGAACCAGACAGAGGTATAGAGGATAGGGTGGGCAGGAACAAGGCTGAGACCCCAGAGGGAGGCACATGGGAAGTATCTGGGCTGGGGCCCATCTTACCTTCTCAAGGGGTGTCAGCACAGTCAGGGGAGCTCCTTGGAGGGTCCCCTCAGGTTGGGGGCCCACATTCTCCTTCCCAGCTGGGAATGATAGGAAACGGCTGTAGGAACCCCTGTCCTCAGATACCCACCCTCCCCTATCCCATAATAATAATCTCTCACAAAGAGCCACAGTATTCCTCCTCTGTAGGAGGTGCTTCTGGGATGCCACAGGGCAAACTTTATCAGCCCCATTTTGGCACAGGGTGAGTGGGAAACACCGGAGAGGGGAAAGACTCTCTGAAGTTGTAGTTTGCTAGTGACAGAGCTCAGGCTAGGACCCCAGATGTCTCTAGGACCCCAAGTGTCTGGCCTCCCAAGTCACTCTGCTCTAGTGTCATGCTTTACCCAGCTCCCCCAGATTCCTTCTTGCCCCAGCATACTTCTCTCTTCCTCCTTCAGCCAGGGGAGAACACTTACCAAGTGTCCGTGGGTGGACAGGCCCCCACTTTCCATGGTTGGAAATCTTCAGAGGTGCTACCCCACTTCTCAATGGGCCTTGGGTCAGGTGTTTTTTCAGCTGGGCCTCCTGCTGTCTCCGAAGAGCCACTTGGGCAGCCATGACACGCCTTCGTTCCCTAAAAGAGAAAGGGTCAAATATCAATATCAGTGGCCACTTAGGGTTTAGGATTGAAGGCCTGGCATTCTTTACTATGGTCAGCTATAGTAGGAGCCTGGGATTTGAGTCAGATGACTTGTGTTCAAATTCCCCTTCTGCCACTTACTAGCTCTGTAACTGTCACTGATTTTCTGCGGGACTCAGCTTCCTCTACCGAAAAAAGAAAATGGGGAGAAGATGCTCTCTCAGGTCCCTTCCAGTTGCAAATGCTACAATCTGCTGATCTTAAGACCTAAGATAAAAGCTGAAGTGATTTAATAGCTAGGGGACAAAAGGCTGATGCCCTCAGGGAAGGCTGTGCCTGACCTCCAGGACCCATGTTGGGGGCAGTAGACAAACAGGGAGTGCTCATGGCATGAGCTCCATTCCAGAGATGAGGATAGTCCTAGAATACTCACAAGATGAGTATGCATTTATGACATTCACAGTCCTGGAAGAGGCACAAGTGCTTGTGGCCCTTGAGAGCAGCAGTGACACCATGGTTGCGACAACGGGCACAGGTCGGGGCACGGCTCACAGGCTGGCTGACGGGGGCTGTGGTCCCATCTTCAGTGGAAGAGTCCGAAGGGTAGTTCTGGATACTAAATGACCCACTTGCCTCCATGGAGCTAGGAAAAGATGAGGGAGTAAGGACAGCAGCCAAACTAGAAGGATCCCAGTCCAGCCATTCCAAAGCTCTGTTTCCCTGGTGAGGTCACATGGACCTCAGCATCCCTACCCATTGCCCCAGCCTACCCCCTTTTTGCCTTAGACACTCAAACTTTCCCTACACATACCTCTTTTATTGTATCCCCCCTTCTTCAATCACTTCTCCTCATGTACCCCCTTCCCAGGTATTTATAATTAACCAGATAGTAGAATAAAATTATATCAGGATGGAATAATTATAACAGCCATACAGAAACAGTATGACATATAATATATAACATTAATTCATTACAATTATAATAAAACAACATAATTTCAAATACATTTTTGAGTTTAGCGCTATAATTTCATTGATGTAGGAAACTTCCAATGTGGAAACCCCCTTCCCTGATGCAGATGGCAACTCATAGTCTTAAGAGGCACCGACAGACTGGGGGTGAGAGGGGGCAGAGCAGTCTTAGTGGGTTGCTAAGTGACTTCTCTGTTGTCACACACCTAGTAACTGTGAGGCAGGCCTGAATGTTCCTGACTCCCAACCCGGCCTTCTATCCCAGATGCTCTGTTGCTGATACGTTTGTCTAGGTATTACTGGTGCATTTTTGTTGTTTCTTTGGACAGGACCTCTCATTTTCCATGCACAAAGAGCTCTCGATGGGGCAGACTTCCACCTCCAATACTGGTCAGCACTTGTCCGACAATGCATTATTTCAGACACTTGTTAGCTCTGTGACCCCTGGCAGTACCCTGCTTTGCACAGTGGGGCTAATGATAGCATCTGCCTCCCAGGGTTGTTGTAAGATGAGACAATATTTGTAAAGTATTGTATAAATGGCACTGTTATTGTTACTGTTCTTAGTGAGTGGTCTGTAACAATGAGGAGATGTGCCTGGAGTCACACTGCCGGCGTGTGGTGGGGGGGCGGGGTGCCATGGCCCTCGAACCCAGCTCCTTGTGGCTCCCAGGCTCATACTGCCTCTTGATCGGTGTCATCTGGGATTTAGTTCTCTAATTATTATAATCCCTTCTATACCAGGAGGCTGAATGAAGTGCCTCATTAAGGCCCACTATGAGCACAGAACTGAGACTACACGTGCTCACATGTGGTCACCATCCCATGAGCCCCTGGGCTTGGAAAGGCTATATCAGTGGAAGCCCAGCTTGGAGAGGGAGCTGCGTTTTACAATCTGATGAAACAGGCACCGACTATTCATGAGACCCAGTGACCCTGATTTAACCTCTCTGGGCCTCAAGTTCCTTCATCTGCAAACAAGGAGGCTGGGTCAGACAATGGCAAAGATTCCTGGTGACTGCAGCCTGGCTAAGTGCAGAGACTCTCATCATCCCAGCGAAGGAATTATCTAACCCTGGGTAATGGTGAGGGAGTTTGAAGATCTTCCCTGCCCCTCAATGGGCCTCAAGTAAAGCCCAACAGGAGGGCCTTGATTGGGGGGAGGCTTGCTTTTCAGAAAGGCCCACACCTTTTATTACTTTGTAATTAGACAGCTGGTCACAAAGGTTGTGATGGGAAGAGCATACGTACTCTGAGGTGAAGTTTTACTTTGGGGCTCACTGACATGAAAAGTTGTGTGATTTGACCACACGAGACTCTGGATAACTGTTAAATCCCCTGGCTTTGAAAACCCAGATGTTGGTGTTTCTCTGGTAACTAACTATATATGTATGTAATGGTCAGACAGCTAGAAGTCCTGTCTGTTGGTCTGTTGAATTGCGTTATTTTCTCAGTATTTTTTTGTCTGATTATAATTTCTGTTAGTATTTTCTGAAGTTCAAGACCCTGACTTTTCCCCCTGAACTAAGTGAATTTATATGTGTGTGAGTGTATGTATATAAATATATAAAATTAAAGTCTGTTGACCCCTTTAAAGTTGCTTTCCTTTAGTAAAGCAGATCAAAGAACCTGTATTAACAACCATCCTGAGTGTGCTACGGTACTTGCTGTGACACCCCAAGAGCCTGTGAAGATAAGACGAGAATAAAAGAGCCCTTGAGCCTCTGAGGCACCCTCCCTTTGGGGCTGCAAGGACAACCGTGGAACGGTGGTCAAGGGGCAGGGGACAAAGGATTGTACAATTTTCAGACTGACCTGCAACATTCATTTTACTGTTGTTACTCTGAATGTGACATCTTTGTCCAGTGCTATGAGACACTACTAGAGAAACTGAGTCACATAAATGGTGACATCCACATCACAGACAAAAGCAGAAGGTGTGAGGAAGGCGTAGATAAGTGGAAAGCAGCTCACAGGCTCTCTTGGAAAGTCAGACACAGCAGCTAATCTTACTATGCACCAAAAGACAAGAAAACCTGTGTAAGCTGCCATGTCACTCAGAGCCAATCCAAGCCAAAAGACCATTTTCCTAAGACAGCTGTGGCGTATGTGTTAACATGGATCAAAGAGAAGGAAAAAAAAATAGAGAAAAAATGGTAGAAACCCCTACCCTGACCAAGTCCTCTAATGCAAGTACATGCTGGAGACCTCCACAGTTCGGGGCATGAAATGAGAAGGCAAGCCCAGGATGGAACAGCTGAGGCGTGAAAGCAACCAAAGGCTAGCAGACTGCTCAGAAAGCTAGTGTCCAGATATCATGAATATTTTCTCTAAGGAGACAGTTGGAAGACAGGTTAGAAACCACAAAACATCATAAAAAATTAAAATAATTCTATCTGGATAGCAAATGACCACTTATCAACATGGAATCATTAAAAGCCAGCTGTCAGTGCAGTCAGACCATCAATCAGCTGAAGCAAACGTCAAAATCAACACCAAATTAAAAGAAAGGCTAAGAATGAGAAGACACTGTGATGACAATAGCTCCAACCTAACTTACTTGAATGAACTACTTTTACCAAAAAGTAGGAAATGGATAAAGGCCAAGTTAACGACTTTGATTATCACCATTTCTTATCGAAGTTTAATGAAATAAAGCAGTGACCACAACATGGAGGTCCAAAGAGCCTAGAAAAAAACCTTAGCAATTAAACATTTGCTCTCTTTGCCCCAAACTTTAGTCAACACATTTATTTGGAAAACATGGAGAAGAATGGGGAGAAAACCCATCATGGAGGTGTGCAGAGAAAAATTATGCACTGTCTCACCTCCACGAACCAGTGAGAGGCAGTGAAGGGAAAAATGAATCTACAGAAAGCCAAGCCAGATTGGCCCAAGAGCATTTAGAGATAAAAATGGGAGGATAAGAAATGGAAGCAAAATGGGAAAAATGTCAGCCTTCCTTTAGGGGTCTATTCCCATCTCTGATAGCAGGGGCCTCACCACACTTAGCTTTGTTGCCAGATGAGCTCTGTGAGGAAGCAGAAACGATGTCTCAGAAGTCAGAAAAAGTGGCTGGACAGAACTGAGTACACAGAGAAGAAATCTGTGCTGAAGGTAACACAATTCTGTAAGCACGGAGGGGATTGATTTTTGAGATCTCAAAGAAGGGAAGACACCAAACAATTGGAAAAAAATCTCAAATGGTATTATTACCAAAAAAGTCGAATGAGAAGGCATCAGCAACTACTGACCCATATGCCTACTTTCTCATCTCTATAAAATCTTTATGAGAATGAACTTCATGTATTGAGGGCATTCTTGATGAAAATCTGACAAGGAAAAAGGCAGGCTTTCACAGCCAATTTTCGATAGCAGACCACATCTTTACAGCTACACAATTGACTGAAAGACAGATAATACAAGGTCTCTCTGTGTTTACTGTTTGTTGATTATAAAAAGGCATTTGACTTGGTAGAGCAAAACTGCCTTAAAGGCTCTTTTCCAACAAGTATAAGACTCCCATGCATAAGTTGAAGAAAGTCTAATATCATCCTTTAATAGACAGCCACAGGAATAACTTTGTTCAACAAATCATTAGCGATCAATATCAACTAATCCATAAAAAAGTGTGACCCGTGCTCTTTCCGGGTGTTCGCCTCTGTCTTGGCGACTCTCCAGCTTGGAGTCTAAACTGAAGAGGAAATCTCCTGGAGAGGATGAGCTCGTGCAGCTGCTCCTGTCATTTGGCCATGACCTTGTTTTGATTGCATTAGGGCTCCCCCCCCCCCCCCATTGCATTAATCAGATCCAGGCATACTCAAAAGAGATTGCCCTCGAAATCCACAAAGGAAAAAAATAAAATAAACAAGTGGATGAAGAATTTCTACTGCACAGATCACAGCATACAATAGTCTGGGCAGTCCACTGGGTCAGCCTCTCAGTCTATTTATCTTGGACAGGCACTGAAGGATAATAAACTGGGCTAGGCATGGAACAGGAGGAAGAGTGTGGGCACCGAAGAAAGCGGTTGGTGCTCAGTGATCTGAAACTGCTCCCTGACACAAAAAGCCTTCTTTTTTAACACTAGGCTTCTCTCAGTTGTGCTATGTGGCTGTGAATCATGAAAGGTCATAACTCTCAAGAAGTAAGAATCCTGAGCAGCCTCAACAGTGGAGATGTAAGTAGTAGGAGGTAACATAACATAACCAGTGGGTTGGTTATGCAGCAGGAGAAACATAGCAGCAGCTGGAGGGCCTGAATGTTGCCCTGGGATCTTGAGAATTAGAAGACCTAGAGAAAGGCCTCCAGGACCCTATGATGTCCTTGATGGAAGATTATGGGACAATGTAATGAAAACAAGAACTAGCATGTATGTAGGTTTTTAAGGTTTGCAGAGTGCTTTATAAATACAATCTCATTTTACAGGGGCAAAAACAATCCCTCAGGCTAAGGAATAAATGGATTTTGATCTGCATTGTTGGAGGGAGTACTCATATCTATGTAAAATAACTTAAGTAAGAATGTAATATAATATCAAACAAAGTAACAGAATAATATTTGTACTATTTCTAAGGAGTTTTGTGAATAAAGTGCTTTGGAAACTTAGGTGTTAGAGAAATGTGATATAATCTCATAATGTAACAAAGAAATGTACACTTTATTATAATTTATTATTATAATTATTATTTCTAGATTTTATAAATTTATCAGGCATTTTCCTTACAACAGCCCCATGAAAGACGTAGTGCAAATATTCCTCGCCTCATTTTCCAGAGGAGGAAAGGAACATTCAGGGAGGTAATGCCCTGTGCCAGGGGCTTTGTGGCTCCAAGGCAACCACTCCCTTCTCCCACCACACCCCGCCTCAGTCTCCCTCTTTCCAATGCACTTCCTAAACCCAGTCTCTGCAGTCCTTTGCCCACAGCACAGCGCCGGCACAGCGTGTGCTTAATAAACGCCGGTTTTCTCTCTAAGCATCTCCTGTTCTGTTCACTACCTTCCGAGGACCCACTTCACCCGTTTCTCCCAAGCATCCTCCGGACCGCCTCAATCTCCTCCACTTCTCTCAGGAAAGCCCAGCCCAGCCCAGGCCGGCCGCAGGATCCCGCTCCTGGGTCCTCTTCCAGGTCAGTCCCCTGCCTTACTTCCACAGGACTTCACCGTATACACACGGGAGGGGGCAGCTGGAGAGGGAGGAGGAACGAATGGGGCGGGGAGAACTCAGCCGGGAGCAGGGGCTGACGACAGGACAGTCTCTTCCACGAGAACTGGTGCTCCCCTAGCCCCCTCCGAGGCCACGCGCCCCACGGCACAGGCCAGCTTGTCACTGCGGCCTCCTGCGCGGGCAGCACGGAGCCAGCCCCTGGGCCGCCGAAGAGGACGGGCCTGGACGGAGCTGGCCGGCCTGGGGCCTCTGGCCGCTCTTCCGTCCGCCCCTCTCTCGCTTCACCCCGACGGCTCTTGGCCCGGGGGCCCCGTGGGGCCGCGCCCCCCACGCCGCTGGGGCCCCTCTCTCTCTTCCACGCCATCAGTACGAACGGCAGCGTCCAGGAGGCCGGGCCGGCCTCTCCCGGGCCTTGTCCCTGCCCAGGGGCCCATCACGCCGGAGGCCCCTGGCCCGGCCGCTCCCGGCCTCGGTCCGTCCACGAGCCGCCGGGGAGCCGCGGGAGCCGGCCCAGCCTCCTGGGCCCCACGGACCCTGGCGCAGCCCCGGCCCGTCCGCTCAGCCTCGTCCCGGGCCTCGGGCCTCTGACAGCTCCGCTATGAGCCCGGGGAGCCGCCTGGCCGGTCACGGCGAGGTCCCAGCTGCGGTGTCTCCGGGCGGCCTCAGCCCCACACCCCCGCTCCCGCCGCTCTGACCAGCGCCCCCGCCCACCCACGAGCCCCCGCCGGGCCGCACGAGGCCGCGGGTTGTGCAGGGGCGGGGGGAGGGGCGAGGCCTCTTCCGGGATATGACGGTCACGCGGTCGCCGTGGGGGGGGGGGGTCTGTCACGGGTCCCAAGTACTAATGACATTTGTGGATGATTCGGGGTAACGAGTGACGCTGACTGTGACACAACCGCAGGCAGGGCCCGGTAATAGAACAGCAGTAGCTGATAATGAGGAGATATGGGGCGCACCCCAAAAGTCGAGGCCCGCGGTCGGGAGGGGGAGGGGCAGGAGCCCCCAGGGGGCTGGAGGGAGTAAGGGGGAGGGGGGAGTCTCGCAGCTGGAAGTCACGGGGGAAGGAAAGGGGGGGTCAGAAATCACCAGAAAAGCAGAAGAGGGAAGGGGGGGTCCCACTGTGTGTGAGGGGGTGGGAATCACCGGGTGGTGGAGAGGGGTGCGACGGAATCACGAGGGGGAGGGGCCGCGGGCCGCGTCCACGCGAGGCGTGGCCGGGCCAGTTACCTCAGCCTCAGAGGGAACGATGGGTTTGAGGTGCACGCGGAGCCCGAGAGGCGAGTCAAGGGGCGGGGCGTCGGTTCACTCACCTCCTTCCCGCCTTCTGAAGTCTCCACCAATCGTCTTTGAGCGCCTTCGCTGGCACCGGCCAATGGAGCTTCGAGTCGACTTTCCCGCTCTCCAGCTCTCAGCCAATGGGTTGTCGAGCTGAGTCGCTGGGGGGCGGGAGGCTGAAGCTGCGGCCAATGAAGCTTCGAGAGCCGAATTCGACTCCAAATTGGCCCCGCCACTGGGGGATCAGACGCTGTGGCAGGAGCTACCGTGTATAGAGCAAAATGGTCAAGGGTTTTACTAGTAAAGATCTCTTTCTCCTCAAGACAAGCCCTCGAGACTGGGGCTACTACTAGTTCCATTTCACAGTGAGGAAACAGAGGCACAGACAGAAGTGACTTGTGGGGGAGGGGGGACAAGGACTTGAACTTGGTGTCTTTCTGCGCCCCTCCCATCCCATGCTCTAACCACCCTGTACGTAGCCCCCTCTTATGGAATATTCTGATCATATGACCATCATGATGCAACATGGTATCACAACGTGGTGATTCATTAGAGAACACATTAATTGCATTTATTGATAATGCAATAGATCATACTGATTGTAATCCACACCAGGACATGATTACTACTAATGAGAATAGTCCCCCTTCCCCATCAGTCTGTCCCTTCTCCCCTCCCCCGAGCCCTTCCGCCCTCTTGGGCAGGCAGGACCAGGCTCTGGGTGGGGAGGGGCTCTGCCATCCCCGGGCTTGGTCAGCACGATGCCAGGCTGGGTACCACCCAGCGCGATCTCTCATGCAGAGCTGCCCAAAGCTCTTAAGAGGGTCGCAGCCCCCTCGGCCCCCGCTGTAACTTGCACTGACCACGGCCACAGAACAGTGACCCGGGAAAGCCTCCGCCTCCTGCCCTGGTGCCCTGGGCGGATCCTCCCAAGGGAGGCTTTCTCCTGCTGTGCGAACTGCCCTTGGAGCCTGTTTGGCTTTTTTCCATTTGTAGCCTCTAGGCGGGGGAGGGGGCCTCTCCGGGTACGTAGAAGATCCCTCCCCCCAACCCAGGTATATATCTCCATCTCTCAAGGAGGCAGAGATTCTCTGCTGGAAAATCCCTATGCCGAGGGAGACGTTAGAGCGTACATAGCCCTCTGACAGTGAAGGGTCGGTCAGTTCATCCTCTGGGCAGCAGAAGGCTGGGCACCTAGGGACAGACAGACGTACAGACTGTAAGCTCCTTGAGGACAGACTGCCCTTTGCCTTTTTCTGTATCTCCAGCTCTTGTCACACAGTAGGGGCTTAATAAATGTGTCTTGACTGATTATTGTAAAGGAGACAATTGTGCCTCGTGGCATACCGATGCATATATAGTTGAATGTGCACGTAGACATAGATGCCTAAATATGTAGGCAGTATGGATTTCACCTCTTGTTCTAGTCTAGCTGGTTAGTTTATCATTCCTTGAAGACTGAAGACAGTTGGCACGTCCCTCATCTGGTCTTCTCCAGGAGAGGGCATGTGATTTCAGTGGCACAGAACACTCCTATTACCCATGCGTTTGGGCACCTTCTCTGCACCACGGTAGATGACCAGCTCAGGGTCACACAGGAAGTATTAGCCAGGCTTGCCCCCAAGGCTGGTTCTCCATCCACATCCCCACCCACCCAGAGACTACCAAGAGAAAAGTCCAGCAGCCCCTGCTTTGGGGGGTGGGGTCCTGTTCCAGAAGAGAAAAACAGTGTGGAGAGGTGGTTTGGCTTCAGGGCAGGGGTGCCCTGGCCCTTGGAGGGGTGTGCATGGCAGCACTTTCACATCATTTAGACTGAAAAAACTATCTGCTTCTGCAAGAATCTCTTCTTAGGGCTTAGCCCTTCAGTCACTGTGGCTGTCTGGGGAAGCAGGGGCATTTAGGACTTCTACAGTCTAACTCAGGGTTGGATCCCATGTCGCCAGGGGCTGCTCTCGTGGAGGTGGCTGGGGAGGCTAGGTTGGAATCAGGGCTGATGGTCTGGGGTGAATAGAGATGAAAGGTTTGCTTAGGGCCTCACAGCTGAGAGAGAAAGAGACAGAGAAAGACTCGGAGACAGAGAAGGAAGGAGGGAAAGAGGAGAAAGAGAAGGCAAGTGGGAAGGGCAGAGAGAAAGAGAGAGAGAGAGAACCAGAGGGAGAGACAGAGGGAGAAATAGAGGCAGAAAGAGACAGAATCAGAGACAGAGAGGATAGAAAGGGAGGAGGGATGGGAAGAGGAGAGACACAGAGCCAGAGGGAGAAATAAAAAGACAGGGAGGCAGACAGACTGATGGGGGAGAGACAGAGACCAAGTAAGACAGGAGAAGGAAGGGCCCCTTATGGGAGATAACCCAGAAATGCTCTCCAGGGGGGTGGTGAAGAGCCTTGAGCTTGTTCCCACAGGTGGGTCGTTAGAAGAAAGTGGGCTGCTATGCCCACTGTGGTTAAGTCTGGCAATGTCAAGAGAGCTGTTCCCCCCGGGTCTGCAGGGTCGGTCTCCTGGAGGAGAGATTCTGCTTCCTCTGCTTGGCCCCAAAACAAAGCAGGAGTCACAGGTGGGGATTAGGAGGAGTGGGCTGGCCATGCTGACCCCAGGATGCAAGCCAACTTCCAACATGCAGTGACAACCATATTTATTTTTCAGTCACTGACAATGAGATGCCTTTCCTGGGTGGCTCAGACTTTCAGGGCTGTACTATGCTTCTGTCTCTGGGGCCTCCCTAGAGCTAGGGCCAGGGCTCTGCTCCTCTGGGTCTGGGCTGTGGCTTCCTCTCCATTCTCATCCATCTGGGGGGGGGGGGCACAATCCCAACTTTGATCATTAGGTGGCTGGAGGAACACAGAGAGGATGCTAATGCTGAGGGTCCCCAAAGGGGACCTCAGGCAAGCCAGTCAATGCTAATTTTAGAAGCTGACAGGACCCCTGGGGTCATAGAGGAAGAACGGGAAGGACCCTTGCAGGCCCTCCTAAATTTATAGATGAGAAAACAGTTCCAAAGAGTTGAAGTGTTTAAGGTCCATACATACGCTAGTGTGTGTGTGTGTGTGTGTGTGTGTGTGTGTGTGTGTGTGTGTGTGTGTGTGTGTGGAGGGGGGGAATAGGATTTCAGCACCGGCCCTCTGACCCTCTCCTCCTATTGTACCATACTGCCTCTAAGAACGTGGAATGTCAGGGCTGGGGTGGGGGAGCCTTAGAATGTCTGGGCTGGGAGGGTCTTAGAACAGGGAATGTCAGAAATGGGAGGGCCCTTAATGTCAGGGCTGGGAGGGGCCTGAGAACAGGGAACATGCAAGGGGTGAATGTGTGAGAATGAGACCACCTAATAGAGGGAAGGGGGATGCTGGGTGAATCTGGTATAGAGAACTGGGGATTCTTCTGGGGTGAGGGGAGAGAGAGCTGCCATCTGACAAGACATATTTAGTGCATTTGGGTGTATCTTGGGACCCTCTCTCTCCACTGCCTCCCCCTGGGCCTCTGGTGCAGTGTAGGTACAATAAAGAGGTGTTTGTCTTCCAGCCACACTGAAACATCTCACCTTCTTCCCTCCCCACCCCCACCTTCCAGAGCCAGGAGAGAGTTGTGGGCACAGCAGGTCACTGGAGAGCCCAGAGACATTAATGTTTAAGTTCTTGATCACAGGAAAAAATAGGATCGTGGAGAGGTGGAGGCCATAGGACCAGCAAGCAGAGGGTCCCCAGGAGATCTGAGGGAGTAAGTGTCATCAGGGTAGGGGGAGACCTTCCTGAGGGCCAGGAGCAGCCCTACCCCCACCTCTGTTGGAAGGAGGGAGATCTCCTGGAAGATGGAGGGCAGGAATGGGTGCCCTCTGGCCTTTGGGAGCTCAATCTAGAATTCTCTGTCACGGCTGCGGCCCGATAGCCTGCATCTCTTCTAGCAGGCCACAGCTCATGGGTGCATTGGATGCTCAGCGAGAGACAGACAGGGAGGAGAGACAGAGACAGAGAGAGGGAGGAGAGGGAGGAGAGGGAGACAAAAAGATAAAGACAGGCTGACAGAGACAGAAGGAGAAAAACAGAGAGAGGGAAAGATAATAAGAGAAAGATAGAGACGGAGAAAGAGAGGCAGGGGGGAGAGAGAGAGAGAGAGAGAGAGAGAGAGAGAGGAGAGGTGGAGACAGGGACAGAGAAGAAGGGAGAGGAGGAGAAAGAGGGAGAAAGAGAAACAGAGGCCGAGAGAATACATTCTTGTTTTTTGGTTGGGTTTTTTTCTTGTCTTTTTGGAGGGGGGAAGGCAGGGAAATTGGGGTTGTGACTTGCCCAACGTCACACAGCTGGTTAAGTGTCAAGTGTCTGAGGCTGGATTTGAACTCAGGTCCTCCTGACTCCAGGGCCAGTGCTCTATTCACTGTGCCACTGTTATGGAAATCTGAAGATCTTCCCTGCCCCTAGGCCCTTTGATAGACTTAAGTGGCTCTGAGAATTTTCCCTGATTTGAAAGTATATTCTGCCCCCTAATAGGCTGAATGTGCCTGTGGCAGGAGGCTTGTTCTTCAGGAATGCCCATGTCTTATTACTTTGTCATTGGGCAGTGGGTCAAGAGGGCTGTGACAGGCTACATATACCCTGATGTGAGGTTTTGCTTTGGGGCTCACTTTGGAAAGAGTTGTGTGATTTGGCCAGATGTTGAGCCCCCCGCCCCCTCTTTGAAAATCCAGATGTTGATGCTTCCCCCTCTGGTAACTGAATAGGTGTGGATGTAATGGTCAGACAGCTGGAAGCCCATCTGCTCATCTGGTTCTCTGTCTGCTGGTAACTTGTGTTTGTATTCTGTTTGTGTTCTCTAAAGTTCAAGGTCCTGACTTTTTCCCCTGAACTAGGTAAATGATATACCTTTGATTGATTAAATTAAGATAGTTAACCCATTTTGAGTTGCTTTCCTTTAGAAAAGCAGATCTAAGAGCCTGTGCTAGCAGCCACCCGGGAAATGCTGGGGTGCTTGCTGATACAGCCACCTAGCTGCTCCCTAGAGAGAACACATTCTTAATCTATGGCCAGAGAGTCAGGTGACCTGTCTCCCACTCCCCTTCCCCCAAAGGTGCTCAGCTTGCCTTGGGCTTTCAGGCCCTGCTGTCCCCTTGGGCACACAGATATACATCTTTGAGGCCAACCCCTGCCTCCACAGGACACTGGTGATGAATGTCACCTCTTTGGAGACTGAAGATTCCATTGTAAGAGTACATGGATCCTTCTGGACAGGGAGAAGGGGTCTTGCTCCAGCAAGATCTCAGATCCAAACATGTTGGACACAGGACCCCTGGGGGAGGAGGAGCTGGGGCAGCTGTTTGGGATGGGGAGGAGAGAAAGGATTAGAAAGACCCCTCCCCACATTGTGTATCTTTCCCTACATTTCAACATCTTCACTGTGGGGAGAATGGACAGAGCCCATGACATTACCTTTATCACCTCTTACCACCACAAATGCAACACAATCTAAGCAAAAACCCTCCCTGGTTTCCAGTCTCATCTCTCTGATTCATTCTCCACACAGCCTCTAAAGCAGCGGTTCTCAACCTGTGGGTTAAGTTCAATTTAAATACATCCTGCATATCAGATATTTACATTATGATTCATAACAGTAGCAAAATTACAGTTATAAAGTAGCAACAAAAATAATTTTATGGTTGGGGGTCACCACAATGTGAGGAACTGTATTAAAGGGTCATGGCGGTATTCCTAATAATGTGGTGGTTGAGAACCACTGCCCTAAATGCATATTCCTGTCACAAATCTGGTTACTTCACACCCCTACTCAAAGATCTTAAATGACTTCCAGTTGCCCCAGGACAAAATATGAAATCCTTAGTCTGGATTTTAAGACCCTCCACAGTATGGCTCCCTCCTGCTTTTCTAGACTCATGTTCTCTCTGTTGCTGTCCAGCTGGGTTCCCAGTTGTTCCCCATCCATGATCTTCTATCTCCCACCACCTTTGCACAAGTGGACCCCTTTTCTGCAATATGCTTCCTCCTTCTGGCATTTCTTAAGGTGCAACTCAGGAGTCATGAAGCCTTTTCTGACCTCACCCAGTTGTAAACGCTCTCTCTGGAAATTATTGTATGACTGTTTATATGTGTGCATGAGTCTCTGTCTATGTGTCATCCATCTTTCTATCCATCATCAATCTATCCATTTCCTATCTACCCAACATCTACCTATCTGTTCATTCATCTATCTATTCAGTATCTATCTGTCATCAGTCTATCTCCATCTATCTGTCCATTGGTCTTTCTATCATGGATCTATCTATCCCTCTGTCTACCTATCAGTCTATCCATCCATCTGTCTATCCATCATCGATTAGTCAATGTCCATCCATCTCTCTGTATGTTCATCTTTCTATCCATGTATCCACCCATCATCAGTCATCAATCTCTGTCTCTCATCAATCTGTATATGTCTCTAACAGGGGCTACATATGTGTCTAGTATCTCTCCCTCCACTCTAGTAAAATGCAAGCTCCTTGAGGGTGGGGACTGTTGGGTTTCGGTCTCTGCACATCCGCTGCCCAGCAGGTGGCTTGCACATTTGGGTTTGTGACTTCATCATAGAAGGGATTCCCAGTGTGGGAGCTTCTTCCCACACAGACAGAGCAGTGATTACTCTAAATTGCAGCTTTGGAGCCCCACCAGGGACCATGAGGGGGTGAGTGGGTTGGTCACAGTTCCAGAGCCAGTATTAGAGAGTCTGGGTCTTACTAATTCTGAGGCCATTTCTATCCACTGAAGTTTATTCTGCTTCTTGACTTGAACAGAGTAGGTGCTTAATATTTGTTGAAATTAACTGAAGGGCATTGCCCAAGCAACCTAGCAGTCAGAGGCAGAGATGGGCTAGGACAAGGGCCCCTGACTCCCACTGGGGCTGTGTCAATGGTGAATTGCCCTCCAAAGAAAGCATCTGCTGAATCTGTCCCCCAGGCAGGGGGTAATCTCTGAGTCTGCTCCTCCAACCTGTATAATGACATCAGAAGCATAGCTTCCCTCCTGAAACTGCCTTCCCTGGTATCCTGGGGCCTGAGGGACAGAAGGCCATAGGAAGAGACAGAAATGTGCATGATGGTCATCCCAGGAGTCCCATTCTGGTGGGGTCAGACAAAGTATTCCCAGATGCTATGTACCTTTTACTGTGTACAATGATGCCATGGGAACCTAAGGATAGAGAGAGGTGGCAGCTGGGGGCCTAGGCACCTGGATCCCTGAATGAGCAAAGGCTGGAGAGTCAGGGAAGGCTAACTTTTGAGGAGTGGAGATCTGGGACCCCACCTGGGGCATCAGGTTATCTGAGTCACCAAGAGGAATGAAAAATGAGGGATCAGGACTCCAGGGTCCCTGAGGCAATGAGAGCTGAGAGAATTAGGACACATGGGCTCCAAAAGGAGACAGGTTACAGGTCAGGATTCTTTGGTCCCCAAGGGCTTAGGGGCTAGTGGTTCAGGATGCCTGGACTCTCAAGGCAGGGGGATAACTGTGGGTCTTTGAGGTGGCTGGATTTGGAATCAGCACAGTCTCCTGACCCACCTCCCCAGCCTCACAGATGATCATGTTTTTAGTACCTAGGTCCTTTGGTTGCTCAGCCAGGTTTGGTGGAATGAAATTTCACTCCCTTATGACAAGTTCAGGCTTCGGTACCTGGAGAGGGAAGGGTCTGACTCAGCACCAGCTTCTCTTCCCCTTTGGGGATCCAGATCATCCAATCCACCTCTTATCTCCCACCCCAGGCTGAGCCGCTGGGAGCTCTCCTGAGGGAAATCCTGGCACTAGCTAAGAGGAGGTGGCTCTGTGGGAAATACCAGCCACTTCCATTGCTGGGCTGCTCTGGTGTTAACCACATGTTTCTCCACCCAGCCCTGTGGTCCCTAGTGTCCCCATCCTCTTGGGCTGCCCCCAAGTTTGCTTCAGCTTGGAATATGGATCAACCAGCCAGGACAGGTCTCAAGGCAGGTCAGTGCAGTTACCATCCCCAACTCTACTTCTCTCCCTGAGCCTTTAACAGGTTGAGTTCTCAACTTAGAGAGGTTAGGAAGGCCTTGAGTGTAAATCCTGCTTATTAGCTGTGTGACCCTGGACAAGTCCCTGGGCCTCAGTTTTCTCATCTATACAATGGGGAAGTTATCTTCTAGCTATAAATCTGTGATCTTATAACCTTTTGCTCCTTCCCTATCCCTCCCCTCCTGTGTCTTGGGTTTCTTTCCTTGGTTCTCTTTTTTCTCCTCATTCCATTTCTACCCCATCCTCTCTCCTGTCCTATCTGCTCTCTCTCCGATTCCCTAAAGCCCTGTCTCCCTCTAGGGTGAGAAGATTGCAGAATGTCATTGTAAGTGTATGTGTGTGTGTGTGGGGGGAGGATTTGATTCCTCCTCCTCTATCCCCCTAAGTCTTCATGATGGATGGAGGCTACAGTTACTGGAACCCCCTTATAGATCTGGTAATAAGGTGTTAACTCCCAGTGATCACTGAAAGCAGGAGTAGGGAACCTGTGGTCCAGTCTTGAGGCCACTTGTGGCCCTCTAGCTTCTCAAGCCCACCCTCTGACTAAATCCAAACTTCACAGAACAAATCCCTTTAATAAAAGGATTTGTTTGTAACACTTGGATTCAGTCAAAAGGCCTCACCCAAGGACCTAGAAGGGCACAGGTGGCCTCGAGGCTACAGGTTCCCCAGGCCTGGCAGAGTCCCCTTCCCAGGATCCAGACACATTGTATGTGAGACAGGGGAAAGATACACATTTGTCATGATGAAGACAGAGAGATGCCTTTGATGTAGACACACATAACACATGGAAGACATCAGAACTGGAAGAATATAGAAGACAGATTATTGGAGAAGCTCCTCAGAGAGAGAATGTGCAGCAGAGCCTTCAGCTCCTCCAGCATCATGACCAGAGGACATCTGAACTCAGCACTATTGTACCTGAGGATTTCCCCAGACACGCATTGAAGTTCAGGTTGTCCTATTACATGTCTGACCACATACACACACATAGGCAGACACACACAGACACACACAAGACTTCCATCAGTGAGTGTGCTCCTGCCTCCATGTGTACCCTCTGTGTGTCCCTTTCCCTCTGGTGATATGGAAGAAAAGTCTTCCCCTAAGTGCATGGCTCTTCTTGTCACTAATCTTGCTGTATTATTTAATTAAATATCTTTTGTTCTGCCCCTGTATGTCTTCTGGCTGGCTAGTAAACGAAGCACATTGATGGGGGTCTCATGAGTCATGATTCTGAGAGAATGCCAACCCCAAACCACAACATGCCTTAAACCTGGGGTAGCATTTGCAGGGAGGCAGGTGTGAAGGGAAACGGTGTTTGTATTATCTGCCATACAGAGGTAAGGGGAGGTGAGGGAAGTGCTTTGTATACCAAAAGCCTTAGGGAAAGGAAAACTATTATTACTTTCAGCTCTGACATTCCCTGTTCTAAGGGCCCCCCAGCTCTGACACTGATGATTCCTTTATCAGTTTCCTGGTCTAGCTGCTGTGGCCCCACAGGCCTGAGGTAGCTTGGGCTCTCCCTCCCCTCAGTGCTCACCTGGAACCAGCCCCCTGAGAGTAAGGGAGAAGAGTTTTTTTCTCTTAACTTCCATATTCCCATTGCCCATGTCATGGGAGAGATAGGAGTCAACCACAGAGATGGGAACAGAGCAACACAAGGAAAGGCCCTTGCAGAACCATGCCAGGGGCATGTTACCTGTTTCCTGGATCTTTGTTCAGGTACTAGGAAGGCCCCATCCCCTCCCCAGCATTCCGGTGCCTGCTCAGTTTTTTCTTGTTGGATCCAAGGCTTGGAAAATAAAGAAGACAGATCATCACACAATATTTTACAAACTTATCCAAACCAGCTCTGTTGGCCTGCATCCCATTAAGAGCTTTCTTTCCTACGAGTCTCACTCAAAGTAATAGGTGCTGGCAGTATAGATTATATTCATTGCATGGCAATTCAGAATTTAAAAGATACAGCATGAAAATTCTCAGTTCCCCTCTTTATCTCCAGTAGAGATTTCCCAGCTTCCAGTTTCGGGCCAGGATTTTCAGTCCAAAAGAACGATCTTTTTGCAGGACAGTGACCCTTACTCTATTTCCAAAATCAATGAGGGAAACAGGATTACGTCACCAACTTTTCCTCCAGCTCCCAATGCTTTGGGAACCTCATCACTGGGGGATTCAAGGTTGGGAATCAACCAAACTTGCAGAGAACATTGTCTCTGCCTGGGCTCAGGCAGGTCTCTACCATAGGAGTGGTGGCTTCATTGGTAGCTCCTCTGCTGCCTGTCCCGATTTCCATAAACGGAAGAGACAGGGTGGGTTCTCTTTCTAGAGTGACCCCCTTGCAGAACCTCTGCATAAGCAGACTCACTGACCAGAGAGGAATCACTCTCAGCATTTTGGCCATGACTTCCATAAAATAATTCACTCACTATAAATGTCCCACTGCCACAATTTTAAATTAATAGGCAGTTAATTAACATAACTTTTCAAAGCTCCATTTATGTTAACAAACCCAAGTGATTCACTCCCAGTTCTTTGCCTATTTCCTGCATTTTCTAATGCCTATAAAAGGTCCAGGAAATCGCAAGGGGAAGGAACCCAAGGCATTTCAAACCCAACTCACTTAAAGTGATACAATTATCCTTCCCAGCTCCCAGTCTAGGTTCTAACGTGCAAAATACATACAAAATGTGTGTGAAGGCTTTGAAAACCCAGGACGTGGGCAAAGGAACAGAGCCGATAAGGGGCTATTAAATGAATTGTAGAAAACTGGCCAGACCTGGTGAGGCTTTTATGCCAAGTACCCTGAATGAATCAGAAAGGCTGCAAAGTCGGAGGAGGAACCACGTTGAGCCACACCCCTGGAGTACCCTTACAATTCAGATCAGGTGCAGGGGAGACTGGAGAGACTGGGGCTGTTCCCCGAGGAATATGCGATGCTGTGGTGTTGAGCCCCTCCCTCTTCCTTCTCACCCCTAGGAGGTAATTTGCTATCTCCTTTCTCTGCTCTTGGGATCCGGAAGTCTTCCCCTCTGGGCAAGGGGAAAGTCCGTTTGCCTTTCTTTGTCTTCAGAAACAATGTTTATCCACTAGCATTTGCTAGTCTGGGTGTACTTCCTGAGAATACAGATGGGAAGAGGAAATTGAGGGCAAGCTTCCCTTGAGAAGAGAAAGACCTTAGCATTAAGGTGTTTGGTCAGAAGAGCTGCCTCTGACTGGGACTTAGGACTAAAACTGAGAGAGAATTATAGGTTCTTTCACGCAACTCTCATAACACAGAAGGACACCCATCGAGGCAATAAGCAAGAAGAAGGGGCAAATAAGAGTGTCTGAACACCCCTGATCATTGTCCTCCCCATCTCTGCTACACATACGTGCACACACGCTACATGTATGTACACACATATATACGTGTGAACATAGTACTGTGGATAGACTATACATACAAAGGTATATACATACATGTGTGTACATGCCTGTTTCTGTTGTTTTTCAGTCTTGTTCAGCTCTTCATCACCCCTTTGGGGTTTTCCTGGCAGAGATCTGAAGTGTTTTCCATTTCCTTCTCCAGTTCATTTTACAGATGAGGAAATGGAGGTAAATAGGTTTAAGTGACTTGCCCAGGGTCATGCAGCTAATAAGTATCTGAAGCCATATTTGAACTCAGGAAGATGAGTCTTCTTGATTCCAGACCTGGAACTCTATCCATCCCAACACCTAGCTACCCAGTATATATATACATATACACATGTATATATGTATATAAATGTATTTATACATTTTGGAGAAAGGGAATGTTAGAAGCTGGGGAAATTAGGAAGGCCTCTTGTAAATGACAGGAACTGGACTATAAAGGGAGCTAAGGATTCTAGGAGGTGCAGGTGGTGAGGGAAGGGGTACATTCCAGGCACAGGTGGCAGCTTGAACAAAGGCCTGTGGTCAAGAGATGGAATTTCATGCACAGAGAACAGAAAATAGGTCAGTTTGACTAGAATGTCGGTTGTGTGAAGGAGAGTATTATGAAATCAGCCTGGAAGGATAGATTACAGGTCAATTGTGAATGATCTTGAACGCTGGCAAAAAATTCAATTTTATTTTGTTTTCAGTTCTGAATTATCTTTTTCCTCTCCCCCTCCCCCACCCATTCATTGAGAAGGCAAGAAAACCAAAACTCATGTGTGTATCAGCAAGCACCCTCGCATACCCAGGGCGGCTGCTCGCACAGGTTCTTAGATCTGCTTTTCTAAAGGAAAGCCACTCAAAATGGGTTAACAATCTTACTTTAATCAAATAATCATATCATTTACCTAGTTCAGGGGAAAAAGTCAGCACCCTGGACTCCAGAGAATACAAGCCCAAGTTACAGGCACAAGTTACAAGCAGACCAAGAAACGGATCAGCAGATGGGCTTCCAACCATCTGACCAACACATCTATTACCCTTTCAAGTTACCAGAGAGGGAAGCATCAACATCTGGGTTTTTCAAAGCCAGAGGGCTCAATGGCTTCCCAGAATCTCATATGGTCAAATCATACAACTCTTCTCAAAGTGAGCCTCAAAGCAAAGCCTCACATCACGGCATATATATATATATATATATA
>CM053596.1:13108595-13148195 GCA_028646575.1 Pseudocheirus occidentalis | reverse complement strand
TCTCTCTCTCTCTCTGTCTCTCTCTCTCTGTCTCTCTCTCTGTCTCTCTCTCTCTGTCTCTGTCTCTCTTTCCCTCTTCCCCCATCCTCCTTCTTGAGACCAAGGACTGTCTTTTGCCCCTTTTTGTATCCCTAGCACTTAGTAGACTGCCTATACTATAATAGATATTTATTACATGTTAATTGACTGACTCACTGGCCTGCCAATGAAATTGTCTACAGCACACATTCAGTTGCCTCCATCACCTGCTCAAAAACTCTCAAAAGGTTCCCAGTTGCCTTGAGAAGAAAACACAGACCTCTCAGCCTGGCATTTAAGGCCTGCCTTCCCAAACTGATGCCATCTTACTCTTCTCCATGCGTGTTGTATTCCAGCCAAACCTTGCCCACAATCGTCCTCTGCTTTGGATGTTCTGCCTCTCACCTCTGTGGACTCATATTAGCTTTTCCGAATTCCTGGGCCATACTCAATCCATTTCAGCAAACAGTGAGTATGGAAGTACCTACTGCGCACCAGCACTGTGCTAGAAGCTCAACAGACCCTGACATCAGGGAGCTTACATTCTCCTGAGGGAGATCCAAATAGACACTGATATTTGCATGCCAAGTAATGCAAAGCAAATTCAAGAAGGTGAGAGTGCTAACAATGGGGGAGGGGATCAGAAAGAGCCTTTTGGAGAAGGTAGCACCTGAGCTGGGCTTTGAGGAGAGCTAAGGATTCTAAGAGCTGTAGGTGAGGAGGAAAGGCATTCCTGGCAGGGGCTACTGCCTAAACAAAGTCATTGAGGTGAGAGATGGAAGCCGCCCAGTGTAACTGGTTAGAGAGATTACATATGAAATATGACTGGAAGGACAGGTAGGAATTATAATGTGGAAGGTTTAGAATGCCTAGTTGGAGGACTTCTATTTTATCCTAGAGGCCAGAGGAAGACATTTAATATTTTTGGGAAGGTAGATGATATGGGTCCATCTTTCTCTTTGCAATGCCAGCTTGGCAGCTATGGGGAGGATAAATTCAGAAGGCAGTGGAGGTAGGGACATCAATTAGGAGGTAATTACAAGGGTGTAGGTGGAAAGTTACAAGGGACTGAAGAGAGCCAATCGTTAAATTTTCAGTGTGGTATTTACATCTTGCATATTGGAAAAAGGAAGAAAGAAAGAGAGAAAGAAAGAAAGAAAGAAAGAAAGAAAGAAAGAAAGAAAGAAAGAAAGAAAGAAAGAAAGAAAGAAAGAAAGAAAGAAAGAAAGAAAGGAAGGAAGAAAGAAAGAAAGAAAGAAAGGAAGAAAAAAGGAAGAGAGAAAGAGAGAGAAAGAAAGAGAGGGAGGGAGGGAGAAAGGAAGGAAGGAAGGAAAGAAAGAAGAAAAAGAAGAAAGGAAGGAAAGGAAAAGAAAAAGAAAATCGTTATAAGTCAGGGCTTGGTTTACTATTTTGTTGCTTTCTAGACTTAAGAAAGTAATGAAGGAAAATGTTAATAATGCATATTAGACTTAAAAGGGTGTCTTGTGGACAACCCCAGAGCTGGTGGTTAAATATTTACCAGCACACTTCTGTGTGAAAAGGAGATGGATAGAAGAGTTGTTAACAAGACTTAGCAGCTGACCCGATAAGGAATAGGATGGAAAGTGAAAAACTGATGATGACTCCAAATTGGGAACCCAAATCTGGTGCCTTCCACAGAAACAAGCAGGTTTGGGGATGTTGAGTGTGAGATGCCTACAGAATGTCCAGGTTGAGATATCCAGGAGATAGATGGTGATGTGGGACCAGAGTTCTTCGCCTGGAAGCCATTGGCACAGAAATAGCTATGTCTGTGGAAACTGAAGAGATCACCAAATGCGTATACAAAAGAAGAGAAGAGAGCCCTGTATGGAGCCTTGAAGGATGCTGACATTTAGTGAGAGAAGGATGATGAAGTAGGAGACTGAGAAAGCTCAGTGAGACGGGCATGAGAACCAGAAGAGAGCTATGCTGTGGAAGCCCAGGAAGAGAAGGATGAGCTTCAGAATTTCAGAGAAGTCAAGCAGGATGAGGGTTAACAAAAGGCCATTGTGTCAAAACCATTTGTAATCTGGGAAAGGGCTTTTCCCATTGAATGGTAGGGACAGAGATCAGATTGCTTGGAATTGAGAAGTGGGAAGTGAGGAATGGAGGAAATGAGTGGAGATGAAGAGAAAAGACATAGGATGATAAATTGGGCTGGCTGAGTTAAGGGAAGTGGTTTTATTTCCTTTTTATTCTGAATGTAAACATTGAGCAAAACCAATCAACATTTATTAAGCACCTACTAGTGCTAGCATTTGTGCTAAACCCTGGGAATGCAATAAGAGGCAAAAGGTAGTCCCTGTCCTCAAGGAACTCGTAATCTAGTGGGGAGACAATGGACAAACAAACACATACTAATAACCTACATACAGGACAAATAGGAAATAATTAACAGAAGGAAGGCTCAGGAATGCTTTTTGGCGGGGGAGGGCAGTTGGAGTTAAGTGACTTACCCAAGGTCACACGGCTAGTTTTTGTGTTAAATGTCTGAAGTTGGATTTGAACTCAGGTCCTCTTGACTCCAGGGCTGGTGCTCTATTCACTTAGCTGCCCCCAAGGCTCAAGCATGAAAAGCTATTGGGGAAGTATTCCTGTGGACAATAGGATTTTAACTGGGACTTAAAGGAAACCAGGGAGGTCCAGAGGGAGGAGGGAGAGCATTCTAAGCATAGGGGACAGCCAGAGAGAATGAGAGTAAACAGGAAGCATTGAAAGATCAAAGTGCAGTAGGCAGGACCCAGTTGACAGTAGAGGCTATAACTTAGTGAATTTGTAACTATGTGAGTCCCTCCAGGGTCAGTCTGAGAGGTAAGGTTGTATTGTGTAGGACTGGGAGTGCAATTTTGACACCAGTTATGTAACATAAGGCAAGTTCCTGCTTCTCAGTTTCCTCATCTGTAAAATGGGAGTGATCATAGCACTTACCTCCCAGGGTTGTTTCCAGGCTCAAATGAGGTCATTTCTATAAAGCACTTTGCAAAGCTTAAAGTGATAAAGAAATGTAGGTCATTACTCCGGTTCAGTGACCGGAGGTCAGGGCAGAGAGAGTAAATGAAGCAAACAAGCATTTATGAAGGACCTATCCTGTACCAGGTCCTGGGGGCTCCAAATACAAAAGTAAGACAGTCCCTTGCCTCAAGGAGATTACATTCTTTGCAAGAGACACAACATATATAACATGTAGTTATAAATGTTATATATTTCTACATAACCTGGGGGGCAGTTAAGTGGTGTAGTAGACAGAGTGCCCAGCCTGGAATCAGGAAGATTCATCTTCCTGAGTTCAGATCAGGCCTCAGACGCTTACTAGCTGTGTGACCTTGGGCAAGTCACTTCACCCTGTTTGCTTCAGTTTCCTCATCTGTAAAATGAATTGAAGAAAATGTCAAACCACTCCAGCAGTATCTTTGCCAAGAAAGTCCCAAATGGGATCAGAGTGGGAACATGATTAAACAACTAAAACAACAACATTATAGTGCCTACTATGTGCCAAACATGCTAAGGACTTTATAATTCTCTCATTGGATTACAATAATTCTTATTAGTAGCAACTATTATTATAATTAATGCAAGGCACTTTTGGCGGAATGGAGGAGGTGGGGAGGGGAAAATCAGGAAAGGTTTCATGTAGGAGGCAGCATTTGACCTGGGTTTTGAAGGAAACTTGGATGGTTGGGGTAACCATAGATAGAGGAAGGGGAATCAGCAAGACCTGAATGAGCATGGCAAGGGGCAAGGGATCCATGAAAAACCAAGAGTTAAGTTGGGGAAGTGAGGGAAGATGTCCAGAGCAGAGATAAGGAGTAGAGGAAGGGATTGAGAGACTGGATATAATGGTGAGGATGGAGACTAGGTGTGGGAGGACTGAGGTAGGGAGGGGGGGTGGGGAGGGGGAGAGATAGACAGAGGAGGAAGAAGAAGGAGGAGGAGGAGGAAGAGGAGGAAGAGAAAAGCAGCAGCAGAAGAAGAAGGAGGAGGAGGAGGACGAGGAGGAGAGACAGAGGGAGAGGGAGAAGGAGAGAGACAGAGAAAGACAGAGAAAGGGGAAAGACAGAGACAGAAACAGAGAGGGAAAGTAGAGAGGGATGGGGGCAGGGGAGGAGACAGAGAGACAGAGGTGAAGGAAGAAAGGCGGAGAGAGACAGACAGACAGGGACAAAGACAGACACGGAGACAGAGATATGGAAAATGTGCTCAGAGAGAGGAATTCTGGGGTTCTAGATCAGCTGACCTTGTTCAGCTTGGCTCCCAGGGGGCAGAACTAGCAGCCATGGGTGGAAATGCTAAAGGCTGTTTTCATTTGCCGCAGGGGGAAGAGTTCCTTATAGCTGGAGCAATCAGTTAGCCAGCTGGCTAGTTGGGGCCAAGCTTGGTCAGCAAAGGCTGCATGACACACAAGGGAAAGAACTCATCCAGTCCAGTCTCTGTCTTTCTCTGTCTGACAGGATAGCAAAGGAAGCAGACCCAGGATTTCTTCCTGACAATTACAATTCCTCCACTTTTAAAAGATTTCGTGAGCATGATAGAGCTCACTACAGGAGCCAAAGTCTCCAAGAAGAGGCTCTTCTAAGCCCAGAGCACAGGGAAAGTGATGCCCAGGGTCCACCCTCTTAGAAACCTTTTCTTTAATAATCAATTCCTGTGGAAAGGGGGAAAGTCTTTTCTGCCTTTAGTCAGGCAGCAGGCACTTAAAGGCTTATTCCCTCCCTTTCACGCCAGAACTTTCCCCTGGGCCTGAGGGCCTTCTTAATGTGGGACATCCCTCCCTCTCCCCCTTCCTGTTCGTTCACCAGTGAGATTGTCTCGGGGTCTCCATTTTGGGCACTGGCCCAGGCTAGCCAGGCCTCATTACCCTCTCAGCCCTATTCCAATCCTTAGACTTCCACACCCCTCCTTGTCCCCTCATCTGGTGCCTTTTGGAGTGGAATCTCCTTGAAGGTAAGGTCTGTTATCCTGTTTGTAGTGGTCACACTTGGCCCAGTGTCAAACACTTGTTAAACTCTTCTGGCCTTGCCTTGCTTGAGGCCCCTCCCAGCTCTGACATTCTCTGCCCCAAAGGTCCTCCCAGTTCTGTTCTCAGTCTGGGGGCCTGGGGGGCTGGCTCTGGGGAGCAGTGGAGCTCATCTCCTATCCGGGTGCAGCAGGAAGCAACACTCTGAGAGACAAAGACAGCTCTCCTTTTTCCATAGCACGGTCTCAGCCAGTTGGGGACCCTTTGGAGATGATGTCCAGCCTGATTCTACCCTCCACCCTTCTCCTCATCTCTGCCCTGAGCCCCGGTAGGTGTCCAAATTGGGGTGAAAGGGGATCAGGACTGGGGAAGGACCGAGATACAGACAAGTTTGGGGGTGAGGTCGGCGCAGGAAGGAGCCAGATCAAGGAAGGTTTGGGTGCCCAGTCAGGTCCAGATGTGGGGCCTTGTGAGGGCAGGACTCACGAAACATCACTTTATAGAGGGAGAAGTAGAGCTCCAGAGGAGGGGCAAAGGCAAACAAAGCCCATCACCTTCATTTTAGGGACGAGGAAACTGAGGCAAGGCACTCACCTGGGGTCTCACGCTGAGTGAGTGACAAGGGGCTGGGTCTCATACCTCCTGACATCCAGCTCAGCTCTTCCCCTTTTACCCGGACCTCCATTAGACCCTTTAGCAGGAACACAGAAAATAGCTTGAGCTCTGGGGATAGTAAGAAATTGGGGAGAGGGAAAGCTGGTCCAAGGGGTCTGGAGAAGCCAGAGAGAGAGACACAGAGCAGAGAGAAAGACACCCCTCTGATGCATCGGACCCCCATCCGCCTTCCTATCACCTGTCCATACGTGCCCAGGTCTGAATGAAGAAATGAAAAGACTCCCTCCCTCCCAATCCCTCAATCTATAGTGGGTTTGGGGAAGGCGAATTGAGGGGGGGTGTACCCCACTTTTAAAATCCCTTCTCTCACTGAGATACATTAGAAAGTACCAAGTCAAATGACCCAGTGCCTTGTGCATAGTAAGCGCTTAATTGGTGTTTATTGAGACCCTTTTCTGTCCCCTGCCTTGTTCTTATGGTGTTAGGCAAAAACCTGGCCCTCTGGGGCCTCATTCTTCCCTCCTGTGAATCAGAGGACCATGGAAGGGGTTGGGCTACTAGCTGGTATGGGCCCTCCCTGCTCTGACTTAGGACAGGCCAGTGATTCGAAGTTCACTGAGACACCTTTCCTCCCTGGGCCTCTTCTTGTCACTAAACTCGAAAGGGATCAATTAAACAGTCTCTTAACTGGCTCTAATTTTCTGTGATCCCAGCCAATGCTGGGATGTGCTAGAGAAAAAGAAAATCAGAGCTGGTAAGGCCCTTAGAACAGGGAATGTCAGGGCTGGGAAGGGCCTGAAAACAGGGAATGTCAGGGCTGGGAGGGCCTTAGAACGGGATGTCAGAGCTGGGAGGGGCCTTAGAACACACTGTAGAAGGCGAGAACAGAGAGAGTTCAGAAATTGAACTGAATCCCTTTTTTCCAAGGAGGAAAGTAAGTCATAGAAGGAAAGAGCCATGTTGTAGGCCCCCCATCTTTAGTGACCTTTAGCTCCCACGTTGGGGCTTACTCCACGGGCAGCTAGTTGGGAGGCTGGCCCTTGGACATCATCCTGATCCCCCCCTTCCTTCACCCTGTCCCCACTCCTAGGCTCCTTCACCTGGGGCCTATACTTGAACTCTGGCCCACCCTCAGTGACTGTGCCAGTGGGGGGCACGGCACGGCTGCCTTGCGAACACAAACACGAGGAGGGCTTCACTGTCAACGTGACCTGGTGGCGAGTCATCATGGACAACTTCACATGGCCCAGGGTCCGGGTTGAGAAGCCCCTTCAACCCGACGGGATGCTGATTGTCCAGGACGTGAGCAAGAGTGATGGGGGCATGTATTTATGTCAGGTCTCTATGTTGAATGGTCCAACCTTGGAGTCCTGTGGCACCTACCTCAGGGTTCGAGGTAAGTCTCCCCAGACCTGCCCACTTCAGGCGCCCTGAAGTGACCTGTGGAGTCCAGGCTCTGTAGGAAACCAGGTTTGAGGGAATCGTTGGCAGGGAGTAATTTGCAAGGCCCCAAACTCTTTATAAAAGTGAGTTATTTTTAAAATTGTCATGTCCATCCTCACCTCTCATGGACATAGTTGTCCTAATTTCTCAGCCCTGTCCTTAGACTCAGGAGCTGGGGGATGTGAAACCCCCAAGGAGGGCAAGGAGACGGCAAAGGGCTTCAGATTTCCTTCTGGATAGAGGCTCCAGAGGCGGTCTGACTTAAAGTCCTGGTTTTCAGCTTCTCCTTCTGTAAAATGGGTTCAGTGAGGTCTATCCATCCGAATAATCTCTTGAGTCCTCACAATAACTGACTAGATGATGACCCCCTGACTTGGGAGTCTGAGGACTCCCTGAATCCTGAATCTCCTACTTACTCCCTGTGTGACCTTGGGTAAGTCACTTGAATTCTTTGGGCCTCTCAAGTTTCCTCATCTGTAACACGAAGGAGTTGGATCCCATGACCTCAGGGTCTTTCAGCACTGAATTTGTGATCCTGAACCTGGAGACTGTCATTATCCTTGCCCAGGGTCATATAGACCATGATCAGAGCGAGCTGTTCACATAATCTGGGGTTTTCTTGGCAGAGACACTGGTCTGGTTTGCCATTTCCTTCTCAGCTCATTTTCCAGATGAGAAAATTGAGGCAAACAGGGTGAAATGACTTGCCCAGGGTCATACAGCTAGTCAGTGTCTGAGGGACAGATTTGCACTCAGGAAGATAAGTCTTTAGGCCCAATGCTTGAACAATGCTAGACCACTTTCCCCCACTGCTGGGAAGAAAACAATGTACAAGCCCTAAAGAGTTAGGGGGGAGCTGGTGTGCAGCTGACCCTTTAGCTCTCTGCCCCCATCCTTGCCTCAGTGGCTACTGCCTTGGAAGACACAGGCAGACGGAGCTAGGACTGGGCCTGGGCGCTCCCAGTCCTGGCTGGCACAGGCAAGGCTGACGCCCTCAGTGATCTCTCCCTTCCTCTCCCCCACCATCCTCCCTCTCCTAGATCCAGTACCCAGACCCTTCTTGGACATGGGAGAAGGCACTAAGAACAGAATCATTACTGCCGAGGGCATCATTCTGCTTTTCTGTGCCGTGGTCCCTGGCACCCTCCTGCTCTTCAGGGTGAGGCTCCTTTGGGATCCCCTAGGCTCCCCTCCTTCCCCTTGGGGATCCAGACTTCTCACCACTACTTTTTCTTACCCCTTGGACCTTCCGTCCTGCTCTAGCGGACCTGATTCCCCCTTGCCCAAGCTGTCTGATTTCCCCCTCTATTCCCATTTCTAGTAGTCAGGAAGGCCTGCCTGAATCTAGTTAGCAGAGAATGGGAAACGAGGAAGGGGACAGGGCACTGCAGGCTGGGCAGTGTGTGGAGGGGGCGGTCAGAGGGGATGAGGGGAGGGGTGGTCAGAGGGATGGGGGAGGGGAGGTCAGAGGGGATGGGGACGGGGCCCTCTACGTCCTCTAGTGCGGTTCTTCAACTGAGTCCACATTTTCCAGATCAAATCCTTTTATGAAGGGGATTTGTTCTGTGAAGTTTGGATTCAGTCAACGGGCCTCGCCTGAGGACCTAGAGGGTCACGTGTGCCTTAGAGACCACAGGTTCTCCACCTCGGGTCTGGGCCCTCCCCACTTCTCTGGGTGATTTCTCCTCAGTCCCACATTCTTCTCCCCTTTAGAAGCGCTGGCAGAATGAGAGGTATGCTGTGGATCAGCTTGACTATTACGATGATGAGAACCTGTATGAGGTGAGGCCCCTTTAGGGCTGGAGAGACTGGGGAGGGAGGGCCCCAGGAGCCGTCTCCCACCTCCATCCCCTGAGGCTGACCTCCAGCTTCTCCCTTCTAGGGCCTGAACCTCGATGACTGTGCCATGTATGAGGACATCTCCCGGGGCCTGCAGGGGACCTACCAGGACGCCACCACTCTCAGGGTGGGAGACGTCCAGCTGGAGAAGCCATGAGGGCCCTGCTTGGTCCTGCTCAAAGTGCCCTCCCCCAAACTGCCCCCTTTCAGTCCCACTCTCAGTTTCTTAGGAGTGGGTTAGACTAGATGGTGTCTAAAGCCCTCCCAGCCTGACATCCCCTGTTCTGCTTCTTAGGTCTTTGACACATTCTCCCTCTCCCGTGCTGTGCTCCTTTCTCTATCCCCCTCATGCCTTGACTCCTGACCCTTCTTACTTTCTCCCCTGTGATTCAGGAGATGCCTGAAGCAGGACCCCTCCCCTCAAGCTTTGTCATGGCTACTAACAATAATAAATCTGTGGCCCACTGGGAAGGAAGGGACTCCATTCTTCATCAGGAGAGGTGGACTGATGGTCTGTGTGTGAAACACCTTGCCACAGGGAGCCAGGGGTCATGAAGCCTAACCGTCCCCACCTTAGAGATCCAAGCATCCCCATGCCCTAGCTCTGGATACCTTCGCTGCCTAGCCTCCACCCCTCTTCACCCAGCAACCCAGGTGTGTCTCCTCTTTTAGGGCCTGAGCCCCCAGTTCTTTGGAAACCCAGGTCTCTGGTGTTCCTCCCCAGCTGTAACTTAGTCTCCCCAAGCTGGGGAGTAAACAAGCCCATCCCCCTTCCCCTCTCTCAGCACCTGCTGCTCTACCCCTCCCTTGGGGGTGGAGGTGGGGAAGAAACAGGAAGTACCTCTGAGAAGGGGCAGAAGAGAGGTGATCAGAGATAGAAGGGAGATGGATCTCTGCCCTACTCGGGGACCCAGGCATCCTCATTCCCTTCAAGCATGCTTAAGCATCTCTTGTCCCAACCCACCTCATGCCTTATTTCTCTCCTAAGAAAGATGCTTATCTTCCAGGTACCATCACCTGTCTAGCTCTCAGTTCCCACCTCCAGTAAAATGAGATTTGGACTAAGTGGCTTCTAAGGGTCCTCGGGTGTGATGGCTGACTTCTCTGGTCCCTCAGCCCCAGGGGAACTAGGAGGGCCATACCTTCCCAGACACAACCCAAGTATAAATAGCTCACAGGTGATGGCAGATGATGAAAAGAGAAGACACAGAAGGGATATACTCTACATTCCAGAAGTTCATCTGGGGCAGTGGTTCTCAACCTTCCTAATGCCACGACCCTTTACTACTCTTACGTGGGCGTATCTGCATGTGGGCAGACCCGCCTGGAAATGGATAGAGGAGCGGTGTCTCAGTTCCTAAGACCATCTGAAATATGTGTTTTCCGATGGTCTTAGGTGACTCCTGTGAATGGGTCGTTCAACCCCCAAAGGGGCCACAACCCACAGGTTGTGAACTGCTGATGTAGAGGGTTTTGGAGTATACCATATGGATCCGTAGATGACTCTTCCCTTACCTAGCCCAGAAGAAATGGGTTTCTGTGCCCAGGGCTCTGGGCAAGCTGATCCCACATTTCCCTCAGCTATGCGGGAAGGGGGTTAGGGATCACTGCTGTAGGGCATTCTCTTTACCAAGGCATACAGATACCTTCTCTGTAACATAGAGGGCACGGTGTCTTTGTCCAACATCATACAGTCAGTATGTTAGAAACAGTACATGAACTGAGGTTGTTCTGACTTGGAGAAGATCTTCCCGTCCATTCTACTAAGGTGAGAAATCACTGAGCTGCAGAATGGGGAACTCAATTATCTGGAGGGATGGGGAGGATGGAAGGAGGGGTGAGACCTGGCATAAGGAATGAGACAAAGAGACCAAAAGACAGAAAAAGAGCAGACAAGACAAAAAGCAAGCTACCTAGAGACCAGCCAAGAGAAATACAGACACACAGGAAATGGCAGCTGAGACAGGACAAACGGAAAGTGAATCAGATCCCAAATATCAGAGTTGTCCCGGCTCTTCCTTCTCCCTCCCCTCAGTTGCCAAGTCTTGTTAATTCTACCTGCACCCTCTCTCACGTCACCAAACCCACACAGTTCAGCTCAGAACCTCACTGCCTCTTGCCCAGACTATTTTAATTACCTTTGAATTGATCTCTCTGCCTCCAGTCTCTTTTCTCACCAACTGATCCTTTGCATAGCTGCCAATTATTATCTAAGGCTCAGGAGTGACTGAATCAACTGCCTTGCTACCAGAACTTTGGGGCTTCCCTTTCCCTCTAGGATACAATACACACTCTGCTAAGAAGCTGAGCACTCTTCACAATCTGGCACCTTTCCTTTTCACACTTCTTCACATTTTTCCCTTCCACATAGTCTACCTTTTGGTCAAACAGGCCCTACTTACTCTTCTCATCTCCCACCTTAGCACATTAACACAGGCTAGCCTGAATGCCTGCCATGCCCCGTCTCTGTACCTGGGCCTCTCAGAAGCCTTCTCTTCTCTTAACACTCAAGAGGAGGGTGCCGCTTCCTCTGTGAGGCCCTCCTGAACCTCCCACTACCAAGTGATTTCATTTCCCTTAAATATATTTTAGAGCATTTGGGGTCTTTGTCTTTGAGTGCACTATTATTATTTGCGGGCAAATAATGATAGTAGAATGGAAGCTCCTAGAGGGCAGGGAATGTGCCTCCCTCCCTTCTTCTCTCTCTTTCTCTTCCTTCCTTCCCTTTCTCTTTCTTTCTTTCCCTCTTTCTTTCCTTCCTTCTTTCTTTCTTTCTTTCTTTTCTTCCTTTCTTTCTTTTCTTCCTTTCTTTCCCCAGGAATCCAGCACAGGGCCTTGCAAGTAATAGGAGCTTAATAAATGTTTGCTGAATTAAAATGAATTGAATACAGAAAAAGACAAAGCAAGTGACACAGAGGCAGGCAGAGAGATAGAGAGGAAAAAGCAGACAGAAAGGAAGGGACTCTGAGGGAGAGAATGAAAATGGAGGTAGAGATAGGGAGACAGAGAAAGAAACAGATGAGAGACACAGGAGAGAGAAGACAGATGCTGGACAGAGAAAGGTGTAAGAGACGTTCTTCAGTCCTGTCTGACTCTTTGTGACCCAGTTTGGGGACTTCTTGGCAGAGACACTGGATGGGTATGCCATTTCCTTTCCCAGTTCATTTTATAGATGAGGAAACGGAGGCAAACAGAGTTAAGTGACTTGTCCAGGGTCACACAGCTAGTAAGTGTGAGGCCGGATTTGAACTCATGAAGATGAGTTGGCCTGCCTCCAGGCCTGGCACTCTGTGCACTGTGGTGCCACCTGGCTGCCCACAGAACGATAAGAGATGATAGAGTCAGAGAGAGAAAGGGAGAGACAGGTAGACAGACGAGAAAGAGAAAGACAAAAGGGCCCTGAACAAGAGAGATAAGAGAGAGGGCACAGAGAAAGAGAGACGAGGGAGACGGGAAGGAAGAGAGGCTGGCAAGGGAGTGATGGGAGAGCGTGAGGAGACACAGAAAGGGGGACAGAGGCATCCAGCCAGGAGGGAGACAGAGAAGGTAGAGAGGCAGATGGTGAGACAGCGAGGGAGCCGGACTCCTAGGCAGGTGGATGACAGACAGACAGAGGAGGAAGGGAGGGGTAGAGAGAGGCAGACACATGCTGGGCAGACGAGCTCCACAGTGACCAAGGGGCAGAGAGACAAAGACAAGGAGGAATCTGGGTCGAGATTCTGGCGACTGGAGACTAGGCAAGCGAAGAGAGGAGGAGAGAGTCTGAGAGCTGGGGATGGAGGAAGAGAAGGGGCCGCTATGCACCTCTGGCTGGGCTGAGCCTCCCAGGGAGGAGGAGTTCGAAGGCACTGACAGAGAAGGGGAAGGAAGCGGAGGGGAGGAGGTGGATGTGGGGTGTGGGGGGACCCCTCCCAGTCAGGGCAGGAAGCAGGGAGGGGCAGGAGGGCCAGGGCCTCCGGAAAACCAGCCCAGCTCTGCTTCCTGCCCCGCCAGAGCCAGGAAACCCAAGCCGGGACCCAGGGCCCGGGATCCCTATATCCCCGTACCCCCAAGACCTTCGGGGTTCTCCCCAGCCTAACCCCAGGTACAGCTTTTCCCACCTCCTTCCTTTCTTTAGCACCCACTGGGCTATACTTCTGGAGTTCCCCCTGTTTAAAAGACCTGGGAAAGAAGGGTGGCTTAGGGGAGGACCAGGCAGGAAAAGGAGAGTGGGGGAGGCTAAGAGGAGGGCAGACTAGGAGGGATGAAGGAAGGACCAGGGAGGAGGAGGAGAAGGAGGAGGAGGAGGAGGAGGAGGAAGAGGAAGGGTGGCTAAAGGGAGGACCACCAAGCAGGGAGAGCTGAGAACAGAAGGACCAGAAGAGGGAAGAAGGGTAAGAGGGTGGCTAATGGGATGAAGGGAGGACTAGACAGGAGGAGGAGGAGGAGAGGTGGTTAATGGGAGGCCAGACAGGAAGGGATGAAGGAAGAGGCACCAGACTGGAGGAGGAGGGATGCCCAAGGAGAGGGTCAGCAGGCAGGGGGAGCTGAGGGAGAAGGACCAGACAGAAGGACTAGGGGAGAGAGGGGTAGTTACTGGGAGGCCAGGAAGGAAGGGATGAAGGGAAGACCAGACAGCAGGAGGAGGAGGAGGGGCAGCTAAGGGAGGACTACCAGGCAGAGGGAGCTGAGGGGGAGAACCAGGAGAGGGTGGGGAGAGGCAGGTAATGGGAGGCTGGACAGGAAGGGATGAAGGGAAGACCAGGGACGGGGAGCAGAGGGGCAGGATCAGGGAGGAGCATGGCCAGCCTGGCAGCGCTGAGTGGGAGGATCAGGGAGGGGGAGGAGGGGGAAGGTCAGGGAGGCGCAGGAGGGATGCTCAGGAGGAGGATCACCAGGCAGGGGGAGCAGAGAGGCAGGACCAGATAGGGGCATGGCCAGCCTGGCAGCGCCGAGCTGGAGGACCAGGGAGGGGCATGGCCAGCCTGGCAGCTCTGAGCGGGCTCAGGGGCTGAAGGACAGCGGCCCAGGCGGGAGTGAGGGGTGAGGGGCGAGGTGATGGGACAACGTTCTGGCCAGGGGGGGAATGGAGAAGAGGGGAAGCGGTGCTGCAGGAAAGGTGGCTGCTGGCTGGGGAGGAGAGGGGTGTCTCTGAACCAGGAGGTGGCAGGGACTGGGCAGGGCAGGGGCAGGCTGGTTGGGCAACACGCTAGCGCCTTGTTGTAGGGGGTGGCGGGGCGGGGCGGGGCGGGGCGGGGGAGTAGCTTCTTCCTCAAAGAGCAGTAGAGAGCGCGGAAGCGTCGGGTCCTCCGGGATGGCACGAGAGGCCTCATGTGTGTCCCTGGAGTAGTCGAGCTGTGGCAGCCTAGAGCGGCCCCAGGTGGCGGCGGGGGGAGCAGTGGAGTTGGGACTGAGGCGCTGACCGTGGGCGGGCTAGAGAGGGCCTGGCCGGGCCTCCGGGAGGAGTGGAGCTGCTGAGGAAGGGCTCCAGAGGGTGGCTAGAGCGGCTCCGCCGAGGGAGGGGGAGGAGGCTGGGGAGCCGGGGAGAGGGACCGACAGGACGAGTCGGCCGAGCAGGTGAGGGTGCCCCCCCCCCCAGCCCCACCCTTTAGGCACCGGCCTTCCATACCCCCACTCCGACCCTGTAGACGCCCCCCACCACACAGTTCCCTGGATCCTGAAGACGTGCCCCACCCCACACAGTCCCAGGACCCTCTAGACCCCCTTAGCCCGCTTGGTCTATGCAGACCCTTGGGCCTCATAGATGCCCTTGGACTCTGCAGACACTGACTCCCCGGCGCTCGCCGGACCCTCAGAGCTCCCTACCACAAGACTCCCTGAGCTCTGTAGTCACTGCCCCCACCCATCAGACCCTGAGCCCCTCCCCTCCTCCTGGAGACACCCCACCGCGAGGGCTGGGGGCGGGGGGAGCTGTAGACAGGCCCTGCCCCGTGCAAGCCTGGATCCGATGGACTCTCTATAATGCCTGTAGAGACACCCCCCCCCCCCCCGCCACGGGGGCTTAGTGGTGCCCCTAAGCAAGCCTTATCCTGTCCCCAGACCCGATGGACCCTCCCCCCACCCCCCACGTTGTATTCTACATGCAGACCCGGGATCTGATAGAGGCCCCCACCCTCTGTAATCACCCTCTGTAATCCATGTAGAAACCAGGACAACATAGACTCCATGAAATTTGCAGACCCCCTATCCTGGGGCATCCCTGGCACGTGGGCACTGGCCTACTCTGTGCAATCCCTGCTGTTGATGCCCACCCCATAGAGACATCCTGGACCTTGTAGGCTACCCACCCTGTGTAATCCAGGAAGACCGCGGCTTCCTCCCCTCCCCCAGTGCCCCTGGACTCCCGTCCTGTATATTTCATGTAGAGCTCCTAGCCTATGACTTAGGAGTGTAGCCCGCAGACCCAGCAGCGGGCCTCACCGTGCAGAGTTTATGTCCTCCCCTAGCCCATATATTGGGCAGCTGGGTGACCCAGTAGGTAGAGCGCTGACCCTATAGTCTGGAAGATCCGAGCTCAAATATGACCTTAGACGCCTTGAACAAGTCACTTAACCTCTGTCTGCCTTAATTTCCTCATCAGTAAAATGAATATAATAATAGCACTTTCCTTCCATGGTTGTTACAAAGATTCAATGAGGTAGTTGTGAAGCATTTAGCACAGTGCCTGGTGCTATGTAAATGTCAGTTGTTATTACTATTAATTTTATTACTGCTACTACTACTATTATACTACTGCTACCACCACTACTACCACCACTACTACTACTATTGTTACTACTACTACCACCATTACTGTTTACACCATTACAGTAATTACACCATTACTACTATTGTTACTACTACCGTTACTACTACTACCACTACCACCACCACTACTACTGTAGACCTTTTCCCATTCTGTAGCATCCCTGGTCCCCATCCCACATTGCAGAGACCCTCCCCCTGTTCTCTAAAGATGCACTAGGCTGTATAATCCATGTAACCCCCCTCAATCCTATGGATACCCCCACCATATAAATTCCTTTGACCCTATAGACACTCTAAGCTACATATTCCATATAAACCTCCCTCATGCTGTGGCATCCCTGGGCCCTGTAGACGTTGCTGCACCCCGCACCATGGAGAGCCTCCTTATCCTATAAATTCCTCCGCCCTGTAGACTGTCCCTGGTCCTTTTAGATTGGATTTTCCCGGACTCCATGGGCTTCCTCTTTCACCAATTCCTTGGACCCCATAGTTTTGTGGGATCTTTGTAGCCTCTTTTCTGCCCCTGCATTTCCCAAACCCTATAGATTCCCACCCTCTTGAATCCTGATGACCAGAGAAGTTTCAGGAAAACCTCCCCCCATAGATTTCCCCACCCTTTATGCTCCTCAGTCCCTCTAGACTCCAAACCCCCAGAACCCCCTGCCTACCCAAGAATCTTTTTTTTTTTTTGGAGGGCAGTTGGGGTTAAATGACTTGCCCAAGGTCACACGGCTAGCTTTGTGTGTGTGTGTGTGTGTTAAGTGTCTGAGGCCGGATTTGAACTCAGGTACTCCTGACTCCAGGGCCAGTGCTCTACTCACTGTACCACCTAGCCCCCCCTACCCAAGAATCTTGATCCCTGTACATTCCCCACTCTCCCACTCTGTCACCTCCCTGTCCCTAGAGCAGCATTTCTCAACCTGTGGGTCGCGACCCCTTTGGGGTCAAACGACCCTTTCACAGGGGTCGCCTAAGACCAACGGAAAACATATTTACAAATGTACAAACGTTTATGATGGGCTTAGGAACTGAGACATGGCTCCTCTATCTGCCTCCAGGTGGGTCAGCCCACATGCAGATACACTCACATACAAGTATTAAAGGGTCACGGCATTAGGAAGGTTGAGAACCACTGCCCGAGAGAGTCACAAAATTTCTGAGTTCATAACAATAGCACCAAAAGCCATTCTGTAGGGAGCCCCCTGCCCTTTAGAAACCTCTCTGCTTGCAGAAATCCTCAGCCTAGTGACAAGCCTCCATTATAATCTTCAACAAATTGTCCTTTCTGTCCTGTCAAGGATAAATGTTCTTTAAGTGAGTTCTGTGTGATAGCAAGACAAAGTCTACCAAGTCAGACCCATGAGGGCCCTGCGACCTTCTTGGGGGAAGGTCTAGGGGGTGCTCTCTGGAGGGGGGAGGGAAGGCTTCCCCAGGAGATGGCACCCGGAGGTGCCTCTGAGGAAGATAAGGATTCCCACAGGTGGAGCTGAGGGAGGAATGCATTCCAGGCTTAAGTAAATGAGCACAGTGGGTGATGGAATGTCGAGTTCTCGAAACAGCAAAGTGGACCAGTTTGTCTGGAATGTAGAACGCATGAAGGGAGGGAGACGAGACTCCAGAGAGGGGGACTCACAGCCAGGCTGTGGGTCCTGGGGAGCCACAGAAGTGTCCTGAGTAGGTGAATGGTCAGATCCCAGCCTTAGAAGGATTGCTTGCTTGATGCTAAGGTCAGGTGATTGGAGTTTGGAGGAGGAACAAGAGTTCCAGTTGGGGGCACGTTGAGTTTTTAATGCCTGTGGGCCCTTCATGTAGAGGTGAGGTGTGATTGGAGCTTGGGAGAGACTAGGACTGGGAGTCATTTAAAGGTGAGCATTGAGCCACAGGTATGGATGAGGCCACCCAGCCAGTCGGCAAAGGACAGAGCCTCAGGGGATGCCCACAGAGGACAGCAGGCCGGCTGAGTGTGGATGGGCGGGCAGGAAGGGCTTCAAGGGAGCAGGGCAGGTGGGTGGATCCAGGAGACGGGAAGTCCACACTGGAGACTTAGCGGGCAAGATTCTGGGGAACTTTGAAGAGAGCAGCTTCAGCCAAGAGATGCCGCCCTCCACTCCTGCGTCTGTGGCCCCCCACCCCCAGTCACTCAGAAACGGCCCCATCTGGGGCTTCAGTAGAAGATGCTCTGGATGACAAGAGTCCCCAGGGAGAGTCCTATCAGGGGCTCACTCCCCTGCTAAAATCTCCAAATCTGGCCCTAGAGACCCCCTCTGGAGGCCTGGGTCCTGGGGACTCGGTCTTTAATGTTTTGATAACTGGTCTCTTTTATAATCTTACACTTTTGAAAACATGGTTGTGAGAAGGGGCCCCTAGATGTCCACAGACCACCTGCTCAGGGGGTCTGGGATACACAGAAAGGCGAAGGACGCCTATTTATAGGATTCCCCTCTAATATTCCATCCCCTCAAATCCTCCAGATAAAAGATGGCACCTGTTCAGTGCTACGGCTGCCCCTGAGAACCAGTGCCTTAGAGAGCCGCCTGTGACTCCCACGGCTCTCCCTCTTCCCTAGACCGCTTCCTGCGAACCCCCTGCTCCTGTTGTAGACACTTCTGTCTCTACAAAGGATCCTTCTTTCTAGTAAGCCTGTGTTTGCTGTAAACTCTGGCCTCTCTTAGGACACTGTAGTCCCCTCTGTAGCACGGCCTCCTCTCCTGTACCAACCTTACCAGACCTCCAAAATCCCCCTGGCTCCTGGGCCTTTCAGAGTTGTCTAGCCTTGCTCCTCTTCTATAGATAAGGAAACAGTGGCTTGACTGCATCATGAAGGTAGCAGAGGCCAGCTCCTGGATTTGGGCCTCTGGCTCCAAAGCCTCTCCTCGCTCTGTTCTGTCATGCTGCCCCCAAGCTCCCCTCCTCTTTGGAGCCCCTCATTCCCCTCTTTTGGAGTTCTGGTCCCCAACAGAACTTGCTGGCCTCCTACAGGTCCCCTATCTATAGATAGACTTGCCCTACTTCCTGTAGACCCCTCACAACTTTCTTTCAGAGTTTAGGGACCCTGTTTTCCTTTGGGGTCTCTGTACAGAGCCCCATACTGGGAGGAAGTGGGCTTACTGGACAACCAGGCCGAGGCAGGAAGGTATTGGCTGGGGGGACTGAGATAGTGAGGTCTAGGTAAGGGGAGATCTCGGTTTGGCCTGAGGGGCCACTGGGTGGGAGGGAGAGAAGGACCAGTTTAGGGGCTGGGGTGGTGAAGAGAGAAGGCCCAGCTGCAGGGATGGGAAGTGAGAGGGAGAAGGCTGAGGTCCCCCCAACCCCCAGCAGTTGGGAGGAGGGCTTGGATGGAACCGGGGTAGGTCCCAGGCCATGCCAACTGTTAAAAATAGCTGCTTGGTCAGCCGTCCAAGGCCATCCTTCTCCGCCCCTTCCCTGGGGATGTGGGGCCTCCCCACCCCATCTCCCGCCCTCTCCTCCTCTGGGCTCTGCCCCCCCCCACACACACAGGGCCCACTTGTCTGTGATTAATGTTCTGATTAGACAGACTAATTAACACCACGAGGGAGGAGAGACAGAGACAGAGAGACTTGGGAGAGTGTGTGGGGGTGTGGGGCTCAGTGTGTTGGAGACAGAGACAGGCAGGCAGAGTCAGCCTGGGTGGGAAGGAGGAAAGGAGGAAAGGAGAGAGAGGCCCCGCCTTCGGCCCCAGGGCCAGCTTCTGGGGTCCACGGCCTGGAGCTCCGGGGTAGAGGATCCAGAAGTCTTGGGCATGGGGGTGGGGTTCCCCTTGGGGCGGGGGCTCATGGGTTTAGGGGCCCATGTGACTTCCTGTTTCAGGAAGCTGGCTGGTGGGTGAAGAAGGTGACATCCAGTCCCCAGCCCTGCTCCAATCAGGGCTACCCCCAAAACGTTGGCTCCTCTCCTCTGCCCAGAGGCTCCATCCCTTGTCCCTGCTCCTCTCATGGACTCAGGTGTCCAGGCTTCTCATCTCTGTACCCTTGGGGGCCCAGCATCCCAGCTGACCCCGCCCCCAGCTTGGCCAAGGCCCCAAGCTTCTGAAGGGCTCTTTGTGGGCTGGGACAGAGGCTCCATTGAGTGATGGGTGGATGAGGGGTGGCTCTGTTTACTCACCTCCCCACCTGGGCCAGGAATGTGTGAGTAACCCAGGCCGCTGGGCCTCCCAGCTCAGGCCCAGGGCCTCACTGTGACCGGGACTCTCCCCACAGCCTCAGCCCAGCATGGAGATGGAAGATGCAGCTCGAGGGGTGAGTCCCGCTGACGTAGGGAGGGTGGGGGTCAAGACCCTCTAGGAGGGGCAGCCCACGTCACCCCCCCTCCTTCTTCCAGGCCCCCGGCCTGACCCGGCCAGCTCCGGTCAGCATCATTGGTGCAGAAGATGAGGACTTTGAGAACGAGCTGGAGACGGTCAGTGGGTACCAGGACACTCAGCCCCTCACAGCCTGGTCTCTTCCTTCATCCCTGTCACGTGTGTCCCATAAGTGAATGTCAGGGCCAGGAGGGGACCTAGAACAGGGGATGTCAGGGTTAGAAAGGTCCGAGCTGTTTATGTTCCACATGGGGAACCTGAAAGCCAACCTAAGGTCCCTCTTAACTCCAGGTACTGGGTGAAGTAGTCACAGGTTCTCTGGGAGGCCAGAGAGTCCAGCCTTCACATTTGTGAGGGGCAGGGACCTGATCAGCCCCCTCCTAGCACCAGGGATGGAGCTGGGGCCCTTCCCCCAGGACTCTGGCCCGGGTGCCCAGGCTAGCAGCCTCTGTTCTTCCGTGTCTCCTTTCCCCAGCACCCCGAGGAGCGGAGCAGTGAGTTCCAGAGCTTGGAGCAGGTGAAGCGCCGTCCCGCCCACCTCATGGCCCTCCTGCATCATGTGTCTCTTCAATTTGAGCCGGGACCCCTGGTGAGGCCTGGGCTTGGGGCTCAGCAGTTTGGGAAGAGCCTGGAGGGTCGGGCCTAGAGCTAGGGCACACAGCCTAGTTGGGGATCTCGAAGGCAGAGACCACAGAGGCCAGGAGGGATCCAGAATCAGAGAATACCTTAGTGGAGAGATCCAGAAGCAGGCCTGGAGGAGGTGTGTGTGTGCGTGTGCGTGTGCATGTGCGTGTGTGTGGTGTGTGTGTGTGTGTGTGCATGTGTGTGGTGTGTGTGTGTGGTATGTGTGCGTGTGTGTGGTGTGTGCGTGCGTGCGCGCGTGTGTGTGTGTGGTGTGTGTGTGCGTGTGTGGTGTGTGTGTGTGTGTGTGTCTAGAACCAGATTCTGTATGACCTGTGCTCGTGTACCACCTGGATGGGGGCCTCTGACATCCAGAGCCTGTTTCTGTCTGGAGGCTAGAACCTGGCTTTGGCGTGGAATAGGGAGCCTTAACTTGGAGTCCGTGAACTTCTACACCAACCTCATCTTCCTCCCTCCCTGTGGTTCCGTGGAACTTTTTTTGAGTCTCTGCATTTGGGGGGGGGTGCATTTCAAAGCACGACTGAGGACTCTGGCCCAGCTGCCCAAGGGCAGGACAGGGTGCCGACTCTGGAGATCTAGAAAGTGTCAGCCCAGCCTGCAGGAGGGTCCCCTAGGCTGAGGGCCCCCAGAACCTGCATCTCAGCCCCAAGCAATTCTAGAATGGGGAGAGCCTGGTGGGCAGAGAGGGAGCCCAGGGGGCCCCAGGGCAGAGCTGGGGACTCTGGGGGTAGAGGTCTTGGGGGAGGTAGATGCTGGGGGCAGGAGATGATGGTGACCTCTGCTCTCCCCCCCCTCCTGCCCCCAAGCTGTGCTGTCTCCACGCTGATATGCTGGCCACACTGGGCCCTAAGGAGGCCAAGAAAGGCTTTCTGGATTTCTACCACAACTTCCTAGAGAAGACAGCGGTGAGGAAGCCCCCTTCCCCTTCCCTGTTCCCCAGGCTCCCCTCCCCCTCTTCCTGCCCATTCCTACCCCTCATGAGGCTTCTCCTCCGGGCAGGTCCTGCGCGTGCCCGTGCCACAGTCAGTGTCCTTTGAGCTTGGTAAGTCACAGCAGGGTCCTTGGGAGGGAGGAGCCCAGCCCCACTCCCTGTGACCGCCATGCTCACCATGGCCATCCCAACAGACCGAACGCGCCCAGAACTGCTTCCCGAGGAGACCCAGAGGCGATTCCTGCAGGAGGTGGTCCAGGCCCAGCAGAGCGCTGTCTCCCGTCAGCTCGAGGACTTCCGGTCCAAGAGGCTCATGGGCATGACCCCCGGGGAGCCAGACTTGTCCCAGCTGGAAGCCTGGGCTACCCGGGACCGGGTCAGCTTCGAGGGCAGGGAACGCCTCCTGGCAGAAAGGTTCCTGAACCGCCTGGAGGACATACAGTGAGTGATCCTGGGTCCCCTTTCCCTCTCCTGCCCTCTGGGGCCAGGAGCCTTTTCTACCTTCCTGGGGGGATAGGGCGGGCTGCCCCCTCTACCTCCTCTGGCTTTCCATGGGTGGGGGTGGGGGGCTTATCCAATGGAAGGGCTAGTCAAGAAGCCTGCTGACCAGCCTTTCCTGACCCTCTCCCCACAGCCCGACCATCTCTACGGATGAGGAAAAGAGGTGATGCCTGGGATGGGGGGAAGTGGGGGTCAGGACCTCTGGGGCTTGTGGGGAGGGGGCTGAGGGTGAGGCTGGGTGGGCAGGAGCCTGGCTCACTGCTTCCTTGCCCCCAGTGTGGCGATAGTGAATGCCATCAGCGCCTACATGCGCTACCTCGGCGTTCGGACCAAGAGCAGCGAAAAGAAGGCCCGAGGAAACTTCTTCCGGAAAAAGGTGCCTCCTTCCTCTGCTTCCCCCGAGGCCCACCCAGAGGGACTGGGGAGGGAGGAGGCTGCTGACTGCTCTCACCACCATTCCCTCACAGATGCCTGGGAACCGCCGCACGGATGACCCCCACAAGAGCAAGAAGGGGATCATTGGCATCCTGGATGCAGCCCGATGGAACCGGGGAGAGGCACAGGGTGAGTCCTGGCCCTGCCCCCTCAGATTCTCTTATTGATCCCCCTCAGGCCCTGCCCCCCCAGATCCTCCCTCACCCCCCTCAGACCCTGCCCCCCAGATCCTCTCTCCCTCATGCCCTGCCCCCCAGATCCTCCCCCCATCCCCTTCAAGCCCTGACCCCTCAGATCATCCCCCCACCCCCTCAAGCCCTACCCCCCAATCTTTCCCCCAGCCCCCTTCAGGGCCTGACCCCCCTAGATCCTCCACCCCCCGGCCCTGTCCCCATTTATGGTGGGAATGTCCCCACCCCCATGCCTCTTCACGGCTCCTCTTGTTTATTTCAGCTCCCGACTCCCGACACCCTAAAGCCGAGACTGATGGTACAGCTCTAATTTTGGGATCCCCTGCCCTTGGGGTCTGAGGGAGGCCAGGGAGGGGCTTCACATTCCTAGTTCCCAAGGGGGGTGTCAGGTGGCCCTCATGCTGGCCCCTCCCCACCCACAGGTGAGAAACTAGGGCTTCCTGAGCGGAAGGTCAGCCATGTGACTGTCCCAAGGGGGATCGTTGGGCCCCCTGGGCCGGATGCCCCTGGTGTCACTGTGCATCCCCCTCCAGGTGAAAGCCCAGACAAGGAGCCAGGTGAGAAAAAGGGGTCCTTGCCCCCAAATAGCTGTTTCTGGGCCAGGGGGAGGGACACAGATGGCATCCTCCTGTGGCAGGGAGTGGCTGTGATTCTCACCAGTTCATGATTCAGAGAACTCCAGACAGGGTCTAGCTCCCAGGAACCCCCAGTTCTAGGACTTCTGGCCTGTGGGTCCCCTCTTCGAGCCATCATTCATTGTAAGATCCCAAGGGTACCCATGTGTGAGATCTCAGGGTCTCTGGTCCTCCAGGTGCCAGCCTCCTCCAGGGCTGGGGGAGGTCCCCAGAGAAGCAGGTGCCATGACCCCAAATTGGAAACAAGGGGACTGTCATGCAAGGGGATCTCTGGCTACAACCTCCCTCCAGATTTTTTGTGTGGGGAGGGGAGAGGCCAAGCCCTTCCTGTGGCTCAGGGTCCTTTCCATCTGCCCTCTCTCCTTCCACACCCTGGGCTGTCCTCACAGTGGCCCCACTCCTAGTGGGGCTCTCCCAGCTGCCTCCAGACTAACTCCAGTGCTGCTTTCTGCCCCCAGCATAGTTCCACCTGCCCTGGGCCTCAGAGACTCTCAGCTAGCCTGGGTTAGGGATCTCTTCTTCCCCCCACTACAACATCATTATTGGACTTGGGGAGGGGGTGCCCCATTGGTATCCATCGCTGAGGGGGGCTATGAATGCTGATGTCCTGGGCATAGGCTGGGCATACCTGGGACCCAAAGCAGGCTGGAAGGCCGGCTCCCTTCATTCCCAAAGGAACCAGATGTCTTCTCTCTCCCCAGGTACTGATCCACCCTCAGAAGTGGGGGACCCACCCCCCCAAGGCCCATCAAACTCAGAGTCCCCCGTCCTCCCAGAGAGCAATACGGAGGAGGGGGCAGACACAGAAAGGTAGGAAGGGGGCCAGGGATGAGCAGGAGTTCGGGTGGGGGCTGGGAGAGGGCTGAATGTTTGGGGAGGGAAGAAGGGTGCTGTCCTGCCTGCCTGCCTGCCTGCCTGCCCACTAGCCTGCCCCTTCCCCTCTCCACTGCTCCCTCCCAGCACCATCCCACCCCCACCTCCCATTCTCCCCCTTGATGGAGAAGCATGTTCATGTCCCAGTTCACCCACTCACCAGCTCTCTGACCTTAAGCAGGTCATGGCCCCTCAGGGCTTTGGTTGCTGCTGCTTTAACCTGAGGGGTCTGAGGACCCTCCTAGCTTTGACTCACTGTGTGTGTCAGCTCTTTCTGAGCCCTCCTGTGTGCCTAGGCCAGAGGCCAGAGGCAGTGGGTTCTCAGAGAGCTAGGACGGTGGGGGGTGGGCTCAGAGCCTGAGCATGGGGAGGACTGGCGGGGACGGAATCCTCCACAGGCTCAGTGGAACGCCACCCGGGGCTTCTGGGAGCCAGACCTCAGAGGGTGGGGATGGTCCCAGCCGGTGTGGGCTTGGGCTAGACCTGGCCTGACACACAGCCCTGGCCAAGGTGTCTCCCGGTGCTGCTGGATGCCCTTGGATCCCATGGACTCAGGTTCCCCTTCCAGCCTTCTGTGGTTCTCTCCTGGGCTGTATGACCTTGGGCCAGTGCCCTCCCCTCTCTGGGTCTCAGATGTCCCGTATGTCAAAGAATGAGGTTGGATCAGATGACCTCTAAGCGTTCCCCCTTTTGTCTTTTCCTCTCTCTTCTCCCTCCTCCTCTCTCTTCTTCCTCTCTATTCTTCCTCCTCTCTCTTCTCCCACTCCTCCTCTCCTCCCCCTCCTCTCTTCTCCCTTCTCCCCCTCTCTTCTCCCTCTTCCCCTCTCCTCTCTTTCCTCCTCCCCTCTTCTTCCCCCCACTTCCCTTCTCCCCCTCTCTTTTGCTTCCCCCCATCCCCTTCTCTTCTTCTTCTCTCTCCCTTTCACCACACTCAGCTCCTGCCTCCCTACAGTGTTACCCCCACCTTGCTACATGCTGTCCCGGGGGCCTCGCCCCCCTCATGGTTGGGGGGGACGGGCACTGCCCCCAGCCCGTCCTCGTGCTGCTGCTTTGGGAGACCTGGGGGGTGGGGCCCACCTAGGGCACCTCTGATCCTGAACCTGCTCTCTCCCCAGAAAGTGGAAGAGGTGGGTGCCTGGTTCCTGGGGCAGGGGAAGGGGGCTATCCCTCTCCCCCATGTCTTCCCAGCCTCCTTCCCCCTCCCTATGCACCGCCCCACCTACCTACCTTTGAGGGGGGATCAGACCCTTGGGAACAGCTAAGTATCCAATGCCCTTCTCAGGCTCTCTGAAGCCTGCCCCATGCCGTGCTCCCCTTTCTCCTCAGAAATGCGGGGTGGGGCACCTTCTGGACTCCATTGTAACCCAGGGTGGGACTTGGGCTCCCACTTCCTCTCCTCCCCTCAGGTCCCTCCCTCCCTCCATCCCCCTTCAGGCTCCCAGAGCCCCTTATGGCCTCTACCCCTTCCCCAGCCTCCCCCAACTCAGGAGCATGGCATGGAGTGCTGACTTGGTCTTTTCCCTGTTGCATGTTCTTCCTCCTGGATCCCTGTCCTGTCTCCCCCCTCATCTCTGTCCCCCTGCCTTGATTTCTCTCCTTACCTCTTCCCCTTGCCTGATGTCCATTCCCATTCTTTGGTCCCTGGCCTTGGTCTCTGACCTCATCTCTGCCTTCCTGCGGTCCCTGTCCTGGTCTCTCTCTCCCCTTGGTCTCTCTCCCCCTGGTCTGTCTCCCCTCGGTCTCTCTTCCCCTGGTCTCTGTCTCCCCTTGGTCTCTCTCCCCCTGGTCTGTCTCCTCTGTTTCTGTCCTGGTCTCTGTCTCTCCATGGTCTCTGTCTCACCTTGGTCTCTGTCTCCCCTTGGTCTCTCTTCCCCTGGTCTCTGTCTCCCCTTGGTCTCTGTCTCCCCTTGGTCTCTGTCTCCTCTTGGTCTCTCTCCCCCTGGTCTGTCTCCCCTCGGTCTCTGTCCTGGTCTCTGTCTCCGCTTCATCTGTCTCCCTGGTCTCTGTCTCCCGTTGGTCTCTCTCCCCCTGGTTTGTCTCCCCTCGGTCTCTGTCCTGGTCTCTGTCTCCCCATGATCTCTGTCTCCCCATGGTCTCTGTCTCTGCTTGGTCTCTCTTCCCCTGGTCTCTGTCTCCCCTTGGTCTTTCTTCCCCTGTCTGTATCCCCTCGGTTTCCATCTTCCCTCGGTTTCTGTTTCCCCTTCTGTTTCGGTTCTCTGTCTCCCCTCGGACTCTGTCCTGGTCGTCTTGGTCTCCCCACCCCTATTTTGGTATCTCTCACTCACGTGGGGCCCAGATTGTCTGGGAGACTGGGGCGCTCCGAGAGCCTCCGGGTGACCGACCGGCGCCGGCCATCCAGGGGAAGCCTTGGGGCCAAGGGCCGAGCAGGGGGCCGCTCCCGAAGTGATGTGGACACAGACCCTGGCTCTGCCACGGCGGCCCTTGGCTCCGCCCGACATGCCACGTAGGTCACCCTTTCCTTGACCTCCCCTCACCCTCAGGACAAGCAGGCAGCCTGGGGACTGCTGTGGCAGGGTAGTGGGGTGGGGACAAGGCTTAGAGTGGGGGGCTAGATGCCCAGGGTGCCAAGCTAAGGGGTTCAGAGGGGCCTGAACACCAGGGTCCCTCACAGCTGTCTGTCTCATAGCCCCGAGCCAGGGGAGGAGGGGGAGCCAGGCCGAGTGGGGCTTGGGCTTGAGCTGGAGCCCGAGGAGCCGCCGGGCTGGCGGGAGCTGGTCCCCCCTGACACCCTGAGCGGGATGCCCAAGAACCAGGTGAAGAGACAAGAGGTGATCAGTGGTGAGTGCCAGCTCCTACCCTCCTTCCCCTCCCAACCCGTCTAGTCCGTGGGGGTCACCATCTGGCCCTGACCCCCGACAGCCTCTTGGTGAGACCGTCTCCCGTAGAGCCTCAGGACCCCCCCCCCCCTGGCCTTTCCCCCATCTATTAGGAGTCTGCCTCCCACCCCCAGCACTCTTATGGGAAGCTCCAGTGCCTCCTGATGGTCTCTGTCCTTCATCTTCAGGCTCTGCCTGCATCTCTCCCCTCCCAGGCCTTCCGGGCCCTCGGGCTCCTTCTTTCTCCCCCTCCTCCACCCCTGCCAGACTGGCTCCTCACTGCAGGCTCCAGAGCCAGTCACCGGCCATTCTGCTTTGCCAAACACAAGGAGATTCCCTCCACCTTTGTCTTCCACTCTTTGACCCGTTGACCACTTTGTCCTTTCTCGGGCTTCCCCTCTCTCCCATCTGGCCACTCCCGGGTCCTCCCTGTGGCCAGGCCTTCCCGTCTTCCCTCGCTGACTCCCCAGGTTTATTCCCAGAGCCCCAGCCCCATCATGCCCACTGACCTCCCTGGCACTTCAATCAGATGTCCAGTGGGTGGCTCAAGTCCAGTGTGTCCCCTCAGACCTCTCTTTGCCCCCGCCTACCTCCTCCTGCTCCAGGCATCTCTGGGACTCCCCAAGAGCCAGGGCTCTCAGGCTTATCTCCCTCCTACTGCAGGGACGCGCAGCTGCCCACAGTGGGCCGCATTTCTCACGTCCTTCCCTGGGCTACGCCCCTCATCACCTTACCCTGGACTGATGCAGTGGCCTCCTAACTGGCCTCCCTGCCTCATAGCCACCCCGCACCCCTCAGCCCCCATCCTCCCACACAAAACATCTTTACTGCCCCTCCCCACCTCCTGTGCATGTACGACATAATGCACACAGTGCAGCAGGTATGTACATGCCTGTGGTTGTCATTCCTCTGATGGACTGTAAGCCCCTCGAGGGCAGGAGCTGTTTCACTGTTACCTTCTTCAGGCCGGTCTAGCCCAGAGCCCAGCAGGTAGAGGTACCTGCTGATGGCCCATTTGGCCACTGGTGGATTCATTGCCAAGGGTGCTGGGTGGCAGTAGAGAGAATGCTGGGTCTGAGACCGGGAAGACTTGTTCCTTCCCAGCTGTGTGACCTTGGACTAGTCACTTAACCCTGTTTGCCTCAGTTTCTCCTGCAAAATGAGCCAGAGAAAGACACGGCCAACCCCTCCCGTATCTTTGCCAAGAAAATCCCAAATAGTATCAGAGAGCGGGATGCCGTGAACAACTAAAGAGCACGATGTAGTGCCTACTATGCGCCCAGCGTTGCACTGAGCATTTCATCATTCTCGTTGATGATTATTATTAATAATAATTATTATAATGCAAGGCAGGGAAACCCCAGGAGGGGTTCTGAAGAGTCAGACGTGCCTGGAACTTGGCTGAGCTGAGCTCTTGGCCTCCCCAACGCCCTGCTTGAGCCCCCTGCCCTTTCCACCCCGGGCAGGACAGGTGCCTGGCCGTGACCTCCGCCTCTCCCTCTCCGGCTAGAGCTGCTGGTGACCGAGGCTGCCCACGTGCGGATGCTTCGGGTGTTACATGACCTCTTCTACCAGCCCATGGCCGAGGGGGGCTTCTTCACCATGGACGAGCTCCAGAACATCTTCCCCAGCCTAGACGAGCTGATTGACGTGCACTGTGAGGAGGCTCCTTCTCCTGCTTCCCCCCCTCCCTCTCCAAGCAGGCGCCCCTCTCACGCTTTGCACTTCCTTTCCTTTCTCCTTGGAGTAAGGCAATGAGCACAGTGTCCCGAATGCCTCCTCTCACGTCCCCCCTCTCAGTAGTGTCTCTAACCCGGAGTCTGCCCCACCCCCCAACAAGCTCGCCGCCCCACCCCTGGGTATTTTGGGAGAAGACTCTGGGCTTTGTGCCAGAAACCTCCCTGTACTGCCCCAGCTCTGTTCCTGGAAAGCCTGATGAAGCTCCGGCAGGAGAGTGGCTACGTCATCGAGGAGATTGGGGATGTGCTGCTTGCCAGGGTGAGTGGGGTGCCCAGCTCCCACCGGCTCAGCAGCTGGGATGCCCACTGAGGGACCCAGGTGTCCTGATTCCTCTACATTCTGCCAGCCCACTGAGGGACCCAGGTGTCCCAGTATTCTGAGCTGTGCTCCCCTCCTTAACCACTCAGGGATCAGGTGTCTTCATTCCCAGCCCCTGCCCCTTCCTTAACCCAAACATCCTAATGACCTGTTCCCGGTCCTTGCCCCCTCCCCAGTCACTCAAGATTCAACTCTCAGTCCCCCCAGAAACCCTTTCCCCTGCCCAGCTCTGTGAGGAGACTCTGAAGGGAGGCATCATGTGCACACCCCTCTCCCCAATGATCTCCCCACAGTTCGACGGCCCTGAGGGCTCCTGGTTCCAGAAGATCTCCTCTCGATTCTGTAGCCGTCAGTCCTTTGCGCTGGAGCAGCTCAAGGCCAAGCAGAGAAAGGAGCCGAGATTCTGCACTTTTGTGCAGGTGGGGTCCAGGGGCCTGGGTCCCTGAGGAGGCGGAGGCTGGGGTCAGGACACCTGGGTCCCTGAGGTCACCCCTCTGCCTTTGCCCCCAGGAAGCAGAGAGCAGACCCCGATGTCGGCGGCTACAGCTCAAGGACATGATCCCCACGGAGATGCAGCGACTCACGAAATACCCTCTGCTTCTGCAGAGCATCTGGCAGAACACGGGTGAGCATGTGTGTGGGCAAGAGCACAGCAGGGAGCTGGGGAAGGGAGGGAGTGGGGAGATGAGGGAGGGGGAGCATTGGGAGGGGAGGGAGCAGGGAGGGGAGCACAGAGAAGGGAGGGAGTTGGGGAGCAGGGAGAAGGAAAGGGGGGAGCAGGGGGGAGCAGGGAGATGGGAGAGAGCAGGGCCTGCCTCCATTGATCTGGAGAGAGGAACATGGCAGTGGGTTAGGAGGGGACAGAGTCCTGACTTCCAGAACCCAAAGGTGGCTCCTGAGTGAGGAGCCCTCCCTCCCTGGGTCTTTGTTCAGAAGAGGAAACTGGCTCAGGGAAGGTGGCAGGATCTTGCTCTGGTCGTGGTGTAGCCAAAACTCTGGGTGGCATCAGTTGCTGTGTGATGCCTCGGTTTCTCTGCAGTAAAATGGGCTGTGGCCAGCTTTCTAAAGGGGCTGCCATGGTGCTGGTCAGAGGGAGGGTGCCCACTCAGGGCCTTCCAGCTCTTCTTGACACATCCCTGCCCTGTTCCCCTAGAGGAGCCTAAGGAGAAGGCAAAGGTGGAGCAGGCTGCTGAGTGCTGTAAGGAGATTCTGCATCATGTGAACCAATCTGTGAGAGACATGGAGGATCTTCTGGTGAGGGAACAAGAGAGCTGGGGGGAGAGATGGGGGAAGAGCTGGGGGAGGGGAGGAAGAAGCCGGGTGCAGGGGGCATCGGGCCAGACTGTGCCTGTGTCTGCAGCGGCTCAAGGACTACCAGCGCCGTCTGGACCTGTCCCACCTGCGGCAGAGCAGTGACCCCATGCTGAGTGAGTTCAAGGTGGGTCTTCCCCTCGTCCCTGCCCTGCCTCTCCCTGAACACCCCTCCGGTTCAGTCCGGCCCATTTTTGAGGGGCTGCCCTGTGGCTTTCCCCATTCCCCCCATCCCTTCCACCATGACCTTGGACACGTTCCCTGCACCAGAACCTGGACATCACCAAGAAGAAGCTGGTGCACGAAGGGCCTCTGACTTGGAGAGTGACCAAGGACAAATCTGTGGGTGAGTGGGGACCAGGGAGTGGGGGAGGGGGAGAGGAGCCCTGCAGGCCCTGATCCGCCCCCCCCACCTCCCAGAGGTACATGTGCTCCTGCTGGACGACCTCCTGCTCTTGCTGCAACGCCAGGACGAGAAGCTGCTGCTCAAGTCCCACAGCCGGACTCTGACCCCAACCCCGGACGGCAAGACCATGCTGCGGCCAGTGCTGCGCCTCACCTCTGCCATGACCCGTGAGGTGGCCACTGGTAAGCTGGGGCAGGGCTGGGTGAAGGGACCCAGGCTGAGGGCGTGTGTGTGAGTGTGTGTAAGCATATGTGTAAGCATGTGTGTGACTGTGAGTGTGTGAGCACATGTGTGAGAGCATGTTTGTGTAAGCATATGTATGTGTGGGCATGTGTGTGCATTTGTGTGTGTATGTGTGCATAGGTATGTATGAGCATGTGTGTGAGCATGTGTGTGCATGTGTATGTTTTCTGTGATAGGGAGGGGCCAGAGGGAAGGGGGCAGGGAAGCAGTGGGGTGGCCAAGAACTTCAGGCCCTTGCCCTGAGGGTGGCCCAGCAGGAGCAGCCCAGGCTGACCTCGACCCCCTGCACAGACCACAGGGCTTTCTATGTCATCTTTACCTGGGACCAGGAGGCGCATATCTATGAACTGGTGGCTCAGACAGTGTCGGAGAGAAAGCAGTGAGCTCGGGTGCTGGGGTGGAGGGAGCCTTCCGCCCCCCTGGGGTGGTTCCCTGGCCTCTGGGAGAGGGCCCCAACAGCCTGGCCTGGGGCAAGAGCAGGGAGCTGCTTGTGGCCCTCAACTGCCCTCCCCCTCTGCTCTGTCCTAGATGGTGCACCCTCATCACCGACACCGCGGGGTCCCTGAAGGTCCCCGCCCCGCCCGGGCGGCCGAAGTCACGCCCAAGCCCCATCGGGTGAGAAGTCTCCCCCCTTTCCCGGCTGCACTCCTCCCTCCCGTACTGTGTCCCCCTCCCCTACTCCGCCCACTCCCCTTTCCCCACCCTTTCAGTGTTTTTCCATCTCTTCCCATGCTGGGTATCCTTCCCCTCAGTGCTCGGGAGCCCCTAATCAGCATTTCTGAGAACGGAAGCAGCAGCCGAGAGACCCCTCAGGCTGAAGGTAAAGGAGACCCTGGGGTGTGGGGGTGGCCCGGCTGGGGCCAGAGGGGTGGCCCCTTGAGCTGGTTCCCTGCCTGCAACAGGCCGCTGTGATCGCATCCTGACTGACCTGCTACCCTTCTGCCGGTACCCCGAGGGGCAGCTCGCAGCCTCTGCCCTCCGAGAAGGTAAGGGTGGGGCCCCTGCCCGGATCACTGCAGATCCTGACCTCTGTCCAGCCCGCTGTCCCCATGTCCCTATGTCCCTGTGTCCTGGATCCCGGCCCCATGTTCCTGACCTGCTTTCTCTCTGCCTCTCAGTCCTTTCCCTTAAGCAAATGCTGCTCCCAGCAGATGAGGAGAATGGGCCTGGGCCAGCCCCCGAGGGTGAGGGGGCATCAGGGGCTGCCCAGACCCAGGAGCTGCGGGACAGGCTGCTGACCTTGGAAGACACCCTCAAGCGACTGGAGGTGAGCCAAGGTCAGGGGCAGCTGGAGGGGGGGAGCGTCAGGGAGGCTTCCCCTCACGAAGCTCCCCTCCTCTGTCCTCAGGAAGTGGAGGAAGGATTCTGTCGGTTCCTCATCTCCCAGCTCAAAGGGGCAGCGCCCAGCCAGGCTGGCTGCTCCTGAGCCCACGTGGGGCATGGGAGGTGGGGCCACGGCCCCGGGGGGCCAGGACTTGGAAGCAGCTCCTTAAGGGAACAAGGCTGGGGAGCCCTCACCACGCCCTCCTGCACACCCAGGCCCTGTCATAGGGAGGACCAGGAAGGGGGGAGGGGGAGATGTCAGACACTGCCCCCAGCGGATCTGCCACTGGTGAGGAGGCAGGGCGGGCGGGGCCCCTGCTCCCCCTCCCCAGCCCCTTGGGGGACCTCAGGGCTTCATTCCACTTCCTCTTCACTGATGGCACGTCAGTATTTTGCCCTCCCTTCCCCCCCCCTTCTCCAGTGCCTTACCTGTTATGCATCGTTTTTATATTCTGAGGTTTATTTTTAATATATATATATATATATATATATGGATGGATGGGTGGATGGATTGTGTGTTGGATCTGCTGCTTACAAGCCGTGTGACCTTGGACAGCTCCCTTCCCGGCTTTGGGCCTCTGTTTTCTCATGTGGGGAATGGGGAAGGATCTCACTGGCACTACCAGGTGTCTGTCTGTCTGTCTCCATTCATCCCACCCTGCCTGAGCCTGGATTCCTTGAAGGTGGAGCCAGCCCCGCCTTTGACAAGACGGGTCACTGAGGCCCCAGGTTCCTCACCCAGGGAGGGCTGGCCACTAAAGGCCTCTGTAGCACGCCTCCTTTTCTTACCTGGGGTCCTTGGTGTTAAGTGGGGGGAGCCTGGTCCAAGGCCAGGCTTGGCCCACCTCCAGCTCTGGCAGTATGCCCTCAGGCCTCACCGGACCCTCTTTACCTTCCCCCCCAGTAACACATGACTCCAATCCTCATCCCAGGATGGTTTTTTTTTTTTCTCCCTTTTTATTTTTGTAATAAACTCTTCCTTTGGAGGGGTAGGGGGCGGGGCGGATTTATTGCTCTGAGCCCCCCCGGCCCCGGGGCTGGGGGTGGGCAAGAAGGAGGCTTCTCCTTCATAACACAAGCACATCACGCACTAGGTTGGGGAGGGGGGCTCACAAACACATCTGGGAAATGGGGGCAACACCATATTGCACTTTGGAAGGGGGTGAGCACAGCTGGGAACTCCTGGGACTGGGGGAGAGGACACTCCCTTCCCGGGGTCAGAGAGGGGAGCTTGTGGGCTTGAGAACCAGAAGGGGCCTTTGAGAAGAGCACCATCTCCTTCAGCCCCACCCCCAGTATACACCGGCACTGGCTAGAGCCTTCCTGGCAGCCAGGACTCCTCTGAACCTTTGGACACAAAGCCCAATGACCATTGCACCTGGTGCCCCCCAGAGGCCAAGCGAAGGGCAACACTTGGTCCCCTCCCTGGGTCGGAGGGGAGGGAAGGAGATGGACCCCCTGGGGTTCAGGACTGAGGTCCCTGCTGGTCTAGGAGAGGAGCACGGTGTTCCTTTTTGTGGAGGGAAACTACCTTTTCCACCCTGCTTGGGTGGGCTGGGGTGAGTGGAAGGAAGAGACCATGTTCTCCAACTTAGTCTTGGGTGTGGGGGGAGAGGGCAAAGAGGAGGGACTGAGAGTTGGAAAGGGCCTTGAAGGTCACTGAGGTCAACCTACCCACCCATTTTGCAGATGAGAAAACAGGCCAGATAGGGGAAAGGATAGGTTCTAAGCCTGGGCCCAAGTCCCTTTCCTGCCCTGGGCTGGAGAGAGAGGGCACCCCTGGGGTTAGGACTCAAGACCAGCTTGGAGAGAAGGATTCCTTCTGGTCCCTGTCCCCTTCTGAATGGGACAGACGGACAATATGTGGGGCAGCTCCCTGGGATTTGGAGAGGACAACTGGTCTATTCCTTAGCCCTGGGAAGGGGGGTGGTGTGAGCTTTGGGGGAGACCCTGGCCCCCCTTGGGGGAAGGAGGCAGGGTTCCCAGTGTCTCTAGTTCCCTGTCCCCTCAGCTCCCGGCCCCACCTCGGCTCCCCTGACTCTCAAGGGGCCCTGGAGCACCATCATCACCCTCACTGTCCGAGCTGCAGCCACTGACATCGGTCACCTCTAGCTCAGAGTCACTTTCTTCTTTGGGCCCCAGAGAGGGAACTTCAGGGACCCCTGTTCCAGGCAGAGTCAGACGGGCACCTGGGGCCAAGCTTGTGCGCTGGGATCCAGGTCCATCGCCAGTGGGTCCGGCCAGGAGGGGTGTTGTAGCAGGGCCCCCTCCCCCAGGCCCTGTGGGCAGCTGGCCCAAGGATCCCGCCAGGGGGTTGGGGTAGAAATGCGGAGGATACAGGGAGGCAGGCAGCTTGGGGAAGGGACTCGCTAGGTAGGGGTTAAAGTTCCAGGGATAGTCAGGAAAGGTGCGACCGTAGGGGCTCAGGAGGGCAGGGGGTTTCGAATAGCCAGTAGTACCTGGTTGGGAAGGAGAATGGAGGGTCAAGTTCAGGTGGTCCCCCCACCTCACCCCTCCGAGCATTTCTCCTACCTTGGGCAGGATGAACTCTGCTCTCAGTACCAAACTTTCCCCTCTCCAACACCTCCCTCCCTCAGTCCCCCAAGTCTCACCGGAGCCCAGGAAGGGAAATGGCCCATCCAGCCGGAGTTTGTCTGTGTCTGGGGCAGACAGGTGTTGGGCAAACAGAGGTGTCCTGCTTCCTGGGTCCAGGCGTGGGGTGGAGAACAGGGTCTGTAATGTCTAGGGGTGGTGCAGAAGTGAGGACTGAGCTTTCCCCTTTATGCTTCAAGGACCCAGGTGTCCTGATTCCCCTCAGATATCCTGATTCCCAATCCTTCAGGAACCCAAACATCTGAATTCCCTAATTTTCAAGGACCCAAGACCCTCCCCACTCCCCACCTGAACCTAACTTCCTTAGGCATCCAGGCATCCTGAAGAGCTCTCTCTAGTTCCTGGAGGATTCTCCAACCCCACTAAGCAGGGACCCTCATCCCGGAAGGCCAGTTTTCTTCTGTGGCTCTGTAGCCCTCCCAGGGACACAGATGTTCTGCCCCCCAGCTCCCTTTGGGGTTCAGCAATCCTGCTGCCCCAGCCCTCGCCCCTTCTGGATTCACAGGGGTCCTAATTCTCCGTGAGGCTGGCTCACCTCAGGAGTAAGGGGAGGGCCATCGGGCCCCGCTGCCCCTCCAAAGGGCCCAGGGGCGAGCAGCAGAGGGGCCGCGGCCATGTCCAGCAGGGGGTAATTGACCAGCACGACTTTGCTGAAGTTGAACTTGTAAGTGAATCTCTTGCCTTTCGTCTTGTGAAGGATACGTTTGTTATAGTAATAACTGTGGAGGGAAGCAACACATCTCACCTGTGCCCCCAACTGCTCTGTGGGATGAAGGGGCTACCCTGCAGGAGTCAACCCCATTCCCCAGATGAGGAAACAGACTCAGAGAGGATGAGAGAAGGGTCATAGATGGAGAACCAGAAGGGCCCTCAGAGACCATCTAGTTCAACGCCCTCCTTTTTACAGATGAGGAAGCTGAGGCCAGGGCGGTTAAGTGTCACACAGTGAATGGCAGAGCTAGTATTTGGACTTGGCACTGTATCACAGAATGAGTGGGAAAGGGGAGAATTCTGGACTGGGGATAGATTTCGGAATAAGAATCCTGAAGCTCCACTCCCCTGGGACCCAGGTATCCCGACCTCTTATCCTCCAACTTCTCTGGCAATCCCTATCCCCTCAGCTCCTTGCCTCCCCCCTCCCCCAGGGACTTAGGCATTCTGGATCCTCCCCCTCTTGTACGCTCCCCCCAGGGACCCAGGTACTCCCCTCTCAGGGTCCCAAACATCCTAAATCCCTGAACTTCAGAGGACTCATGCATCCTGATCTCCCCAGCTCCATCCATGTGAGACCTGAGTTTCTTTGTTTTTTTAACCCCTACAACACCCATCCTTCCTCTCAGTGATTCTGGCACCCTGGCTCACCGCAGGGCCCGGCTCAGCTTGTCGTAGTTCATGTGGGGCTTGCACTTTCGGATGCCCCACAGCCGTGCCACCTCATCAGGGTCCTTGATGACAAATTCACCGTAGTCCCCCTGCCATGCGATGACACCCTGGTATTCTTCCTTTTGTAGTAGCTCCAAGATGAAATGCCACAACTGGATCTGCCGAGAGCCTGGGGAGGACTCGGGCTTGTAGGCCCAGTCTGGGAAGGCAAAGCCTGTGAGAGGGAAGGAGGAGAAGGTGGGAAGAGGGCAGGAGTCAGGACAGAGGAGCTTAGCATCCTGTTTCTCCTGGAGGCATCCAAATTCCCCAACTCCCTCCCACTTGGGGACACAGGCATCCCCATCTCCTAACCTCCCACTCAATCAATTTCCCTTGATTCCCCAACATCCTCCCTCTTGAAGATGCAGAAGTCCTGCTCCTCCAACCTCCTTGGGTACCCAGGTGTCTTGATCCCTCATCCTCCTCCCCGTTGGAGTCCCAGGATGTCTGAGCCCCAGCCCTGAGGTGGACAAAGGCATAGGGAATCCCTGGCATCTCATGGCCTCAGATTGTGATGACTTTATGGACCATGGAGTAGGACTGGAATTAGGGGAAGGGGGCCTGCCTGTACTTCCCCTCATCTCCCACACGGGGCCTTTGGTTCAGGCAGTCACCAGTGGAGACTTTGTATGACACTGGCCTTGAATGCCTGTGCATACGCCTCCACTAGGATCTGCCAGATCTGTGTCCCATCTTGCCATCCCAGATCACTTGCCAGTTCTGCCCCATCTGCCTAGAGTGGGAACCTTTGAGTGAGAAACGAAGGGGTCGACAAGGAATATGCAGTTAAACCTTTGGCCTCTCTCCACTCTCTAGTCCTGTCTGCCCAAACATACTGATGCAACCCAACACACAGACATACAGATACAAGGGAACACACACACACACATACTCAGTTACCCTCACAGACCTGCGCTGGTCACCCCCACCCCACCACACACACTGACACAGGACTGCTCTTAAAAGGAGGTGCCCGTGGTCTCACACTGTCACACTCACACATGCATGCTCTCTACTGGCTTCTCCCCTTCAGAATAATTGGGGGTGCATGAAAGGGAATCTCAAGAAAAATGCAAAGGGAACCTTTCTTAATTGCCAGTTTGGAGACATTCAGCTTATCTCCCCCCAACCCAGTTATCGATTTCCTTATCTCCCATCTCCTAATCTCTCCCTCTCTCAATCCCACATTGCCCCAATGCCTCTATCTCCCAGTCCCCTCTAATCTCCCAATTCTCCGATCTCCAATCAGGCCCATCTCCCAGTCCTCACCTTACATTATCCCCTCTCCGCCTTGCAATTTTTCCTGGACCATTCTTCTATCTCTCGGGTTCCCATACCCTCCAGTTCCCATCATCCCCATCTTCCAAACCCCTATCGGTTCCTGCTCCCTTGAATGCTAACCCTCACCCCTGGCCACCACCAAAACTTTGGGGTCTTTGAGGGAAGTTTGTCCCCCAAGTTTTTCATTTGAGAGGGAAATGTGAATACTCTTCCTTAAGAGAAGGCAGTGACGGAAAAAAGATACAGGGACAGAGAAACAGAAGTAGGAGGGAGAGAGAGAGAGAGAGGGAGGGAGGGAGGGAAGGAGGGCGGGAGGGAGGAAGGGAAGGAGGGCGGGAGGGAGGAAGGGAGAGGGAGGGAGGGAGGGAGGCCAGGGCAGTATAAAGAAGGAATGACAGAGAAAGAGTAGACATACAGAAACAGCGATAGAACTATGTAAAGACTGACAGGTAGCGAGGGGCCAAAGGCGCCGAGTCTCGGAGAGGCGGCAGAGTAGCAGAGAGAAAAGGGGAGGGGGCCATCGGTGCTGGGGGAGGGCCGGGAGAATTACCCGGAGTCCAGAGTGCCGGCACCGGCGGGGTGAAGAGCAGATCCGAGACGCAGTTACAGTCCATGTCTGGAGCGCTGCGGAGAGGCCAGGGAGCCAGAGATAGGGAGACAGAATTAGAAACAGAGAGAGAGAGAGAGAGAGAAAGGGGTGAGGCGAGGCGGTACATGGGCCCGAGGACCCTTCCCCCACCCTCGCTGGTCCCTGTGCCCAGACTCCCCCAGTCTCCTCCGGTCTCCTCCTTAGTCCCTGCCCCGGGTTCCTGCATCGTCAAACGTCTCCCTCCCACCTCTCAGGGCCCCAGATTCTGGCTTTCGGTGGCTCGCCCCGCCGGCTCTCCCCCAGCTTCCCTCCTTCCCCATAGCTAAAACCACAGCTCCCCTCACATCCTCCGTCCGCTCTGGGCTCAGGAAGCCCTGTCTAGTTCTGGCTCTGTTGCTATCTCTGGTTCTCTCTCTGGCTGTAACTCTTTCTCTGTCTCTGCCTTATGTCTCTGTCTCTGCAGGTAACTGTCTCTATCTTCTCTGTCTCCTTCGGGGCTGTCATGACTGCTTCTTTCACCGTCTTCTAAGTCCGTGTGTTGATGACTATTTTCATCCCCCTACCCCACCTCCAGCTAGTGCACACACAGACGCATCACATTCATACGAACATGCACACACACCAGATTCTCCCAGACACCCCCACACCTAGAGATACCTCACACACAGTCTCAGACACTCAGGACACCCTTACACAGTCATCCCATCCACTATTACTGGCTTCAGTGCTAAACCCTTCACTTTTCACTCAGTCTATCTTCCCCATCCCCAGTCTCCCCAGTACTCTCCACTTGCCCCAAATCTTTTCCCATAGCCCTCCGTTTCTCCACCTCTCTGAATTTTCCCCTGCTACCCATATCTCCCATCTTCATCTGTCTCTCTCCGTCTCATGTCTTTCCCTTTGTGCCTCTGCAAACAGTCCCTCAGCACCTAGACTTGTCTATTTTTCCTCCCCTTCCTCTACTACCCGGCTCCCTCCATCTCTCCCCCAGCTCCCTGCATGGTATTCCTCTATATCTCCAACTCCCCCCACCTCTATCTTTTTGCATCTGTTCCCAATCTCCCTCCTCTATCTCTTATCTCCTTCCATCTTTTCTCTATTTGTTTCTCCCTGGCTTTCCCCCATCTTTTCCTCCTCTCTCCCCATCTCTTCCTCCTCTCTCCCCATCTCTCCTCCAGTTCTCCCCATCTCTTTCTCTTCTCTCCCCCATCTTTCCCCATTTCTCTCATCTCTCCCCCTCTTTCATCTCTCCCTCTCTCGTCCACTTCTCCCCCGTCTTTCCTTCATCTCTCCCCATCTCTCTTGCTTTCCCCCATCTCTCTCCTTGTCCCCCCCCCTCTCACCCCCCGGCTCC
>CM053596.1:13090319-13108095 GCA_028646575.1 Pseudocheirus occidentalis | reverse complement strand
TCCCCCACTCCCTTCCTCCCCCAGCCCCACCACTCACTTCCCCATTCAGCCCCACCACTACCCCTCCACCTCAAGTACAGCCATTCCTCCCAGACTCCTGGCCTGACTGGTTTCACCACTTATGGTCCTATTTTTCTCATCCCTCCAGCATCGCCAGCCCCCATAATCTTCCCACACTGCTTCTGGATGTGCTCTTGGCCCATTTCACTGCCTCAGTTATTGCTCCACACTCAAGACCTCCTTAGCCCTGTTCCTAATTCTAGTCCCTTGGTCACATTTCAGCCCCTTCCCACCTCCATCCTCTTGATCTTTCTTCCCAAGCTAAAACAAATGACCCTGGGGGATCCTATCACTCCTAGTGCTCAGCCCCTGCCCCCACTAACTTCAACCTCAGGCCATCCTATTCCTCATTCTTCAATGCCCCCCGCCTTTCTCCCAGACACAGCTACACTGCCTCTTTCCCTTGGCAGTCCTCACCCCAGCCCCCACTACCTCCACATTCCCTCCTGGACACATAATTCGACTCCCAAGCTCAGCTCCATTGCCCCAAAATCTTGCCTCTGCCCCAAGTCAGCTCACACTGCCTCATGACATTCTTCCTGGATGAATAACTCAGCTCCCAACCTTAGCCTCATTGCTCCAAGTTCTTGCCCTCTGAGATACGCTATGTTAAAATTCACCCAGAGTAAGAGAATTCAGTGGGATAAATCTGGCCCCAGCACTCCCTGCATGCCTCTGCTCCTTTCCCTGAGACCCATCAGTCCCCATCCCAGGACAAACACCCAGTGTCCTCCCCTACATCCTTCCTTGATCCAACCTAGGTGTACTCCCAGCCCCATTGACCATACCTCAGCTTCTGTCCCCCAATACATGTGTCTCCATTCAGCTAGAGTGACAGGAAGTATGGCCCCATCCTCCCTAGGATCCCACACCTCTGTTCCACACCACATCCTCCAGCATCCCCTGTTCCCATCTTCCAATTCCTCTTATACACATGGCCCAACCTGGCTTCATTGCCCATGAGCCCCATCTCTGTACCCTCCCCTGCTCCATATCTGACTGCCTTCTCAGATAGCTTAGACCATCTGGCCCCATCATCCATGGGCTCTCTCTACATTCCTACCAGCCTCCACTTTGGACTGGCTCCCAATATCTCTCCCATTTCCAGTGGCCCCTGCTTCATGACCGTTTGGTGTCTATAGACTTGAATTCTAAACCCAGCAAGGTAACCTGTGTGACTGCAAACAAGTGACAACCTTTCTAGGCCTCAGTTTCCTCATTAGATGACCTCCAGCTCACATTCCATCCCCCTATCTATGAGCCTCTGATCCCTTTTTGCACCACTGATCAGTCCCAACTTCTGCCCTTCCCTCCCTCCTCCAATTACCCACTGGCCCCTGACATCTAACCCAAACATACAGCCCAGCTAAGTCCCCCTACTTGAGCCTTTTTTGGTCTCCACTTTCAGATCCAGGACCTAGCCAGGCCCTCTTGGCCTCACAGCATGCTGCCTACCCCCTTCATATCTCCCTGGGTCCTTGTTGCCCATGGTCCTTGCCCCTCCCCCACCAACTGTAGGTCTTCCTAGTCCCATTAACCTGTGCACTGAAAACCCATCCAAACACTCATCCCAGCCTGGCCTCACTGCCTCTTGTTGCTGGCCAGCACACTCAGGACATCTCCCTCAAACCCAAGGCCTTTTATCTGTTTGACATTCCCCAGAGTGGTACCAGTGGGAAAAATGCTGGATCTGGGGTCGGGGACCATGGGTTTGAATCTCAGCTCTGCCACTTACTCCATGTGTAACTTGGGGTCCTTCAGCAGCCTTCTGCCAGAATTTCCTCATCTATAAAATGGGAGCCTAAATCCATATGATCATATCATATGGTTTCCAACTCTGTCCATCCTCTCTTCTCTAGAGATTCCTTGTTAATTTTGTTTGGTCTGTCCTCCCTTGGAAAAAGGGATGGGGGCTCATAGAATCACAGTCAAGTGGATAAAATCAGGGATGGGGTACCTAGGAAAGGGATAACAGAAAGAGTGTGTGCTAGAGCCTTTAGAGCTAGAACCCCAACCTCATTTTACAGAGGGGGAAATAGATCCAGAGAAGGGAAGGAACTTGCCCAAGGTCTTAGGGCATCAACCACAAAGTAAAGATTTGAACTCAGGTCCTTAGGTTCTAAATCCAGCGATCTTGCCAGGAAACCAGAACCCTCACTGTCTCAGCCTGATGCTCCTCTTGGACACCTTTGCGCCTTCTGTTTCTCTCTGTTTCCATCAGGCTGTCCCTCACTGATTGTCCATTTGTCTGTCTGACACTCCCCAAAGTCATCTCACTGTCTGTCTCCCCACCCTCATCTTGGGAGTCATTACTCTGTCTGTCTTGTCACTTGTGGGGACCCTCCAATCTGTCTAGATTTCTCCTGGGGCCTCCTTTTGTCTGACTTCCCACATGCCAGGTTTCATTCTTTATGGGGATCCCCCCATATGGCCCTTTCTGTCCTACCCAAATTCCCTTATTCATTCAATACTTATCCCTATTCCTTCCTCTCACCCTGCCTCCTCAAGCCCCCTTACTTTCCCTCTTTGTTCTCCAGTCTGTACCTAAGTCTCCCACAGAAAGTCAGAGCCCAGCCTCCTATCTTTCCCTCCCTCTCTCCCTCTCTTTCCCCCCTCCCCTCTTTCTTTTTCTCTCTCCCTGTCTATCTCCTCTTTCTCTGTCTCTGTCTCTCCCTGTCTCTCTCTGTCTCCTTTCCTTCCTTCCTTCCTTTTTCTTTTTTCTTTTTCTTCTTTCTTTCTTCCTTTCTTTCTTTTTTTCTTTCTTTCTTTCTTTCTTTCTTTCTTTCTTTCTTTCTTTCTTTCTTTCTTTCTTTCTTTCTTTCTTTCTTTCTTTCTTTCTCTGTCTCTGTGTCTTTCTCTGTCTCTCTCCCTCTCTCCCTTTTGGCCATCTTCCTTTTTGTTCCTTCTGTAATAATCCTCTCCTCCTCTTTTCCTCTCCCCACCTACTTTATCTTTCCTTTATTTTTCCTTGTATAACCAGCCCTGAGAGGGATTACACCCCTCCCAATGGATTTGAGTGTATATGTATGATTGTGTGTCTGTGACTGTGCATCAGTGTTCCTGAGTTTATCTGTACATGAATGTGTGAGTCAGTGGTATTCCTCTTGTGTGTGTATGCACACATGTGTGTATGTGTGTGTGTGTGTGTACATAGATTTGAGACTTCTGAAGACAGATCTGAAGAAGATGAAGAAAACTTGGGTCCCTGAGGGAGTTCAAGGTGTATTCACTTGCCCACCTCTCTATCTACCACTTCTACCTATTACATGCAGGATGCCAGTGGTGGGTGGGAAGGTAGTTTAGATCAAGGGCTGTCCTAGGGGACAGGAATTCAATACAATGTGGGATTATAGGATGAAGAGGAGTGTGTGGGGGAGGGTAATAATCTTCACCTTGAGGTAGTCTGAGAATGATTGTAATCCTAACTGGGAGAAGAGAGAAGGATCTTCTCTGGAGTGATACAACTTTAAATGAGGGTTACACTTACTCTAAGAAACCTCAGTCATATCTTTAGGGGTGTGTGTGTACCCCCAAAGTGTTCGGTTCATCCTAAGGTGTGTTATCTAAAGCCTAGAGGGTATATGCATTTAGAGAGTTCGAGCTACAGTCTAATAGGCATGTTGTAGTTGTTGTTCCGCCCCCCTTCCCTGGGGGTGTCATCTACAATCCTGTATACATAATTGCCAACCTAAGTGTTACTTGGTTGTTACTAACAGTCTAATAAGTTATATTTATTCTATGAACACTTTAAATTGTCCATTGGGTGTTGTGTCCAGCTGAGGGGTGTTAGCTACAACCCAGTGGGTGTTATACCTCCCCTGGGGGCGTAATCTACAGTCTAATGGGCTATATTTATTCTGTGAGTGTTATAAACAGTCCAGTGGGTGTTAGCTTCATCCTAAGGGGTGTTAGCTACAGTCCAGTAGGTTATATTGATCCTGAGGGTGTTATATACAGTTTAGTGAGCTGTATATACAGCTGGGTGTTATATCTATCCCAAGGGGTCCAGTGGTTCCGGTGCGATATCCATCCAGAGGCTGTTGCATACGGCCTAATAGATTTTCCTAACTCTCAGGTGGTGTCATCTACAGTCTAATGGGTTCTGTGTCTGTTCTGAGTGGGTGATAGCTACAGTCCAGGGTACAGGAAGGCCATCCTGGGGTGATAAGCCTGACCCTGTGACTGACATCTTTTGAGGATCTGATATGACCTCTCAAGTGTTGTTTCATGATTCTTGTAAACACCCCTGATGCATTCATCTCATCCCAGGAGCGTCTTCTGGACCTATTTGGGGTGTGAGACCTCCTTCTGAGAGGACAGAGGTACAAGAGACTGGGGGAGAAGGGATTGGGAGAAGGAAAGGGGATGTAATGGGGTGACAGGGGCAAGGAACAAAGGGCAGAAAGGAGGGGAAGGGAAGAGAGGGCGCAAGACTGGAGGAGACAGGAGAGGAGAGGAGAGTGAAAAGAGGCAAGAGGAAAAGGAGGAGAGAGAAGGTACAGGAGAGGCAGAAGCCTGGCCCGGCCAGCCTGGGCTGTGGGCGCAGGCGGGCGCGGGCGGGGAGGGCTGCTGGCCCGGCCAGGCGGCAGCTCCGGAGGCGGCGAGGGCCGGTCGATATTTAATTGTTCTTTCAGTGGGAGCGGAGCCGGCATCGGGGCTGGGGGCCGGTCCCTGTCACTACGTGTGTGAGGGTGAGAGTGTGTGCGTGCGTGTGTGGCCGCGGGCCCCGGGAGTGTGTGCGTGTCCTCGGCTCCCGGACCGACTGCCTCAGTGCGTGCGTGTGTGAGTGAGTGCCTGTGTCCCTGGGTGAGATTGTGTGGGTCTGTATGTATGCATGTGTGTGTTCTCCTGTGTGTCTGGGTGAAAGGCAGAGAGATTGTCGAGGGAGACTCTTTATGGGGTCAGGACCAGTTGTGAACGTACGTGTATCTGTGTGTTTATTTCTGTGTGTTTCGTGTTTCAGGGTGTCCCTGTGTGGATCAGTGTGACTGGACGTGCATCCGGGAGTCCGGGTGTGGGACTAGATATCTGTAGCCCTGAGTCTGGGTGTGCTGCCAGGTGTCTGCGCATGCAGGGGTCCGTGTGACCAGGGGTCTGGGTGTGCGGCCAAGTGTCTGTACACGCAGGGATCCGTGTGACCAGGGGTCCGCGTGTGTCTGCGTCTGGCTGTGTGGTCAGGGGTCTGGCTGTGCCCAGGGGTCTCGGTGTTTGTCGGGTACTGTGCGCAGGGGTCGGCACGCCAGAGTGTAGTCGAGTGGGTGGGTGTGGGCGCCCTCCCCGGAGCCTCCCCGGCCTGGCTCGGCCCCCCCTCCCCATTCTCCACGCCGGCCCAGGGATCGAACCTTATTTAGAGTCGCGATTCGACATCTGTTTTCAAATTTGATCAGCTCTGAACTTTATTTTCCGAGTTTGAGCAAAATTATATTCCATCGATCGGCTCCGTCCCCGGCCGGGCCGCTCCCCCCCCAGCCCCCCTCCCCCGCCGCTGCCGCCTCCTCCCCTCCCTCCTCCTCCTCCTCCTCCTCGTCCTCCTCCTCCTTCTCCTCCTACTTCGCTCCCCTCCCTTCCTCCTCCCTCCTTCCCCAGCCGCTGCCGCTGCCTCCATATAGCTGCGGCCCCGGAGCCGAGCGGCCGCCGAGCCGCCGCGGGCCGCCCCAGCCCAGGCAGCGCAGCACGGGCGGGCTGGCAGGCGACGAGCCCGAGCCAGAGCCCCAGCCCGAGCTCGAGGAGGCGGAGACAGCGGAGGGGCCCCGAGAGTCCGCCCCCGGCCCGGCCCCCCATCCCGGCCAGCCCCAGAACTCCTGCTTCTCCCCCTCTTTCTCTCCCTGTCTCTCTGTCTCTGTCTTTCTCTGTGTGTCTCTCTCTGCCCCTCTCCTCCTCCCCGGGTGCTTCTGTGTCTCTTTCTGACTCTCAGCATCTCTGTCTCTCTGTCTCTGTCTCTGTCTCAATCTCCTTCTGTCTCCCTGTGTCTGTGTGTCTGCCTTTTTCTGTCTCCGTCTTTCTGTCGGTGTGTCTGTCTCTCTGTTTCTCTCACCCCCCCCCCTTCTCTTTCATTCTCTCCGTGTCCCGCTCCCTCCCTCCCTCTCTCCCTCCTCCCTCAGGCATCGACAGGGAGCCATGACCGCTGGACCCAAACTTTAGACGCTCCCTACTAGCTCGTCTGGCCCTGCCAACTCCCCAGAGATCCGGAGCCCCGGAAAGTGAGTAGAGGGGGCAGGGTATGGGTAGATTGAGCTGGGGGATCAGGTCCCTGGCCCAGGACTTCGGGTCTTTGGGGTGCAGGGTGGGTGAATGGGGGACTGAGGGATGTTTCCAAATGAGAGTTGCAGAGACTGAGCAACACCGAGGGGAGACAGAAACACTGAGGGGACCCAGAAGACTGAGGGATGGGGTATATGGGAGACTAAGAAACAGAGTAGAGACCTAGAGACAGAGAGGAGACAGACACAGCAGGAGATAGTTATAGTGAAAGAAGGGGAAACTGAGGACAGACAGGGATAGAGTAGAGGGAGACTAGGGACAAAGTGGAAAAGACAGAGAAAGATGTGTACAGTAACAAAAACAGAAACTGAGGGACTCTGGTCCCCTACTCTGATAGGGGGACACTGAGAGACAAAGAAAATGGGAAACTGAGGAACATATAGAGAGATAGAAAGTAGGGACAGAGCAGGAGAAAGGGAGACAGGAACAGGGGGAGGGAATGAGGGCCACAGAGAAGAGCCGGAGAGACAGAGGAATACAGGCAGACTAAGGGACATGGAAGGGAGACTGAGGTGTGGGCAATTCTTAAATACAGATATGGAGATGACAGGGCTAAGAAATACAGTGAGAAGGCACTGAGGCAGAGGTTAGAGAGAAAGTCATGGGGATCAGAGATAATGGGGTGTCAGGGCTGAGAGAGGTGAGAGATAACGGAGGTGAGATAAATGGGGTGTCAGAGGTAAGGGGATCAGACAGAGGCAGACATAAGGGGGTCAGAGATAAGAGAGGACTAATGACATGGGGGTCAGAGATGGTGGAGGCAGACCTAAGGAGGCATGAGAGAAAAGACAAGGCCAGTGACCTGGAGTTAGAGATCATAGGATAATAGATCTGGAGGTGGAAAGGACTTCAGAGGCCTTCTACTCCAACTGCTCATTTTATAGGGGAGGATTCCAAGGGAAAGGGAGGGTCAATGACTTGCCCAAGGTCACACAGGAGTAAAAGGCAGTGGGGAGAGGAGTCTCAAAGATACAGGTATCAGAGTCATGGAGGTGAAATAAGAAAAAATAGACCAGAGGTGCGAAAGGTTTGAGGATCAAAGGTAAGGGGATTATACGGAGACTGATGGGTCTCTGATTCAAGATTGGGAGATGCAGGGCTTAGGGCCCCAAGATCTATGGAATCTAGAACAATTCGAATAGACCAAGGCTCATAGGGACTGGGGAGAGAGCGAATGAATGAGGGGATAGGGCCCACTGAGGCAGGGAATCCACCACTGCTTTGTGACTCTGTGTGTGTGTGTGTGTGTGTGTGTGTGTGTGTGTGTGTCTGAGGCTTGGTCTCTATGAGTCTGAGCATATCTGTGTATGTGTGAATCTGTCTCTGTATGGTGTGTGTGTGTATGTGTGTGTGTGTGTGTGTGTGTGAGAGAGAGAGAGAGAGAGAGAGAGAGAGAGAGGGAGAGAGAGAGAGAGAGAGAGAGAGAGAGAGAGAGAGAGAGAGAGAGCTGTTTTTTCTCCAGCTCCATCCCTGTCTCTACCACTGCTCCTAAAGACCCTAAGGCCAATGGAGAGCTCCATCTGCCTAAAGCTTGGGCAGAGAAGGCACTTTCCCCACTTTCTATATTGTCTCTCAGTATTGGTCTCTGTCTGTGTGCTTGCTCTTTAATTCTCTGTGAGTCTCAGAGTCTTACCTGTTGGCCTCCTTTTCCCTGCTCTTCTCCAGGTCTATGTTTCCTCAACTCTTGGCATTTCTTTCTCTCCATGTCTCTCAGGGTATCTCTGTCTCTCCCCATCTTTATCTCCCTTGACATAGTCACTATGACTCCCAGTTCTCTGTCTCTCCTCACTGCTGGTGTCTCCACCTGCCTGTTCCTTTGGTCGCTGTCTCTCCCTTGTCCTCCTGTGTCTCAGTTTTCTTGTCTCTCTTCATCTCTCTTCTCCTGTCTCTCTCTGTCATCTCTTCTATGGGTTTCTGTCCCCCTACATCCCTGTCTCATTTTCTTCATGATTTCATATTCAGCCTTCCTTCTCTGTGCCTCAGTCTCCCTCTTTATGTGTCTAGAGTATCACTGTCTCTCCCAGTGGCTGTCTCTCTTCTTGTGTCTCTGGCTGTCTCCCTCTTCATGTTTCCAGTCTCTCTGTCTTGGCCTCTCTGTCTCTCTGTGTCTCTGTTCTTGTCTCTTTGCATCCCTCTTTCTGGGGGTCTCTGCCTCCCTCCCTGTTTCTATGTCTTCATCTCCCTCTATCTCTCACTGTCTCGGTCTCCCTCTGTCTCTCCTTGAGTCTCTGGCTTCCTCCTTCTCTGTATCTCTCTGTCTCTGCTTGTGTCTCCCGATGTCTCTGGCTCCGTGTCTCCTCCCGCCGGTTTCCGCTTAGATTAAGCCGGGGACCTAATTCCAGGGCCAGGATCGAATTTTCTGGCAACAAAGGGAAATAGCGAATCGATCGGTCGCTCCGGAGATTAAGAGACAAGCGGCGCGCGGATCCATCATAGCTAAACGGCCCCCCCGCCCCCGCCCCCGCCCGGCCCGGCCCGGCCCCCTCCCCCCTGGGCGCCCAGACGCGCTCAGCATCGCAAACAGCCCGACTGGCCCGGAGTCCGCCCGCAGCCCAGCAGAGGAGCCGCAGAGGGGAGCTGGGGCCGGGGACAGCAGGACCCCTAGTCACACCCCTCCCTCCCACAGTCTTCCCCCCAAAACCTGGCCCCTGCCTTGCTGGCTCTCGGCTGCAAACTCTACTTGTCCCCCCCAAACCCTAAGGCAAGCAGCATTTGGCCTCCATATCTTCCCTCACAACAGTCTTCTCATACCTTTCCTCTCACCTCGCAGCCCCTGTATCTCCACATACCCTTGGCCCCTCAGTAACGCTTGCCCCGCATCCCCCCTTCCTGATCACTTGGGTAGCATCCCTGCCAAATCCTGCCTCCCCTTACCCTCCCCAACCTGTCCCTCTAAACACTTGCTCCCTCACATTTGCATCCAGAACACCTTCTCCCCAACTAGCTATCTCAGTATCTCCCCCCCACACACACACAATTGTACCCATTTACATTTCCCCACACCTGTGCACAAGATAACGCTAGCCCAAGCCTCAGGTAACCCCCATGCCCCACAAATGACCATTCTCCATAGGTAACATTTATCCACAGATCTGCTCACATACTCTGGGGAACAAGTGTGCCCACAGGTCATGTCCATCAGCACTGGCCAGCTACCAACTCACCCTGCTTGTACACAGACAGCATCTACCTACATGTCTATAACCTCAGCTATCTAGCACCTGTCCACAGGTAGCACTTCACTCTCCTATACCTGTCCCATGTGACTCATGCCTAATATATATTCCTATGAGCAACATCATCCCCCCAAACCTACTTGTCTCTTCCATTAATATCGAGTTTTCCTTATTTGTCCTCAATTGCCAATTGTCTCAGGTAGTACCTTCATTTAAACATATGCACTTTGCAGACTTTAAAAAGAAATGCTAAATATTAATTACTTGTGTGCACACCTGTTTCTTCCAGTCAGTCTCTTCCTCCAAAGGAACATCTTTCTCCCCACACACTTGCCCCCTCAGGTAGTACCTAGTCTGCCTTTTCTCTCTATTCCTTCTATCCTGGTCCTTACTTATTATCTGTCCCACTAACAGGTCTCTATATCTTCTCATCTACCTTCCCTCTCAAGGTAATACTCATCTTGCACACAACTCTTCCCCTCAAGTAATATCTGTTACCCCCACACGTTCCTCAATAACACCATTGCCCAAATCTCTCCTGTCAAATTCATCCTCTTCCTTCAAAGGTAGCACAAGAGTGCTCAGATGCCACCTTGCATACCTGTCCCTGCTTAAGCCGAACTGAGTCCCTACACCTATCTCAGGAAACAAGGCTCCCCACTCTTGCCCTAGTCCCTTCAGGTAATACCTGGCCTCAGGCATTAATTGTTCCCATAAATCTATTCCCTCTTGATTCCACATTTGAACTTTACCACAGGGAACCCACCTACAAACACACACTCACATCTCTAAGGTGAAGCAAATGTGGAGTCCTAGAATGAGAATCTGGAGACCTAGGGTCTAGTGCAAGCTCTGCCCCTACCTGTGGGCAAGCCTATTCCCTTCTCTTGACTTCAGTTTCCCTCTCTGTAAAGTGAAGAAGCTGGACTAGAAGCTTGTCTAGAAAGATCCTTTCCCAATCACACATAGTACACACACACACACACACACACACACACACACACACACACACTCACAAACACATCTGTAAACCCACACTCTTCATATCCCTTCCCCCTCCTTCCCCTTACAGGTGTCAAATTCCTCTCCTGGCCTCTCTTCCTCTCCTTTTCAGGGCTCTCATGTCCCTCAGTATTTGGGAGTTCACATGCTCTCTGCAGCTCACTTTCTTCCACTTTTTCTCCATACTTTCTCATGCTTCATGCCTCTTTTTCTCCAGAGCTGTGTGGTTGTGTAATTGTGTGTGGGCGAATATGCACACACAGACGCACATGCACCACCCCAGTGTTTTGAAGAGGAGGGAATCTTTGTGCCCAGGTTTGGGGGTAAGGGAAATATAAGAAGTGGTACTATAAGGAGGGAGAAGCAGCCATGAAGGAATTGGAAGGGTGCTCCAAAGAGAAGGGAGGAATCTTTGAGGAAGGAAGCATGAGAAGGAAGTCTCTGAATGGGAAATGGAGGCCCTGAATAGCTCTCTGAATCTGAGAAAGGAGGACCGGGTCACTGAACTTGGATTAGAGGTCATTGAGGAGGGATAAGTGTCTCTGGGAAGGGGAAAGGGGTCCTGGAGCTGAAAAAAGAATCTGTGAGGAAGAAGAAAAAGTCTCTGAGTTGAGGGAAGACTCTCTGAGGAGGTGTAGGGTCTCTAGGAGAAGGGAGGAGACTGACCTGGGAAAGAGCTCTCTGAGGGTCAGGTAGGGGTTCCTGACCTGGAAGAAGGGGATTTGACCTGGGAGAAGGAGTCTTTAAGGAGAAAGGAGAGGTCTTTGACATTGGAGACAGGTCCCTGAGGTGAAAGAAGTCTGAGTTGGGGAAGATAATGATTTTTGACCTGGAAAAGGGGTCTCTGAGGCAAAAATCGGGGGGGGGGGGTCTGAGGAAGAAGGAGGGGTCTTTGATCCGACAGAAGTGTCTCTAAGGAGGCCTCTGACCTGTGCCCAGGGTCTTGGAGACCGAGGGCGGGGTCTCCGAGTTGGAGGCGGGGCCTCCGCGGGCACCCCCGGGAGGGCCCCTGGGCGGGGGCGGCGGCGGCAGTGGCAGCGGCGGGGCCCGGGCTGGGGGATCGATCGGCGGCGGCAGAGGCGCTGGGCCCGGGATTGCATCTTGTCACAATAATTTATGGCCTCATCCCGCCTGATCGATGGCGCTGAATTAGCACCTCCCCCGCCCGGCCGCCCACCCGGACCGCCTCAGTCCTGCACCCCCCAACCCCTCGCTCTGTCCACGCCCATCGGTCTGGACCCCTCTGTTCTCGGGACCTCCGTCTCCTGCTCTCCGTCTCTACTACACCATCCCCCTGCCTCCCATCTTTCTTTCCCCATTCGTATAGCCTTCCTCCCTGTCCTTCATCTCTCTATCCTTTCCCTCATCACTCTATCCCAGTTTCCCTCTAACCTCCAAGTCCTCTGTTCCCTTTTTTCATCACACCCATGTCTCTGTTTCCCCTCTCCCCAACTCTCTCCCCATCTCCCTCATCATTCTAAGGTGCCATTCCTTATCCCTCTATCCATACCTGGCCCTGGCCCCCCAGTTTTCCATACTCTCAGTCTGTCCAGTCCTTCTACCCCTTAAACATCTTCCCCCCATTTCTCTGCCCACCATCTCTCTGTCCTCCATCCTTCTCTCACCATCCTTTGCTCTCTAGACCCATTCACCTTTCCCCAGTCTTTTAGCCCCCACCTTCTGTCTAGTCCTTCTATTGCATCACCCTTCAGTTCTCTTCCAAACTCCCTTTGTCCCTCATCCTTCAGATTTCCACCTCTCCAGCCATCTCTTCCCATCTTTCTGTCCTTTCATTTCTCATCCCCATCCCTCTACCCTCCTAGCCCTCTCACAGGAATGGTTTCCACTTCTCAGTCCTATTTCCTTTTGTTGTTCCATGCCTGTCTCTTCATTCCTCTGTCTTCCCATTTTTGTCTTCCACCCCCTATTCCAAATCTGCCTGTCCTCTGTCCTGTTCTTTAGCCCACCATTCCTCTGCCTGTTTTGCCCCTGGGCCCTTACTTCTTTCTCTCTTTTCTAGCCTTTCTCTCTATTCCACAGTCCTCCCATCCTTCTGTGCTTTCAGTTCTCTGGTTTCAATATCTCTTTCCTCCATTCCTATCTCTTACCCATCTTTTTTATTTTTATTTTTATTTTTTGCTTTTTGGAGGGCATTCGGGGTTAAGCAACTTTGCCCAAGGTCACTCAGCTAGTAAGTGTTAAGTGTCTGAGGTCATATTTGAACTCAGGTCCTCCTGTCTCCAGGGCCAGTGCTCTATTCACTGTACCACCCAGTCGCCCCTTTCTTACCCATCTTTTTGTCTTTCATTCTTTCACTTCGGGGGATTCCACTAGATGACCTCTAAAGTTATTTTAAAATTCCAAAGGATCTCGTGATCCCTCTGCATGCCCATTGTGTTTCTCTATCGCTTTATCCCTTTTTCCTTTGCCTGTCTACCACTATCCTTCATTTCTATCCTCATTTCCTATCTCTCTGCCCTCTATTTCTCAACCCTCTCCCTTTTCCTCCCAACCCATTTCCCCTTCTTTCTGTCCCAGAGCCAATCTGTTCAACTGTCATTGTCCCCCAAACATATATTTACCTTTCCCTCTGTCCTCTGCCATCCCACAATCCTCCATCCCTCTTTCTCTGGGGGTTCGGAGTAAATGGAATGTAAAGTCCCTTCCAGACCTAAAATCTTATGATATCTTTGCCCCTTCTCCATCTTTGACTCTGTTTGATTGGAATAGGAATAAGGACAACAATGGAGTTTCAGAGAAGGATGGAGTTGGGGTTGGAATGGGGATGGGGTTGGGGATGCCTTTGGAGTTCAGGTGAGAGCTATGATTAGGATAGGGGGATGGATGGAGATGGGGACGGAGATGATGCTGATGATAGAGATAGGGATGGAAAGGGATGTGGAGATGGTGCTGGGGATTGGATGAGGATATGGATTATGGCAGTCACGAAGTTTGGGATAGGGTTGGCAATGAGAGGGGGGTAGAGATGGTGATGCACAGGACCTTCAGGCTTCTCAGATCTCCTTTAGTCTGTGGGGTTGGGCCCTACCAGTGCAAAGTTCTCTCCTTTCCCCCTTAGGGGGACTGACCTTACTCGACTAATTAAGAGTCTGAGATGGGATATCATGGTGATGAATTAACAAATTATCTCTTTGCTGTCGCCAAGCACTAGCTTTCCTACTGCTACTGAACATTCTCCTCTTCTCCCTAGCCCATGTCCATCTCTCCCTCCCTTATTGTCTTTTAGCCACTCTGTCTTCCTCGACCCTTAATCCCTCAATTTTCCACATCTTTGCTATCGTCTTTCTTTCTTTCTCCTCCTCATTTCTGGACTTCTCTGACAGACCAGTCTGTCCACCTGTCTGTCCTCATTCTCCCTGACCCTCATGATTCTCTCTCTTGAGCTCTCTGCCGTGGTCGCTTTCAGGATCTTGTTCTCTGTCTTTTTTAGTTCTTCCCCTTGCTCTCACCACCTCCATCTCTCTCAGTGTCTCTGTGCTCTCTGCAGTTCTAGGTATCAGAGTCTCTCTCACGATCTGGGACTCTCAATCTCTGTTTTCCTATCTCCTTCTCTCTCCCTTATTATGTCTCTCAGTCTATCTCTCTCCATTATTCACGTGCTCTGATTTTCTGAATATCGTTCTCTTCCCCTCTCTGTCTCTGTTTCCTGATTGCTGTCTCTTTCCTTCTCTCACCTCAATTCAAGCTCCATGTCTGTCTCTTTCTCCAGCTCTGGGGTTTCTAGCTTTTGCCTGGGTCCCTGGGTGAGGCAGAAGGAGACCAGATGGGTCAGAGCTCCCAGATTTCCAGTTCCCATCTCCAGCTCTGCTTGGTAGGCGGGGCGCGTGGCACTGCGGCTCCCACCTCCCCGGGGGACACTCCCCTCCTTTCCATCCTCCCCCCTCACCCCCCGCACTGACAAGGGCTCCGTGTTCACGTTTGTCCTTCTCCCCTCCCCTCAATGGCCCCCTCAGCCCAGGGATATCAAGGGAGAGACAGACAGACACACAGACAGACGGACAGAGCCGAGCCGAGTCCAGCAAAGAGACAGAGATAGACATCTCCAGAGATACAAAGAAAGAAGAGACAAGATGGAACAACGTATGGAATTTTTCTGCCTCTCTCCCAGCTTTTCACTGTACCTCTTCCAAACACAAACCTACATCTCCAGAACCCTAGACACTTAATGGTTGAAACACCCTTGAACCCCATGATGCCCCCAGCGCTCTCTTTCTCATAGAGGCTTTGGTCCTGAGAAGTGAAGTTGTCTATCTGCAGTATGTGTGTGTGTTTGTGTGTGTGTGTGTGTTTGTGTGTGTGTGTGTGTGTACACGAAAGAAAGAGACAGAGACAGAGGCAAAGAGAGAGAAACAGAGAAAGACTCTGGTTGAGAACAAGGAAAGGGTGTCAGGCAATGACTGGAGAAACCTGAGAGGTGAGGGTCAGGATGAGAGTCTGGGGGGGGGGGGCAGTGTTTGTTATGAGCATCTAAGTGTATGTGTGTGTATGCTCACACCTGCCATTTTATACCCCAGTGACTGGGGGGACCTTACAGTATATATAGGAGTGTGAGTCTCGGGGGAATGACTCTGCCTCTGCTCATGTCTCTGTTTCTATTTTGTGTTTGTTGAATGAAAAACTAAACGTGCTTCCAATGTCTGAATATATCTGTGTCTATATCTGTGTGTGTTTGTATGTGCACGTGTGCCTCTGGTTGCTTTTCCTTTGTTGAATGAATAATTAAATGTGTGTGGGAGGGGTCTGAATGTGATGGGGGAGGGTATATGTATGTATCTGCATGGGATTCTGAATGAGATAGAACTATGGTCAGGCCAAGGCTGGGGATTTTCAAGTGAGGGTGGGGAAAATAAATGTGTGTGAACACATCTAGCATCTGTAGAAGCAGAGAGACTGAGCCCAGTGGTGAAGGGGTGAGGGTCTGAGGCCAAGCAGATAAGTGATCTTTCTTCTATGGGACTGACTGGAAGAGGTGGGTGGGCTTAGGAGGTGGGGAGGAAGTTTGCTTGACAAGAGTGTGCGTGTGTGTGTGCGCGTGTGTGTGTGTGTGTGTGTGTGTGTGTGTGTGTGTGTGTGTGTGTATCAGAAGTGAGGTACAAGCTGTGCATGTGAGTCTTGATGGGTATCTGAGAGCACAGGGCAATGTGAACTAGCTAGATGGATCTGTGAGTGAGTGTGTGTGAGTGCGTGTATATGTGTGTGGGGGTGTGTGGCTGTGTGTGGCTTGGGGGCCTGGGCCATGTCTCGGTGCCTCTTTCTTAGACTGAGCCTGGAGACGATATGAAATTTAAAAAAAAAAATCAATTTTCATTCCACTTGTGCAGACAGTGTCCCGGGGAGGAGGGGGGAGAAGGAGGGAGGGAGAGAAGAAAAGAGGGAGGGGTCCGAGGGTGAAGGGTGGGGAGGAGAGAGCCAGGCCCGAGGCAGCTCCAGAGGCAGCTGTGAGAGCTTTAAGGAATCAAAACAGCTGGTTAAATCCCAGCTCCAGGGGAAAGGCAGAAACAGGGGACCCAGAGACAGGCAGAGACAGAGACAGAGATAGATGAAGGGGGGGCACCCATGGGAATGATCAGTAAATCTTCACCAATTTTTGCAAATTGTGAAGTAGTTGGATCAGTATTTTTTGTGTGTTTCTGTGTGATTATGCCTAGGCATGAGTCTAGATAGACGACTGCATAGTGAATCTGTGTGTGATTGTGTGTCCATGGTATAGGCCTGTGTGGGATTCTAGCTAATTGTATGTGAGTCTGTGTGACTGGGTGTTACATGTATCCATGTGTGCTCATGACTGTGTCTGTTGTGACTGTGTGTGCTCTGTGAATATGAATCTCTGTGTAACTGTGTAGGTGGGTGTTTCTCGGTGTGTGTCCAATCTCTGCACACATGGACCTGTGCTGAGGGCTGTGGGGCTGGGTTGGGGGGGGCAGAGGAAGCAAAATAAAATTAAAAATTAAAACTTGCCCGAAGCCCCCATCCCTATGTGAGTGAGAAAGAGATGGAGTAAGGGGGAAAAAAAGAGAAAGTGAGAGTCTGAGACCTAGGCTGGAGGAGGGGTGGGAAAAACAGAGACCAAGAGATTGAGAGAGACTGAAACAGTGCTTCACAGGCTGAAAACAACCAAATAAGAGAAACTGAGGTTTGAGGGGGGAAGAGAAAGACCAACAGTGTGAGACCCAGAGACAGAAAAGGAGAGAAAACAGAAGCGTCTCCAAAGCAGAGAAAGATATCCACCAAGATGGGAGAGACATGATCAAGCCACAGAAACAGGGACGAGAAAGACAGACCCAAAGACTGCTTCAGACTTGGTCTCTGGCCTCTGGTCTCCCATCTCAGCTCTCTTCAGCCCTCTGCCCCAGTACTGGCGGGACCCTTAGTCTTGGCTATGCTGGGCTGCCCCAGGCTCCTTCCTGTTCCTCTGGGTCGATCAGGAATCAATGGGGCTGGAGGGGAGCCAGGGGCGAGAGGTAGATCAAAGCCAGAGGTTGGGAGTGGGAGTAGCTAGCAGAGACAGAGACAGACCAAGGGAGACAGTGGAGAGACAGAGAGACATGGAGGGGTAGGCAGAGAGAAAGAGAGAAACAGAAATAGAAACAGAGGAAGGTGTGTGGGGGAGGGGGGAGAGAGACATTGACACAAAAATGCAGATATGGATTGGGACAGACTTGGAAATAAAGAGACAAACAGGCAAGCAAAACAGATGTGTCCAGGAAAGAGAGAGTGAGAGACACACCAAGAAACAGAAAAAGAGAGAGATGCATAGAGAGAGAAGAGGGATGCGGAAATAGAAAGAGATAGGACATGGGCAGAGAAAGGAAAATAAAGAGAGAGGAACGCCACAGAGATAACCAGACAGGCAAAGAAACAGGACGAACACAAAACAGAGGCAGAGACAGAGAGATGGAGAGAGAGACAATGCACACACATACCTGGACCTGGAGAAGATAACAGAGAAAAGAAAATGGGGGGGGGACACACTGGGAGACAGAGAGACACAAAAAGACTGAAAGAAAAAACCAACAGAGTACCCAGAGACTGAGACAGAGAAAAGACACACACACACAGAGCCAGGCCTGAAGAAAGGGCCAGAGACAGGATCAGTGAGAACACAGAGAAGCCGAGACAGAGCAGAGAGGAGACAGAGGAGAGAGTGGGATAGAGGCAGAGGAGGAGAAACAAAGAGGGGCAGAGACAGAGACTGAGGCAGAGAGACAAGGGAGGGGGAAACTGAGGGTTGGCAGCAGCGGGGGGAGGGCTTGGGA
>CM053596.1:13075123-13089819 GCA_028646575.1 Pseudocheirus occidentalis | reverse complement strand
GGGGGGGGGGTAGTCAGGACTCCTGGGGTCCTGAGAAATTAGGTTGCCTGAGTCCCTGAGAGGTAGGGGCTAGGGAGAATAGGGTCAGGTAGGGGCAGGTCCCTAGGGACCAGTCAGGAGGGATGGAAATGTGGGTGCTCAACTCCGGGGCCTGGAAGCCTAGGTCTGGGAGCAGGACTGAAGCCTGGAGCCCTGAGGCCAAAAAAGTCACCATCGGCTGCCCCCTGGTGGGCAGAGAGGACAGGACTGTTACGAGCCCAGGGAGCCCAGAAAGACCCGGCCAGAGAGGGAGACAGAGACAGAGACTGAAAGAGACAGAGACAGAATTCAGAGACCGAGAATACGGAGACGGATGGATGGGCAGACAGAAATGAAGGGAGGGAGACAAAGGGAGAGAGAGATTGTCAGAGATGGGGAAAGTGAGGGGACTGACAGAGTGGGTAGGGAGTCGGTGAATGATAAAGACCAAGATAGAGAGAAAAGAGAGACTGACGGAAAGACAGAGTAAAGAGTTGGAGAGCTGGGGAGGGAGGCTGAGGGAAAGGCAGACAGAGACAGGGCAACTGACAAGGAGAGATGGGGAGGGGGCGCAAAGAGAGAACTCAGACTGGAGAGGAGAGGACGGGAGCTGTCCAGAGGCCGAGACTGGGCGAGGAGCCCGGGCACCGTCCGGAGCCCCTGGGCAAAGGGCTGCTGTGGGGTTCGGACCTGCCCCTCCCCCGGCTCCTGCCCAGCCCCGCCCGGCCCCGCCGGTGGTTGCGGAGGCGACAGGGTGAGTGATGAGCCGCATTACGCAGTTAATCCGCCTGATTGAATGTTTTGCTTTCGCCCAAATTGAAACATTAAACAACAGAGGACGAGAAGGGGCGGCCGCAAATCACTCATGAAAGATTCATCTTCTCCCCGCCCGGGCCAGGGAGGGGGCAGCCGGGAGCCTTGTCTGCAGCACTCCCCGCTCCCCCCTTCACCACGTACTACCCCCCTCCACTCCGCCTTTTCACCTCAGCCCCTTGGTGGGATCTTTCTCCCTTCAGCTAGCTCCAGTTTGGCCCTTCTCCCATCAACCCCCACCCCAAACCTGCTCTTATATACTTGGGTCTTCCCCACCCTAAGCTTTCTCCCCTCCCCCCTCTTAGTCTTTCTCCACTCAGTTTTCCCTTTCTGGTCCCCACTTCTGCTCCCTCCCTCAGCTCTTCAGAAGCCCATACCCTCCCACCCCTCAGTCTGCTTTTTCCTCTTATCAGACTCCTAGCCTGGTCGCCCCTCATCCCCTCTTCATGCTGGGCCTCATCTCCCACCTCATCTTCCCTTTCATCGACCTCTCCCCGTCATCAGATCCCCTTCCTTTCATCCAGCCTCCCCTACCCCTAGTGGACCTTCTCCCCTCCCCTCCTCCCACCTTTCCCCGACATAGATATTCCTCCTGTCCACCCACCCCACCTCAGAGTTTTCCCATCAGGCAGATCCTATTCCTCTCTTTATCCCCTCTCCCACCTGCTTAATCCTTCTCAGTCCTACCACAACCCCTAACCAGGGTTCCAGGGCCTTCTCTCCTGAAGTCTCCAGCTTTCCTGCTCCATCTGGGGAAAGTTCTTTCCAAAGTCTAACCTAAATCCCCCCAGCCATTTCCGCCAGATCTTCTGCAGTATTTGTATTCAGTGGGGACAAGAAGGGGGAACCATTCAATCCAAGACCTTCCATCCTGGAGAGAGGCTTTGGGGGTGGTGGTGGATGCCCATTTCTGTCTGCCCATCCATCCGTCTCCGTATTCTCGGTCTCTGAATTCTGTCTCTGTTTCTTTCCGTCTCTGTCTCTGTCTCCCTCTCTGGCCGGGTCTTTCTGGGCTCCCTGGGCTCGTAACAGGTCCCGCCTCAGTTTCTCTATCTGTAAAATGAGGGAGTTAGCTCCAATGATCCATCTCTCCCATTCCCTCCCAGATCTCTGGCTAAAATGCTCTAACCCCATTGCCCTTCCAGCTCTCACCCTCCTTGTTTTGTGACCTTGGCCAAGGCTCTTTCCCTCCCTGAGCCTTAGTTTCTTCATTTGTAAAAGAAGACAGTTGTACTTGATGTAGGTCTAAGGTTGGTTTCAGCTCACAAGCCTGTTATCTAAGAGCAGAAGTTTTGGTTTTTTTTTCAGTCTGGGGGACTAGCCCTGGAGAGTCCTTTCCTTCTGGGCAGGAGAGCTCCCTCCTTCTTGGAACTGTGCAGCAGCGGAATCTATCGCTAAGGCAATGTGATGCAGTGGAAGGAGCCCTGAATTTGGAGTCAGAGGGCAGGGATTCAAATCTCACTCTGATGTTTACCTCCTCTGAGGCAAGTCATTTGGGGCCTCAGTTTTCTGATCTGTAAAGTGAAGGGATTGGACTAGATGTCATCTAAAGGACTTTCCAGCACTGGATCTAAGGTTCTATAATCACTGCAGTGTCCCTGGAGGTCAGGTGAGGTGTCAGGAGCTGGGCTTGGGGCCATGAGGAAGGGAGAAATTCAGGGCAGAGAGATACACACAGGGGGATGGAGATGGGAGTCCTGGGAAGGTCCCCAGAAGAAGGCAAGAGCAAGGAGGGTGGAGTTGGCAAAGAGGAAGGAGCAATAGATTTATTCTAAGGACCCGGACTCAAATCTGTTCTTACATGTTTTACTAGCTATCTGACCTTGGGCAAGTTATTTTTTCTTTGTGGGCCTCAGTTTCCCTATCTGTAAAATGAGGGGATTGTATCTGATTATTTCTAAGGACCTGCTTCCAATTTAAAATTCTATGGTGTGTGGGGGTGTGTGTGTGTGTGTGTGTGTGTGTGTGTGTGTGTGTGATGTGAGAATCTGGAGGCTGGGGGAGCCAGGGGAGGAGAGGGAGGAGGAGGGAGAAAGGGCTTGAGGAGCCGCAGAGAAATGGAGGGAGAGGAGCTGGACAAGGCTGAGTGGGGAGAGGAGGGGGAAGCCCGAGCCGGGTGGGCTGGGGGGGCTGCGGCCCGAGCGGGTGATCAATATTCGATTTAGGTTTTAATTCCGGGACTTTCTGAGTCTGTCAGCCTGTGATATATGAGCTCACACCAGGGCCGCCCCGACCTGGCCGCCCCTGGCCCTGACCACAGCCCCCACCCTGGCCCTGGCCCCTGCCCTTCCCATGGATGGTCCCCATTCTGACCACGGCCCCTACCCCAGCCTTGACTGAGACTGTGACTCTTGCTTCTATCTCGGTTCCTACCCTGATCGTGGCCTTCAACCAGATCCCAAACCTGTTGCCCCATACCCTCCCCCCCCCCAGTCGAAGCCTCCAGGTGGCTCTCAGCCTCCAGGTGGCTGTATAGCAATGTCTCAAAACCAAGGTGCAAATCTCATTTTTGTTACTTACTGGTTCTGTGCCATTAAGTAAGCCCCCCCCAACATGTTTCCTCATTTGTAAAATGGGGGTTCTATGTGGTCTCCTTCCCATCCCCCACCCAGCCGTGTGGAAACAGAATTTTCTGGGGTGGAGTGGAAAATGCATGACCCAGCCTTCCTCTGGAACTCTCCCCTCCCCCTAATGCCCCAGAGTAGTGCTGACCTCAAGAGCTGGTAAGGTACACCGGCTGACTGATACAGAGAAGGCTTACCACCCACCTGCACACATATGTGCATCTATATGTGGCACACACATACACAAGTGCACAGCCACACCCGTTTACATGCATGTTGAATGGCATGCCTATGTGAACCTTGATGGATGAGCCTGTAGGGCATAGAACATGAGACATTTCACAGCTGGAAGGAACCTGAGGGTCTCGGAGGTGATGCCCTGCATTTGCAGATAAAGAAACCACAGCCAAGAGAGAGGAGAGGGATGACTCACCCAAGGTCACCAGGGTCTGGAGTCTGTCTTCTGACTTCACCATGTTCATAATCTCCTCACATATTCAATAAACACATCTTAGGGGCCTTGGAGCTGGGATTACAGAGAGAAAAATGGAGCCATCCCTGCCCTCATGCAACTCACACACACGCACGTCTATAACCCTTAGGAACACAGCGGTGCAGTATGCAAATGTGCCACGCACACATAGATTACATGCGTGATCATATGCATTCAGGCATGTGTGTGCAAAGAACCCCCCACATGTTCACATAAGCAGGTGCCCCTATCTGCCTGCTATAATATCCATGCAGATAGAGCTTTATCTCTTTATCCATCTTCCTACTTTGTCCTGCCCTGATTTTCTAAGCTTGTGAGAGCATATGCATGTATATACCCCAGTCACAGAACTGGAAGAGACATCTAAGACCACGGAGCCCAATCCCCTTATATTCCAGAGGGGGAAACGCAGGCCCAGAGATGTTTTAAATATATTTATATGCACATATATGTGTATATATATTTACACACACAGACCTGATACCTGCAATGCACAAATACACTTAGATACATGTTTACATGATCTCAATATGCATGCCTATGTGTGTGCATACACAGGAGAAACCTCAACACATAGGCATGTTTCCATGTACATACTTAGGCATGTCATTTTGCCTTCATACAAGTAATAGATACACTACAGCCCACCACAGAGAAACATATTCCTCAATACACTGAGACATGGACTCCAGGCTAGTAATACACGTGCACACTAGTGCACCACCTATCCACATATACATGCTGGCGCACTTCCCCATACACACCTAGGCACATGAACCTTTTGCTCAGGAGTACACACAGAGCCTGCTTCCTCCAGTCCTGATACTGATGCTTCCCGGTGTGACTCTGAGCAAATCATCAGCCTCTTTGGGTCTTGGGATTGGACCAGATGGTCTAGGAAGTCTCTTCCAGCACTGGGGCTGGTGCATCTACATGTATATGCTCTCACTTGCTTAGAGGACCAGGGCAGGAGAGGTAGAGAGCCCCCCCCCCACGTACACAGGGACAATCACTGCAGTTGTCTCTCTCCCTCTTGCTTCATCTCTGTTCTAACCCTGAGCATTTCTCTTCCTGTTCTCATACCCTCATCTCTCCCAATATCTCTGTCTCCTGCACTGTGAATGTCTCTGTCTCAGTCTGCCTAATTCTGGGCCTTCCTCTCCATCTCCATCTCCATCTCCATCTCTGGGGGAAGATGGATCCCCAGCCCCTCGGATGACAATGCCGTCTGCGCAAACTTTAATTAACACTTTGAGTTAATTAGTTCGAGATCATTTAGGAATAAAATGTTTTTATTAGGGAGGCGGCGGGGCCTTGATGGATGGTGCCGTTGCGCTCTTCCGCCCGCGGGGACAGGCGGTAAACAGGAATCAATCAGGAAGGCCTCCTCCCTCCTCCCCCCAGGCCCCCCGCACCCAACGCTCAGTCCCTTCCTCTCCTTCTCAGGTTCCCAGCAGCTACCTCCCTTCTTCACACCCCCCCCCCAACATCCAAATTGTCCCTGCCAAGGAGCCTTTGGGGAAATCAGTATGGCAGAAAGCATTGTATTCGGAGTCAGTGGCCTGGGGTTTGAATCCTGCCTTATGACATTTACTGTGTGGTCCTGGGCAAGTTTCCTCATCTGTAAAATGAGGCAGTCTTTCATGCCTCTATATCTGATCGTCCCAGGAAATTCTCTCCCCCTGGGGACACTAGCCTAGCTACTTAGCGCCCCCTCCCATTTCCCCAGGGAATTTTGCCGCTGTCCAGCCTCAGCATGCCCGCTCAGTCCCACTTCCAAGACCTAGACTCTATTTGGAGGTCCCACCTTCTCACTGGGGACTCGGGTGTACAGGGACCAGTCCAATTCTTCCTCCTAGGACTCTGGTGACTTTCCCTGTGGAGGTTCTACACCCTGCCTGATATGTTGAACTGAACACTCAGCAGGAGAGGAGCAAAAGACCTCCATTCAAGGCCCATCTGTGCTGCCAGCACACTGTGCGATCTTGGGCAAAGCTCGTCTCTGGACCTCAGTTACTCCATCTGTAAAATGGGTGAGGGGGTGATAGCTTACACCCTACCAGAGATCAGTGGTGTCCAGCACCCACCTCCAAAGGACAGGAGCTTAGGGCATCCAACATTGCCCCTTTCCCCACTTCCCCTCCTCCCCTCTTCTGAATCTTTGATTCTCTGACTGAGTCTCTCCAGGTCTCTCAGACTGCCTCTCTGAATCTCAGCATCTGTTTCTCCAAGCCCGGGCCTCAGTCTCTGCCTCCGTTTTTCTGTCTTGATCCGAGGTCACCATCTCAGTCCCTCTAAATCTGTCTCACTGAGCTTCTGTCTCTGATTCTGTCTCCCTGTCTCTGAGGCTATCTTTCCCCTCCCTACCGGGGTGATGACTTCATCAGGGGCGGGGGCAGGGCCTGGGCTGAGGCCGGGCCGAGGCGGGGGGCGCGGGGGGCCGGGCCGATAAATCTTCATCAGGCGGCGGCGGGGGGGCCATTAGGCGCTAATGGGAAGATGGAGAGGGCCTGTCGGCCGCGCGGGCCGCCGCTCATTTGTCCTGCTTTCCACTCCATTGGGCGCCGCCCCCTCCCCTCCCCCTCCCCTCCCTCTCGCTCCCCCCCGCAGCGCGAGCCCCATTTCCGCCTCCAATCCGCCCCCCGGGGCCTTCAGCTGCAGAGAACAGGGGGTGGGGGGTAAGGATGGGAAAGGAATTGCGGGGGAGGGGACCAGAATATTGGGAGGTGAAGAGAATGTATGTGTGTGTGTAGAACAGAAAGCGGGGGGGCGGGGGGGCATGGAAGACCGAGTGTCCAGGAGAGGATGTGTATATTGTGGGGCGGGGGTGAGATGGTTGGAGAACGCGAAAGGGAGAGAACTCCGACATGAGCCTAGAACTTGGGGAACGCTGGCAGGAGAGACTCTCAGAAGAGGATGAAAGGAAGGGGGGAAGGGATCGAACTCTGGGGGGCATTGAGAACACAGAGGGCCCAGAGGAAGGCGAAAAGACACTGGGGAACGTAAACTTAGAGAACATGGAAGGGAAGGGGGAACATAACGTGGGGAGGAAGAGAACCCAGGGGAGGGGGAGAGATAGTTGGGGACGAATGGAATGTGGAAGAGGAAGCAAAGGCCGGAGGGGCGGGGAGGGGAGAAGTAGAGGCGGCCACTGAAGGAACCGTACTGAGGAGCCTGGGGAGAGGGGCCGAGGGGTAGGACAGGCCAGGGAAGGGGCCGAAGGGCCGCGGGAAGGAAGAAGCGGGGGCGGGAGAAGCTTCGGGGTTGGGGCGTCCCTAGGGAGTTGAGCCTGGCTCGGGGAGTCCAAGCCGCCGCCACTCTCGCCCCCTCTCCTGGACTCGCCGCAGCCCGCGCGTCCGCTCTCATTTCTTCGCCCATTTTTCTTCCTCTCCTGTCACTTCCACTCGGCTCACCCCCCCCCCACCCCCGCCCCTCGCCTGACCAGACCGCCGCGCTGCCAGCCCCCGGCTCTTTTCCCCTCTCGTGGCTGCTCCTGGCCCTCGGGGACCCAAGCCTCCCGCCCCCGCCTCACAGACCCCGGCGTCGGTGCTGTCCCCCCAGTAACTTTCAAGGGCTCAGACGTCGCTGTGACCCAGACATCCGGAACTCCAACCCTCCACCCCCACCGTACAATCCCCTTGCTCTAAGTAATCTTGACTACCCAGACCCCGCTGCTCAGGGACCTGTCAGAAATCCCGAACCCCCACACCACTCCCTCTCAGATCCCCCAGCCCTAGCCCCTCCTGAACCCCGGGTGCCCACCCCCCTTAGGGAATCAGGCATCCTGACGTCCTCCTTCCCGTCCTCTGCCCGTCGGATCCGAGGGGCACACTCTAGCTCTTGTCCTTCCCTCAAGCTGCTAGATTTTTCTTTGCACTCACTGGGATCTTGGCAAGCCTCTCTCTGGGCCTCAGTTTCTCCCTTTCAAGTGGGGAGTCTGGCTAGATCTGGTCTCTAAGGACCATTCATATTCCAATATTCTACGGTTCTCTAAGTTTGACTCTACATCCGGAGTCAGGACCCTCGGAGACTTAGACGATCCGCGGGGTGCTGCGCTTCAGCCTCGATTCTCTCAAAAGACCCAGGCGTCGGATCTCTTACCCCTCCTGCCACCTGCTTAAACCCTCTTCTGCAACCCCGCCCTTGGAGAGAAGAAAATTTAAAGGCCCCCTAGTGGCGAGAGCGCGTGGGTGGCAAAGTAGGTGGAGGGAGGGGCTTGGGTCCAGGAAAGGCCCCACAGTGACCATCTGGGACCACCTTGAATCTCAGCATCTGTTTCTCCAAGCCCGGGCCTCAGTCTCTGCCTCCGTTTTTCTGTCTTGATCCGAGGTCACCATCTCAGTCCCTCTAAATCTGTCTCACTGAGCTTCTTTCTCACCCATTCCCCAAAGCGAGTTTCAGGTATCCTCCCTAGACTCCCCTGTCATCTGTCCCCCAGTCCTGGCCAGGCCAACTCCTGGCTCTGCCAGTTTCTCCCATTCTTCCTGTAACATACAGGTTTGGTCCCCTTCACTGAGGAGTCCCAGAGGGAAGGGAGAGGAGGCATTGACAGGTGGCACATTAGAGGATCTTGGTTCTAGAGCTGGAGTCCAGCCAGTTCAACCCCCACAATTTACTGACTTGAAAACAGGCTCAGGCAGATAAGGTGATTTGTCCAAAGTCACACAAGGGATTAAGCATCAAAGCCAAGATTAGAACCCAAGTTCTCCGAGTCCAGAGATAGTGCCCTGGCCCACGTCCCCATGCCTGAGATGGAGGGGACAAGGGTTGGGAAGGAGCCTAGAGGTGATGGAAAGATCTCTGTAGTCAGGAGACCTGTGTTCCACACTTCTTCCTACCAGTGTGATCTAAAGAGAGGGACTTCCTCTTTCTGGGCCTGTTCCTTCCTCTCACAAATGCCGGGGGTGGGAATGGAGGACAAAATTTGGGTTGCTAGATTATTTCCAAGCTCCCTTCTTGCTCTAGATGCCCTGAGGTCATGAATGTAAAGGAGAGGAAAGGGAGAAGGCTGGCTCCCCAGCATAGAAGGGCTGCAGGGGTGGGCTGGGGGTAGAGTAAGGAAGGAGGGCAGATTGAAGGCAAAGCTTGGGGGAGGGCCCAGGGTGGCAGAAATAGGGTTGGAGAAACCTGGGCTCAAGTCCAGGACCTCATGCAGCACATGCCTTCTGTGACCTTGGGCAAGTCCCAATCTCTCCAGACAGGTTTCTTTATCTCTAAAACTGGAATAAGTACACTTGCATTCCCTACCTCAGAGTGGGACAGGCCTGAAAGCACTTCAGGAACCTTACCACTATAGGGAGATGGGAGGTAATAGTTGTATTCTTATTGGGATTGGAATGGAGGAACAGCTGAACTAGAGAGGGGATCCCCTTCCCCAGGCTTCCCAGGTGGGAGGGCAGAGGACCAGAAGCAGCCACCTCCTTCTTTCTGTCCATCTCATCCTTTCAGACCCAGGTGGATCTCTGGGTGTATACAGAGGTGCTGGTGTGTCCCTGCTTGTATTGGAGAGTGGCTATCTCCACACGGGACCACTTTGTATTTGCCTGTATCCATACCAAGTCAAAGCCCAAGAGGAATGGGGGCAGGGAAGCATCGTGGGTGGGTGGGGGCATCCTCAGTCTTCCCTTTCTCTATCCTTGGCCCAGACCACAGCTGACTGGAAGAAGTGACACCAGTGTAAAAGCTTTCCCCAGATAGAGCCCTTCTCCAGTAATGAGTTTTTCCAAAACAAGCTTCCCCACTTCCTTCTCCCAGGAGGTGGGCTCTTCTAGGGATCTGTACCCCCTGCATCATCAGCTACACCCAAAAGCTTTGTTATTTGGAACTGTGCCCCCCCACCCCCAGGAGATAATTGTGGGTATGCAACTACTGCCTGTGTCCCTGTGTCTTCCCAGACCTCAAATCTTCTACAGAGCCCTCTCTTACAACTCCCATCTCCTGGCCATGAATGACTGGAACAGAGCCCCTGTTTGACTTCAGTTACACTAACTTGTGTGAGCTGATGGTACTTATGGTGAAGGGAAGCTAATTAAGGCTGCCCCCAGGTGTGAACAGGGCACTGCTGCCCTGCCTACTGACCTGTTTTGTGGCTAATACCCAGGAAATGTTGCTGCCTCCCCTACCTGCCAGGGGCCCTGGTGGCTATAAGATCTTCCCTGTGGGCTACTCAAGGTATCTAGATCAGCCAATTACTCCCCTGATCTATCCCCATGGAGTCCTAGCTTTGGCCTTGGAGGACCCCAGCCTCAATGGCCTTTGCATTTTTCATGGGTCCTTACCCAATCTAACCCTAATACAATCTCTCATTGCCTTCCCATCCTTATCCCGCTTCATTCCTCATGAGCTATTCACTCCCAGGGGCCTGCCATGCAAATCTCCATTTTCCATTGGACTTCCATCCAAATGTCCAGTCCTCTCATGTTCCTCCTCCGTGCTGCTCCTATCCCTATAGGCCACATCTCTAGCTACTTTCCTATAAACCCACTCATCCAAGTCCCCATCTATTCCCATGGGCCTCTTCCGCAGCTGTCCAAACTCATCTTCCATAGGACCCCACATTCCTGCAACCCTCCCATCTCCATCTTCTGTGGGCCTTCCAGCCCCATTGGACCCCCCAACTCTTCCCTTCCTCTTTCCCTCCAGATACATCCTCTCCTCAGAGGTCCCTCATCATCTTTCCTACCCATTTCCTCTCCTCCAGGGATCCATAGCTGAAGACTGGCTGGTCATGTGCTGCTGTCCAATCTGTGGCCTCTGCCAGATGGAACACCACCAGGATAACTCCACTATATGAAATAAAGGCAGTTTCCCACCTCAAAAGCCTCTCAAGCAATTCCCTAAGGCAGTGTGGTCTGAGGATTTGCAATCAGAGGGCAGGGATTCTGTTCCAGGTCTGCAACCCAATATGTGTGACCTTGAGCAAGTGCCTGCCCACTCTGGAACTCAGTTTCTCCTATACAACCATGGGCTTAGCTACATGCTCTGTAAGGACTTTGCCTCTCTAGCCCTCTGACTCACAGCTTCTCAAGGGCTCTGCCAGCATTCCCATTCCCATGACCCAGCCCCATACAAAGGCCCTTAGGGGACTCTCAGCCAAGCCTCAAGATCCCAGAAGTCCTTAGGATTTAGCACCATTCTGCCATGACAGGGTTCATCAGAAATATGCTATTGATGGGCACACAATGTGGGGTGTTGGCCAAGGCCACACTCCTATGTAGAGGGCTGGACTTTATTCTCAGGCTATGTTTTCCCTCTGCCAGGCTCCCAAACTCTCCATCTGCTCTCCTGGGGGGAGGTCCCAGGCAAAGCTGGCAAAGTTGGGCACAGGAGGGGGGCCAGCAGGCTTGGTCTCCATGGCTCTGGCCTCCCTGCTCTGGGTGGGGGCCCTTCACACAGGCTCCATCTGTAGCTCCTCCCCATCGGCGGCTGCCTCCATCTGGTGGAAGGCTGCATGGGACCCGATGACCACCAACGTGGCTCCTGGAGCCAGAGGGGAGGAGAGGAAGGTCAAGGGCTAGAATCTCACTCTACACACGCACACACACTCCCCCCTCCGCCTCCCCAGAACATACTTACCCAAGACCCAGAAGACAGCTGAGCCAGCTCCAGCCAGCCAGAAGAAGGGGAAAGAGATGGCCCCTGCCAAGGCATACTGATGTGCTGGGCTCACCTCTCGGCCTGATGGAGACAGGGAGGGACACAGGGATCGGCCATCTTTCGGGATCTCACAGGATTCTGCCAATCCAGCCCACCCCAAACACTGTTCAACCCCACCACAAGCACAGAACGGGAGAGGTGGATCCTCAGCGTCCACTTCGTCTAGTCCATACACAAAGAAATTCCTACCATAACAATCTTCACCTGTGCATGCCAAGTTTCCATGGAAGACCTCCCGAAAGGCAGAAGCGCCTTCCCCTACATGCTGCTCACTTCCCTCAGGGTCTGCCATCCCTGAGGTCTCTAGGGAACCCCTTTCTCCAAACTTTTCCTAGCATTTCTAAAACATTTTTAATTCCACACCCCCCTCATATATTTCAAGGCCCAATTCCATTAACTCCCCACGAACTCCTTTCCCCCAAGGGGATCTCTTTTCTTCTAGGAGTTTCATCAAGGTCCATTAGCAATAATCCCTCCTTCCAGGAAGCCTTCCCAGACAGCCCAGACCTAGGTCACAGGGCACCTCCTTCCAGGAAGCTCCCTCAGAGATCAGATCTCTCAATGAGGGGGATGGGCTCCACAGCCTCCCTGTACCTTCTACCTCTAAACCTATGATCAGATAAAAGATGTGGCCTTTCCCTGGGGAAGCTCCTGCTCTGAGGAAGAAGGCTAAACAAGAGAACCCCAGAGCCAAAGAAAGCACTGGGCCACATGACCCCTCATTTTACGAATGCTTGGCCCTGGTCAGAGTTAATACATGTCTGAAACAAGATCTTCCTGACTCCACTTCCAGCACTCCTAGTTGGCATGAGCCTGGGCACAGACAAATAAACAGAGGCTTTAGTTTTCCTCTCTGTAGAAAGTAGAGTGTTGGCCCTTTACATGCTCCAAGATTCCAGAGGAAAGGGCCAGCTCAGAGGCCTGTAATGAGCTCCTGACCCAGATGGTCCCTAAGGACCCTTTGGGGCCTCCTATGATTTCCTGGGTGGGAGGGAAGTGGCCTCTAGAACCACCGGGCCATCTTGGTGTGGCCCCTGAACACCTGGGACAGTGGATGGAAGACCAGGGTCTTAGAGATTTAGCAAAGGGAGGACAGCCTTATAGCCCAACTGCCTATTTGATTCACAAAGGCCCTGGGTTAAGACGCAGAGATGGGGTTCAAAACCTGGCACCCTCTCCCTGGGGGATGCAGGGGCAGCCTCACCGAAGAGGACCAGCTTGGACTGCAAGGTGCGAAGGTAGAGGGTGTAACAGGCTCCAAAGAAGACAGCCAAGGCCACCAAGAGCATGGGGGATGTGACCCTGTGGGGGTAGGGGACAGAGACTCAGAGGCTGCCTGGGGACTGTGCCAGAGAAGAGAAGGCAAGCCTGGCACATGGTCAGGGCCACAAGTTGAGACCCTGACTCAAGGGCTGAGCTTCCAGAGTAGATGCCCTGGGGGCAGGTTCATAGCCAAGGGGGAAAAGGGGGGGCAGGTTTTCATTAAGTTTGCTTCCTGAAGGCAGGTTTCTCAATAAATTTGTGCCCTGGGGGAGGGGCTCTCAGTCAAGTTTTCTCCCTGAGGGCGGGTTTGTCAATAAATTTGCACCCTGAGAGCAGGGCATGCACCCTAGGGGCTAGGGGCTCACTTGTGGGCCAAGTCTTGGGGAGGGGTGGGGCTCACACGCAATACAGGATGAGGCCCAAGAAGACGAAGACATAATTGCTTTGGTAATACTCCACATTCTGCACTAGGCGCTGGCACAGCTCGCCCAGGTTTCGAGGTCGAGAGAAGCGTCGCTGGTCCAGAAAGGGTCCCCAGGGCCGGATGGTGGCCCGGCGCTGCTCCAGCCACTCCCGGCCTGCTAAGCCAGATGGCAGCAGCTTGGGCAGCAGAGTCCTGGGGTAGACGAGGAAAGTAGCTCAGTAGGGGATAGGGGACAAGGTCCCAGAGTGCACCAGGAGGTGGGGGACCAGACCACCTGAGTCAGATCTCTAGGAGACTAAGGAAAAAGGATGTCTGAAGGGGGCGGAGCTGAGGGATCAGGACACCTGAGTCCCCCTGCCAGGTGTAGGGCAGAAGGAGTCAAGACAACTGGGTCTCTGATAGGAGTCGGGGTTCAAGGCACTAGGATTCTCCAGGGGGTGGGACTGTGGGTCAGGAAGATGGAATCGCTGGCCCCATGGGGTGGGGTTGGAGATCTGGACTGCTCAGAAGAAAGTACAGTGGAGGCTGGGGGTCTGGGTGCCAGGGTCCCAGAGAGGAGAGTTTGGAAGGTCAGGATATCGGGTCCTGGGAGGCCAAGGTGCCTGGGTGGTGAGAATGGGGGTACAAAAACCTAGGTCTTAGAAGTGGGTGACAGTACTTTGTGGGTTCCAGGGGGTAGGATGGTTTCTTGTAGGGTTGGGGGAGGGGGCATGGGACTGGGTATCTGAATTCCTGGGTCCCAAAGCATGGGACACGGGTCTGGACTACTGTTTAAAGGGGTAGGAGTGGGAAGTTCTGGATTCTTGCAAGATTGGGGACAGACCAGGTATCTGAAGTCCTGGATACCAGGGGATGAGGCGGGGCTCCGGAGTCATGCAGAGTTAGGGGATGGACAGGACTGGGTATCTGATTTCCTGGTTCCTGGAAGATGGGGGTCAGGACCCCTGGGTCCCAGGGGGTGGGGGTCCGGACTTCTGGGTCTCGGGGGTGGTGAGTACGGATTCCTGTGTCCCCACTCACTTGGCACTGAGTCCCGGACCCTCCTCCTCCGTCCCGGGGTTAAACAAGTCGCTTCCCGCCGCCATCGTCTCCAGCTGCTCCTACAGCTGCTGCGAGGTGAGAGCAGGGAGAGCCTCGCCACCTCTTCCGCAACGCACCCCCCCTGGGGTGCGCCCCTCTCTCCATCCTCCCGCTCCCCGACCCCGCCTAGCTCACCTTCTGCTGCCGCTGCCGCTGCCACTGCCGCCTCCGGATCCGATGTGTCTGCGGGACCGTTTGTCGTGGCAAGGAGGCTGCTGGGAGTAGTAGATCGAGGCGGTATGGTGGGGGCTGTAGTTCTGAGGAGCCTGGCTCTACCCGAGCGGAAAAGCGTGAGAGCAAGGCATCCTGGGAGATGTAGTCCGGAGGCAGGAGGGAATAGTAAGTTCTCTCTCTCTCTCTCTCTCTCTCTCTCTCTCTCTCTCTC
>CM053596.1:13040163-13075023 GCA_028646575.1 Pseudocheirus occidentalis | reverse complement strand
GGCATCTCTAGCGGGGTGAAGCAGGAGGGTGGGGCCAGAGGCTGACCATTCAGCTCTGCTCAGAGAGAGGGTACCGGGCTGGACTTCTATCTGTTCCTTCAGTCTTGGCATCTAGGGAACGTGATTGGCAGCGTCACTGTAACTTCTGATGAGTGTCTCCTTATTGGGGGAGAGCAGGATCCCAAGCTTTCCAACCAAGGCTTGACTTTCCCATCAAACTCTAGGTCCACGATGATCGGACATGGGGAGAGGGGGGGAAGACTCATTTTTGTGGATAGAAAAACAAATAAAGGGAATGTCTTCGTAGAAAAATCTGTACCAGACAATACAGAGTGAAGGAGCTCTGCCTTTGGGAACGTCCTCCTCCTCCGACTCCTCCAACTCCTCCGACTCTTCCTCTTCTTCCTCCTCCTTCTGCTCTTCTTTTTCTTCTCCTCCTCCTCCTCTTCCTCTCCTTCCTCCTTCTGCTCTTCTCCTTCTCCTTCTCCTCCTCCTCCTCTTCCTCCTCTTCCTCCTCCAATGAATGTTGAAAACATACTCTCTGACTGCCAACGTTCCTCTGTGAATGGAAACAAATGGATATTGCTTGTGGTTGAGTACATTATGTGTATTATATTGATACATCAGAGCTTTTTCCTCCTAGTGATAGAATCCTTGTAGCCCTTGCTTCATTTAGATGAATTTATAAGAACAACCAGAGGGGTGGGTAGGTGGCACAGTGAATAGAGAGCACTGGCCCTGGAGCCAGGAGGACCTGAGTTCAAATCAAACCTCAGACACTTAACACAGAACTAGCTGTATGACCTTGGGCAAGTCACTTAACTCCAATTGCCCTGCCTTCCACCCTCCAAAAAGCAAAAAAAAAAAAAAAAAAAAAAAAGAATAATTGCAAAGGAAAGTTGTGAATTCTTGAATAAAGGGTTTAAGTTTTTTCAAGCTCAAACTCCACCTTCTGCTGGAGACTTTTCCTGGTCTGTCTTGTCTCTCCTCTGGGTGCTAGTGTCTTTTCCAATGAGATTATCTCCTGTTCACTTTGTACACATCTTATATGTACCTAGTAAATTACTTATCTCCACCATTAAAATTCGAGCTTGTTTTTTTTCTTTGTCTCCTCAGTTAATAAGTACAGTTGTTGTTCAATCATGTCTGACTCTTCATGACCTATTTAGGGTTTTCTTGGCAATGATACTAGAATGCCTTTTCCTTTTTTTTCTCCAGGTCTTTTAACAGATGAGAAAACTGAGGCAAACTGGTTTGGATGACTTGCCCAGGGTCACATAACCAGTGAGTGTCTTGAGACCAGATCTGAGCTCAAGAAAATCAGTTTTCCTGGTTCTAGGCCCAGGGTTCTATCACTGTGCCACCTAGCTGCCCATGACTGCCCAAGTGATCCTAATGTTATACCTCAAAACTCTTTCCCTAAACAATGGGGGAAAACTGTTTGAAGGCTTTTTTGGCCTTACACCCCTAAACTGCTGGGCAAATCGATTTCAAAGTTGTGATCATGCTCACCTCATCCCAAATCAAGTCTGCATTTTGTAGCACCCTAGTTTCTATGGACAATAGCTTTTCGTATCCTGAACTACAAAATGAAAGCTGGACCTTTTCATCCCCCCACTGGATACCCCATCCAGTCACTGGGATGACTGGGGTCCAGCCCATCAAAACTTTACTGTTATGACTTCAGAGAAAAACTAATTTTGTATGTAAGGGATGTTTGTTGGCATATGTCTGCCTTAAAGTTCTGAAAGAAGCAGTTACTGAGCTGTCTGACTCAGAGTTCTGAGACTGTAGTTGGTGATTTGCATATGAAAGGCTTTAGAATATTGGATCAAAAAGAAGCCAAAGACAGTTCCTGCCCTCAAGGAGCTTACAATCTAATGGGGGAGACAACACATATCTATAAAGTAAGCTCTATATGGGATAAATAGGAGATAATATGCAGAGAGAAGACTCTGGAGTTAAGATGGATTGGGTAGAGCTCCCTGTAGAATAGGGGATTTTAGTTGGCACTTAAAGCCAGGAGGTGGAGATGAGAAGGGAGATGCATCATGCCAGGCATGGGGACCAGACAAGGGAGTAAGCCAGAGCTGAGAGATGGAGAGTCTTATTAGTGGGCTAGGTGAGAGGCCAGTGAATCTGAATCAGAGAGAACATGGAGAGGAGTAGCCTGGGAAGGTAGGAGGCAGCTGGGTTGTGAAGGGCTTTGAATGCCAAGCAGAGGGTTTTGTATGTGATCCTGAAGGCAATAAGGACATGGAGGGTGAGAGGAAGAGATTAGCTGGATGACTCCTCTGTTGTGAGTCTGAAGGGCTGGGCCGGTACTGTTGGTCTGGACAAGAATAGGAAAGATGAGGGGGTGGGGGTGGGATAGGGTTTAGAGGAAAAGACACTGAGTACTGTTTTGGACATGCTGAGTTTAAGATGTCTACTGGACATGCAGTTTCAGATGTCTGAAAGGCAGTCGGAGATTCGAAAATGGAGGTCGAGTGAGAGGCTGGGCCAAGAAAGGTAGATTTGAGAGTCATCCATAGAGATGGTATTTAAATCCTTGGATCATTTCTAAGATAGAAATTGAGCATTTGGCTAGCAACCTTATGCTAAGGTGGGATCCTTTGTAGAGAGAACTTTGCTGCCAAACCAAGAAAACTTGAGGGAATGGAAGAGAGGGACAAGAAAGAACCAATTTCAGAACAGGTCAGAAAAACAAAACAAAGATATATCTCTTACTCGGCACTTGTTGCCATGCAGATTGGTTGAAAGCTCTCTATCGCCATCTGCTGCTGAGAAGGAGTAGGAATCAAGGGAGAATTCTCGGTTCTTTATTATAATTTATTGTTAAAAAGAATAGAGTAAGACCAAGGGTACTTCTCCACATCGTTGCTGCTTCCAGGTGGAGGGTTAGAATCCTACAAAGAACAGGAGGCAGAGAGGTTCTTTCTCATGTTTATGTTAAAGGTCTTTGACTTTACTTCAGGGGAGGGTGTCAACAAAGCTTGAACCTGGAAGTGCTGTCCAGAAGAAAATCTAGCTGAGCAGAGGAACAGCTGGGAAGCAGAGAATCAGAGACACTGCCTGGGGGGTTGAATGGTCTGTCTGAGAGACATTGTGCCTGATGAAGAGTTAGTGGTTCATCTCATTGACTCAACAGAAACATCTGTTTGTCCCAGAGCAGGAGATATCAAAGAACTTTTAGAGAAAGTTGAGATGGAAAGAAGACACCAAAGTGTACAGTTCCCGAATTGCCATGTGTATTCCCTGTAGGTGTGCCCTCCCAAGACTTCTAGGAGTTCCTCTTCTGCCCCTCCTTCACCCCAGTAATCCGTCTGGGACTACAGGCTTTTGTGCAACAAGAGAACCAAATCAGGGCTCAGACCTAGGGAATATTCTGTCTCATCTCCAGCTTTCTCAAGACTTCCACTGAAGTCTGCTAATGAAGAGAGTATCTGTCCATAAGTCTCGTTTATTGAAGAGAGCTCAGGTGGCGCAGGGGATAGAGGGGATTGTCTGCAATGATAACTTGCAGAGAAGGTGTTAAGTCTGCATTGGTAGAGGGGTAAGGAAGTTTCTTCATTGAGAGTTTCCTGTTCCAGTTGTCAAAGAAAAAAAAACCCATAATGTCACATTATTGTTACTGTATTGTTATTGTAGCAAATACTATATATGATGGAAATGTTAGCTATTCCTATTTTATTGTAACCATTGTAAAGCCAAGCATTTCTTCCTCAGAGAGAGATGTCCAAAATAGCAGCCTCCCTAGTGCTGTTAGATGTTTCTCTACCCTGGATTTATAGGAATCTTAAATAAGGTAAAGGTCACAATATGTTAAAGTACAGGTGGTTTGTTTTGTTTTGTTTTGGCCGAGGGAAGGGTTAATATTATAGAATAACAGTCACTTAATCATCTACCATAAGCATCTCTTGCTTGGAGAAGGATGCTTAAATCAGCAAGTCACCTCATGCGCCTCAAACACGTCTCTCTCTAAACAAGAAATGCTTGCATTTAGAAAAATATTACATTAATAAAAACAATTCTTTGTGTCCAACAAACATATCCAAAACACAGAGGACAGTATGAATATTTTTCTTTCACTCAACGATGAGTCTTTTCCTCAAACGTTGCATTTTTCTGTGCTTCGCCCATGTTATTTTCCTGGGGTGGGGAGGAATAATTAATAAATCACAAAATCACTTATTTGTACAAGTAGGAAGTAACATGGATAGGAGAATCTGGTCAATTCCATTTTTCAGTTATTTTCTCCAGAACCATTTTAAGTAGTCCTAACCCATTTGGTAAAAGAAGAAGACGACTTATTTGAGATTGGTGTGCCAAGTGTGTGGGAGTGGTACTCAGAGTCATAAGGAATTCTTGACGATACTGTTTTTGCTGTATGGTGATGAAGTGGTAGATACAGAGAATTGTGGGATTTGTAGTTTGTGGTGTTGGAAATGGTGAGACCTGTAGTACCAGCAAGCAAGGCGTTCTGGGAACTAGAATTTCTTCGTGAGGAGGGTATTGTGGGAGCAAGATCTCTATGGTATGAGGCATTGTGGGATCTGTAGTTCCTAAGAGTTATAGTGTCCATGAGGCACTGGGGGCTCTGTACTTCCTACGAATTATAGTGTCCATGCTATGGAAATAATTGGTTTGGTTGGTTGGTGTCCTTCCTCTTCTAAGAGGACTGAAATGACATAACTACGCTAGCTTCAAATTTTAGTATTTTCCACTGTGGCTGATCAGACCAATACAAGCTTGGAATGCTTACCAGTCAGGCACCAATAGTTCATGTGAACATTTGGGTGGATTCTCTAAATCTGTGCATCTTGCATTTCTTTTGTGCTATTTCAAGTCTGCTTTGCTTATAGAGCACAGCACCTTCTCTGATGTGGGCACACCATGCTGAGCGGTCCTGTGCCAGTGCCTCCCATATGACACATCAATTCCAAAGTTCTTAAGAGAGATTTTGAGAGAGTCCTTGTATCCTTCTTCTGATCACTATGTGAACACTTGCCACGTGTGACTATAAAACAGTCATTTTGGCAAACATATGTTTTGCATTTGAACAACATGGCCAGCCCATCGCAGCCAGTCCATGTGCTCCCTGAAGCAGAGTCTGAATGCTTGGTGGTTTAGTCTGAGAAAGGACCTCGGTGTCTGGTCCCTTATCCTGTCACGTGATCCTCAGAATCTTCCTAAGATAATGCAAATGAAAGCAGTTCAGTTTCCTGGCATGACTCTGGTAGACTGTCCAGTTTTCACAGGCATACGACAATGAGGTCAGCACAATGGCTCTGTAGACCTTCAGTTTGTTAGTCAGTCTAATACCTTCTCTCCCATAGTTTCCTTGGGAGCCTCCCAAACACTGAGCTAGCTCTGGCAATGCTTGAGCCAGCCTCATCATCAATGTGTACATCCCTGGAAAGTACGCTATCAAGGTAAGTGAACTTATCCACCACATTCAAAACTTTTCTATTTGCTGTAACTGATGATTCCAAGTATGGCTGGTGTGGTGGTGGCTAATGGAGCACCTGTGTTTTCTTGGTGTTGTTAGGCCAAAATTAGCACAAGCAGCAGAAAATTGATGCATATTTTGTATGGATCTCAGCTTCAGAGGCTGCACTGAGTGCACAATCATCTGCAAACTGATTGGGTTTGGCTTGTAGCCTTTTTGGGTAGAAGAATTTACCATCAGCACATTAGCTGACTTTGGTGCCACGTTCATCCTAACTGAAGGCATTTGACAACATGGCTTAAAACATTATGTCTACCTATGGAGATAATCATCTTGAAGTAAAGAGCATGGAGGGAGCCATAGTCTTCAGGCATGTGACATCAAAGGAGTTGGATGAAGAACAGAGAGTACCTTTGGCAGATTTATGAGAGAACTTCCTTTATCTGATCATAATGCCTTATAACTTTGTTCTTCATCCTTACCATAACCTCCAATTAATTCACCATTCACTTACTTCCCAAGCTGCCATCCCTTCCCTGGATACACTCTCCTTCCACATCTTGACCTTTTGGTCAAAGACTCTGTCCTCTACACTCTTCTACATTCAAATTCCTTGCCCTTTGTCCTATCACCAATCATGTTTTGCCAACCTCCAAGCTTGGATTAGACAAATCCACCATCTGCAGCCTTTGCTCCTATTCACATGCTGCCAAATGAAGTTAGAGAAAATCACAAAACTGTGCTGATCTGGTCCTCTACAAATTCATGTAACAATCTCAACAGGGCTCTCACTGTTGCAAGGCAATGCTTTTATACCTCCCTAATCAATTAATTAACCCACTCATCACAGAAGCTACTTGAAATCTTTTCATCCTTCTACAAGTCTCCTACAATATACACTCTCCTCATCTGAGGATCTCACCTCATACTTTATTTAAAATAAAACTTACTGAGAGCTTCCTCTTCATCTCAGTTATTCAGATGTCTTGCTCCATCCCTGTCTTCCATGAAGAGGTGGCCATTCTCCTTGTGAAGACAAACTCCAATTCTATCCCATATTCTCCAGTAGATTACTACTCCTCTACTGTCTCCACTGTCTCACTAATCTTTACATTTTCCTGATCCACTGGTTACTTTCCTATTACCTATGAAAATACCATGTCTCCCCTATCCTTAAAAACCCTCACTTTATCTAGCCATCCCTTCTAATCATCCTCCCATATCCCCCCTCCCTTTTGAGAACGCCATCTACAATAGAGTCCTCCACTTCCTTTCTTCTCATTTTCATCTTAATTCTGTGCAGTCTAGCTTCCAGCCTCATCAGTCAGCTGAAACTGCTCTCTCCAAAGTTTTCAGTGATATCCTAATTGCCAGTTCTAATGGTCTTTTCTCAACCCTCCATTCCTGACTTCTCCTCAGCCTTTGACACTGTTGATCACTCTCTCCTCCTGAATAATTTTTTTCTCTGGGTTTCTGTGACCCTGGTCTCTCCTGGTAGTGAAGCAGATAAGGCACTGGGCCTTAAGCCAGAAAGAGCTGAGTTTAAATCCAGCCTCAGACATTGACTCAGGACAAGTCACTTAACCTCTGTCTCTTCCAATTTCCTCAAATAATAGCACCTACCTCCCAGGGTTTTTGTGATGACCAAATGCAAATATGTGTAAAGTGTTTAGTATAGAGCCTGTCACATAGTCTACACTCAATGAATGCTTCTTTCCTCCCTCCTTTCCTTTCCTCCCTCCCTCCCTTCCTTCCTTCCTTCCTCTCTCTCCCTCCCTTTCCTCCTCCCTCCCTCCCTCCCTCCCTCCCTTCCTTCCTTCCTTCCTTCCTTTCTCCCTTCCTTCCTTCCTCTCTCTCTCCCTCCCTTTCCTCCTCCTTCCCTCCTTCCCTCCCTCCCTTCCTCCCTTCCTTCCCTCCCTTCCTCCCTCTCTCCCATTTGACTGCTCTTTCTGTTTGATTTACATCCAGTCCATGTCCTCTAACTGGGTATTCCATAGGGTTCTCTTCTGGGCTCTCTTTTTACTTGGAATAGAATGGAATGGAAACTCCCTCTACCTTATCTGTCTCAGTGGTCTCATCAGCTCCCGCGGGTTCAATGATTATCTCTCTGCTGATAATTCCCAGACCTATGCATATATCTGACCTTGGCCTCTCTCCTGAGCTGGGGTTCTGCATCAGCTGCCTTTTGGATATCTCGAACTGTAGCATCTTAAACTTAACATACCCCCAAACGGGCTCATTAGCTTTCCCCCTAACTGTGCCTTCTTCCCGACCTTCCTGTTACCGTGGGGGCATCACCACCCTCCCCCTCACCCGGGAGGGTAACCTAGTAGTGATCTTCAATGCCTCACCCCCTATGTTGTCACTTGTACCCTTACAACGCCTCTAGCATGTGTCCCCTTCTCTCCTTGGTGCAGATGCTTATCACCTCACACAGGGACTATAACAAGAGCCTTACAGGATGGGACCAGCGTTTTCCTGACACGGCGTCTTTCCTCCTACACACAATATGGGAAGGTTTTACAAAAAAGAAGATAAAAGTGCCTCTGGAACCCGATTTGCCCCTTCTTTGATGACGCGGGTGCCTGTTCTTTTAGGGGCATAAAAATCCCAGTTATGAAGAGTCTGGGGACTCTCAGTCTTAGTGGGTGCCTAAAAATCACACGAGTCCTAGATTTTTGGTTGTTGTTCCAGTTGTTTCCAACTCGTTGTGACTCCATTTGGGGTTTTCTTGGCAAAGATATTAGAGTGGTTCGCCATTCCCTGCTCCAGCTCATTTTACAAATGAGCAACTGAGGTCAACAGGGTTAAGTGACTTATCCAAGGCCACACAGCTAGTAAGTTTCTGAGGCTAGATTTGAACCGAGGAAGATGAGTCTTCTAACTCCAAGCTGTGTGCTCTATCCACTGCATCATGTAATTGCCCTGAGTCACTATAGCCTGATAACTTATATTGTACCTTCCAGACTCCTTTCCAGATGGAGACAAGGGGTGGGGCACACCCGGAGACAAAAGGCACCACTGTATCATTTTTGCATGTCCTTATTCTCTCAGGATGTTTGTATTAAATGTTCAGTGATTCACAAGAGTCTCATTTTTGTCCTCTCATCAACCTTGAACTAAGAGGGTGCTAGCATTAGAGCTGCACCTCCATTGGCTTGCTAGTTGGTCTCCCTGCCTTGAGTCCTCTCCCCATTCCAATCCATCCTCCATTGAGCTGCTGAAATTATTTTTACAAAGCACAGATTTTACTATGGCATCCCCTTACTCAGTAATCTCCAGTACCTCTGTCAACCTCTGTCATCTACAGGATCAAATTAAAAATGCTATTTGACATTCAAAGCCCTTCATAATCTGCTTCAGTCTCCTTTGCAATTGTCTTATACTTTATGTCCCATACCTCTGCCTCGTACTTGGAGATCCAGCTACACTGGCCATCTTGCTGTTCCTCACATTCAACACTCCTTGTCCCCACTCAGTTCCTTTTCACTGACTGTCCATGCCTAGAATGCTCTATTCCTCACCTCTGCCACCTGGCTTTCCTGGCCTCCTTCAAGAAGTAGCTCAAATCCTGCCGCCTGTGGGAGAAGCATCCCCACCTTCCCTCTGGGATTATCTTCTGTTTATATGGAATGTATCATATATGTACTATGTATCTTATGCATTGATTTATTTTCATCTTTCTTATTAGGATTCACCTTCTCAGAGGTGACCCATGTTTCTAACTTTTCTTGTATCCTCAGAACTTAATATAAGGCCTGGTGCACTGTAGGAATTTAATAAATGCTTGTTGACTGGGGGAATTTCCCATAGAATGCAAGCCTATCAGATTTGGACTGCTCTGATTGTTAGGATCTTTCTTGTTCCTATAGTGTGAGAACTCCCTACATCAGTTGTAGATCCAAACCCTTCTGTTACTTAGCAGATAAATCCCAGGGAATTGCTCAAGGCAACTCAAGAAATTTGAGTTAAGGTCTTGACCAGGGTTATGAGCTCAGGTCTTTCTGACTCAAAGCAGCATATCCAAAGCACTAGCTTATTATTATTACTCATTGAAATAATAAAATATTGTAAATAATACTAAATATAATAATTATTCACAATAGCTAGACTTTACATAGAACTTTAAGGTTTGCAAAGATCTTTACAAATATCTCATTTGGTCCTCTCAGCAACCCTTAGATTATCATCTCCATTTTTACAGATGATGAAACTGAGGCAAGTAGGTTAAGTGACTTACCCAAGCTAATACAACTAGTGTCTGAGATTCTGTCTTCCTTATGTCCATCATGAATCTACCTCCACATAACTTACAACCATCCCTTCTAGTCCTGCTTTCTAGAAGAACAAATAGAACCCTTCTTCCTCATAATAGGCCTTTACATCTTTGGAGACATTGGTTAGGTAGTACAGTTGGGTAAAGCTTTGTGTCTGGAGTCAGGAGAACCTGAGTTCAAATGCAGCTTCAGATACTTCTATCTGTTACTTCAAGAACCAGAATCAGAAAAGTTTTACCTTGCTGAGTAACCTGGAGCAGGACAGAAGTGAGACGATTTCTTCCTTCTCCCATGAAAGTTCAAAAACTGGGTACTGAGAAGTGCTTTCCTAAAGAGTCATTTGGGAGCATTAACTTGGCGATCTTGGGCAAGGACTTTTCTGGGCCTTAAGTTTCCTGTCTTTTTTCAAGTCCCAGCTAAAATCCCACCTTCTACCAGAAACCCCTCCCAATCCCCCTTAATTGTAGTGCCTTCCCTCTGTTATTTCTCCCCTATTTATCCCATATATAGCTTGTTTGTACATAGTGGTTTGCATATTGTCTTTCCAATTAGCTTGTGAACTCCTTGAGGGCAGGGATTGTCTTTTACCTTGGTATCCACAGTGCTTAGCTAGCAATGTGTCAGGCACATAAGTAAATGTTTACTGACCGACTCATGGAATTGGACTAATTGGACTTTTAGGTCCCTTCCAGCCCTAGAGCTATCCTTGGTCCTGAACTAAAGTTGGCCATGGGAGGACTGAGTACAGAACATAGGGTGTGTTGAGTTGAAGAGAGGAACATGATGCAAATCTTACTTCCTATATAATTTCTATATTGGTAAATGTTTTTCAATCTGCATATGAATAAGCGATCCTTTTAGGTTATGTGAAATTGGGAAGATTAAAATCTCAATGGAATGGGGACAAATTTGAGTTTTGAATTAAACAAATAATGAGTTGGTGTTGGGTGGAAGGTCCCAGGACTCCATTAATTTCTTACCTTGACCACCAGGCAAGACAAGGCAGGTCATCTGACATGTAGCCTTCTCTTCCTTACTCCAGCTTTCTGTCACTCACTCAGGGATTGAGAATCAAATCACTATTACCATTTCTTCTATGAAGGTCATAAGCAACCTATGAATCCAGTCAAAATCCCTGTAAGCTAATCACATACTCTACGTTTTGCAAAGCACTTTACAAATACCTCATTTGGTCCTCACAATAACCCTGGGAGGTAGGTTGCCATCATTTCTCCCATTTTACAGATGAGAAAATGGAGGCAGAGAGAGGTTAAAGGACTCACCCAGAGTCATGCAGCTATTGAGTGGCCAAGACTGGATTTGAACTTGATTGTTCCTGACTCCAGGTCCAGCCCTCTATTCACTCCACCTATCAACTCCTCTCCTGTGTCCTCATCCTACTGTGCTCTCCTATTGAGTCCTCAGGAACCCCTGGTCTATTGTGAGCCCTTGGCATTCAATGAATGAATTAGTTTTAAAAAGCATTTATTAGGCACTTACTGTGTATAAGTATATATATATAAATATATACTATGTATAATATATATATAATATATATGATATAAATATATAAATATATACTATGTATAAATCAATCAATAAACTGGATGCATGGCCAGAAAAAGAGACTTAGGTGGGGGGGGGGGCAGAGGAGTCAGATAGATGGGAAGAGAACCAGGAGAGAAAGAATTGTGCTAAGCCCTGGGGATATAAGTGGAAAATAGGAGACGGTCTGCTCTCAAGGAGCACATATTCTCAGGGGAGAGAAAACACATAGAGGAAATTTCAATTGCAAGTCAGATAGAAAGGACTAGCGGTCCTTAGGGTGCAGCAGCAAAGCAGATGGTAACAAATTCTCTTTAATGTCATTTCCAAGGACAAAAAGCTATCTGTTTTTGCTATTGAACCATTTGTCAGGGCTGAGATGTTTGGTGGTGGGAACTTCCTTTGCCTGGTATTTAGTAGCTGTGGCTTCCAAGGAGGTGGGAACTACAGCACTTGTCCATTGGTGGCAATTGGTCAGTAGTTGGAACTGATTGTTGCTTTTTCTCCTCCCCTGCCCCCCACTGAAATTATTTTGCATATCTTTTATATTGAATTTTCTATGTCCACATTGTTTTCCCCAAATAAAATATAAGCTTCTGTGTGCAAGAAGTATTTTTTTCTTTGTATCCCCAACATGTAGAAGGGTGGTAGGATCATCATCCACATCATGCCTACTAACCAAGGCTGTATCCTGGGCCCTCTTCTCCCTTGGTGACCTCATCAACTTCCATAGGTTCAGTTACCATCTCTATGTAGATGACTCCCAGATCCATCCATCCATCCATCCATCCATCCATCCATCCATCCATCCATCCAACCATCTATCTATCTATCTATCTATCTATCTATCTATCTATCTATCTATCTATCTATCTATCTATCTATCCATCGCTATCCATCTATCCATTCATCTATCTATCCATCTATCTCTATCCATCCATTAATCCATCTCTCTCTCCCTCTCTCTCTCTCTCTCTCTCTCTCTCTCTCTTTATCTCTCTCTCTCCCTCCCTCCCTCTCTCTCTCTCCCTCCCTCCCTCCCTCCCTCGCTCCTTAGTCTCTCTTCTGAGCTGTAGCATCAACTGGCTTTTGGGCATCTCAAACTGGATGGCTCCTGTAGCATGTAAATTTTAACACATATAAAACAGAACTTGCATCTCCCCCATCCCCCTCACTCCTAATTTCCCTATTATTGCCCTCTTTCCCATGCCCCAATCCTTACCTATGTGTCATCTCTGACTCCTTAGTCTCACTCACCCCACATATCCAATTTGTTGTCACATTATGTTATTTCTGCCCCCACAAGATCTCCTGTATATATCCTCTTTCTCTCATAGTTCCTATCCCATGCTTTCCTTACCTCTTGCCTGGACTATTTCAATATCCCATTCTAATCAATCCTCCACAAGCTGCCAAAGTGAGTTTATTAAAGCAATCTGATCATGTCACCTCACTCTCCTCCCATTCAACAAACTTCAATGGCTCCCTATGCCACCCAAGAACAAAACCAAACTCCTTTGTTTGAAATTTAAGGCCATTTCCACCTTTCTACCTTTCCAGTTTTCTTATACATTGCTCCCTCCACACACTTCGTCCAGCCATACTGACATACTGATTTTTCACACATCACTGCCTCTATGTCAAAATAGAATGTTGCTCTTCCTCACCTCCTAGAATTCCTGACTTCCTTCAAGCCTCAGCTTAAACACCTTATGTCCTGAGAGGCCTTTTGTCCACGACAGGGTTACCAGTTCTTCCAAAAAGACCTTGATTTGTGTATGTTTTCTATACAGCTCTGTATGTAAATGCTATCTCCCCCATTAGAGCATAAGCTCCCTGAGGGTAAGAACCATTTCCTTTTTGTCTTTGTATTCCCAGCACTTTACAAACGCTGACACTTAGTAGGTTGGATATAATCAAATTGAATTCATAGGGAATTCAGGCTTGGGCATTAATAAGAAAAGGTGGTAGCTGTAGGACCCGTCTAAATCCTATGCTCACACATATGGATGCAGCTAGATGCCACATGGACAGAGCACTTCTCCTGAAGCCAGGAAGACATGAATTCAAATCCAGACTCAGACATTCACTATTTGTGAATACTTAACTTCTACCTGCCTCAGTTTCTCCATCTGTAAAATGAGAAAAGCAGTAGAAACTTACTATAGGGTTGTTGTATCAAAGAAGATATTAATTGTGAAATGTTTGACTCTGAGCATAAGCACTATGTAATTGTTATTATTATTATTATTTTGAGAACTACAAAGGAAGAGGAAAAAGTTCACAGAAGATGCGAGCTGGCTCAGTTCAAGCTTGGGATGCCATCTGGAGGCAGAAATAGAGATTACAACCTAAGTAACTTCTTTTCCCTCCCCAGGAGGAGGTAAGTGGGTCTTCTGAGATGTGAGTTCGGTAAAATAAGCTGCGTGGTCCAGCCCAGAGTCTTCAGCTACCCCGAAGGATGGAGGCTTTGTTGATTGCTTTGAAATGATGTCAATAGTATCCACTCATCTGTATTTGAACCAGGCCTGCCATTACTTTGGTGTAGGAAATGACCAACATGGAGATTTCCTCTTCAAATGCTAATAGGCACCTTCTCTGCAAGGTACAGTGTCAGAGAGTTACCTGGAATGCTGAGAGGTTAATCAATCAGTGAATATGTGAGCATTTATTGAGCACTTACAGTATGCCAGGAACTGTGCTAATCGGTGATACAATGGGTCGGAGGGAGGTCTTGAATCCAGGTCTTGATGCTGAGGCTGGCCATCTATCCAATACATCAGATTGTTCACAGACCATCCCTTTTTTCCTGACTGATGTAGATAACTGTAATGTCTTTGTAGTAGAGATGTAGCCTCTCCCAGCCCACATGTGAAGGTTCCATGCTGCTGAAATTCCACTGTATGCAGTATCACCTCTAAACTGAAAAAGAAAGAGAAAGGATAGGACGTGTGGAAACTTTAGCAGTTAATGTTAGGGACCCTTTATGTATCTCCAATGTCACCTGGTGCTTCTTTGAGTCCCTGGGTTCTGAGAACTCATGCTTAAAAGCTAACAGTCCATAATGCTATGTAGGTGAGTTTTCCCACATGTCCTGCTGGCATCAACATCTCCTGATACTGGTCTCAAACCCCAGACACCTAAGAGAATTGGAATTCACTTACTCCTATATCATAGTCATAGAAAACATCATCTAAAATCTCCACGTGGCTAACCTCCATGCTCTCTACACCTGCCTCTTTTTTCTCCTTTTCTTTCCGCCTCCTGTGTATGTGGCTCACCTTGTTGTAGAAAGCAGGAAATCAGTCTGGCTGGGATAGCAGGAGGTAGAAGTTGCCTCGGTCTGGTGCAGATGGAAGCCAAGTCAGTCCCCTTGACACCATTCATGAAAGGACATATCATCAGGAGGTTGAAGTCATGTGTGGTCAGATGGAACATCTTTTCACCTGAAGCTGGAGATCAGGCAGGTGTAGAAGGATGTGGAAATCTCCTGTGTACATGACATTTGTAAAGTTCATTGCACTTTATTAAAGCACTGTATAAATGTTAGATACTATCATTACATATGTGGGACCTTTCTTTCTACCTTCCATCATCTTTTATAAAGTCTTTTCTCCTTGCCCACCTTGGAGACCCAGGAAGGATTAAAGTAGAAGCTGAGACGGCATTCCAGAAGACCACCAGTGACCAGGGTGCCTCCTGATTGGCTGAGGGTTCTGGGAATTAGAATTCCCAAGAGCCCTTGAATGGGGAGACATGCAGGGCTGACTGTGCAAAGCAAAATGACACAGATCTTTTAAAGGGGTGGGAGATACTGGGGGAAATCTAGGCGATGTCAAAAAACAAAAAGTATCAATAAATCTTTTTTTTTAAAACCTTTTTTTTTTCAGAGTTTTTTGTGTTTCCTTTGAATTCTCTCTCCTGGATCTACTTTCCAGGCCAGTTGTTTTTCCAATGATAAAAAACATTTTACATTTGAATTGCTGTCTTTCTAATTTCCCAATGTATTTCCCACTCCTGTCTCAGAAAACTATAACAGAGAATAAGAAAGAAAGATAAGCAGTTGAAGAAAACATAAAATACATGGACCAAATGGAATGTTATATGCAATGGCCCTTATTTCTTTTTTTAATGAATCAATTTTTAGTTTGCCCTTATTTCTTGATAGACCAGGCAACTCACCTGTAAAATGAAGGAAAGAGAGTACAAGTTTTCGCAATTCCCTTCCATCTCTAAAGCTGCAAATGCATAAGCTGTTCACAGCACCCCCTGGTGGTGACAAATAGCATATTCATTCAGGAACGTTTTTCTGTGTCTGGATTTTGGTTCATGTATGAACAGCCTATAAGATGTTTCTGGATTTTTTTTTTTTTTTTGCAGCAGGGATGGGGGAAGATGCTGAGAAGGTGTTTTTAAAAAAACTTTTCCTACTGATAACCCCCTTCAGATAATAATAGTTTTTATCTCAAATGAGATATTTGTAAAGCATATAGTCTGGCACATAGTAGATGTTTTATTTAATAAATACTTGTTCCCTCCCCTCTTTAAAGTTTCCCAAACACTTTACAAATGTTACCTCACCTGATCCTCACAACAACCCTGTGAAGCAAGAGTTATTATTGGCCTCATTTGTAATGGCAAGCAAAGTAGTTAACACCTTGTTTCAACTATTGACTTAACACCTTGGTTCAGCTATTTAATTAACACAGAAGTAGTTAACACCTTGTTTCAGTTCATGATTGTATCAAGTATTAAGATCCACAACTTGTGAATCCCACAATTTGTGAACCCTAGAACTTGTGAACTCCTGCAACAGGAAGGGGAGGAGCTAATGACCACATATAAGGAAAGACCCAGGTTGGAGAGAGCAGAACTGAGAAGGGAGCTCTTGTGGTGGAGAAGGGGAAAACGTGTGGTATCCCAGCACTCTATGTTTGTCTGTTCTGTCTGTGTCGATGTTTGTTTGTAATACTTTCTACAGAAGCCCTGGGACCTTACTGGAAGCCCTAAAAGATGGCTTTCTGGTTGTCTGTTTACAGAAGTCCTAGAGGAGGGTTTTGGAGGTCCTGGAACTGTACTGATGATTTGTATTGAGTTCTCAGACTTTGTTTGTGGATTTGTATTGATTTCTATTTGTGTTGTTCTCTGACCTTGTTGGTGGGTCTGTTGATTTCACAGGCAGATAGTGAATTGATGATGGTGCCAGCAATGTTTATGAATGTTGTTTTGGCTCTGTTAAGCTTTGTCTTCCCAGAAACAGGAACTGTGACGGACTTGAGGTGAACTGGACACTATGAGCTTCAATGCAGAATGGGAACTGGACAAGGAACTGGGAGCAGCCTGCCTTTGAACCCAGGCAACAGTTGTGTAGATTTGGGCACGAGGAGCTAGGAGGTCCTAGGAGCTAGGACCATGGAAGAGGAACCATGGAAGCTGAGAGCCATCCTTGAGTCAAGATGAAAAGATTTCTTCTCAAGTACCTGATGCTGATTGAGAAGATTATGATTTTACTGTGACCTAACTTTAACCTTTGTACTTTGTGTCCATTAAGGAGACAAGCCTCCTTAAGGATGATTGAATTAAGGACTTACTAAATGATTGAGTTACTAGTTGAATGTACTTTGTTTAAAAATATGTGGCCACTTTGGTGAAAACGATGTGAGAGCCAACCATAAGTTGTTATGTCATAACGTTGTGAATGCTGTACTTTGATTTCTGTGAATGTTTTGTCTTAGTTTGTTACTGAATAAATAGAGAGTTCACTATATTGTGTAATCAGAACCTTGTATCTGTTCACAGCAGCAGTTCTCTAGAAAGCTGCTCATGCTTGGCTTTATACCATTTTACAGATGAGGAAACTGAGGCTGATGGAGATCTGAGGCTCACGGAATCACAGAGGATCACAGAGCTGGGAAGTGCCTTAAGCAGGATTCAAATTCAGGTCATACTGTTTCTACATTCAACCCTCTAAACACTCCACTACAAAGCAGCCTCTTGAAATGAAGGCAGTTGTTATGTTTCCAGAGACAACTAGGTGGTACCATATTGGAAATAGCATTGGACCTGGAGTCAGGGAGACCTGAGGTCAAATCTGGCTAGCTGTGTGACCCTAGGCAAGTCACTTAATCATTGCCTGCCTCAATTTCCTCATCTGTAAAAGGGGGATGATAATAACACCTGCTTCACAGGGTTGTTATGAGGATGAAAAGAAATAATGAAGTGTCCAGCACAGTGCCTGGCATGTAATAAGTGCTATATTGCTATATAAATGTCAGTTATTACTATTATTACTGTCCTTATGCTTCTTTTGTTTTTTGGAGAGGAGAAGGCAGAACAATCAGGGTTAAGTGACTTGCCCAAGGTCACATGGCTAGTTTTGTGTCAAGTTAATCTGGATTTGAACTCAGGTCCTCCTGACTCCAGGGCCAGTGCTCTATTCACTGTGCCACCTAGCATCCCCCTATCCTTATGCTTCTGTGCTAAACCTACACCATCTTCTTAACAGGTTACATGGTTTTATGCTTTGACATTGATGTCTGTCATATTAAAAAGAAGAATGGATGTTGAATCCTTGGAGCATTGGCAGGAGGTTTTAAAATTGTATCCCCACAAACAATGCATGACGTTAGGAGTACCTCCTGGCAGTAAGGTCAAAAACCCTGAGGAATGAAGAAATATGCATTTATTAAGTACCTATTGTGTGCCAGGCACTTTATAAATATCTCATTTGGCCCTTAAAATAATTCTAGGAGGTAGGTGCTATTATTATCTTCATTTTTAAGGTTGAGGAAACTGAGGCAGACATTAAGTGACTTGCCTAAGGTCACACATCTAATAAGTGTCTGAGGCCATATATGAACTCAGTTCTTCCTGACTCCAGGCCTAGAACTCTACTCACTGTGCAGCCTAGCTGTCTCTCAGACATAATATCATGAATGACCTGGGCTCTCTCTCTCTGTCTCTCCCTGTTTCTCTCTCTGTGTTTCTGTATGTCTGCCTCTCTCTCTGAAATAGGTGATACAAGGAGGCAGATAGAGCCCTGTCTGTGACCTGAATTAGGCAGATGGTCTTGTATCCTCAGGAAGACAAAATTAGGGGGGAATACCTGGAAGCTATTCTCTAGTTACTGCTGAAGAGAAAGAAAGAGAAAAAAAACTTGAAGAATCTCCCATGAAGGGGAAGGATTATATGAAAATGAATGAAGAGAAGGTGGTGGGTAAATGCCTATGGCTATCTGGCTGGGCCAGGCCTCTACCTAGGAGTTGCTGTGTCCATCAAGAGAGGAACCGTTTGCATCCAGGAAAGGCCATGCCCTGGACCATACTAGAACAGAAGCAGAGGTGTGGCAGGTGAATGAAGTGGAGAAAAAGAGGTTGATGGAAAATGGGAAGGGCCCAACATTTGACATGGTTCATGGTCCTCCATTAGAGGACCCTGTCCTTACTTCATTAGGATGGTTAGAAAGTTAAGCACTTTGTATTTATAACCTTCTTTTTCAATATATCCTTTGTCTTCCTTCCCCCTCCCAGAAAGCTAGCCCTTAGAGAATAACAAAGAGAGGACAACCACAAAGTTTAGTGAACCTCATCAGTACATCAAACAAGCCTGCCATCAAATGCAATGCGCCACACCCATAGACCCCCATCTCTGCAAAGAGGCTCTTAGGTCTTAACAGGGTTGGGCAACTCAGCTGTAGAAGGGAGGGGCTGGGCTGGATAAGCTCAGTGTCATCTACAGGGAACTTCTGCTTGGTTCCTGCACACATTTCAAGGATTCAAACTCTTCCATTCTGTGTTGCAGGTGGACAGACAGCCTCAGAGATTATTAGTCAAAGGACCAGCGAAGGCAGATGCTCCCTAACTGTAAGAGGTGACCTGTGGTTTGTGAGTCAATACAGAACTAACTGGGCTGAACAGTGGATTGGATAACCAGGTGCTAGACAGAATAAGATATACTCAGAATGAATCAGCATGCAAAGGGAGAGATGAGCAGTAAAGAACATTGTCCCTTCAGCATCTTCTCATGTATAGTTCATGGAAAGAGAGCAAGAGAGTTCCCCTTCCTACCCACTAGCTGCCTAGGTTTGCTGGCAGCTCAGGGAAAGTCTGATGAGGAAAACAACGATGGACAGAACGATTTCACTGTTGTAACAGAGAGCACCACCGAACTACAGCAAGGGACTGTGTAGATCTGTGCTGGGGAATTTGTTTTTCATTTAATTGCTTTATGGGGGGGAGGGTAGTAGGAAGGACAGACTGGTTAAAAAATATTTGTCACTTGAAAAAAATATATTAAAAAGTCATGGCAAGGATATTGAACTCTCCAACCCAAGAATGTTTCCAAAGAGGGTTGACTGTTGTGACTGCCCGGTGCGTGAAGGAGGAAAATCATCTGAGGAAGAAATTGAGCATGAAGACTACCATGTAATTTGTCCATGAGTGGAATGTTGGTTGGTTGGTCACTTGTTGTTCTTGAAGAAGATTAAAATGATATCATTATACTAGAATCAAAGTTGCAGCGTGTCCAACTGTGGCTGATCAGACCAACATGAGCTCAGAATGTTCTACCACACATGGTCAGGCACAAATAGTCCATGTGAACATTTGGGGTGTACTCTCTAAATTTGCATTTCTCTAGTTTCTTTTGCTCTACCTCAATTATGCTCCCCTTATAGAGCACAGCACCTTCTCTGACAAGGGCACATCGTGCTTAGCAGTACTGTACTAGTGTCTCCCACATCACAAATCAATTTCAAAGTTCTTAAGAGAGACCTTGAGAGTGTCCTTGTATCAGTTCTTGTGACCACCATGTGAACACTTGCCCTGAATGAATTCTCCATAAAATAGTCTTTTTGGAAAGTGTATGTTTTGCATTTGAACAATGTGACCAATCCATTGGAGTTGTGCTCTCTGAAGCAGAGTTTGAACACTTGGCAGTTTAGTTTGAGAAAAGGACCTCCGTGTCTGATATCTTATCCTGCCAGATGATCTGCAGAACCTTCCTGAGATAATTCAAACGAAAGCAATTTTGTTTCATGTCCTGGCTCTGGCATACTGTCCAGGTTTCACAGGTAAACAACAATGAGGTCAGCACAATGGCTTTGTAGACCTTCAGGTTGGTAGGCATCCTTATACCTCTTCTCTCCCACACCTTCCTTTGGAGCTTCCCAAATGCTGAGCTAGCTCTGGCAATGCATTTGCTAATCCCATTATCAATGTGCGCATCCCTGGAAAGTACACTACCAAGATAAGTGAACTTATCCACAACATTCACACTTCTCCATTTGCTGTAACTGATGGCTCCACGTGTGGATGGTGTGGTGCTGGCTAATGGAGCACCTGTGTTTTCTTCGTGTTAATTGTTAGGCCAAAATTAGCACAAACAGCAGACAATTGATCCATATTTTGTTGCATCTCAGCTTCAGAGGCTGCACTGAGTGTGCAATCATCTGCAAACAGAAAATCATGCACCCAACAATAGCTCCACTTTGGTCTTGGCTTGTAGCCTTTTCAAGTAGAAGAATTTACCATCAGCACAGTAGCTGACCTTGATGCCATGTTCATCCTCATTGAAGGCATTTTGATAACATGACTGAAAACATCATGATAAAAAAAAAGCATGGGAGTAAACACACAGCCTCTTTTCACTCCATTGGTGACTTGGAAAGTGTGAGAACATGGTCCATTATCTGGAACCCAGGCAAGCACGTTGTCATGAAATTGATGTACCGTGATGTTAAACTTTTCCAGGCAATCCAATTTTGACACAATTCTCCATATGCCCTCATAACTGACTGCATAAAAGGCCTTGGTCAGATCTACAAATGTTATGTATAAACCTCTGTTCTGTTCCTGCCATTTTTCCTAGGGTTATCAGGCAGTAAACACCACATTGGCCATTCCTTGATCCTTTCTGTAGCCACGCTCGCTCTCAGACAAATGACCATCTTCCAGGTGAAGGATCAGTCTATTAAAGAGGACCCTGGCAAGAATCTTGCCAGCCATGACTAAGAGAGAGACATGCCTCCCTCCTATGATTGTCACACAACAATCCATTTACTTTACCTTTACAGAGATGAACAATGGAGAGGCATCCTTGAACTCCTGGGGTATAACCTCCTCTTGTCATATAACCTGGAAAATTTCAGTTATGAGTGGAACGTATGGTGTACCTGAAGGACAGTCCCCAGAATCCACTGTAATCACTCCCAGACTTTCAAGAAAAATCTTGAAAGGTGTTTCCTCAGAGAGGGAAAAACTTAGAAATGCACCTGAAGGAAGCATTAGCCAATGGCACACTCTTAGAGTACTGAAATCCATGGGCATCACCCAAAGTGTTGGTACAGAAAACTGAGAAAATCCAAATGTTTGTAGACTGTAGATTTGTAGATTTAGAATGAAAGTGATCATGGATGTATTCGAGATGCCCCGTGTTATTTGCTAGTAAGCTAGTAATCTTCAGTATTGGACTTGAGAAGTGGATCCCAACACATCACCATAGCAAAGGAAGACAAAGAGAAAATAGCCTTCATCTGCTCAGGTTGGCTATTATTCTAATCATTAGCATTGTTAGCTGTGAAGAGAGCCATTACTGAGATGTTCCATGATACTACATGTGGAGTTCAATTTCAGGTTTGGATTGACAACAAGCCACTGACCTATTTTGACCAGACATCTTTAGGATCATGCCTTGTAAACTAGTAGCACTAGCCAACAAGTTCAGCACGCCCTTATTTTTTCGAGTATAGCTTCCTTTTATTTTTTTATTTTTAAATTAATTTATTTTTAGTTTTCAACATTCACTGCCATAATATTTTGAATGTCAAATTTTCCCCCCTTCCCTCTCCTCTCCTCTCCCCAAGATGGTGTGCAATCTGATATAGGCTCTACTTATACATTCATATTAAACATATTATCACATTAGTCATGATGTAAAGAAGAATTAGACCCTTCACCTTCTAGAGCCAACATGGATCGCATTCGGACCAAGACCCTGAAGAAGGCAGCGCGAGTCATCATCAAAAAGTACTACACCTGCCTGGGCAATGACTTCCACACCAACAAGTTCGTGTGCGAGGAGGTCGCCATCATCCCCAGCAAGAAGCTCCATAACAAGATCGCGGGGTATGTTACTCATCTGATGAAGTGGATCCAGAGAGGCCCTGTGAGAGGTATCTCCATCAAACTGCAGGAAGAAGAAAGAGAAAAGAGGGATAACTATGTTCCTGAGGTCTCTGCTTTAGATCAAGAAATCATTGAAGTAGACCCTGATACTAAAGAAATGTTGAAACTCTTGGACGTTGGCAGTTTGTCCAACCTGCAAATTACCCAGCCCACAGTTGGAATGAACTTCAAAACACCAAGAGGAGCTGTTTAATATTTACTTTTGCCTTCTTTCCAATAAACTTGGGAACTCCCCCCCCCCCAAAAAAGAATTAGAACTAATGGGAGATACCACAAGGAAGAAGGAACAACAAAAGAAAAGGAGAACAAATAGCCTGTTTCCATCTGCACTCAGACTCCATAGTTCTTCATCTGGATGTGGATGGCATTTTCCATCATGAGTCTTTTTGGAGTTGTCTTAGATCCTTGCATTGCTGAGAAGAGCTAAGTCTATCAGTCAGTCTTCGCACAATGTGGCTGTGTACAATATTTTCCTGGCTTTTCTCATTTTACTCAGCATCAGTTCATATAAGTCTTTCCAGGATTTTCTCAAGTTCACCTACTCATCATTTCTTATAGCACAATAGTATTCCATTATATTTATATAACAACTTGTACAGCCATTTCCTAATTGATGGACATCCCCTCAACTTCAATTCTTGGCCACCACAAAAAGAACTGTTATAAATATTTTTGTACATGTCTGTCCTTTTTTCGCATTTTAATGATCTCTTTGGGATACAGACCTAGAAGTGGTATGGCTGGTCAAAGGGTATGTAGATTTTTATAGCCCTTTGAGCATAATTCCAAATTGTTCTCCAGAATGACTGGATCAGTTCACAACTCCACCAACAATGCATTAGTGTTCCAGTTTTCCCGCATCTTCTCCAGCATTTATAATTTTCCTGTTGTTATGTGAGCCAATCTGATAGGTATGATGTGATACCTCAGAGTTGTTTTGATTTGCATTTCTTTAATCAATCGTGATTTAGAGCATTTTTATATGACTATAGATAGTTTTAATTTCTTCATCTGTTTATGTCCTTTTATCCATTTATTAATTTGGGATTGGCTTGTATTCTTATAAACTTGACTCAGCTCTCTCTATATTTTGTAAATGAAGACTTTATCAGATACACTGGTTAAAAAAAATCTTTCCCAGTTTTTTGCTTCCCTTCTAATCTTGGTTGTATTAGCTTTGTTTGTGCAAAGCCTTTTCAATTTAATGTAATCAAAATTATCCATTTTGCATTTCATAATGTTCTCTTATTTGGTCATAAATTCTTTCATTCTCCACAAATCTGACAGATAAACTATTACTTGCTTTCCCAATTTTCTTATAGTATCAGCCTTTGTATCTAAATCATGTATGCATTTTGACTTTATTTTGGTATAAGGTATAAGATATTGGCCTATGCCTAGTGTTTGTCATACTATTTAACAGTTTTCCCAGCATCAGCATGCCCTTATAAGCCAGCAAAAATGAACTGAGTTACCCTGTCCCATGGATGTCTTGAATCTGAAATTATGACAATACCTAAAGAAGCATAGGTATAAGAACTGTGCCTTGTGATTTTACCTATACAGAAAAATTCTGAGAAGACTGAGATTGTTCCTGTATCATTTTTTATTGATCCTATTTACAATTAATTGATTTTTTCCTGTAACTTCTTTTGTTCTGTAATTGTTTAAGTCATGGTCCTTTGTCTCTGAACTTAGTTCAGAATTCAACTGTGCTATAATGAGTGAATTTTAGAAAACCAACTCTCCTGCTAATCACTGATCTATTCCTGCCTCAAGGAGTTTAGCTGACCTTGGGGGATGTTTGTCAACAGAAGGAATTCAGGTCTAATATCTTTATGCCACTAAACCATCCTTCAAGGAAGTCCAATTTGTTACTTTGCAGCTGAAATCTTAGGAGAAACAGAGGGGGTTGGTGCAACCCCTCATTACCAACCTTCTAACCAATTGTGTTGTTTCCTGTGCCTCAGCTCTGTAACCAATCATCTTGCCCTCATCTATATGATGACATCTACTCTGTTCTGTTCTTTGTTCTGTATTCCCAAAACCTATATAAAGAGAATTATCCTTTTGCTCTGGGTCTTTGGCATAAATGGAGGCAAACCATTGACCCATTTATTGACAGGTTAATAAATGTAGTCTTACTTGAAGAATTGCCTTAGTTTGCCTTCTTGTTAAATTTCAGTTGCAACATCCCCATGGGAAGAAAAAACTATCTTCCCATATAGACTTGCCTAGAGCACTGAGACATTATTTGTCAAGGGGTCACACAGTTGATACATGTCATAAAAATGTTTTCTTGGCTTCAAGGTCAACTCTCTATCAACTATGTCATGCTGCCTTTCCATAACCAAGGAAGACATGGAGACAATTAAGACTTACAGGGAGCTAGTCCATTGGTCCCATCAAAGTATTACTTGGACCCTGAGATTTTCGCTACAGTGTGGCATCAGTATTAGTGAACTGTGTTACTTCCTCTTCACCTCATTTGTCCTAGGATGGATGACAGTGGAAGCAACAGTATGATAAAGGACCAAGACAAGCCAAGAAATGAGAAAGGGATTCTCAGGGATGTAAGTTTCATTCCCCAGAGGGTACCTTACAGTGAAGATAATATCACAAGATGATACTATGCCCCATGAATGGAGTGTGGTAGGGGCTTATAACTAATTCCACACATGGCCCCATAAAATACTTGGCATTTGGTTCGATGGCTATGGCAACTCTACACCACTTTAGAACTTCAAACTTGTAAGATGGAAATTCTATTGCCTCCCCACCCCCGTAAAAAATCAAATATTGATTAAAAGTTTGAGATGTCTACCAAAAGATAGTCACCAACTGCAGCTCCATAGGGTCATAGAGTTGAAGGAGACTTCAAAGACCGTCTAACCCAACTGCCTGGCTTTACAGATGAGGAAGCCAAGGCCCAGAGAGAGTGACTTGCCCAAAACTACATAGATAGTAAACATCAGAGACAGCATTTAAACCCAGAGCCAGTGGAGAATATAAGCATCAGCAAAGTTCTGGAACTCATGATATTTAGACTTTTTGTCCCTAGGAATAAAGAGGAAAAAAGTAGGCATACCATTTCACATCTCTTATGGACAAGCATACTCATCCTGAAATGAGAAAGCTTTTACAATTGCTCAGAGGTTAGAGAATAAACATTTCTTCTTCTGGGGCTTCCCTGGCAGGGTCTGCTCTGACCAGGGATAGATTTGAAGAGGAAGCATCATCGACCTTAGTTGACCTCAAGAATTCTAGGTAGCTGTAAGGGAGACTTGCCACTGACATTTCAATTTCATGAAGTTGAACATGCTGGGCCCTTTGAGGCCTGAGCAGAAGGCTCAGTGGTCTCTACACCAAGAGTTCCTTGGAATGGTGGCCCAGGGTTACAAGATGGTATTTGGAGGATAGCAACATTTGCCTATTGACTGACAACTTAAGGTCTGAAAAGATGGCGCTGACATGGAACCTCATGATCAGCATGTCTCTTAGCCGAGAGATCAACTAAAAAAGTTTGACCCCTAGCTGCGACTCAGCTCAGAAAAGTTCTGATAGCAACGAGGGACAGATTGATGCCCAAGTTCATTGTCAAGATTTTCAGCCAGTTAATAGAGTCTTGCTAAGATATTTTAGTATTCAGGGAACACACAAAATTGCAGAGTGATAGAAAGCTATCCCATAACAAGTAATTGAAAGACCAGGCAACCTGCCAGTCTATAAGATAGGCCCAGGGAGCTGATAATAGCTCAGAAGTCAATGTTTTAGATGAGAGAGAAATAGAATATTTGCAATTCCTCAGAAGGTCAAGGAAATCAGCTGAGCGTCCTGGTCTCAGGGGTACTTTTGTTCAGACAGGGGCTGTAGGTTGAACCCACAGGCAGTCTCTTTTCAGTCTAATACTCCAACTTTGGGGATACTTTGAGAATAGAGTTTAAAGGGTGTGACAGCCATCCTGAGCAATCCTCAAGCTCAGGATTGGGGCTACAGGTCAGCAGGTTTCTGGATCCTGATAATGGGATGCCTGAGCCATCAAATTGGTCATTCAGTCAACAAGCGGATCATTAAGTACCTACTCTATGCCATTTACAAGGTCAGGAGATCAAGATAGGTCTGCCAGGTCTGGTAGGCCAATGACCAAGCTTACTCATGGTTCTTTGCTGGCAGATAAGTGATACAATGAATGTGATGCTAGATTGAGAGATCTGAGTTTGAGTCTTGCCTTAGACACTAGCTGGTGACCAAGGTCAATTTATTTAACCACTGTCTGCTGTAGTTTCCTCATAATAATAATAACACGTATTCCACAGGGTTACTGTGAGGCTCAAATGAGTGTAATGTGTGTAAAATAATTTCCATATCTTGTTGTGACTTTTATTCAGTCATTTTTTCAGTCGTGTCCACTCTTCATGACCCCATTTGGGCTTTCTTGGCAGAGATACTAGACTGGTTTGCCATGTCCTTCTACAGCTCATTTTACAGATGAGGAAACTGAGGCAAACAGGATGAAGTGACTTGCCCAGGATCACACAGCTGTTAAGTATCTGAGGCCAGATTTGAGCTCAGGTCTTCCTGATTCTGGACCTGGTACTCTATCAACTGCACCACCCAGCCGCCCTTTCAAATCTTAAGGCACCACGAAAATGCTGGCTACCATTACTACAATTACTATTTAGTAGAAATGGGAGAAGCGGTTACACAGCTAAATAACATCCATTCTGGAATGCCTGTGACGTGTCCTTTGTGATGTTGCTGCAATGTGCACTATTGTGTGGCAGTTATGCCCTGGGTTTTCTAGACAACGTGCTCACAAACGTTCTCAGGGCTCTAGACCAGCAGCATCAGGCAGGCGGCTATGGGCCACAGGTATCCCACAGCCCTTCCAAGTGCGAGGTGGGAATCAAGTTAAAACATGGTTGTGGAATATTTAACAAAATAAACAAAACAAATTAAAACATAGATGATATTAATACGCTGTTTTCCAAGTCAATGTGCAACTTGCCTGAAGCTAACCTTGCATGTGTTTCTTCTTGGGTTTGATCCTTTGCTCTAGACAATTCTGTAACTTGACAGAAGGTCTGGGAGGGAGGCATTTCCCTACCTGGAGGTTCCCCTGGATCAATGAAATAGATGGTGTCCTGTCTCTCCTACGCTATGCATGGCAGACTATCAGCTCCTGGAGGGCAGGGGTCTTTCAGTGTATCGCTCACACTTAGAATGGTGCCTAGCACATATGTGCTATATAAGTGTTAGCTATGATTATAATAGGTGAATAATAAATGCTTGTTGACTTGACTTAATTAAAACCCCCTTGCTGAGAACCCAGAAAAGAAAGTTCTCAACATCAAAGACCTTGGCACTATCAAATGGTTTAATCTCAGGGACAAACATTCTCATCTGCCTTGCTGCTGCACCCTAAGGATCATGGGACCTAAACATCTGACTTACAATGGAAATCTCCTCTATGTTATTATATATATATGCATATATATAATATATATTACAATATATTACATTACATTATATTACATTACATTACATTAATTATGTTATATTATATTATATGTTCTCTATATCTATTGTCTTCCCCTTTTAGAATGTATGTTCCCCAAGGGCAGGGCCTATTTTCCTTTGCTATCTGTATCCTCAGGGCTTAACACAATACTTTGCACATAAATGCTTAATAAGTGGTCGTTGTTTGTTTTTCATTCATTCATACTCTATGTCAGGGGTTCTGAACCTTACTCCTGTCAAGGATTGTAATGGGAATGGGAATTTAAAGATCTTCCCTGTCCCTTAATAGACTTAGGAGGGAATTTGAAGACCTCCCCTACTTTCAAAGTAAACTCTGCCCCCTAATAGGCTGAATGCAGTTACATGGAGCCTGTGGTAGGAGGAGTTTGCTGAAGGGAAGCAGAGCCCACAGGAAGCCAGGAGTCAGAGCCAGAAAGACAATGGGAGAGAGAGGTGCTCAGGCAAGGGGAGAGGGAGGTTTGTGAGTAAATATTGATCTAGTATTGGTTTGTGGGAAGGCTAAAGGATGCTGTGGCTCCCTGTGTTATTATGGCTTCTTGGTATCTTTTGTACTTTGATGGAATTGGCTTACTGGCTTTGGGATTCTGTTTTCTGGGATCTAAATAAATGCTGAAGTTCTGTCCTCTACTTGGAGAGTTTGGTATATTTTGCAATCAAATGTCATGTGACATTTATAGTCATGGTCTTTATCATGATTGTGGGTGCTGAAAATATTGCATTGGTGCTACAAGGAACCCTTTGGCAATCTGGTGAAGCCTATAGACCCTTCTCAGACTCATTATTTAAAACACATCTCTGTCTATCTATCTATCTATCTATCTATCCATCCATCCATCCATCCATCCATCTGTTTGTCATATGAACCTGATGTATGAAATCCTAATGTGAACACCATGTATTAGGTACACTCATGTGAATTATACTGTGAAATTGAAATAACCTCTGGAGATTACAGAATATGTCAATTTATGTTATTTATGATGGAAGTCCACAGGTGTTCATGTGTATACCAGGTAATTTCAAAGACTGTGATTTTTTTCCCTTGGGGAAATAATGTAAACTCTCCAGTCTGGGGACACACCACTAATCTGTGCATAGGAGTGACCAAATAATTAAAGACAATGATCATATTCCCTAAATATCCTCTTCTTCAGGTTAAACATCCCCAGTGCCTTCAACTCATCCTCGTATGCCACAGTTTTGAGACCTCTTCTCAATCTAGTGACCTTTCCCTGGTCATGCTCCAGTTTATCAATGTCCTTCCTGTGTTAAGTATAAGTATGCTAACTTAACATGAACAACTCCATTTTGTTTTAAGTTTCCATTTTGTGATTAAACAGTTGTTATGTAAATTATTTTTTTCTGTAATAAGATATGTACTTGTGTATAGTTTGGTAATGTAGTGTTTGTCCCTCAAATCTGGTAAACAGCTACTAATGATATATGTATGTCCCCCAAATCTGGCAAACAACTGATAAACACTTGCTAATGATCTTGGAAAACTAAAGCTCTAATTAGTAGTGTCCCTTCATCATAAGCTTAGGTAATTGCCAGTCAGAACTTAGATGTAATTTTTAAACACCCTTAACCAGCACCATAAAAATCCACTCTGGAGGGCCAGAACTAACTAACTAACTAACTCACTAACTAACTAACTCCTTCATTCCTTGCATCCCACAACTGATCAAAGAGTAGTGTTGATGGACACCATAATATCACCTTGGCGGGAGACATACTGCTTATCTCTGAACAGAGAAGGAATATGTAAGTCCCAGTATGAGATACATTAATGGGACCAGTTAGTGGTTTGTTTCTACCAGGTTGATATCTGTATTGTTGAATAGATCATTGAACCCTGCTGATTAATAAAAAATGATGGCATACATTGATGATTGTAAATCTGATTTAGTGTTTCTGTCGATACAAATAAAGGGGGGAACAAACCAACACTTAGCCCAAAGAATAGAGTTGTCTAAACTTAAGAAAGGACATTTGAAAAGAAAGTATCTTACTAACCCCATTTCCCTAGGGGGAATAGAGATAAGGTACAGGACCTTCTAAGCAGATGCAGATAGAATATAGATATGGGAAGAGGTCCAAGAAGAGTGAGTGACAGAGATAAGGATGCCAGACCAGCGGTCCAAGGTTGTATGACTTTGATAAAGTCAAAACCACCAGAACAAAATTTTAATAATACTCCTTTGCAAGATGTTGAGAATTTCCTACTTTAAAAAATTAGAAAAAAAGGATAGAATTAATTACAGGGAAAAATCTTGTGGAAATAGAAAATAACCTATGAAATTATAAAAACAATGAACAAGCAGCCACCTTAGAACATGGAGCCTATGACAGAATTGAGCTGGGTCATTCTTTATAAAAGAGGCAGAAAACACCTAGTTATTATTGCTATTGGGTCATTTTCAGTGATGTTTGACTCTTCATAACCTCATTTGAGGTTTTCTTGGCAGAGATACTGAAGTGGTTTGCCATTTACTTCTCTGGTCAATTTTACAGATGAGGAAACTGAAGCAAACGAGGTTAAATCACTTGCCCAGGGTCATCTAGTTAGGAAGTGTCTGGGTCCAAATTTGAACTCAGGAAGAGGAGTCTTGGCACTCTATCCACTGCAGTGCCACCTAGCTGTCTTATCTGGTTATTAAGAGTCCATTACTGGGGCGGCTAGGTGGCGCAGTGAATAGAGTACCGGCCCTGGAGTCAGGAGGACCTGAGTTCAAATCCAGCATCAGACACTTAATACAAAAAAAAAAACTAGCCGTGTGAACTTGGGCAAGTCACTTAATCCCAACTGCCCTCCAAAAAAAAAGCAAAAAAAAAAGAGTCCATTACTTAGGTGATGAGTCCATTAGGTTAGACTGTGATAAGGTTCAAAATTTAGGGATGATTAGTAAAGACAAAAAACTGACCCAAACTATTAAGAAAGGAGAAACTGTTAATAAGCAGCATAATTGAGAGGTTAGCAGAAGATAGTCTCCTGCATTAGAATTTTCTGTGCTTAGAGGAAGTAATGGCCCACTAATAAAAGGACAATTAAACCTTAGAAAACTCTGCTTGAGGCAGTACAGCTGTTATTAAAAACAGCCATCCTGGAACAGGAATACTTAGATTTAAACCAGTGTATTTAAAGACCAGCACTGAAACATTGCTCTGAGTAGATGAAGAGAATCTTGATTAGAGCAAGTCTGAACAACGACAAAACTTTACTCCTTTCCCCCTTTGGGAGGAGCAGATATTGTAGAACAAGCCATGACAACTTTTGGATTAAGTGAGAATGTTAGCTCAGAAACTAAATATTCACAAAATGGGAAACCCAACCAGTGGAATAATGTCTTTCAGAGGTGAAATGATAGTAACCAAGGCAATCTTAGGAATTATGGAAAGAACAAGATAGATCATGAAATGAACAACATCCTACTGGAGAGAGCTATAGTACAAATTAAGACAAAGAATACTTTTGGAATCTATTATTATCTTCCATTTATCTCATCTTTATCTTTCTTGTAGCTCATTAAACTTTAAAGACATTAAACATTAAAGACAGAGACATCCTTTTGCTTTTTGCCTTGTCTCTTGAGGCAGCTAGGGATTACAGTGGATAGAGCAATGGGTTTCCAATCAGGAAGTCCTGAGTTCCAATCCAGTCTCATATATTATCATGTGACTCAGGGAAAGTCACTTCACCTCTCTCTGCCTTAATATCCTCAATCATAAAATGGGAATAATAATGGTCTCTACTTCCTAAGATTGTGGTAAAGATCAAATGAGGGGATATTTATCAAGTGTTAGTAAATATCCCTTTCTAGAACTGATTATTTGGAGTAAAGGGGCCAGTAGATTACAGAAGTCCTGATCCACATCTTGCCACTGGACCCAGATGCCTCTGGAGGAGAAAGTAAGGCTGGGGATTTTGCACAGCCCTCCCTCACTTAAATCCAAGTCAAGTGCAGGTCATGGCATCTCGTTCCTGATGTCATAGTCCTCTTGGAGAAAGACAAACAACAACAGCAACATTTGACATAATCAAGAGTCACATGCTGACACTGTTAGATACTAGTTCACAAGTGACAAGACTCAATAAAAGAAATGAAAAAAAAAACCAGATTTGGATAAATGTTTTTGGACATTCCCAAACCCCAGGTTGGAAAGTATAAAGTTTAAATTTTGTAGATTGGCCTGAGGAGATCTGTATATGTGCTATCCTAGGATTAGGAGAAACAAAAATCAGAAGGAGAGAATTAAGTAAAAATTTTGCCTTATAGAAAAAAAATTGACATTCAATTATCAGTAGGAAAAGCCTCATGGGTTTCAATAGTCTTGATGCCACAGAGCAAATTGTAAATACCTTTCAGCATAGAATTAAAGGAAAAGATAAGGAAATTATCTTGAAGGATTTGGAACAGAGAGGTATAAGTAATTACTGTTATGGTGATTGCTTTACATGACCTACCAGCCTTATTTGACTTTATTTACCAGCTGCCATTGTGAACAGGCACAAAATATCCCCACTTTCACCTCCATTTCCAGTTCTGGGAGCATCAAGCTCCCACTACTAGATAATCATCTTGGTTTATGTCCTGCCACTGGATTTTTATGACTCTGGAAAAGAGTGAAGCTGATGACTTCATGCAACTCTGTTTCACTTAAATCCAATTCATTTAAAGTCAACACATCACTCTGTGACGTCATTGGTCCTCTTCAAAAATGAAGGACGAACAACAACTTCAAGATTGGCTCTGTTCTAGGTGATAAAGATGCTAAGTGCTAAGAATGAAACCACCTCTACCAGTAATTAACTTATACTCTAATCAAATGACTGCTGCACTTCTACTGAAAGGGTTTGCCAGTTGACTCCCCTATTGGTTCCACTCACCAACAGTCCAAAGTACTGGCCAGCATCCCTCTATAGGTATGGTATGTTTCATTAAAATGTAAGCTCCCTGATTTCAAAGACTATTTTCCATTTTGATTTTTTTAAATCTCCTAATGCTTAGCCATATAGGAAGCACTTCATAAATACTTTTCCTCTCATTCATTCCTAAAATGTGACTTCTAGACTTGCAACTCTCTAAATTATGTCTTCTGATTTAACATTTATAGGGGAGAGGAGAGAAGAGGAGAAGGCAAGGGAGGGAAGGGGAAGGAAAAAAAGGAAAGGGGAGAGGAAAAGAGAGAGCTAATACATGTCTGAGGACAGATTTAAAGGGACTTAGGAGACATTCTAGTCTACCCTTTATTTTATGAGTATTCCCCTTTTAGACTTGAGCAAATTCACTGATCAGAAGGATCCGAGAGAAAATAAGACACAAAGGCAAAGTACTTTTTTTTTGTCTTTTTGGAGGGGGAAAGGCAGGGCAATTGGGGTTAAGTGACTTGTCTAAGGTCACAGCTAGTAAGTGTGTCAAGTGTGTGAGACCTGGTCTGAACTTAGGTCCTCCTGACTCCAGGGCTGGTGCTCTATTCACTGCTCCATCTAGCTGCCCTGGCAAAAATACTTTCAGAAATGAATTAGTCATTCTATATCTAGTAAAGGAACCAAGTTTCTGAGTAGCTCATTTGTATATGAAAAGGCCAACAGAAACAATATTATAGCCCCTAGGGCTTAGGTTGACCAATAGGATAGAGATTTTTAAAAAATTAATTAATTTATTTTCTTGTTTACATTGCTCACTTCCATGAGATTTTGAGTTACAAATTTTCTCCCCATCTTTCCCCTACCTACCACCCCAAAACAGCAATCTCACTGTATAGCCCCTCCCCCAATCTGCTCTCTCCTATGTCCTCCCTCATCACCCCTCTGACTTTCTGGTAGGGGAGGATGGGTCTCCCTACCCCAATGCCTATATATCTTAATTCCAAATTTTATGTAGTTAATAATAATAATGATAACATATATATACATATTTTTTTAAACATTTGATTATAGAACTTTAAATTCTAGATTCTTTCCCTTACTCCCTCATCACATACCCCCACTGGGAGGACAAATAATTCAATACAGGCTGTATATGTGTAATTATGCAGAACATCTCCACAGTGGACATATTGTGAGAGACTGATTATATGTCCCTCCTTCCTATCCTGCCCCACCTTGTTCTATTTTCTACCCTGTCCCTTTACAGAAGTGTGTACTTCCAGCAAACCCCCCCCATCCTGCCCTCCCCTCCATCATTCCACCTCTTATTCCCATCCCCCCTATTCTCCTGTGTGGCAAGATACCCAGTTTAGAGTTTATGTCATTCCTTCCCTAAGGCAAATTCAATGAGAGTAGGGTTGACCTTTTCCCTTTTGCGTTCCTGTTCTTCCCCTCCATTGTAGCAATTATCCCTAGCCTCTTCTAAATGAGATAATTTACCCCATTCTGTCTCTCCCTGTCTCCTCTCTTTCTAATCCTCTCCCACCTCAGAATTTCACCTTTTAAAGTATCATACCTTCCTATTCAATTGATCCTGTGTCCTCTGTGTACACATATATACACATACTCAGATATGTGTTCATATGCATATATAAATCCTCCTATATAGACATGTGTATGTATACGCATATATACATTTGTGTTCCCTTCACCTATCCTTATACTGAGAAAAGTTTCATAAGTTATAATTATCATTTTTCCATGTTGGCATATAAATAGCTCAACTTTGATACATTCCTTATGATTTTTCCCCCATGTTTCCCTTCTCATGCTTCTTGTATTTGAGTGTCAAATTTTCTTTTCAGTTCTGGTTTTTCAGCAAGAATGTTTGAAAGTCCTCCACCTTGCTGAATGACCATATTTTCCCCTGGAATATTATACTCAGTTTTGCTGGGTAGGTGATTCTTGGTTTTAATCCTAGCTCCCATGATC
>CM053596.1:12982368-13039663 GCA_028646575.1 Pseudocheirus occidentalis | reverse complement strand
GCCTGCTGGGATGAGCCCCTCCCTGTTCAGCCCCCCCCTGCTAAGGTGTGAATTACTCCTGGAGTCAACTGGAAGCAAGGAGCTAAGCCCTTGCGGTGCCAAGTGCCCTCAGTAGGTGCCAATAGAAAGGGGCATGGAAGATCTTCTGATTTCATTAACATTACAGTGACTTGCCCATGGTCACTCAGCAAAGTGAGGCAGGATTTGAAACTCAACTCTTCCTGGTTCCAAGTTCAGCATTGCTGTGGTGGGAGGAGACAATGGTTGTGCTTTAGCAAAACCCACTGCTTGGGAAAGACCATACAAGAGCATAGTCCCCACCTCAGATTGCATAGCCCTGATGCTCCCCAGGCACCCAGGCACCCTACGCAGTATTGCTCCTTCACCTGTGGCTGTTGAGAAGCTTTTCAGCGGTCAGATTCTGTGATTCTGTGGGCACAGCTCAGGTGGAATTCAGAGCTTTTAAATGACTATGGATAGATGCCCTCCTGAGACAGCAGCTTGTTGCTCAGTCATTTTCAGCTGTGTCCAGCTCTGCATGGCCCCATTTGGGGTTTTCTTGGCAGAGATACTGGAGGGCTTTGCCATTTTCTTCTCAGTTCATTTTACAGATGGGGAAACTGAGGCAAACAGGGTGAAATGACTTGCCCAGGGTCACACAGCTAGTCAGTGTTTGAGAGCAGATTTGAGTTTAGGAAAAGGAATCCATCAATGAAATATGGCACCACCTTGTGGCCCTAAGACGGTGGGTAGGATAACACCATGGCACATAAGAGCTTTCAAGAAGGCAGAGAGCCACGTTCTCTGAGAAATGTGTGAGGCAAGAAAAGTGGCTCACTCTTAACACTTAAAGGCTTGCAAAACACTTTAGTTTTTTATTTTTTGCTTTTTGGAGGGTGGGAGGCAGGGCAATTGGGGTTAAGTAACTTGCCCAAGGTCACACAGCTAGTAAGTGTTAAGTGTCTGAGGTCAGATTTGAACTCAGGTCCTCCTGCTCCAGGGTCAGTGCTCTATTCACTGAGCCACCTAGCTGCCCTGCAAAGCACTTTACACATATTTGAGCTTCACTATAACCCTATAAGGCAGGTGCTATTATTATTCCCATATAAACTGAGGCAGGCAGAGATTCAGTGCCATGCCCAGGGTCACTTTTAAAATAAAGACCCAATACTGGCCCAGCTCCTGCCAGTCCATTTTGTTGCCTCTCCAAGGTAAGTGGCCCTTCCCTTTCAGCCCTCTCAAAGTCTGCCCCCATCCCCAACCAGGCCTGGTCCATTCCACCGTCTTCGTTATCCCATGAGCCTGGACATAGGGCACATAAGGCAGGGTGAGAGCTGCCTGGTCAGGAGCTCTGGTTGGCTCCAATGGACTGAAAGAGGAGCCCGTGGGTGACTGAGTGACCCAGAGGAGCCCTGCCCTCCAGACGTAGGTTTAGTGGCTAGAGGGAGGAGAGGAGCCAGTCCCTGCTGCCTGAGGACAGATAAGCTTTGGGATCTTGGGGAGGGGTACTGGACTCAGCTGCCTCAGACAGAACAACTCCTGGCTTGTTGAGTGGATTAAGGGTAATGAAAACCCAGCTCCCATAATCTGGGTTTACCAGGATTCTGCCCTGCTCCTGCCAACCTGACCCCTGGTATTCATCACACACACTCCACCCCTACCCTGCAGCCCCACCAAAACCAAAAATACATCTCCAGAGCTCATTTCCATATTACAAATTGAGCTTTGCTGTTGGAATTTTGCCTAGGGCTGCCCTGGACTGGATCAGTACTCAAGTTAATAAACTGCTCTGAGGCCCAAAGACCCTGCAGCATCCTCCCTGGGGTGGCTTCTTCAGCCAAGGGTGCAGGCTGTAATGCCCCCAGTGAGGAGGGGGTGAAGGTGGGAGGGGGAAGCTGGTGAAGAAGGGGCAGTACCAAGGGAGAAGGGAAAGCTCCCTCAGAGCAGCTGAGGGCCAGCTAAGCAGCTGTGGCCTGAGCTAAGCAGCTGAACAACCTTTATGCTAATTGTGGAGCAAACATGAGCAGCTCTGATCCCCAGAATCAATCAGCCAGCCTGCAGCCACAGAGCCCTGGCTCCATGCCAGGCTTGGGGAGGAGGCACTGGGCTTTGCTGCCTTTCTCATCTGGAGTCCCTCATTTACTCTCCTCCCTCCCCCATTTCCTGCAAATATCTCATCATGGGAATTAACCAAATGTCTTTCCATTTGCCCAAGAATAAGAAATATCCAAAGAAAAACTAAGTGATGGTCACACAGCTGAATTCTTCTTCTCCCCCAAGTCTAATTAAATTACTTTTCCTTGGCTAATAAGCGTTTATTTCCTTTTTAAAATTAAATTAATTTTTTCAGCGAATGAAAAACTATTTTCTCTTCTATGTCCAATCCAATCCAATCCAATAAACATTTATTAAGAGTCCGCTATATTCCAGGCACTATGCTAAGAACAGGTAAACAATTCATGAAAGAGAAGACAGGCCCCCTCAGGGAGCTCACAATCTAATGAGCTCATATCCCTACTTCCCTTTGAAAAATAAAAACAAAATCCTTGTTTAAAAAAAGAGAGGTACCCAAGCCAAACAAAGTTCCATATTGGCCACATCCAAAACTGTCCCTCAGTTTGCACCTTGAATCCGTCACATATCTATCAGAAAGTAGGGGGTACACTCAATCAAGCATCATCAGCCCTCTGGAATCATGGTGGGTGGAACAGGGTATATTTTTCTTCTTTGAAATTAAGTTAAGTATAAACAACTTTAGGTGGTTGTCCTGCAATATGAAGTTTTCAATAAGACATTTAACTTGAAAAGGGAAAAAGGGGGTGGAATCTTTCAGAGGTAGAGAGAGTTGGGAGAACCAGCCTGGTCAGATGTGGAATCTTCTGTTGACCTCTCCCTCCTCCCACCAATATTGTCTTTGCTGGTACTTCACCAGAATTCTCATGGCCACACAGATGCCGACAGAAGGACAGTACCAAGGACAGATCTCTAGAGGAGATGGAGAAAAGCTGGGAGTCTGGGACTTGGGGAGACTCAGGAGTCCAATGAGTGTGGTCTTTTGGGCCAGGGTCTCCAGTAGAAGTGACTAGAAGGAGAGGAAAAGCCCCATCAGGTCAGATTGTAGAGAGAATTCAGGTTTATAGCCAGGACCAGAGGACAGAGCAATTTATGATCTCTCCAAAGCCAGAACTAGACTAGATAAGGTGGATTCATTGGACACCAAAGATGGACGCTTGAAAACGCCTTTATTTTCAGGGGGCATCTGTGAAATTTTTCTCTCCAGGAGATATAAATCAGTCTATCCAAATTCATCCTAAAAGACTGGGCTGTAGGAGTTTCTTGCCTGAGCTTAATCCCTACCCACCAGTCACAAGCTCAGAACCCTGATGAGGGGGCCTCCCTTGTAGCCATAACATTCAACAAGTGAGATTGAAGGCTGCAAAAGGTGAGGAGACTAGAGTGTGTCACGTGCAGAATGGGAGACCTCCAGGAGAGGGCAGGGGAGAGCGCAGGTCTGGGGTAAGGAAAACAGGAATAGAAATCCCTATCTTAGGGCAGCTAAGTGGCACACCGAAGAGAGCACCCGCCCTGGAGTCAGGAGGATCTGAGTTCAAATGTGACTTTAGATGCTTGACACACTTACTAGCTATGTGACCTTGGGCAAGTCACTTAACCCTAACTGCCTTGCCTTCTCCCCTCAAAAAACAAAAAAAGAAATCCCTCTCTTTGCCCTTAAAGGATTCCTCATAACCATGTAAGAGAAGAGAATAAAAGAGAAAGGAGGCCCCTCAGGGAGTGACCAATGGAGCTGGCAGAGCAATCCAGACCTCCCAGGTTCCTGAGCCAGGGCCCTTCCCCATGATAACTGCCTCCTCCTACTGACCCTTTCTGTGGTTCTGAAGCATGTCAGAAAGCAGAGGTAAGAAGGGCCACTGGTCTCTCTGATCCCTGCCTGCCTCAGAGACCTCCTTCAATGACCTGAGCTGGGTTGAAAAGGGGAGGGTGGTTCTGGGAGTTGGAGGGGGGTCTTTGCTGCTGGTCACTGAGATGGAGTCACTTGGAGCTGTGTCCTGATGATGGCCATGCCGTGCTTTGCAGAGGCTTGGGGCCTGTAATAATATTGATTTGCACCTTCTTTCTTCAGATCTTGGAGCAGGAAGAAGCCATTCTGGTTCCCAGAGCAGGAAGATTTGTTCCTGATACTCTCAGTGTGTGAATAGAGGCCTGGACCTATGGATGAATTCCCAGTGGAAGCAGCAGGTGTGAATACACTGGGAGCTGTAGTCACAACCCTGCACACAGGCAGTCCAGGCATAGGTTCATTTCTCACTGGAAGCAGCAGTGGGATTCAGCAGCCCCCTGGGTTTCTGAGCAGCCTTTTAAGGAGAACACTGCTCACCTCCTGATGTGAGGAAGGGGCTACAATTGGTGCTCTAAAAACTGTGTGCTTACCCAGCCCCGACCTGATTACTGCTGCAGGCAGGCAGGAAACTCCACTCTGTGGTCAAAATACAAAAAAAAATGTACATAAAATCTACAAAGACAGTTCCACTCACCATTGGCACCTGGAATGTGCACACACAATGTAAACTGTAGAAGAGGTTTTGAATACCATTAGGTTCCTTTCATGTGGCAGCTGAGACTTACAAGGCAGGGGAGTCCATTGCTCATACAAAAGTTGACTGAAATTTTCCGGGTTATATGGCAAGAGAAGGTTATCTCCCAGGAGTTCAAGGATGCTTCCATTGTCCATTTCTATCAAGGTAAAGGAAACAGATTGTCCTGTGACAATCCCAGGGGAGTCTCTCTCTTAGTAACTGCTGGCAAGATCCTTACCAGAGTCTTCCCGAATAGGCTGGTCTTTCCCCTGTAAGATGGTTATCTGCCTGAAAGCCAGTGTGGTTTCAGCAAGGGCCAAGGAACAGTCAATATGGTGTTTGCTACCCGACAACTCCAGGCAAAATGCCAGGAGCAGAACAGAGGTCTGTATACAACATTTGTAGATCTGGCCAAGGTCTTTGATGCTGTAAGTCATGAGGGCTTATGGAAAATTATGTCAAGCCCAGAGAAGTTCATTGGCAATCTGCATCAATTTCATGACAGCATGCTTGCCTGGGTTTTAGATAATGGACCATGCTCTCATGCCTTCCCAGTCACCAATGGAGTGAAACAATGCTGTGTGCTTTCTCCCATGCTTTTTTAGCATGATGTTTTCAGTCATGTTGTCAAATGTTTTCAATGAGGATGAACACGGCATCAAGATCAGCTACTGTACTGATGGTAAATTCTTCAATTGGAAAAATCTACAAGCCAAGACTAAAGTAAAGAGAGCACTGGTGCATGATTTTCTGTTTGCAGATGACTGTATACTCAATGCAGCCTCTGAAGTTGAGATGCTACAAAGTATGGATCAATTCTCTGCTGCCTGTGCTAATTTTAGTCTAACAATTAACACCAAGAAAACATAGGTGTTCCATCAGCCACCATCACACCATCCATACATGGAACCATTAGTTACAGCAAATGGAGAAGTTTGAATGTTGTGGGTAAGTTCACTTACCTTGGTAGTATACTTTCCAGGGATGTACACATTGATAATAAAGTTGATGCATGTATTGCCAGAGTTCGCTCAGTGTTTGGAAGTTTCCAAAGGAAGGTGTCAGAGAGAAGGTGTTAGACTAACTACCAAACTGAAGGTCTACAGAGCTGTTGTGCTGACCTCTTTGTTGTATGCCTGTGGAACCTGGGCAGTCTACCAGCACGATGCCAGGAAAATGAACTGCTTCCATTCGAATTGTCTTAGGAAGATTCTGAAGATCACCTGGCAGGATAAGGGACCAGACACTGAGGTCATTACTTGAACTAAACTGCCATGCATTCAAACGCTGCTTCAGACAGGGCAACTCTGACAGACTGGCCATATTGTTTGAATGAAAAAGATAGGCTTGCCAAAAAGGCTATTTTATGGAGAAATCACAAAGAGCAAGGGTTCACATTGTGGTCAGAAGAAGCAATATAAGATCTCTCTCAAGAACTTTGGAATTGATTGTGTGACATGGGAGACACTGGCATGGGACCACTCAGTATGGTGTGTCCACATCAGAGAAGGTTCTGGGCTCTGTGAGCAAAGCAGAATTGAAGCAGCTCAAAGGAAATATAAGATGTGCAAATTGGAGAATCTGCCCCAAGTGTTCACATGGATTGTTTGTGTCCAACCTGTGGTAGAGCATTTCAAGCTTGTGTTGGTCTGATCAGTCGCAGTCAGACATACTGAAACAACTTTAGCAGAGTGAGGTCATTTTGGTCCTACTTTGGTCCCTAACCAGCATTATCTTCCTGGGAGATGTTGAGGGAGATGATGACAGAGTGACTTTGGGCAGCAGAGAGTTCAGGAGGCTGAGTGATCCCATAGAAAGGGTCATATTCTGCAGAGATACCTAGAGAGACAGAACAGAAGATGATAGAAAGGTGACCCAGGTAACCTGAGAAACCCTAGGTACCTTCATTGTCCTGCTCTGAAAAAATAGTCCTGGCAGAACAGAAGGCAAGTGATGAGCCCCTGGTCTTAGGGCATGCCACATTCTAGACCCAAGATGGGGATTAGGTTCTCAGGAATGAGGGTCTGAGGAAGATCCTGAGGCTAGGAGGAAAAACAGTTGCTCCCCTGGGGAGGAGAAAACTGGAGACCAGAGACAAGTTAGCCCTTGGAAGTTTGGAGCTGGTAGGGGATGGAAAATAAACTGGGTTGCTTTTCCAGATGCCTCACTCTGAACATCAGGGCACAGTATCCTCTCTAGGCTGCATCCTATGAATGCTCAGAGCTCCCTGGCACACATCCACTGCTTGGTCGTTCCTCTCATGGGCCCAGCTCAGGGCCCCCGGAAGGAGGGACAGGGCATGTCCCATAGTCTAGGCTAGGATAAGTACATACTCCCTGCCTCCTTCTCTTCCTGGAATGATGGCAAAGTAGCAGAAGCTTCTGAGGGGGAAGGGGAAGGAGAAGAAGGACCCATATTCTTCCAGGTAGGACGCAGTTTCCTTGAAGGCCTTGTTATTGTAAATCAGCCCCACTCTAACACCAACATGGTGGAGTTCCAAGATGATTGAAAGTCAAGGAATTAAATAGAACTCAATAAGGGAGGACCGATGCTCCCCAAAGTAGATTAGAAAAAGACCCTAATATGATAAGGAGTTCACATCCTGGAATTCATCCTTTCTGTGTATCCTGGGGCCTCAGGGGAATGGATGGTACGAGAGTCAAGGATTTCTGTGAAAAGAAGCCTTTCTGAAGTCACATCCCGAAATTCCAGCTTGGACTGGGATGTAGAGGGACCTAGGCTGGGCTTGGACTGGAATTGAGGTCTCTTTTCATGCAACAGGGTTGGGGGGACAGAGTTGGGCTATCCCCACCATAGGAAGAACTGAGGTACAGGATATGCTGGTCTTTGATTCACCAGACTCTGGGTCCCATTGATGAGAGATTCTTCATACTGACTCTACTAACCAGTGACTCAATGTGCTATGTCCACTCTAGAACAAGCTACCCAAAGGATTTCACTACTAGGCACCACAGGGCTGAGCAGACCAGGCCAGAGTGGGACCCCGTTCCCTAATGTTCCTCATTATGGACCCCACCAGGATCCCCCCATCTCAGGGGTTGTGGGCCCAGGCCCCCAGCTATAGAATTGACTGAGACTCATGTTGCTTAGATGAACAAGAAGTCACCGACTCTAAGTCTTCTGGTAAGATGGCACACCACTGGCCTTACCATCCACCTGGCAACTGATCACTAAGAACCCTGGGCCTTGTCATCCATCTTGCTCAGGGCCTTTCCATTGTAAATTAAAATAAGGTAAACTGAGGTACAGAGTTCTAAGCACAATCAATTTATTAGTAAAGCACAAATTTACCAGTAAATAGAATCTTGGCTTCCTTAACAAAGCTAAGACCCCAAATAAGCAGGGCAGATCTCTTTTATATGGGGAGTACAGAACAGAGACTGGGACATCACAGGCAGGGAGCAAGGTATGATTGGTTATAAGAGCGCAACATCACAGATGGTGAAATCAATGTGTTCAGTTACAGGGCTGATACAATCCATGACGATTCCAAAAGTCTCCTAATAAAAAAATACTCTCCACTTCCAACGACAGAACCAATGGAATCAGTACAGATTGAAGCTTTTTTTTTTTCACATTAGTTACTTTATTTCTTGCAACATGACTAATAGAGCACTGATCTTCCTGAGTTCAAATCCAGTCTCAGACACTTACTACTTACAAGTGACCCTGGGCAAGTCACTTCACCCTGTTTGCCTCAGTTTCCTCATCTGTAAAATGAGCTGGAGAAGGAAATGGCAAATCACTCCAGTGTGTCTGCCAAGAAAACCCCCAATGGGGTCACAGAGAGTTGGGCAGGACTGAAAAGTGATTAACTGCAACAAATATGGAAATGCGTTTTACATGACCTCACGCGTTTAACGGGTACCATATTGTTTGCCTTCTCAACAGGAGAAAAGGGGCTAAAGGAAGAGAGGGAATTTGGAGCTGAAATGTTAAAAATGGATTTTTAAAAGATCTTTTAAAAGTGTGTGGGACAGATAGAATATTTTCTCCAGCCTCAAATCCTTTTAGCACATGAGCATTTAGTCCATAAGTATTCAGGAAGTGCCTACTACTTGCCAGAGACAAGCATAAGCTCTGGAGATACAAAGAGAGACAAAAGACTCACCAAGAGCTCACGCTCTGATGGGGAGACACATGTAAACAGCCAGATAGAAATAAGAGAGAAACAGGATGAAAAGGAAATAGGCAACGGGGGGGGGGGGGAGCTTTTCCCTTTAGGAAAGTGTGTAGGACAAAGGACTTTTCCTAAGGAATGAATAAAGAATAAGTCTCCCCTCTAGAATATTGCCTTCCCCACGCAAAGTGATTGGGCTATTGATCCGCGGAAGGGCAGTCTTCTCTTCTTCACCCCCTGGAGAGATTAGCCTAAGACCTAGGCGAGGGAAGTCCCTCTATTCCAATCACGGGGAAGAGGCTTTTTCTATTATTCAGAAGAGATTTAGCTTCTCCTATTCAGAAGAAATCCTTGATGTGGGGATCTCTGAGAGGCACATTCTTTGAGGGGAGTGATGCAGGAAGGAACAGGATGGTAATTTTGTTACTCAGCTCTTCTGGAATGTTAATCCCTCAAACTGTATTTTACCGTATTAAGATTTTTTCCTTGTTCACTATTCCTATAAATCCATCCTTAAATCACTTTGGGGTAGAGAATATTGGAAGGCAGGGGGGAATATTAACAGTTTGGATATCTCTCTCTAATCCAGAAATGGCTTGGATATTAGAGATTAATGCTGTATGAAATAAAATTGTTCTCCTAGGACTTGTGCCCAAAATTCAGAGCACAGTACTGATATTTTTTCTTTGACACACAGAGATATAAAACTAATCAACATCTGAGGCAGGATTCAAACTCAGATCTTCCTGACTCAGTCCAATACTCTACCCATCAGGATACATGACTTCCTTCTATATTTAAGAAATAGAAAACAAGGGATGTGCTGGTGTTTGAGCTTATAAAACAGACCTCTGAATCAGCCCTCATAGATCAAGGGAGCCCAAGGGAGAAGAGCAAGGAGCATGACAGGACTGTGGACCAGTGAGACAGCATCGCTGGGCAGTCTGGTCTTTAGCTCTGCTCACACACTGCCTGTTTAGGAAGGAGGACTTTCTCTATGGATAAATAATGTGCCTGTATCTGCTCTTGGAAGATCCCTGTTGGGAGAAGAATGACAAGGAATAAACCAGTCAGTGTTGACCTAGTGTTCTAGGTTCACCTTTACCAAATGTTTGTGGTGATGTTTCTGTTAGCCTGTCCTTTCCCCCAGCATGTGCCAGGGACTCAGGTTAGGACCACAGCATTATAAGCAGCATGGCAGCTGCTAATAGAGACAGACCAGGTAAAGACGCTTTTTTAGATGAAACTAAAGTGAGCTCAGCCCTTTGGAGCCCTGCAAAGGTATAACAGAAACACTGAATTTTGGAGGTGGAAGGAACCACAGAAGTCACCTCTCTGAACCATGCTCAAAAAGGAACTTCCCTTACAATAACAATCAGACACCTGGTCATCCAGTTGTCTCCCTCTGAAGAGGCAGAGCCCATCATCTGCTGTATCAGCCCTCCCCACTTGCAGATGAGAGAACTTATTATTTCTCTCTAATATTAATAGCCAATTATTAAAACTGGGGAGACCCAAGCTTTTTTCTCTATCTTATTTCCTTGTCTGAAGCCCAGTCTCTCAAGGACAGGGCTGACAGAAGATAGGATTAGCATTCTCCTCATTCTGGATATTTCTACTCAACCCAACTAGATCAGACTTCTAATCTAAAATGAAATCCTGCTCGATATATTGAGTTAATTTGGGTAGAAGTAGATCCTTTGTCTAGTTTGCCCAAGACTGTGGGTGGTCCAGGTGTAGAGGTAGTCCCTTTGTCCAAGAGTGACATGATATTACTCTCCCACCCCCTCATTAGAATAGGTCCACCTATCATTAATTGTCAACCAAACAGAGTTGACTGCCATCTTCAGGAACACCTACTTTTCCAAGGGCATATAAACTATGAGCCCATTGTGAGTCATCTTTGGTCCAAGACAGATAGTCAAATAATCATTCCTTTTATTAGTAAAATGATAGCATTATTAATAAAATTATTAATTACCCAGAAACTATGTCTCTTGAACTTTTTAAACATCACACAGAGCACCAGATGTCCTCCAGGACACAGGAGAGACTAGAAGCCAAGAGCCCAATTAGGATGCTCTTGCAAGGGATGATGAAAGCCTGAGCTGGCTGGCTGCATCAGCGGAGAGAAGCAGACATATATGATATGTGTTGTGGAAATAAAATAGACAAGACTCTGATTTGATATTGATTGGATACGGATGGATAAGGCTGAGGGAAGATCACTTTCAGTTTACAAACCTGGGTAATTCCAAGAATTGAAGAGGTATAATGGATAGAGCACTCAACTTGGAGTGAAGAAAGCCTGAATTCAAAATCCAGCCTCAGCCTTTTCCTAGCTGTGTGACCCTGGACAAGTCACATATCTTCTCTCAGCCTTCATTTCCTCATCATAAAATGGGAGTCATGGTAAGTCAAAACACTTACCTTCCAGGTTTATTAGGAGGATTAAATGAAGTAATATGTGAAAAGTGATTTGCAAACATTGAAGTGCTGTCTGAGTGATAGTTTTCAATCAATCAATAAACATTTATTAAGTACCTACCTGCTAAGTGCTGGAGATACAGAAAGAGACAAAATACAGTCCCTGCCCTCAGAGAGTTTATAATCTAATGAGGGAAACAACACACAAATATATACAAAGCAAACTACATACAGGATAAATAGAAGATAATTAACAGAGGGAAGGCAGCAGAAAGAAGGGAGGTCAGGAAACGCTTCCAGCTGTCGTTATTTTGTGCCCTCAACAGAGATGGACGTGCTGAATTTGAGATGTCTAAAGAATATCTGCTATGGAATGTTAATAGCAGCTGGTGTTACAGCTGGATAGAGAGATCTGGTAGCTAACCTGGACACAGATTATCACTGATCTACTTGGAGATAGAGAGAAGAGGACCCAGGACACAACTCTGGTGGAACTCAAGGTCAGTGGGACATGCTGTGGATGCTGCTCCTGCAAGGGAGCCTGGGAAGACACATTCAGGGACAGCCAGGAAAGAACTGTGTCCTGGAAACCTAGAGAGGAAAAAGTATCTGGGAAGAGGGGATAGTCAACAGCGTCACAGGCTGCAGAGCAGTTAAGGGAGATGAGAACTGATGAAAGACAATAGAATGTAGTGACATGCCTACATGGAAAAATGAGAATTGTAACTTACGAAACTTTTCTCTGTATGAGGATAGTTGAAGGGAATATAAATGTAGACAGACAGATGGATAGATACATAGATAGGTAGAGAGATAGGTAGATAGATAGATGGATGGATGGATGGATAGATGGATGGATGGATGGATGGATGGATGGATGGATGGATAGACAGACAGACATACACATATGTCTATATAGGAGGATATATATGTGTATGAATACATATGTGAGTGTGTGTATAAATGTGTACATAGGCAGAGGGCACAGGATCAATAGAATAGGAAGGGATGATATTTTAAAAGGTGAAATTGAGAGGTGGGAGAGGAATAGAATGAGAAGAGACAGGGAGAGACAGCATGGAGTTAATCATCTCATAAAGAAGAGGCAAGGGATAGCTGTTACAATGGAGGGGAAGAACAGGAAGGCAAAAGGGAATGGGTCAATCTTACTCTCATTGAATTTGGCTTAGGGAGGGAATGATATAAACTCTAAATTAGATATTTTGGCCTACAGGAGAGTAGGGGGGAAGGAGATGAGAGGAGGAAGAATGGAAGGGAGGGCAGCTTTTCGGGGGAGGGTTGTTAGAAGCACACACTTCTGTAAAGGGACAGGGACAAAGTAGAGAACAGAACAAGTGGGGGGTGGGTTAGGATGGGGGGAAATATCATCAGTCTTTCACAAAATGTCCATTGTGGAGATGTTCTACATAACTACACATATATGGCCTGTATTGAATTGCTTGTCTTTCCAGTGGGAGTGGGTGACGAGGGAGGAAGGGAAAGAATCTAGAATTTAAAGTTTTAAAATCAAATGCTTTATATATATATACACATACATACATATATACACATAAACATATATAATTATTATTATTTACATGCAACTGGGAAATAAGATATATAGGCACTGGGGTAGGTAGATCCATCTTGCCCTACTGGAAAGTCAGAGGGGTGATGGGGGAGGATATAGGAGAGAGCAGATTGGAGGAGGGGCTATACAATGGGATGGCTGTTTTGGGGTGGTGGGTAGGGGAAAGATGGGGAGAAAATTTGTAACTCAAAATCTCGTGGAAATGACTGATGTAAACTAAAAATAAACAAAAGTTAAATAAAAAAAAGAAACCATTGGTAACCTTGGAGAGGGCAATAGCAGTCAGTGAAAAGGTCAGACTCTCAAATGCCACAGGCCGAAGAAAGTAGAAAGAGAAGAAGTGGGGGCGATTGAGTGGCATGATGCACAAAAGTTCAGGAGGCATTGTTTCTGGCTAATTAATCATTTTATTAATCATGCTGGCATATAATTAATAAAAGGAATCACTGACACTCTCAAATGCCAAAGAGCCATCACAGAACTCATTCAACACTTACATGCTCTTGGAAGAAGTTCCTGAAGCTGGAAATCAACTCTCATTGGTTAACAAGTAACTCAAGAATGAATATTATAAGGAGATGTAAGTCCTTCTAGTAAGAGTCTGGGAGAGTGACTCTGATCACTCAATCTCTGCCAAAGAGACTTATCTATGCCCATATCACCTTTCTAGGTAACCTAGACAAAAACAGAGAAATCCACTTTTACACAGACCTGTCTGACCAAAGCACAACGGAAAGGAATCCACAAAGTGTCAGACCCTCCCTAGCAACAAACCTGGGCTATTTGAGCTCAAAGTCTCTTGAAGGGGTGGGGCATAGATACAGGCTTTAAAAGGAACCTGAGAGCCCACTGAGTACATACAACCCCTTCATTTTACAGATGAAGAAACAGAGGCAGAAAGAGGTTAAGTGATTTGCCTGTGATCACACAGCGAATAAGTGAGGCAAGATTTGAACTCAGGTCAGTCAGTTAACTACCATTTACTAAGCACCTACTATGTGCCAGGTTCTATGCTAAGCTCTGAGGCTACAAAGAAAGGCAAAAGACAGTCCCTGCCCTCAAGGAGCTTGTAGTCTAACAGGGGAAAGACAACTTGCAAACCTCAATCTTGTACAAACAAGGCATATATGTGTGTATATACACATACAAACATATGTATACTCTGTGTGTGTATATATATGTATATGTATATATATATATATAATTGGAGATAATTAACAGAGGAAAGATATTACTAGTGTTGAGGGGAAATAGAGGAAGCTTCTTACAGGAGGTAGAGTTTTATCTGGGACTTGAAGCGAGCCAAGGAAGCCAGGAGGCAGAGATGAAGAAGGCATCTAGGCATGGGGGATGGCCAGTGAACATGTCCATCATCAGTAGACGGAGTGTCCTGTGCAAGGAAGAGCAAGGAGGCCAAAGTATGTGGATTTCAGAGTATGTGGGAAAGGGTGGCTATAAGGTATAAGAGAACTGGAAAGGAAGGAAGGCACCAGGAAGGTTCTAAAAGTCAAGCATAGTAGTATATATTCAATCCTAGAGGCAACAGGGAGCCACCAAAAATTATTGGGGGGGGGTGACATGGTCAGTATAGTAAAGTATGGACTATAGTAGGGAGAGAGTTGAGGCAGGGAAATCAATCATCAGACTATTTGCAGCTGTCTAGGAGTGAGAGGATGGGAGACTGTACCGGGGTGGCTGCAGTGTCACAAGAGAGAACAGGGTGTTTTGGGAGGGTAGAAACAAGAAGACTTGACAACAGATTGGATACGAGGAGTTAGAAAGAGTGAGGAGTCAGGGATGAAGCCTAGGCTGCAAGCCTGGGTGACTGGGAAGATGGTGGTACCTTTGTTAGTAATAGAGGAGTTAGGAAAAGGGGAGGGTTTGGAATGGAGTGTGTGTGTCTATGTGTGCATGTGCATGGGAGGTGGATAATGAGTTCATTTTTGCACTTTTCCAATGCACAACTGGAGATGTGAGACTGGAGATTAGGACCAGATACATAGATCTGAGAATCATTAGCATAGAGATAATATTTGGCTCAATGGGAGTTGATTAGTTCCCCGAATTAAATAGTATACAGGGAGAAAGGAAGAGGACCCAGGCAGGACACGTACAATTAGTGGGCATGACCTGGATGAAGATTCAGGAAAGGAGAAGGAATGGTCTGACAGGAGGAAAATCAGGAGAGATGCTGAGGACACTTAGAGGGAAAAGACAGTCAATGAGAGGCTGATTAACAGTTGTAACAGCAATCAGTTTAGCAGACTTAGGGCTAAGTATGGAAGGTGTGAACCCTGTCCACTGTTGAGAAGGTGTGAACTCTCCTGTTGGTGGAAGAAGGGGATTGGCTGAGACAGGAGGCCAGTGCTGTATATAAAGAAGAATTCTAGAGACAGAGAGACAGAATTGGAATTTTCCTGTGGAGGAAGCAGGATTGTCTCAGCATCTGGGATCTGGGCTGCTGGAAGTGAGTTGGAGTTTGAGAGAGAGAGAGAGAGAGAGAGAGAGAGAGAGAGAGAGAGAGAGAGAGAGAGAGAGAGAGAGTTTCTCTCCTAGCATCTGGAAGCTGACTGAGAAAAGAGATGGAGTTTTCCTGAGGCGAGAATCTGTGGGCCATCCAGAAGGCTTGATATTCCTTCTGGGTCCTAGGGTCAACTGAACTGCTGGAGGACTGAAGAAGCATGACCAGAATAAGACTTTGTTCATGGCCTGGTTGATCCTTGAGTTACAGGCAAGAGAAGTGGTGAAGGGTTTGAGATGTGCTGGACCCTGTGAGCTTCAGTGCCAGAGACTGCCCTGAGGAGTGGACAAGGACCTGGGAGCTGTCTACCTCTGAGGACTGGACAAGAACCTGGCAGCTGTCTGCTTCTGAATCCAGGTGACTGTTTGGTGGATTCAGGAGGGAGCTGGAGCCATGGAAGGGGATCCAGGGATTCAGAGAGACCACCCAAAGTCGAGATGAAGAAGAGGCCTCTCCTTGGATGAAACTGAGGATTGCTGGACACCAAGGGGTGGAGGATTTGTATGGTTTTCTAACGATTGTGTTTAGTGATTGATTGAGTTGATGTATGGTTGCCCCATGAGAGGAAGTTTGATTACTGTATTGTGAATTGATTGAATGATTAAGTATTGATTTGCCCCATGAGTGGAAGACTGATTATTGTGAATTGATTCAATGATTGCCTTGATTTGTAATGGAATAAACAGAGAGTTCACTATTACTGTGTAATCTGAACCTTAAAAGCTGTTCACAGTAGCATTCTTTTGGGAACCTGCTGGTGCATGCATGGTGTTACAACAGTGTCAAAGGCTACAGGGATAAGTCCAAAAGGATGAGGATTGAGGCAAATCTACTAGATTTGGCGATTAAGAGATCATCAGTAACTGGAGGGAGCAGTGGGTTTTGCTAACTCCAAACCCAGCATCTGTCCAGTTTGCCAACCAGCATGCTTGAAGATGTTGAGCTGTCTATCCACTTTGGGTAGAAGGTTGGGACTGCATAGGAAAAGGGCAGCAAAGGATAGGTCAAAAAAGAATCCTTGACTCAACTCTGAAAGTCCAGAGGGCCATGAGATATTCTGCCCATGCACTGACAAGACACACCTCCTCCACATACTGGGGTATTCCTGAGGTCTGGGTGCCTCCAGGGCTTTGTCTCACCTTCAGCATCTAATCACCCCCAAGTGTCGGGGCTCCATCTCTTCCCAGAATGCCTCTTCATCCAAGTTTCCTAAGAACATTCCTTCACCTTTGTGGCCACTGGGTGGCAGCAAGGACACACAGTTGTCTACTTGAGCTGTTCCTCAAACTTTGGGAAACTTGAATACTTTTCTGGCGTGGGCAGAACCAAAGAATGTTGGATGGTGGTGGTAATGCTACTGCCCTCCCACCCCACCCCACCCCCAGCCTCACGTTTCCAGGCTGCTTTGAGGCTTGCAAAGCACTTCATGCATACTAGCTCCTTTGTGCAGAGATTATTCCCATTTCATAGATGATGCTGGGAGACGCAAAATGACCACTCAAAATCATACAGCTAGTTAAGTGCTGAGTCAGAGCTCAAACCAGCACTCCCTCACTCTTCCTCACTCTTCACTGGGCATCAGAAAGTAGGACATAAAATGTCAGAGCTCGGAAGGACCTCAGAGCCTAGACAATCAAGCAAGCCTGTAATAATAGTAACAACAATAATGGTCAGTGATTACATAGGACTTCAAGATTTGCAAAGTGCTTTCCAAATATGACCTCATTTTATCCTCATAACAACTCTGGGAGCTAGGTGCTACTATCACCCCCATTTTATAGATGAGGAAACCGAGGTTAGAGATGATATAGATAAGACTGAGAGAAGTTAAGGAAGTTGCCCAGGGTCACAGAGCTCATATGTGTCTGAGGCAGGATTTGAACCTAGGTCTTCCTGACTCTAGCTCCAGTCCTCAATCCATTGTGCCATCTAGTGGCTTCATAATCCATATATCTATTTATCACTTATTAAGGAGCCATGTGCCAGGTATTATGATAAGTGCTGGGTATACAAAATTTTAAAAAATGAACATGTCTGCCCTCAAGGAGCTTCCATTGTGACAAGAGAGACAACCCATACCTATATAGGGATGTGTGTGGGTGTGTGTGTGTGATCAGCATCCCGAGGAATCAGGAAAGACCTTGCTGCTTGATCCAAGTCTTAAAGAAAGCCAGGCATTCCAGAGGTGAAGAGGAAGAGATTCTAGTCATGGGGAAGAGCCCATGAATGCAAGGCATGGAATCAGAAGATGGAGAGTCTTGTGTGAAACACTAAGGGGACCACTGGAGCCTACCAGGGGACAGAAAGCACAGAAGGAAGTAAAGCATGAGAAGACTGGAAATGTAGGAAGGGGGCCAGGTTATGAAGGACTCAGAATGGCACCCAAAGGAGCTATATTGGATCCTGGAGATGCTAGGGAGCCCTGGGACTTACTGAGTAGTGAGGTCTTGGTCTTTAGAAAAGTCAGCCCCACAGCTCAGAAGAGGGTGGGTCAGAATGGGGAGATACTGGAGGCAGGGAGGACAGATAGAAGGCTATGGCAATAGTCCCGGTGAGAGGTGATGAGGATTCGAACTAGGGTTGTGGGGCACAGCATCTGAGGGGTGTTGCAAATTACAAGATTTGAGAGTGGATTGGATATGTAGGGTGAGAAGAATTTATGGTCAGACTTGTTCCCCCTCCCCTTTTTGCTGTCATTTATGTAACACTTTAAGCTTTGCAAATTCTTTACAAACATTTCATTTTGTCTTTACTACCCTGAGAGTTAGGTGGTCTTATGAGGAAACCGAGGTAGATGAGTGTACATCAAAGGCTGGTGTTTAACTCAGATCTTCCTTACTACAGGTCCAACGCTCTATCTACCTTACCACCTAGCTGTCTCAGGAAGATCGATTTCGTAACTGAGCAGAGGATGGATCTTAGTGGGGAAAGACTTAAGATTGAAAGACCAGCCAGTAGTTACTGCACTAGTCCAGATGTGTGGTGATAAAAGTCTGCACCGCGGTGGTGGCAGTGTCTGAAAAGAGATGTGTAGAGGTGAAAACAACAAGCCTTGACAAACGATTGTTAGGAGTTGGAGACAGTGAGGAGTCAAGAGGGAACCCTCAGTTTTGAGCTGGGTGACTTGGGGGATGATGGTACCTTTGATGGTTATAGGCAAGTTAGGAAGAAGGGAGCATTGGTAGGGGCAGGGGAGATAATGAATTAAGTTTCAGACATATTGAGCTTAAGATGGTAATGAGACATCCAGGTGGAGACGTCCAATTGAGAGTAGGAGATGTGGGTTTGGAGGTTAAGAGAAAGGTTAGGGCTGGATAAATAGATGTGAGGAGCTTGTACCTAGAGATCATAATGGGATCTGATGAATCAATGGGAACTGATGAAATCACCAAGTGACATAGTATGGAGGGAGAAGAGGAGAGGGCCCAGGACAGAGTTTTGGGAGACATCCATAGTTAATGAGTGTGAATTGGTTAAAGATCCAGAAAAGAATGCTAAGAAGATGCCAGATAGGCAAGAGGAGAATCAAGAGAGAGCAGTGTCCTGAAATCTAAGAGAAAAGAGAGTTTTAAGCAGAAGAAGGTGATTGATTAAGGAGAAGAGGGTCAAAGACTACAAAGAGGTCAGGATGAGGATGGATAAAAGTTCATTAGGCATCTGGGTGGCACACTGAACAGAGCACCAGCCCTGACTCCTGGAGTCAGGAGGACCTGAGTTCAAATCCAGCCTCAAACACTTGACACACTTACTAGCCGTGTGACTTTGGACAAGTCACTTAACCTCAATTGCCCTCCAAAAAGAAAAAAGAAAAAAGAAAAGGCCACTAGATCTAGCAATTGGGAAGTCATTAGTAACTTTGGAGAGAAACATTTCTGTTGAATGATGAAGCATGAAGTCAAATTGTGGAGTTTAGTACATAGTAAGAGCAAAGGAAATGGAAACACAGGCTTTTTCAAAGGGTTTCGCCATAAAAAGAAGAAGAGATATGGGGCAATAGCTGGTGGGAAATGGGTGAAGCAAGTGAGGGGGTTTTGTTGAGAATGGGGAAGACACGGGCATGTTCGTGGGCTAGAGAGGAGCAGTCAGTGACAGGGAGAGACTGAAGAAGATAAGTGAGGGAGCAGGAATGAGCGAGGGGTCAATCTGCTGAAGAAGATGGCATGGAATAGGGTCGCTTGTACATGTAGATACGTTTGCCTTGGCCAAAAGAAGGGCCACCTCCTCATGTGAGACAAGGGTGGGGGATAGAGATAGGATACGAAAGCATCTGGGGTATATGAAATGAGGAAGAGGGGAGAAAAGGGAACCCTTGGAGAATGGCCTCATTTTTTCCCAGTAAAATATGAGGCAAGATCACCAGTTGAGAGGGTAGGGGGAGGAGGTACTATGACCTCCCGAACCATGGGAGGCTTGAGGAGGGCTTCAAAGATTTGGAAAAGCAGCTGTGGTATGTGGAACAGGGAGTTTTTCAGGGAGGTGTAAAAAGATTGCCCTACTGCCATGAGAGTCCTCTTGAAATTATGTTATATAATTTTGTACTGGACCCAGTCAGCACAGTTGTGTTATTTTTTCCAGCTTTATTTAGCAGCATGTGTGTAAGAGAGAAGGCAATGGATGATGGGAGTAATCCAAGACTGAGGCTCGGCAGCACAAGATCATCAATAGAATAAAGGGGCAAGGTACTAAAGGGAAGAAGATAGTGTAGAATTGACTTGGTTCTCTAAGGGCTCGACATGGGGAAGAAAAAGAGCAGAGTCAATGCAGAGGTAAGAGTCTGGGAGAGAAATGAGGGGTGGAGGGATTGTAGGTCAAGATAGACAATCAATACTATGAGACACTTGGCTACTCTGGGTAAGACAATGATCCAGGATGATTCCATGATGAAAGACGCTGCTCTAGAGAAAATTGATGAACTTTGAGTGCAGATTGAAGCCTGCTGTCTTTCACTTCACAGAGCAAGTACCTGAGTAAGAGGAGTTTGCCTTCTCTATTGTACTAGAAGGACCTTCTTGGCTCCCTTAGTGGGGATCTCCTCCCAGTACCTAGCACAGGGCTCTGTTTCTGTTGCTGAGGCTAATACTGTACAGCAGAAACCAAATAGGAAGGTAACCTAAGGTAAGGAGATCCAGTCTGGGACCATCTGCCTGTGGGGAGGAGGAGAACCAGGGCTTACTATGCTGGTCCCTTCTTTATTACTGGGCTTCTGTAGTGGAGGCAGGTGGATTCTCAGATCTATTTTCACAGCCTTAATCTCTCTCTTGACCTCCAGTCACACATCTCCAACTGCCATCTTGGACATTTAAAATAAGATGTCTTAAAAGACTAGATATCTCAGACTCAACGTGTTCAAAACAGAATTCATGATCTTTCCCCCAAACCTTCCTCTCTCTCCTACTGTTGAGGGCACTGCCATCTTCCCAGCCACCAGGCTTACAGCCTAATCATCCTTGACTCTGCACTCTCCTTTCCCCAACCCAATCCAATCAGTTGCCAAGTCCTATCATTCCTACCTTCATGACATCTCTTTCATATACCTACTTCTCTCTTCTAACACTACCACCACCCTCATGACCTCACACCTGTAAGAGGTTTCTAGTTGGCTTCCCCATCCCAAGTCTCTGCCCACTCCAATCTATCTTCCATTTAGGTGCCAAAGTGATCTTCCCTCAAGCACAGGTCTGACCACATTACCCTCTATTCAATCAACTCCAGCAACGCCCTATCACCTCTAAGATCAAATATAAAAGCCTCTGTTTGGCATTCAAAGTTCTTCATAACTTGATTCCTTCTTATACCTTCTTGTTATTGTACAGGAGTTTCAATCATGTCTGACTCTTTGTGACTCCATCTGGGGTTTTCTTGGCAAAGACACTGGAGTGGTTTACCATTTCCTTTTCCAGCCCTTTTTCCAGATGAAGAAACGGAGGCAAAAAGGGTGAAGTGACTTGTGCAGGGTATCTGAGGTTGGATTTGAACTCAAGAAGATGAGTTTTCCTGATTCCAGGCCCAGCACTCTATTCACTATGGCGCCACTTAGTTGCCCTCATACACTGCATACTCTGACATCCAGTGACAATGACCTCCTTGCTGTTCCTCACATACATGACACTCTATTTTCCAACTCTGCACACTTTCATTGACTTTCCCCTCATTCTCAGAACTCTCTCCCCCTTCATCTCCACCTCTTGGTTTCCCTGGCTCTTGTCAAGACCCAGCTAAAATGCTCCTTTTTGTAAGAACCTTTCCCCAATTCCACTTAATCATATTCGGATTATTTCCCATTGACCTTGCTTGTACCAATTTATCCTGTTTGTGTAGTCATTTGTATGTTACCTGAATGGTGACAGTTTTTTTTTGCATCCTCACTGTCTCCCCAGTTAGAATGTAAAGTCCTGCTAAGTAAAGATTGCTTCTTTCTTTGAACTTGTATAGATGTCTGCTAAGCAATTTTCCATTGACTGAATATATGAAACTCTGGGGTTTTGTGAATGAGAAGGAACTCCCTCCACAACACAGGTCTCAGCAGAGATATGGCTTAGCGGTGAGTCCTAGGGAGTTTCCTGAGGCATGGAGAGTTTGCCCAAGTTTACATAGCCCAAGGTCACCCAAATAACAGGTGAAATTTGCACCCAGAATTCTAGCCACTCTATTACATTGTTTCTATAGGAAAAGAAGCAAAATAAACATGTAAACCAATGCCAATCCAAACACAAGAGATTGTGAATTATATATTAGGTGAGACTTCCCTTTGTTTTCCCTGCCATTTACCTATCATCTCTAGGAACCAGAAAGTACTAGAGAGTAGTATTGTGGGGGATAAAAAACGAATCTTTGAGAATTTCTAATATACAGGGAATTGCTTAGTTTAATGCCATACTATATTGGGATATTTAAAAACAAAAAATAGTTTATTTCTAATGGAAAACACTCCAGAGGAAGGCACATGGAAAGAAGAAGATAGCTAACATTTATATAGCACTTACAAGCCTGGGATGTAGATGCAATTATTATCCCTCTTTGACAGATGAGGAAATGGAGACACATAGAGGCATGACATATCCATGTTTACATAGTAAATTGTCCAGATTTTGGACTTGGAATCAGAAAGACAACTTTCTGAGTTCAAATTTGACCTCAGACTCTTAGTTGCATGACTCTGGGCAAGTCATGTCACCTTGTTTGCCTCAGTTTCCTCATCTGTAAAATGGGCTGGGGAAGGAAATGGAGACCCACTCCAGTATCTTTGACAAGTAAACCCCAAATGGGGTCACAAAGAGTTGGACATGACTGAACAACAACAGCATTCCTGACTCCAGATCCAGCACTCCGTTCACTGCAGTACCACCTACCTGCTGAAGGGAAATATACCAAGAGATACCTGAAGAAGGCATATTGGAAGGAGACCCACTAGAAGATGCTGGCAGAGGAGAAACAAGGGAAGTGTACTAAAAGTGTACTAAAAGATATGAGAGGTGGGAACTAAGCAGAAACACCTTAGAAGATGCCACAGGTAGACACAAGAGAGACAGTACAGATAGTAAGTTTGCAGCCTCAAGAGGTGAGGGGGTGGGGAAGTAACCTTGAACTAACAGGCAGCTTCAGATGATATTGGAGATGCCAGACCACTGACCATCCTGCTGATTGTGTGGAGCAAAGATCTTGTGCCTGATGATAGCCCAGAAAGCAATTACTCTCCCTTCAGTAGTTGGGGTGAAGGTCATCTCCTGTGAGAGAAATCATTACTAATGACAAATGATTTGGGGAGATCCAGAGTCCCCCACCCCTGTTTTCTAAAGTCCTGATTTTAAAAGAGTAGTCTTTTGATGGACTTTACTGATGATGAGATGGACTCTCTTGTTCAGACCCTAGCCAGGTGGGGTAGCTATTGTGTTCTATTCAGTTTTGTGGGGGGTGAAATTCTTCAAATAGATTGTCCAAGGCTGAGGGTAGCTCAAGAAGTATGCAACATAATCAAAGTTCAGGTCCAGCCCTTCATTGCAATGTTCAGTCTCTCGTCATTTGTCAGCCAGTCAGAGTTAATTGCCAACCTGGGGAACACAGTTCTTCCAAAAGGGTATATAAGCCATGAGCCTACTGCCGGGATTGTCTTTGGTCTAAGAGAGAGACGGCCAAACCGTCCTTTTATTAAAATGCTGGTATTCTTAGTAAAATGATTACATTATCTACAAATTATGTCAAAGTTTTTAAAATGCCACACCCAGCGCATGGTGAATAGAGTGGCTGCCATTCCTTGCCTTATAATGCTGATGAGGAGAGAGTTAACACTTGAAACCCCCCTCTACAAGCGGCCTCGTGGGGCAGCTGTTCCCTCTCTAAAAATAGATGTTACCAGGAGAGCCTTCAGCTGCTGGAAGGTTTTGATTTCAAACTATTTTTGTAGGAGCAGCAAACTCAGCTGCTCAGAAGTTCCAGGGTGCAACTTTGGACTTGGATTCCATCTGGTAGATGTGCTCTACTGTATAACGTGAGCGTGTAATCCATTTACGTCTCATGAAATTGGAAAGGACATGAGAAACTTATGGTAATGGGCGCATTAGTCATTTCATAACCATGACATTAGGAACTTTGATACCTTAGGATACCTGAGCAAGAAAGGCTTGTAGCTCAGGGCAGAGAGCGCCATCTGGTGGCTTACCCAGAGATTGCACTCTGAGTGCACGTTGGCAATGGATTGGTATCTATGTTTCCAATTCTTTGCTACCACAAAAAGGAGTTAGAAATATGTTGGTACATTGTGAAACGGCTAGCTTTGATAAATTTAGCTCTTCTCAGAAATGCAATGCTCTAGGACAATTACAAGAGACTCATGATGGAAAATGCTCTCCATATTCAAAGAAAGAACTATGGGGTCTGAATGCAGATCAAACCACACTATTTTTCCTTTTTATGTTGTTTTTTCTTTCTGGTAGTTTTTCCCTTTTGGTCTGATTCTTCTTTCACAATATGACTAATGTGGAAATGCATTTAATATGATTGTACATGTATAGCCTATATATGCTTGCCATCTTGGGGAGGAGGAAATTTAGAATTCAAAATCTTGTAACAGTAAATTTTGAAAACTATCTTTGCATGTAATTGGAAAAATAAGGGGAGGCTAGGTGGTGCAACGAATACAGCGCTGGCCCTGGAGTCAGGAGGACCTGAGTTCAAATCCGACTTCATACAATTAACACAAAACTAGCTGTGTGACCTTGGGCAAGTCACTTGACCCCAATTGACCTACCTTCCCTCCTCCAAAAAGAAAAAAGAAAAAGAAAACATTATTAAGTGGGCAGGGGGAGGAAGAAATATGTTGGTATATATGGAGACTTTGTATTTATCAAAGGTTTCCTTGGAATATATGGCCTGGGCAAATCTTAACTCCTGTCTGGCTCGGTTTCCTCAGTTGTAAAACAGATAGCATCTACCTCACATGAATGCTGCAAGGGTAAAGACAGATATATGTGTAAAGAGATTCTTCAGTCTTAAAGTACTAATATAAATTGAGTCATTATAATTGTTACTGTAATATCATCATTATGATGATAATTTTATATTGCATATGATATATTGTATATGATATATATCATATCCTAATATGATAATATTACGATAAGCTGCCCTCTATGTCATGAATGAGTCTCTGACATGAGGGCTGCATGTCCATAGATCTGAAATGCCAGGTCCAGAAAAAATCTTAGGCAATAGAAGACAGAATGCCAAAGCTAGGAGGGACCTTATGACACAACCTGCCTTCATGGGAAGGTCTTTGGAATAAAGAACATAGAACATCAAAGCTGGAAGGACAGCAGCAACCTCAGAACCCAGGATGTACCAGGTCAGAGCTCTGAACGTCCTGATCTTGCTCCCACACAACTCTAGGTTTCTAGGAAATTTTTGGCCAGGGACCAGGAACTGGGAACAGAGACAGGGACTGCTAGAACCTAAAGCTCATCTTAGTTTGACAGAGGTAGAATCTCATGTCCAGCCACTTATTCTCCCTTCCGTAGGGCCCAGAGCTCTTGAACCAAAAATAATAATAACAACTCATATTTATGTGGCTTGAAATTGGGCTAGTCACAAATCCCAGCTCTGCTGATTGCTATCTGTGTGACCTGGAGCATGACTTTTAGGAAGCAATGATGGAAACAGGGATTTATTAAGTTCCTACTATGGGCCAGGCACTGCGCTAAGTGCTGTACAAATATTATCTTGTTTGAGCCTTAAAACTACCCTGAACATAAGTGTCTGAGGTCAGATTTGAACTTCGGTCTTCCTGACTCTAGGTCCAGTACTCCACTGTACCACTTGACTACTTCCTCTCAATTCTCTGACCCTCAGTTTCCCCATCTGTAAAATGAGAAGGTTGAATTAAGTGAGGTCCAAGGTCACTTCCGGTATTAAATCCCATGATCCTATGAAATAGATGGTAGGAATAACAGAGGTACAAACCCAGTACTACAAGAATGAGGACCAATAAGCCTTAGCATAGTGGAAAGGACATAGGATTTTCAGGGCAGCTAGGTGGAACAGTGGGCTTGGAATCAGACTATCTTCCTGAGTTCAAATCCAGCCTCAGACACTTTCCAGTTGTGTGACCCTAGGCAAGTCACTTGCCCCTGTTTGCCTCAGTTTCCTCATCTGGAAAATTAGCTGGAGAAGGAAAGAGCAAACCATTCCAGTATCTTAGGCAAGAAAATCCCAAATGGAGTCCCAGAGAATTGAAATGACTTAAGAACAACATAGGATTTAGAATCAAAAGTCTTCGATTCAAGTCTGGAGTCTTGATACTTACTGCCTATGTGACCTTGGCAAATTCCTTCTCCTCTCCATGCCTCAGTTTCTTTATTTTTAAAATTAGATCATTGGACTTAATGGCCTCCGATGGCCCTTCAGCTTAGGTCTTATAACACAAAATGTCCCAGCCAAAAGGGAACAGAAAAAAATGGAAGAAAAAAACAAGAGGAACAAGGAGAGACATTAGGGATAATCTAATTGAGGCACCTCATTATACAGATGGGGAAGGAAATATTCATTTATCAAGAGCCTACTATGTGCCATGCACTGCACCTTACAAGTACTGTCTAACTGTATCCTCACCACAATCCAGTGAGTTGGGTACTATTATTATCCCTTACAACTGAGGAAACTGAGGCAAAGAGAGGTCAAATAACTTGCCCAGGGTCACACATGCTAGTAAGTACTTGAGGCTGGATTTGAACTCAAGTCTTCCTGACTCCTGGTCCAGGGCTCTCACTACTGTGTCACCAGCTCTGTCTGATGGGAAATTTGTGGACAAGATGGCAAAATAAAGGATGAAAGGTAGCATCAGAGAATCTCATGAGGGAAGGACCTCAGAAGCCATCTAGCCCAACCCATGCCTTGCAAGGAATCCCCATTATAATATCACCAATGAGTGGCCACTAGACCTTTGCTTAAAGACTCCAAGTCCTTCAATCCGTCCCAAGGCAGTCAGTCCATTTGGACCCTTGGACAGCTCCTAGTGCTGACCTGGGGTACTAAGTAGGCTAAGTTTAAATTCTCTTCCTCAGAACAATCCACTCATCCTCTTTTCCAGGCTAGCCAACTCCAGGTCCTTCAAATAATCCTCTTACGATATAATCCCCAGTCCACTCACCCTCTTGCTTGGGAGGTAGCATGATTTGAAGTCAGAAGACAGAGTTCGAATCTCAATTTTACCACTTGTGTGGCCCTGGGGAAGACACTTACCCTTGGGACAAATATGTGCCACAGTGGAGTACTGGCCTGGAGTCAGGAAGACCTGAGTTTAAATCTTACCTCAGATACTTACTACTTTGGAGACTCTCAGCAAGTCATTTAATCTCTCTCTGCCTCAGTTTCCTCATCTGTAAAATGGGAATGGAAATAAAACATGTTCCCTATGGACTGCTTTGGTTACATTCCCCAGATTTTGGGAAGTGGAAGATGCATTACTAACTTGGAAAAGATGGATTTTAGAGCAGGTCAAGGTTTGATACAAAGGTTTTCAAAGGATGCTGTAAGGTTCAAGGATGTGTTAGATATCAAGAAGTTCATTTGTAAAGAGTTTTGGACCATAGCTTTCAAGAAACACATTGATAAACTAAGGCAAATCATAAGGGCATCTGTGTGCTTTAAGACAGCAAATTCTGGCTACCAACTTAGATGTCTTCAGGAAAACAGCATTTAGATCATTCACCTAAGTGTTTAGCATTTGTTATTGTTCAGCCAGTTCTGACTCTTTGTGACCCCTCTGGGGTTTTCTTGGCAAAGATACTGCAGTGATTTGCCATTTCCTTCTCCAGCTCATTTTATAGATGTGGAAACAGAGGTAAACAGAAGAAATCAGATAAAAAAAATTAAGTTGGTGAGTTGGGTCCTAGATTAAATAAATATTTAAAGAACTTTATTCATAAAAATACATGAGTGCAGTCAGGATGACTCCTAACATACAAAGGTTGCTTGTCCAAGTCAATGAATTTTTTGAAATGAAGTGCCTGCATTCAGCTAAGGAATAATTTGAGAACATCCATTCTTCATCCATACTGTTTATCACAAATATTCAGTTCTGCTATTTTTAAACTCTTTGTTGCCCATATCAATGTTTCTGTTTTACACTGTGTTCCTCATGGGTTTACCAGCAGTATGCAATAAATAGTGTTCGATTTCTTTAGAAAGCAAAAACTAATGTGAGAGAAACAGAACCAGGAGAACTTTGTACCCAATTACACACATCGTGTCTGTGATGACTGGCTTTGACAGACTGGGCTCCCCTCAGTCATGCAAGGCTATAAGACAACTCCAAAAGGCTCATGATGGAAAGGATACCCACATCCAGAAAAAAGAACTATGGAGTTGGAATGCAGACTGAAGCAAACTCCTTGCTCTCTCTCTTTTTCATTTTATTTTGTTCCTTCTTTCTCCTTGTTCATTCCATTGACTATAATTATTCTTTACAACTTGGCTAATGTTTAATGTGAAGGTATATGCAGAACCTATATATATCAGACTGCATGCTGCTATGGGGGAGGGGGAGAAAATTTCGAACTCAAAAACTTGTGGAACTGAATGTTGTAAATTAAAAGTAAATAAATTTTTAAAAGAATAGGAAAAAACTAATGCAATGGAAAAATAGAACTTATCAAGATACTTTTAAAAAGAGATCTTCGCAAAGAATTCTCTAATGAACAAGATGAAATTTAATAGATATGAATATAAAGTCTTGTGTTTTGGTTTAAAAAAATGAAACTGGACAGACAACCAAGAGAGCATTACATGAACAGCAAGTCATATGGAACAAAAGACTTAGAGGATTGAATCAGCTAAATAGGAAAGTGCCAGAGTGAGTTGTGGCAGGCAGGAGAGGGGCTGAGTCGCTGCCTGACGCTGCCCTGACCCGACTCTGAAGTGTTGCCCCTTACCTCATCTGCACTCACCTCTCTGTCTCTACCTCTGAATCCCAAGCTCTTATTCAGACTCTGCTTAGGGGTGTCTCACGAACCACTCTGCCCCTACCTTCCCCCCACCTCAGTTGCTTCTGCTCTCTCTCATCATTTTGTATTTATTTATCTTCATTTGTCTATATACATGTTGTGTGCCTTCCACCCACCCAAGAAAAGGTAAGCTTCCTGAGGGCAGGAACTCATCCGGTTTTTTGTCTTTGTGGTCCCATTACCTGGTGCTGCACTCCAACACCTAAGGATCTACTGTGTGACAGTATCTGTCATGTAGTAGGTACTTAAATGTTTATTGAATAGAATTAAATTAATGCCATCTTTGGACTGAATTTTTAACACTGAAGTGTCTAGAACAAGGAAGATTATAGTCTACACTAATCAAAGCATATTTGGAATCTAGAATGTCAGCACTCGGAGAGACTTTAGGACATAGACAATCAGGGCTGGGGAGGGAGGGAGTAGCCCATGAAAACAGAACCTAGAATGTTACGGTTCCCTTGGAGGTCTCATGTTCTCTTTTTCTAAGGTTTCTCCCAGTTCTGCCATCCCATGTTCTATATCCTAAGGCCCTTCCCTGATCTTCCCTTTTTTCACTTTACATAGCCCCCAATGCCATTGGAAAACAACCTCTGAATCTGATGCCCAAGACTGTGGCAGGATCTCCAGGAGGGACCGGGCTCATTGCCGCGCTGGAGGCAGGTGCTCCTTGGGATTCAGGGGGAGCCAAGTTTCCTGAGTGGGTGCTCTTTTCTGCCACAGAATGTGGAATGTCCCTGGATCCCAAGTGAAGGAGGTCACCCCATAAGGGAAAAAATAGGACAGCCTCATCGTCTTGGGGGTCTCCCCTCTCCCCTAAAGGGCCTGGACTGTTGGCCAGACCATGACCTTATCATAAGCATCCATTTTGCTGACGTCCAATGTCTGTGAAGAAAGGAGAGACAGTTGAGGCTGGCAGTCCCAAGTCCCAAGACTTGAGTCTCAGCTCTGCTGAGTAATAATACTTCTTTTATAATTGTGAACACACCAATGACCTCTCTCAGCCTCCATTTCCTCCTATGCCCTCTGCCCCTCTGATTAGTGGGCAGGATAATGAGTTCCTCCCCAAACCTCCATTTAAGGGGGAGTCCAGACCAGGCATGTCTTTGTTCCCCACTCAGCTGTACTCCTTTGACCTCTCCATCAGGACACACCCCCTATCCCAGGTACCTCTTTCCCCACCCCTTTTTAATACTCCTTTGTGTGTAGTCTTCCCTCATTAAATTTAGAGTTCCTCAAGATCAAAGACGTTTTGTTTTTCATGTCTACCCTTGTTCTTAGGGACTGCTCTAGGAGCACATTAAGTGCCTAGCACATAATAGGTGCTTTAAAATACTTATTGACTGGCTGAAAGTAAAAAGATGGGGCTTTCCAGCTCCAACTCCATGATTCTCGACTGTCTCACACCCGCAATACCTGGTGGGGAGCCTCCAAAATCTCTGGAGAGGAAATGGATGATAAGCCTCCTCCCTGGGAAAAAATAAAAGACATGGGTAGCTCTACCCTCCCTCCATCCCCTCGTCTCACCAAGACTTTAGGGATGGAGAAGGAAAAGAGCACCAAGGAGCACCAATGTGACAGTGGACAATGAATCATGGCAGGAAGAGCTCTGGCTCCTCAGTCAGAAGAACTGAGTTCAAATCTCACCTCTGCTACTGCCTGTGTGGCATCAGGCAAGTTACTCAATCTCTCTGGACACGCAGTTTCCTGAGACATAAAATGATGGAGATAAACTAGAATTTGGAGGTTGCTTAAGCTTTTTGGTACCATGAATGCCACTGAGAGTCTGGTGGAGTCCAGAATTGTGCTTTTAAAGGTATAAAATGCATGAGATTACAAAGGAAATATATTAACCCTTGGGATGAATTCTGAGACCTAGATCTATGATTCAGTGTAGTAGCAAGAAAAAACAAGATGGCACTGGGGATGACAAGACAATGCTCTGGCCTCGACTCCAGTTTTCCCTTATGAGACTGTGGCCTTTAGGTTGGCAGCTGGTTTACATGGTGAGGGAGGAGATCCTGAAGGGTCACAGGGCACTGATTCACCTTGAGCTCCTAAGTCCCTCAGGAACTTGACAATGACCCTCCTGAAGACTGCAAATAGTTAAGCATTTAGGAAATATGCTTTATGGGTTGAATTTACTTTGTTCCCTCCTTGTGGAAGGGTGGCAGAGATGGTTGATGGGATTCAACAACTGGCCTTCAGCTTTCCTAAAACTTCTGAGAGTTAAGCATGTTTAAGGGACTCAGCTTAAGGTCGACCTTCCACATAGTAGGGCCTGGCACCCAGTAGGTGCTATATACATGTTATACACCCTTATTCTCTTCCCACTCCCTCCTGAACTTACCCTCTATCCATTCTGAATTCATTTTGTATATATGAGAATATGCATTCATTCTAATGGTGAGTCAACATTTATATATGCATACATATTGCTACATATCTATACATGTACATATATAATATTTTAACATGTGTACATTATTTAGAGTACTTCATATTAATATAAGTATATGTAGACTAGTCACGTATGTGTATGTATACATATTATGTCTTCCTAAAGAGTCTATCTACATGATATGGGCCCTCCACCACCCACAAAAGATAAGTTTCCTGAGGGAAGGAATTCTGTTTTTTATCTATATGAATATTGTATATGCACATATTTGTTCCATAAATATATACACATTATATGTGCATATATTTATTACTGCTAAATGTATATTATATATGCATATATTTATGTTTATATATTGTCTCCTTTATTAGAATGTAAGCACTTTGAGGGCAGAGGCAATTTCAATTTTGTTCTTGTATTCCCAGACCCAGATTACTATTTGCTTGGCAAGACAGTAGAAATTTAATAATGTTTATTGATTGGTTGCTTGGTCATAGGAAAAGAAAGTTGTAGACAATGTTTAAATATGTTGTGATTTTTATCTGGGGAGAATCCAAGGTGATACAGTGGGAAAAGGACTCTGACTCTCTTATTTGCTACCTGTGAGACCATCATCAAGTCACTTAAATTTTTTGAACCTCAACTCTTCATAGTTAAATGAAGGGATTGTATGAGATAACTTCCAAATCCCTCCCAGCTCTAGAATGCCCTATTCTAAGGTCCATCTCAGCTCTGACAATCTATATTCTAAGGTTCTCCTACATTCTCTCTTCTAAGGTCCCTCCCAGTGCTGCTTTATTCTAAAGCCAACTGTGACAGTCTATGATTTGAGGACCCTCCCAGCTCTAACATCCTAGACTCTAGACTCTAGAGGCGAGAGCTTTTTTAAAATGCAGATACCCTGCTCTATGAAGCCTGGGTTGGGAAATCTCCTTCAGAGAGGAAGGAAGAGGAGGGATTGAACACAGCCAGGGACCTGGGGCTAAGAATGGGGGTGTTCTCACCTGGACAGTCAGGATCATGCCTCGATGCCACTGGTGATTTTCATACAAGATATCTTCTCTACCTGGAGGAGGATAAATCCAGACAGGAAGCCCTCTCTGAACCTCAAGGACCAGAACTGTCTCTATCTCTCTCTCCAAAGTGAGATGTAAATTGCTAAAGGGGGAGAGGACCCCAGGGAGCAAAGCCACTGGGCATATCTTTTCTCTTCTAGGCTAGAGGAGGGAAAGAACTTATCTGAGATGTGAAAGTAGTCATGGAGACTGGCAGTCCCTTATTGTCATCAATAGCAGTGAGTCTGAGGGACAGGCTGATGTGGTGGCTAGATAGTTGGCCTCAGAGTCAAGAAGGTCAGGGTTCAAGTCTAGCCTCTCAGCTGTGGAGTGGGTAGCAGTCTGCATTGGCAGAGGGACTTTCCCTTGCCTGGACCATTGATAAAATCATGAGTACGGAACAAAACAACAATGATAACTGGATTTCCATGCCATTGTAAATAGGGCTTCATAGACACATCTTTGATTCTCTTAGATAGCAAGAATGAGGGCTAACAACCCCAAAACAAGGTCATGGAATCCCAGCGCTGGGAGAAGGAACACGCTGGGTGACAGTCAGTGTCCAGAAAAGATCCTGGTGGACTCAAGCATTGTTCAAAAGCTCATAAGAGGAAATGTCATAGGGCTCAATGAAAAATCTTGTATTTGTGTAAATCAACTTTTAAAGAGAAAGATGGATAGATAATAGCTTATCTAAAAAAGATCTAAGGGTTTCAGTGAACTTCATATCATCTTGGTGATGTGATGGCCAGAAATATCAACAGTCTCTTGGGCTGCCTGAAGAGAGGTACAACCGTCAGAAGTAAGAAAGAAATTGCACCGTATGGACTCTGACCCAGTGAGATCATATTCTTTTGAGTGTTCTCTTTCCTGTATTAGATTGTAGGCTCCTGGGTCAGCTAGGTGGCACAGTGGCTAGAGTATCCACCCTGGAGTCAGGAGAACCTGAGTTCAAAATTCAGCCTCAGACAATTACAAGCTGTGTGACCCTGGGCAAGTCACTTAACCCTGATTGCCTCCAAAAGAAAAGTAAAGAGTGTAAGCTCCTGGAGGGCAAGGACTTTCTTTTTCATATTTGTATTTTCAGCACTTAGCACATAGTAGGTGCTTCATATGAGTATATTGGCTGACTTACTAACTGGAGTGTCCTGCTCAGTTCTGACAAAAGTTAGGAAGGACATCAGTGTCCAGTGGATGACAACCAGATGACCAAGAGCTGGCAGTCCATGTTGTATGAGGACTGGCTATTTAGACTGGAGAACAGAAGCCTGGGGGTGGGGTAGGTGTAGCACGAGAGTTATCTTCAGGTATTTGAAAGGCTTTCATGTACAAAAGGGAATGGACTTCACCTGTTTGACCCTCAAGAGGACAGGATTAGGAGCTGTACTAGAAGATACCCAGAGGCAGATTGAGACTTGAGGTCAGGAAACAGCTTCCTACCAATAAGAGTTGTCCATAGTGGAATGGGTTACCTTGGGATATATTGGGTTCCCCTTGACTGGAGGTTTTCTAGTCAAGACTGGAGGACCACCCATCAGGATATGTTACAGTGGGTCTTTCTTTCTCATATGGGCTAGACTAGAAGGCCAGCGAGGTCCCTTCCAACTCTGCGGTTCCGTAACAACTAACATATGTCATGGGTACATCTTGGATGAGGATAGAAGACGCCGTTCTCTATATGTTGGGTGGACCTCTACTGTGGTGAATTTGTCCTGGAAGAGAGTCCACAGAGAGGCTGGTGTTTGTAGCCCCGTAGGAAACACCCTCATTAATGAGAGAGCACAGATCCATTCAACTTGGCTTATCTTCGTTGTCAGCCATAGGCATCTTAACTATAGGAGTATTCTCCAATGACTCATGAATTTTCCTGTTGTGATCTATATATAGGAAAAGTATGGGGGCAGTCAGGTGGCACAGTGAATAGAACAGTGGCCCTGAAGTCAGGAGGACCTGAGTTCGAATCTGGTCTCAGACACTTACCACAAAACTAGCTGTGTGACCTTGGGCAAGTCACTTAACCCCAAATGCCCTGCCTTCCCTCCTCCAAAAAGCAAATATATATATATATATATATATATATATATATATATATATATATATATGGCCAAGTGAGTTCAGAGATGTGATGAAAATCTGAAGATTGGACATGCATGAGCGCCCCCATTTTACAGACAATGAAACTAGGGTTCAGAGAGCCTTGTGAGACCTGACAGAGACCTGTCCGGGGTCTCACAGTGAGCATTAGAGCTGGAACTCAGACCTCAAAGTCCTGACTCTAACTAAAGTATCCCTCCCACTAAGCCACACTGATTATTCTCAGATGGGGAAGGGACAGCTCCCCGAGACCCTTCCCTGCCCAAACTCAGAAACTCACCATTATTCTGATTTACAAGATGATTCCTTCGTCTTTGGATAGAATCTTCTCTCATGGTCTTGGAAGATCTGAGGATACAGGAAAGGGCAGAGCACTGGTGCCAGTATGAAAACAACTCTCTATTCCAAGCCACACTCCCATTCCCATGCTGACAACTGCCAAAACCAGGGGCATAGCCAAGTCAGTGGGTCAGTGAGATGTCTTATCAGTGCCCACAGTTGGTTGGCAATGACATAGGTCAACCCTGGGAGGAGGAAAAGAATTCCTGGAGTGAGCACGTGGTCGGGAAAACAAGTGGGCATCCTAGCAGTGGGAAGGGGAAGGGATTTTTAACAGGTGGGTAGAATTCTGGGGAATCTGGGAGCATGTAGTGCCAATATAAGAGTGGGCAAGAGGGGATGTCCTGGAAGGAGTATGGGGTGGAGGGCATGTCTCGAGACAATCAGTTAAGAGGAGGAAATTGGCATCGTGGAAGCTGAATTGGCATGCAGAGGTAAGGCATTGGGATTGTCAGGCAAGAAGCAGTCAGTAGGACATGTGGAAGGTACATTAGGAGTAACACAGAAAATGACAAATGAGGAGGTTTCAGAGAAGCCTGAGAACATCTACATGAACTGATGCAGAGCAAAGTGAGTCAAACAAGGAGACCAACTTGTACAATAACAGTATCATAAAGACAAATGACTTTGAAAGACTTAGGAACTCTCATCAATGTAATGACCAACCATAATTCTAAAGGACTGTTAATACAGCTTAGTACTCACCCACTGATAGAGGCTGGGTGGCCTCAGGGAGACAGAATGACACAGATTTTTTTCAGACTTAACTTGTGTGTGAGTATTTTGCCTGACTGCTAATTTGTTACAAAGAGTTTTCCTTTTTCATCAGGGAATGAAGGGAGGAGTTATATAGTGTTGCCAAAAAATAAAGAGAAGAAAGTCAAGGAAACATTTTTTTTAAATACACAAAAGAGTATAGCTTTGGAAGTAACATGTTGATTTTATTAGATACTTTTAAAAAAATAGAGAGAGATCTGTGATTCCCCAAAAAAAGAGCTAGAAGAAGACATTTTCCATTTCTCTTCAGAAATGGGGGTAAGGGGGAGAGGTAGGGCACTGCAAGGTCATTGGAACACTACATACGTGGTGTTGGTTGTTGTTGTTGTTGTTGTTTTTTATTATCAATCAGTTAGATTGTTTTTGTCTGCTTTCCTTAAAAAACATCTTTGTTATAGAGGTTATAACATATAAGGAATTTATCCCCCTCTCTCAGAGGGAAAAGATATAGTGAAAATTTTGGGTAAAGTTAAAACAAACTATAGCAAGACAGATTTACTTTTTTTTTTTTTTTGCTTTTTGGAGTGAGAAAGGTAGGACAATTGGAGTTAAGTGATTTGCCCAAGGTCACACAGTTAGTTTTCATGTTAAGTGTCTGAGGCCAGATTTGAACTCAGGTCCTCCTGACTCCAGGGCTGGCACTCTATATGGTGTTGCATATACATATATGTGTACATGTACATGTATGTAAAGTAGACTGGAATCTAAGCAGCTCACATTGGGAAATCAGGCAGCAGAAAGGATGAGGTCCAGCCAGGGGCTAGTCAGCATTGAGAAGGTGAGGTGTGGGTGGGGAAGGGAACAACACATGGGAGGTGGGAGGTGTTGTATGGCATCATAGGAGTCTATGTGTAGGTAACTGGAAACAAAGAAACCATGGGGAGTATGGGGAGAGGGGGCAGGGAGTCCCAGCAGGCATGTGGGATGAGGCATGTCAGACTTAAGAAAAAAAATGTTCTTTTGAGAATAAAAACCAGCTCAGGGTGTGGGATAGGGAGGGATGGCATTTAGGGGGCAGGACTCCGGTTCCCAGGAGTACCAGGGGGGAGAGACCAAAACCAGGTTCTAGGCAGCACACCAAGGCCAAGACTACAAGTGAAGGGACAACATGGTCCCAGTTGGAAGCAAGCCCATCAGGAAGGCTCAGCCAGGGGATCTCTCTCACAAACTGAGAGAGGTGCCACATTGAGGAGCCTATGGGGAAGCAAGGGCACAGCAGCACAGGGGTTTAGAACTTGGACTCAGGAACTTAGGCAAAGAATTGTGGGCCAGGGCAGAACTCCATTCCCCAGGAGAATTGGTAAAAACAAGGCAAGGTACTAACCTCCCAGCAACTGGATGCCAGTCCCTGATTGTGACTTGGGGTAACAAGGGAGGGCCTTTTGCTTAGCCCTTGGCTGTAAGCTCAGAGACTCCAAAGGAAGTTGAATTGATGAGCCCTCTCAGGTTTTAATCACCAAGGTTCTTCATATTGCGCCCCCCACACACACACACACTGGGCTCATCCCTGTGCCTGAAAAAAGAATGGAGCCCAGCAGAGACCATTTTATGAGGAATCCTTACCCTTGAGTCTTCTTGAAGAGAAAGTAGCCCAGGACACCCGTGACGACCCCACCAGCCAGGGCTCCGAGGACAATACTGGCAACTAACCCAAAGTGGGAGGTCTTTGGAGAATCTGCCAAGAGAAGAGAGGGGGCAGCCTGTGACTGAAACATGAAGACCTAAGTCCCTGAATTTAGGGTTATGGTGTCCAACTCTGAGGCCCCAAAAGAGGCAGGGACTCACCCAAGGTCTCAGAGCAAATCCAACTGAGCTGAGCCTTGAACCCAGCCCTGTAGGGAGTGAAGGCTAGGATTTGACCTGAGGGAATTCATGTTCTGCAAGGGGGAGGAAAGGCAGGGCTGCTGATAACTAGGTACAAGAGCCTGTGGGAGAGCCCCTGGCATTATCAGTTCAGAGCAAGGAGAGTTCTCTATGGGCTCAGAGGATACAGGTCTTCAGATGGGCTTTGAACTACAGGAACTGAGAGATCCCTTGGCACTAGAATGGTCAGAGGTGGGGCTTCCTGGAGAAAGTGGTATCTGACTTGAACCTTAGAGAGACCAGAAAGTCAGGGAGAGGCAGGGAAGGGGGTTGAAGGGAGAGGAGAAACAAAGACTGAGCTCTGTTTTCTACAATAAAAGAAATGCAGAGAATGGCTGGGGAACAGGGCTGGGGAAGATGGTCTAGGACACGTCTAGGACACTATAGATAGTGTCTATATCTCAGGATGAATGACGTGAGCAGAGCAGGGCAGCTAGAATCTGAGTAGCTTCTTGGGGCAGCAGACAGTCTGGAGCCAGGAAGACCAAATCAGCCTCAGATATTTCCAAGCTCTGACCCTCGGCAAGTCACTTAACCTCTGTCTGCCTCAGTTTACTCATCCCTAAAATGGAACTAGTAAAAGCACCTACCTCCCAGGGCTGTTGAGAAGCTCCTGGCACATAGTAAGTGCTTTATAAATGTTTTTTTGTTATTGTTAACAGAGATATAGCTAGGAGTCCTGGCACCCAGGAGGAGAGGGAGGGGAGGTATGCAGACAACACTCTAATCCAAGCTTCAGGTGTGGTCATGCAAAGCAACACTTGAGCAGCACCGTGGTGTGGTGGACAGAGGGTGGGACTTAGAGCAAGAAAGAGATTGAATAGGGGTGGCTAGATGGTGCAGTGAATAGAGCACTAGCCCTGGAGTCAGGAGGACCTGAGTTCAAATCTAGCCTCAGACACTTAATACTTACTGGCCATGTGACCTTGGGCAAGTCACTTAACCCCAGTTGCCCTGCCTTCCCCCTCCAAAAAGCAAAAGATAAAATAAAATAGAAAAAATTTGGTTCAAATCCCACCCCAGATGTTTTTGCTAGTAACTGCTTAATAAACACTTCCTGACTGTTGCTAGCTGTATGACCCTAGGTAAGTCACAAAAATCTCTCTGTGTTTCATTTTCCCCATCTCTAAAATGAAGGTGCTGGACTCCACAGTCTTGAAGGTCCTTCCCAGTTCTAAATTATAATCCTATGACCTCTGTCCCAAGAGGGAGTTGCAGGGGAGGGAGATACCACATTAAGGAGGCAGGAGGAAGGGAGCAGAGTAGTGAGGTTTGAGAGGAGTGAGAAATGTGGAAGAATGCAAGCTACAGGAAATGTTCAGGACCATCACCAAGCTGTACAGCATGGAGGACCAGCAAGTGTAGGAAAACTGAGTGTAAGAAGCAGTGCCCACCCCAGTATCACTATCCTAGGGAAGAGCCCCATATGCCCCACCCTCGTTAGAGCTAGAGATGAAAATAACAGGAAGTTGGTGGACAGAGATCTGTCTGAGCAGAGGCCAAAGGGGAGTGATCCATCCCCTGGACAGAGGAGACAAGAAAATGAGAGAGCAGAGACCAAGTCAGTGAACAGGCTGGGGCAGAATCTGCTCAAGAGAAGATGAGACTTGAGCTCAGGGGAGAGAGGGCCAAGTTGAATCCCAGCATTCTCTGGGTGTACCTACTTTAAGAGCTTCGGATTTGGATGGAGAAAATCTGATTTGGAAAAACCATTCTACTTCAGCCAACTATGTAGGATAAGACCAACCCAATGATTTCACTGGCAGAGAGACCTCCTGGGTGAGAAACTCCCTCCACCAGGGCAGGTCAGCACCTTCTCTCCAACTTACAGTCTTAGAGAGTTGCTTGGACCACTAAGAATTGAAATGATTTACCCAGGGTCACACAGCCATCATGGTTCAGAAACAAGATTTTATCCCAGTCCTCCCTGGGTCAGAGGCCAACCCTGTATGGACTGGGCTTACTCTCTTGGGTAGATCCCCTTTTCTTTATTCTGTTTCTCATGTTCAAATTTAGGATTAAATGACCTCTACATTTTTTCCAGGTCAGACATTCTTTGTCCTAGGGTACCTTCCAGCTCTAACATTCAAAACACTAAGGACCCTCTTATCTCTGCATTCTGTGTATTTTCTAAGTACCCTTCTAACATGGATGTTTTCTGTTCTAAGGCCCTTCTCACACTCTCTAAGGTCCCTCCAAGATAGCACCCTGTGCTAGAAACTGTGGGGAGATAGCAGGTAGGAGAGAAGAGAAAGAATTGCCTTCAGGGTGCTCCTGATCTCAGGGGGGCAGTTTCCAGAAGTCCCAACTTCTGCCACTACCAGTGACCCCATTTCCTATACTGAGATTGCCTTCATCCCCCATCCTGAGGAAATGGCACCCTCAAATCATCAGATGTTAGTGTCAGAGACAAAGCCCCAGCTACTTGTACTTACACACACACAAGTGGCATGCATAGAGTGATGAACTTGTAACCTAAATCCTGCCTCAGACAGTTACTCTGAACAAATCACTTTGCCTCAATTTTCTCATCTGTAAAAATGGGTATAATAATAGTATCTACCTTCTAGGTTAGTGCAACTAGGTGGTGGTGTGGATAGACCAGTAGAATTGGGGTCAGGAAAACTGATCTTCCTGAGTTCAAACTCGGACTCAGACACTTACTAGCTGTGTGACCTTGGACAAATCACTTCTCCCTGTTTGCCTCAGTTTCCTCATTTGTCAAATGATCTGGAAAAGGAAATGGCAAAGCCCTCCAGTATCTCTGCCAAGAAAACCCCAAATGGGGCCATGGAGGGTTAGACATGGGTGAAATGACTGAACATCAACCACCAGCAACAGCCTTCCAGAGTTCTCGTGAGGAGGAAAAGCCATATTTCTAAAGTGTTCTCTAAGCGATGGCTATAATTATTATCTCTGAGGCTCTGATTCTCCCAGCTCCATCATCCTTTGTTTTAAGGCTCCTCCTGATTTTGATGTCCTGCAGTTCTAAGCAGAGGCCCTAGAGCACTGGACCTAGGAATTAGGAAAACCAGGGTCCAAAGTCCTGCTTCAGATATCTACTAACTGTGAGACCCTGGGCAAGTCTTCACCAGTTTCTTTATCTGTGAAGTAAAAGGGTTTGGACTTAATGGTCTCTGAGGTCCCTTCTGGATCTAAATCTATGGTTCAATGACCCTCTAAGTTCCTGGGCTCACTCAGATCCCATCATGATCCACAGGGCAGGTGGGATCTTGGATCTGGTTTGAGGACAAAGGAAAGTGTTATAAGAAATTGTAAGGTGACTGAGGGTGACATACCCCATGCCCCACTCCCACCCCCAGTTTTAGTGGCTCCTCTTGACTGAGATGTGTCCTTTCCCTGAGAGGAACCCTGAGACACGGCCTGGGCTACCTCGCCCCAGCTGTTCTAGTGCCTAGATACATGGATTTTCTTCTCTAAGTATATCTTTATAAACACAGGAAATGCTTCCCCACTCAGGTATGGAGGGAATGGAGAAGGCAAATCTCCAATTTCACATCCTTTAATTCTCTGGGCTCATTCTCATCCTTTCCTTCTGCAGCTGGGAAGGAAGTCCTCTAGGAGTTCCCCCTCCAGTGCCTGGACACATGACAGAGGTGCCCCCAACCTTTCTTAATTCTTGGACTCATCCTCAGTTGAATAAGCCAACCAATCAAAAGAATTTATTATGGACTTAATCTGTGCCAAGCACTGTGCTAGGCACTAAAGACGAGAAGGTAAAATTAGAATAACCCTTCCTTCAAGGAATTTCCATTCCATCAGAAAAGGCACGTTTCCAGGAGCTGGTGAGTACTCTACCGGGTATCTCTCCATGGTCCTGAAATTCACATTCACCCCTCCCCCACCCCCCAGATCCTGGCAGAGAAAGAGAAAATCTTCCAGAAATGGGTCGAATGACCTTAGTCCTTGGGAAGGCTCTTACCATTGATTTGCAATCGCCCCCGTCCCAATATTGGCTTCAAATCTGTGATGGTGACTTGTATAATGTAAACACCGTCATCGCTGGAAGTAACATTGGTGATAAATAGGGAGCCGTTTGGGAAAATGATTTCTCGGCCAGTGTAGTTGAGTCCTCGAGACTGCTCTCCCGACTGGACTGCATAGCTAACGACTCTGGTGGACTCCTCCATCATCTGCCGGAACCAAGAGTAACTCTGAGGCTCCTTGGGGATCCCACGGACAGATAAGGTGACGTTGCTCCCGACTGACCCATAGGAAGGAATAGACACTATGCTCAGTTGGGCCAAAGAAGCTAGTTGAATGGAAGAGCTGAGGATTGTGGCTGAGAAGAAAGGGAGAAAGGACAAGGTCAGCACCACGGGCCCCTCCTACGCATGTACTCAGCATGTAGCAAATGTTTAATAAATATTTTTCATTAATCAATCAACTAATTAATTAATTTGTCTCTTAAGGGACCAGGGAAAAGGAGATAGTTTGACAATTTCATGACTCCCTAATTATCACTAATCAGCTGTGTGACTTTGCTCAGATAGTCTTCTATCAATGAAAGTAGATACCCTGGAGACAAGAATGGACACGGCAGGCAGAATTATGCCCTGTCCCCATCCCAGAGAAGGATGGAACCTGCCACTTGTCCTTGGGACATCTCTCAGGGAAAGCCATCTCTTTAGAACCAAGCCCACTTGGTCTAACTTTCCCCTAGAATTCACTGGGTTGAGAACTTATAGACAGAAGCCCAGAGCTTAAATCCCAGCTCTGACACTTCTTGTTATGGAAAAGACCTGTGCTAGTGATCTGGTCCTAATTAAGTGACTTGATGAGGAATTAGGAGGACCTGGATTCAACTGTGCCTCAGATATCTACTGTGTCATCCTGGGCAAGACATGGAGAGGAGTGCTTGGGGCGCTGAGCCCTCAGTCAAGCATGGACTGAGGTTCTAGATCTGTCTCTGTTCTTACTGGCTGTGTGACTTCTCTGAACCTCAGTTTCTTCAACTGCAAAATGAGGGGGATGGACTAGGTGGCCTCTCAGGGCTGGCCCAGCCCTCAGCCTAGGACCCTTTAAGATGCTTTTGTCCGGCCTCTATATCCAGGCAGAGGAAGTAATTTGCCCAAGGTCATGGAGTTAAGAGGAAAATCCCTAAAGTCCCTACATTACCTGGCTATGCCTGAAGCCCAAGGACCTCCCCATTTTCAGCTTCATTGTCTTTGAGCTGGTCCCTGCCTTCTCCCCTCTCTCTCTCTGTATGTGTGTGTCTCTCTCTCTTTCTCTCTCTCTGTCTCTGTCTCTCTCCTTCCTTCTTCTTTACCTCTCTTCCTCTCTTTCTTTTCCTCCCTTCTTCCTTCCTTCCCTCTTTCCCTCCCTCCCTATCCCTCCTCCTTCCCTTCCTCCTTATTCTTCTCTCTTTCTCTACCCATTTCCCTCTTTTTACTTCCTTGCTTCCTTCTTTCCTTCCTTCCTTCCTTCTCTCCCTCCTTCCTTCTCTCCCTCTCTCTCTCTGCCTTTCTCCCTTTCTCTCACTCTCCCTCTTTCCCTTCTTCCTCCTCTCCCTCCCTGACACTTGACCAGAGATCATGAGCCCAGGGTTTGCACTGAGAATTTAGGACAGCCAAGGTCTTTAGAGACATCTCCTTCAGTGCCCTCCTTATACAGACCAGGATACCCAGGGCCTGAATTTCAGTGATTTGTCTAAGGTTATTAGAGCAGACCAAGGAAATCTCTAGTATCTCTGGTAGGCTCTAGAGATGCCTCCTCCTTTTCCCTGGTATCCCCTCACTCATCCTCTGGACCCCATCCCCACCCTGAAACCCCAAATATGGGACCTTCCTTCTTCAAAAACTTCTGTCTCCCATTCTAACTTCACTAGTTAGCACACATCCCCAATCTGTGACCTCAGAGGTGGGACTCCCATCAGAAGTACCTAAGGGAGACATCCCCATTCCTTATGAAACACCTGACCCCCTTGGGCATCTCTGAGTGACCCTGCTGAATGGAACAACCCAGCCACCTCACTTTAAAGAACTACAAAGTAACAGAGAGTCACAGACAGGGAGAGGGAGAGCGGGGGAAAGGATCATTAGCCCCCCTCCACCTCTTCCTGCTGTTCTATTGTTCTTAATGAGGCTCACACTCAAGGTTCCCCTTAAAGAATCAGTAGAATGGAATGGGGAAAGTCCTCACTCAGCAATCAGAGGATCTGGGTTCATTATTTCACCTGTTATTAATAATATATACATACATATATATAATGCCATATTTATAAATATCTAGATAGAAATACTACATAAAATATAAGTAATGTTATTATTTACCTATTAATAATACATAGATATAAATAAGCCCATATTTATACAAATATATTAATATAATAATATTATATATATATAGCCATAAATAATCCCATTTGGGATACTCATTTTATCTATTATGACCTATGGGACCTGGGGCATGTCATTTCCCCTGTCTGTAAATCCATTTGCCCACCTGTAAAATGAGGGGTTTGGACAAGGAGGTTGTTTTTTTTTCCCAGCTCCAGATTTCTGGGTGTCTTTTCATTTCTAGTGATAGTTATCTCAGAATGTCCTTGACCTATCTTCTATTCCCCCTCCCCCTTCCCTTCCCTTCCCTTCTCTCCTCCTCCCTGTCCCCAAATCAAGAAGACTTAAGTTCATCAGGTCCTCCCCAAGTCTAGGAGCCACCTCCCCCAGAGCCTGGGGCCCTCTGAGAGCCCCTTCAAAATCCAGAGATGGCTTTCCTCCCTTCAATCCAAGGTCCTCAGATAGGAGCTTGGGAACAGGACCCCAGGATTTAGAGTCTGTCAGTACAGATAGGGTCTACATTTGTGACTTCATCGGTCTAAGGAATTTCCTAGTGAGGAAATTTCCTTCACTGACACAGGCAAGTCCATTCTCTATAATTTATAGTCTTAGAGAGTTGACCAGGGCACCGAGAGGTAGTGACTTTCCCAATATCACTTAGCTCTATGTATCAAAGGCAGTACTTAACCTGTCTCCCTGACTCCAAGGTTGGCATTCTATGCACTAGAATTGGAAAGACCCTTAAGACTAGTCTAACTTTCTTGTTTCACAGATGGGGAAACTGAGTTCCAGAGAGGAATAGTAACCCTCCCCCCCCCCCAATATCACAGTGCTAGTAAATAACAGAATGAAACTTAAACCCAGATTCTTGTGCATCCCTGACCGATGGCCCTCCAGCTCCTGCCCAGGACCTCCTTCACTATTTCTTAACCCCGATCACCATGATGTTCCCAAGCCATCTTTCTATTCCTTCCTCTACGTGTGACTTCATACTGTAGCTGTGGGGACAGCCATAGAATGGACACCACCATTCCTGGAAAGGACAAGCCCTCGGTTTCTCCATGAGTCCCCTTCTCATCCCTGTGACTGGCCTGAACAAAATCCCTTCCTGGCCACCAGAGCCTAGATGCATTGCTTTCTCCTATTAAAATGAAAGCCTCTCAAGGGCAGACACTGTCTTTCTTGTCTTTATGTGTATCACCAGTGATTCACACAGTTCCTGGTACGTGTTGTTGTTTGCAGTCGTGTCTGACTCTTTGTGACCCCTTTTGGGGTTTTCTTGGCAAAGACACTGGAGGGGTTTGCCATTTCCTTCTCCAGCTCCTTTGACAGATGAGGAAACTGAGGCAAACAGGGTTAAGTGACTTGCCCGGGGTAACGCAGTTAGTAAATGTCTGAGGCCAGATTTGAACTCAGGGAGATGAGTATTTCTGACTCTGGGCACAGTGCTCTGTGCACTTCAGTGCCACCTCCCTGCCCTTTCTGGTACATAGAAGGTGGTTACAAAATGCTGTTTCTATCATTCCTTCCTTCCTTCATTAATTCATCCAAAATCCTAAAGTTCCCCCCTCTCCACCTAATTTTACAGAAGTCCAGGGAAGGAACAACCACTGTCCCCTACCTCAGGCCACAAGCCGGGCAGGAACTGGGTCTCTCCTGAGTCCTGGCCCATGGCTCAGGGCATTGTCCCACAGCCTCTCTCTCACCTGTGAGCAGGAATCTCTTCCAACAACCAGGCCAACCATGGGAAAGATCCCAGAGCAACTCCATGGGCCCTCACTCTCCTCCCCACGCTGAGATTTCTCTCCTACACTGCCGCAAAGCAGATAGTCCTCTGCCTCATCCTCAGCCTCCCCCTCCACCACTCTAGGACCCGTCCTGCCTCTGGTTCACTCCTCCGCTTGTTTAACAACTCAAGGTCGGATCACATGGGCTTTTTAAGAAATGGACTTAGGATCCAGATATTGCATTTCTCCCCCCGCCGTTGGATGAGTACAATGACTTCCTGCCTCCCCTAAGAAACGTGCTCTTCTCTCTACCCACGGAGAAGGGAAGCAAGTGCCCTATGGTAACCCAGGACTTCCCACAGGTGTGAAACTACCATTACTCCTTTTCCTGACTCCCTTTTAGAGCTGGGAAGATACAAGAGGCAGGGGATGATGGGCATTCCTAAATTCTCATTCTGAGGTCCTTCTCAGAGCATAAAGAAGCCTCCTTGCCCAGAACAGAATGGGTTCTCTTCCCCCCACCCTCCTGTCCTTGATATCTGTTCTTACCTTTGGGTGAGAGGCCTCAGGTCTGACAAAGGTGCTTCTGTGAGGCTAAGGCCTTGGGGTTATACTAATCCCTAGTCCTAGGATAGACACTCATCTGGGTCAGAGGGCACCATGGATGGGCTACCAGCCACAGATGTGGGCGTGTCCCATGCCCCATGCCCTCCATTGGTGACCATGTGATGGATGTCAAGGAAGCACTCCCGTGGGGGTTAGGGGAGCTCTCTGTGAAGAAAGTAGGGAAGAGTTCTTCAAGTGGACGTGAGGGCACAGAAAGGGATGGGTTGGTTACTTTTGGAATCATTGGATGCCACTAATCAGTCAGTCAGTCAATCAACAAGCATTTATTAAGTCCCCAAGTTTAAATCTTGCTTCAGAAACTCTTAGACTCCACCAGCAGGGCATTTGACCTTTCTGTCCTCAATTTCCTCATCTGTAAAAGGGGGACAACACTACATGGGTATCCCAGGACTGTTTCAAGGAGCAAGTGAATTAGCATATGTAAAGTGCTTCATAAATCCCAAAGTGCTCTCATTACCGGTGTTTTCATCACCATCATCATTATGTGCCAAGTGCTATGCTACGTTCTTCTTGAGGATATATACAAAATAAATGCACAAGAGGCTTCGAGGTGGCGAAGTAAAGTCAGGAGGACCTGAGTTCAAATCCAGCCTCAGACACTTAACACTTACTAGCTGTGTGACCTTGCGCAAGTCACTTAACCCTAACTGCCCTACATTCCCCCCTCCAAAAAGCAAAATAAAATAAAATAAAAATAAATACACAATGGTTTATAAGGACGGGAGGCAGTGACTAACAGCTGGGGGAAGTCCTCTTGAAGTCGGCTCTTGAGGTGACCCTTGAAAGGAGATAAGGGTTCCAAAGGGAAAAGATTAGGAAAGAAAACATTCCAGGCACAGATGTGGGACTAAAAAATGTAGTATCATGTCAGAAGAATGGAAGGAAGACCAGTCTGGCAGAACTGAAGAGTCCATAAGGGGGAATTATGAATAGTAATGTTGGAAAATCAACTTACAGCCAGGTTCCAAAGGACCTTAAAGGTCCAACAAAGGCATTTATATTTTTTCTTAGAGGCAATAGGGAGCCAGTGGAGATTCTTGAGCAGGGGAGTGATGCAGTCTGAGCAACGCTTTCTGAATATCACTTTGCTAGTGTTCTGTGACAGTTCTCTGACATAAGGGAGCCCCAGCTGAGAGAGCAGAGAGTTCCCCTATTGGCCCTTGCTTTCTACACCTGGGTCCCCCGTATAAGTGTGGCTGTCGACAGGTTAAGTCCTTATCCAGGTAACCAACTTGACAAATGAAAAGTCCAAGAGACGTGATTTCTGGGTAAAAATAATCATCTTATTAATAATAATAATAATTATTATTATTAATTAACTAGCAAATAATTAATAAGAGGCGGTCAGTAGCTGTCTCTCATAAACCAAAGATCCCTTTTGGAGGCTGTTTGAATGTTTAAATACTTTAGGAAAAGGGGGTGACCATGAGGATTTCCATCGATTTTGATTGGTTAGAGGTGAGGGGGTGGGCAAAAATTCTTCATCTCCTATAATGTTCTTGCACTAGGAGTCTACCATACTTGAGGCTGCTGGGGGCACATTGCAGAGGTCAATGGGCCTGAAATCAGGATGACCAAAGCTCAAAATTGGCCTCAGACTCTTACTAGCTGTGTGACCCTGGCCAAGTCACTTAATCCCTGTCTGCTTCAGTTTCTCCAACTGTAAAATGGGGACAAAACCAGCAAAGGGTCAGTGTGAGAAACAAATAAGATGACACGAGTAAAATACCCGGCACACAGTAGGTGATTAATAAATGCTTGTTCCCTTCGCTGCTCACACTTCTTGGATTCACAACTGTTCCAGATTCCACCACACGCAGAGGTCTCACCTGCTCCACTAACGCCAGCACCGAGAGCATCCAGATACAATTTAATAATCTAGGGGCAGGTGTGATGAATGACCACAGACAGAGGGAGATTCTGTCTCCCTGTCCCCACAGAGCCATTGACCTTCATCAGCCCTAGCCTAGGGTCATCCACGCCAAGAGCCCAGTGTGTCCAACGGTGACGCACTGTCCATTTCAGCTGGATCATGGAGGAGCCAGCATGGGAATGAGGTAAGGCTGGAAGGCTGCAGCCACGGCATGGGGCCCTGAATGTTTGGAGCAAAGAAGAGGAGCAAAGGAGGCATGTGTTTGGCTGTGGACTTGAAGCAGAAAGATTTAGAAGCCTAGGACATTGGGAGGTGAGAGGGAAAGAACAGAGGCAGAGAGAGATGGGGGCCATAGAGGCCAAGAGGGGGCAGGAGACACAGTCCAGGAGGAATGGGGAAAGCTATTCGATAGTGCTCTCTCTGTTTCTCTGTCTCTCTCTTCTTCTCCCTTTCACTCCCCCCTCCCTCTCTCTCTCTGTCTCTCTCTCTGTCTCTGTCTCTCTGTCTCTCTGTCTCTCTCTGTCTCTCTGTCTCTCTATCGCTCTCTGTCTCTCTCTCTCTCTGTCTCTGTCTTTCTCTCTCTTTCTCTCTCTCTCTCTGTCTCTCTGTCTCTGTCTGTCTCTCTCTCTGTCTCTGTCTCTGTCTCTGTCTCTCTCTCTCTCTCTCTCTCTCTCTCTCTCTCCCTCCTAATGCCTTGGAATTTTTAGAAGTTTGGGCACCGAGTACCCAGCTAAGAAGTAGCATCAAATCACCCTGCAAATCTCTCAGTCAGGCCAGAAACCTACAGTCTGAGACCTCAGTGAAGGTCCTGGGACTTCCACCTGATGTATTTTGCTTAGAGGGATGAATCTCCACCTCCTTGCTCCAAGATTTAGACACATGCACTCTCCTTTTGTTGCCACAAGGTGGCAGCAAGGACAGGTGGAACTTTCAATTCAACAAATACCTTTGTTTAAGGCAATGGCAGAGCACTTGGAATAATACACAGAAAAAAAAAGTCTGCACTAGGAGAACTCATATCCTACTGAAGAGAAACATAGAATAAATATAAAGCCATTTGCAAGGGAAAGGGCATTGAAGGAAGAAGAAGAGGCCATGGGGGGGAGGAGGAGCACTGAGGAAATTTGTGAAGACCTTGGTAGGAGGGAGCACCTGGGCTGAGTCTCCAATGGAGACAGGTGTTCCAAGAGGCAAAGGTGAGGAAGGAGGGTACTTCAGGCAGGGGGCACAGCTTATTCAAACTGACAGAGGCAGGAGATGAAAAGCCACGTACATGGAGTCGATGCAGAGAGTGGGGAATGGGGTCTGTAATATGAATTTGACCAGGAAAAGGAGGTTGGAGCCAGACTGCGAAAGGCTTTCCATGCCAAGCAGATATATACTATCCTAGAGGCAAGCATAAATCCATTCTTGAGCAAGGAAGTAAAATGTAAAAACCCGTGTTTTAGGAAAAATCAGGCAGGGAGGATGGATTAATAAGGGGAGAGACTAGAAGTGAAAATGCCAATTGGGTGGCAGAGGCGGTAAAAAAAATTGGGGGGAGCAGGCAAAAGTGATGGGATTGTGGTAGAAATGGCAAAACTAGGCAGCAGATTAGCGCAGCTGGTTGGTGCATGGATAGAGTCCTGGGCCTGGAGTTAGGAAGATCTGAGTTTAAATCTGACCTCAGGACTTACTAGCTGTGTGACCTTAGGCAAGTCCCTTTACCCTATTTGCCTCAGTTTCCTTATCTGTAAAACAAGCTGGAGAAGAAAATGCCAAATACTCCAGTATCTTTGCCAGGAAAACCCCAGATGAGGCTACAAAGAGTCAAATACAACTGAAAATGATTGAACAGCATTTAACAACGCTTAATATTTGTAAAGCACTCTCTATTTGCCAGGCACTGTGCTACATGCCTTACAATTATTATTTCATTTACTCTTCACCACAACCCCAGGAGTCAGTTATTATTCCAGATTTACAGATGGGGAAACTGAGGCAAGCAGGAGAAGTGACTTGCCCAGGGTCACACAACTAGTAAGTATCTGAGGCCAAATTGGAATTCAGTCTTTATTGCTCTTGATTCAGCATTGTACCCACCAGGCTGCCTGGCTTCCTCTAAACACAATGCATTCTGTTTGGGATATGTTGAGTTTAAGGTGCTGCAGGAACATCCAGGTCGAGGTGCCCAACAGTGAGTTAGTGATTGTGGGACTAGATGAGGATAGTTTGTGTTGAGTTGAGATGATATCTCTGCATAGAGATGGTAGCTGAATCCATGAACCCCATAGCCATTATCCCAATACAGTAATGTGCCCCAAACCTCAAAACCTATTGGTGTAGACCTCTCTCCTCATTGGTGGAGATCAGTGCCACATGATGTGTCTGGATGGAGAACAAGGTAGAGCTGGGGAGAATGGAGGCGAAAGATATTCAGTCTCTCTGGACTTCTCAGTTCCTTTGGGACCCTCTTCTGGCTTCCAGCATTGACAGAGAGCATGGACAACACCAATTCCATTTCAGGTTGATGAAGGGAAGCAGTGGCTCTCGAAAGAAGCAGACAGGTAGAACTCGATGAAGTCCTTATTTATAGAGACTTCGAGGCATTTTCCCCTTTGGGTGAGATCCAGGCTTCTTTCTCTTGATTTAGCTGAGTTTTCTTGTTCCCGATGGGAGAAGTATTCCACTATGTATCGTCTGGCATATATTCTCTTCTGTATACCTTCTCTGGTTTCTACTTTCCTACTTATTTGTGTAAACAGGTTTCCTTGCTCTTTGCTATATTATATTCATTGTGAAACTAGTATTAAGTAAGAAGGGAGTTAAGCCTTGTGTTAAGCTTGAGGTCATCCTTTACCCATCTCTGAAAGATGAAAATTACATCTTCTAGATTAATAATATTGGAGGGATCAGATAGATATAATTCTAGCTGGGTACCCTCTCTTCCTGAGGAGAGCAGAGTAAGTGGTCAAGCGTCTGGCCCCACCCTCCTGTTTTCCCTCCTGGCTGGAAGCAAAGTCCCATTTGGAAAAGGGTGAGGAGGTAAGAGGCTACTCTATTCTGCCTCAGGAAGATGCCCTTCTGCTACATGTGGCAACAGCCTCATTATAGTAACAACAAAGCATGAAAGAATTATTGGAATGTGTATTGTAGTTACTTGTAGTGGGGAAAAAACTGGAAATCATGTAAATTCTCTCATTAGGTTCTTAGGAGGTAACTGAACCAGCAGCAGACTTGGGAGACAGGTTATACAGCAGAAGGATTACCAAAGTCAGGAACCCCACTCTGAGTTCAAATCCCTACTCTGTCTCTTACAAGTGCCGTGATTTTGTACAGGTCACTTCCTCTCCCTCAGACTCAGTTTCCTCTTCTGTAAAATGGAGGTTTATTACTTTCACTTTCTACTTCAAAGGAGTAAATGCAAAGAAAGTGCTTTGTAGACTGAAGTCAATGCCCCAGTCTGGTTTAAACAAGGTGGTGACAAGAAACGATCCCTCCATAAAGCAGGGTGGTTCAGAAGGAAAAGCACGGGTAGGAATCCTGACTATCGCTCCACTATCTCCCTGGTCCTCCCTTTACTCTTCTGTATCTCCAGGGAAAGAATCCTGACATAAAAGTCAGAGGATCTGGGTTCAGATCCAGCCTCTGCCCATCGCCACCTGCATGACCTACATAGAATCATTTTCTCTCTGTGGGTCTCAGTTTCCTCACATGCAAAATTAGGAAGTTTGACTAGATGACCTCTGGTGTTCTTCCAGCTCTAAGTCTATGGTCAAATGAGATAATATTTGCAAGGTGCTTATTGCATAATAGAGAGTTAATACATGTTCATTTCCTAAGATTTTTCCTAAAAGGTGACAAAGTTGGGATATAATTGAGGGGCAGAGGAATTGGACAGGGCTCAAACAGTGCCTCCTTGACTGTACTGAGATAGCTTCCTGGTTATTTAAGGGCATCAAGAACTCCACCCAGGTGGAATCAACACCCTTCAGACTTGGTGGCTATCCCAAGACTAAGGGAGTCACCATACCTGCCCTGATGACTAAATATATTTCCTTATAGAGAATAAAGCAAGGAGACATCCATCTTTATCAAAACTAACTTGACTATCCTTGCAATGTTAGGGCTTAGACAACTTCCTTTCCTTAACAGTTCATTAACCTGTAAGTGCTTCATCTCGTCCCAACACGGAGTCTTAAATGACAAGGTACTTCCCTAACACCATGGAATCCCCCGGGTGGATTTCAGAGCATGGGCAAGCATTATTTGAAATTGACTTGACTTGACTTGACTTAAAAAGCCAAATGAAAGTACAGTCAGATACATCAGGAGGGCAATCAGAAGGCATTACTGATAAAGAACAAAGAACAACACCAACTTATTATTAGGGTTCTGGGGAACCGCATGTAGCCCTCTAGGTCCTCAAGTGAAGCCCTTTGACTAAGTCGAGGCCCACATGTGGCCTCAAGGCTGCAGGTTCCCTACACCTAGTATTGTAAGTGGTTTCTAGTTTTAACATTCAATGGCTTTCTTATGTAAACTTTTAAAAATAAATCCTTTAGTGGTGCTTTAAAAAATATTGCTGACTTTGTTGCATTAAAGTATCTGCATTAAATAAAATAAACACTTTAAAATCCCTGAAATAGTTTACAAGTCTTCTTTTTGTTCTTTGTATATTGAAATGTTTCAGTTTGTTAATGATTAAATTAATAATAATAAAAAGAAATATTTAAAGATCTTCATTGCTGACTCTTCACAGTGATCTTCCCCACCCTTGGACTGTCTACCTCCACATAGAAACATCCCTTATAACAAGGAAGAATCATTAAACAAAACAAGCCAGCATACTGGCCATGTTGGATAGCGTATGCCACATTCAGCACCTGTAGTCCACGACCTCTCTGATAAGAAAAAGGAGAGCATCATCCATTCTTTGGAGTCAAGCTTTGTCACCATATTGATTTGAGTTCTGATGTCTCTCAATGTTATTTTCCTTTATATTACTTCGGTCTTTGAAACAATAGAGCCTCCTACCTGGCTGAGAGGGCTAGAGTCCAGAAGCATCTACTCTTGCTCAAGCCCAAAACCAGGTCAGGAACTTGCAGAGCTCAGACAAAGAGGGTAGTGATCAGATTTTGCCCTGGATCAGACCACTTTGGAAGCATTGAAAGCTTTGGGTGCCCTCGCTGTCCCTGCAATCCTGGAATAACACAACACTAAGTACCGCAAGAAAGCAGCAACAGGCCCAGTCCAGATTTTTCCTCCAGATGTGTGGCAGAGCCCAGCCTTAACACCAAGTCTCACATCAGAAAGTTGTCTGAAAGAATGGACAAACAGAAGAAGAATTCCATCATAATAAGCTGTTATGGTGTCCAAGACATTCAAGATAGAAATGAATAAGGAAGATTCTAAAATATGTTATTTGCAAGAGCAAACCCCAAAGTCTAAAAGAATTTTAGAAAGAAATGTATTAAGTCACTTGGTAAAGGAGAGTGAGCCAGAAAGGAGGTGTGGCTCTATCTTTTCCAGGCTCCTAAGAGTTTACTTTATATGGGATGTAGACAAGGTTGTCTACACACAACCACATGCACACAGTCGAGCAATTTTATCAAGATGGCAACTTGAAAGCAAGGTAGATTGAGATAGATATTAGTGAATATAAGCATTCAATAAAATTTGGGCGAAGCCAAAACACAGGCTTGAGTGGACCCAAAGCGGTACGTGGGTGAGGGACAGAAAACAAGAATGTTTTGGGTGTATCCAGGGCCTGGGAGACCCCAAAACACCTTGTAGCCATCTCCAGCATTCCTGGAGAGTTATTGATGTCAAGATAACATTCTGAGTTGAAACAATCTTTAGCCACATAAAGTTAGGTTCAAATGATATTGATAAGCAATAGATAAAGCAGTCCCCTCTTTTGGCTCCATTCAATATTCTTATACTAGCAAAAGCAAAATTACAGAAGCAGAAACTGGGTTATGGCTTCAAGTGGAGTTTATTAAAAGAACTTGAGTCTATGGAAATGTCCTCCTCATTCACTTTGTCTAAGGCTTGATAAAATTCCTTTAAGGAGAAATAGGGGCCAAATTAGCCAAAAAAAACCCGATTCTGCCCAGTAGTCAGAAGGCTCAGTTTGAGAAAGTCTCAGGGGCTGTAAGTCAGGGACATAAACACACTGGGAAGTGAGTGTGCTGTGGCCATGAGTATCAAAAAATTCATAATCCCATGTTTCCTTTAATGTTATCAAAGTTGAATAACCTTAGATCAGCAGAGTTATAACCTCATACATCCCTCAAGGAGACACATCTTGTTAAATAGACTCTATAGGTAAGCCAAGTGAGGTCAAACCTTAAACTACTTAAAGAGTTCATGATGGACAGGTTTTTTTTGGGGGGGGTTGCTTTTTTGTTTTTGGAGGGCAATTGGGGTTAAGTGACTTGCCCAAAGTCACAAGGCTAGTTTTTGTGTCAAGTGTCTGAGGCCAGATTTGAATTCAGGTCCTTCTGACTCCAGGGCCAGTGCTCTATTCACTGCACCACCTAACAACTCCAGTGATGGACAGTTTTGAGAGAGGAAATTTACATTACCAATTAAGACAACTGACAAAAATGAAATCACTTTAGGAAGGTCAAAATTCCCCTTGTCAAATGGTTAACATTATTATTCCATAAGTCAAGTTTTGTTAGGCCAATAAAAACCAAAGACAGGCTTACAGTTGACCAAAATTTGCCAGAGGAATAGTCCTGATCCTGGAACAACAAATAGAAGAAATTAGGTCATACACCTCTCCCAGGCAAACATAAACACCATGAAACTAAAAATAATGATTATCAATATCAAATAACATCAAGTTTCCTTCTTCCTGGTTACTCAGCTCCAATGTTTATTTAATCAGAAGCTACATTTTGAGCACCAACTATCCCATGTAGTCACCTGGTTCCAGGAAACATCTGCCCTTGGAAACTCTGGAATAGACCTCATTCACAGGATAACTCTGGAGGGGGCTGCTCCTCTTAGAAGACCAGCTCTTCTGGTTACAAGTCACTTGTAGAGATCTCCTATTTAATGTTCCTAAAATCTGCCAGTAACAGGATTCAATACAAGTTAGTACAGCTTCCTAAATTTTATTTCCAGTAATTAGTTCATGCAGTGAAAACCATGTTAACCTTATGGAGCTAATCCTATTAACAATAGAGCTATAAGAGAAACTTTAAATTAGAAACCTATAAGTCACCTGAAATTTCTGAGAATTTCATTTTTTACATGCCACTTGCTCTTCCTAGCTTTACTTGAACCTGTACCTGATATGGACAATGTCATCAACAGGCTGAAAGAAGAATCTTTAAAAGAAAAAAACCAATCCATGAGAGCCAGACTTGTAAAACGAGTCCTTCTATGCCTTATTATTGAAGACTTCAAAACATAAAAAGCTCATTATTTTAAAATTCTTTACAATTATTACAAAATATCTTTACAATTATTAATGCAATTTTGCATGTAAAATCCTTAATCCAATTTTGATAACATTACTAAAACATACTCAAAACTTGCATATCCTATTAGAAACATTTGGAAACTAATCATAACTATATAGAGATACACAAGCACACATACGTATGTGTGCAAATATGTGAATATATATCCTATTTTTAGAGAAAACAGTTTAATCTTGTTGCTTTCTCAAAGTTTACTACTTCATTGAATTTTAAAACCTTTACATCTTTATCCTGTCTCCCTCTTTTGAGACTACATATTATCTTTATATCATCCTAAAAGAACAAAATGCTTTAAAGATCTAATCTTACAGATGGAAAATCTAAGAACCCATTTGCCTAATTGCTTAGGATATAGAGTTGACTACAAATTCAGATTAAAAATAGTAACATCTTTCATATTTGCCTCCTATTACAGTAACTCAGATGTTTTAGTGTTAATCTATTGGTTAATAGATTTACTGTGGAAATGACAAAAACTTCTATAGTTCACCTGTCCAAATTATAGAAATTTGCTCTGAAAGGGAAAAGGAAAGACATGGTTATAAAAATCATCTTCAAGGTCCCTTCAAGGGAATGAATTGTCCTGTCATGAACATAGTGAAAAAAGCCTTATTTTTTTCATCCTTTCTAATTTATATCCATCCTGGAGCAGAAATCAATCATTAGGAATCACATTTTTGAATTTTGCACATATAGTGAAAACATGATAGTTGGTTCAAACACCCTAGAACAGCAGTTCTCAACCTGTGGGTCCCGACCCCTTTGAAGGTTGAATGATCCTTTCACAGGGGTCACCTAAGACCATCAGAAAACATATTTCTGATGGTCTTAGGAACTGAGATACAGCTCCTCTATCCGTCTCCAGGCAAGTACACCTACATATGAGTATTAAAGGGTTGTGGCATTAGGGAGGTTGAGAACCACTGCCCTAGAAAAATCAGGACTACTGTGAGCCTCCAGACTAACATATATCTGCATTGCCTTTTAACCCCTAAGGCAAAGTTGAAATCTTTGAATCTAAAGTCTATTGCTTCTAAAGTTGGCTCAAAGATGTAACTCCGATACATATTATTTATTAACACGGGGTGGCTAGGTGGCGCAGTGAATAGAGCATCGGCCCTGGAGTCAGGAGTACCTGAGTTCAAATCCGGCCTCAGACACTTAATACAAAAAACTAGCCGTGTGACCTTGGGCAAGTCACTTAACCCCAACTGCCCTCCAAAAAGCAAAAAACAAAAACAAAAAAACAACATATTATTTATTAACAGGTACAATTTGATGATTTTTGTAGGCAATAGTCAAACAATGTATCAGATCAAACTCACTTTTTAACATAACTTCTTTTTTTCCTATTTATTTATTTCTAGTTTTCAATATTCATTTCCACCAGATTTTGAGTTACAAATTTTTCTCCCCATCTTTCCCCTGCCCCACACCCCACAATACCAAGCCTACTGAATATCCCTTTCCCCAATCTGTTCTCTCTTATATCCTCCCCCATCCTGTAGTGGGTCCACCTAAGGTGCAGCCTCAGGTGTGTGCGGAGATGTGGGTGAGAGGATAGTTCAGGAAAGAACCGTGAACTCCATTTAATGATTGTAAAGTTTATTGTTATGCTATTCAGTGGGGAGGAGGGCTTAGGAAGCCTGCCAGAATATAGGACAAAGAAATACAGATTATATAGCCAAAATAACATAAATCAGGTATCAATTATGCTAACTAGGTGAATAAGGATGGTTTTAGGGAGGAGTTAAGGATTAGTCAGTGCTTAAAGGGACATGTACTTTTCATATTTACTGTGCAGGCCTGCTGTATTGCCCATAATTCACTGGGAAATGGCTGGGGGGGGGAAGCTATGAGGACCTGTGTTTTTTGCCTTGAAACGTCACCTAAGTCAACTAGTGGTCAATTCTGACTGAGAGGTGCCCAGTCTGTTACCCATCAATGTCCTGTTTGACAAGATGAATGTTGGAAGCTAGACTAACTGGGGATCC
>CM053596.1:12965415-12981868 GCA_028646575.1 Pseudocheirus occidentalis | reverse complement strand
CCTAGACTTTCCTAGACTTTGTCTGGGCTCGGATTTTCTGGGTGTTTAGGGTGGCGGTGTGGGAGCTGCAGGACCTTGCTGCTTCTACGCCGCCATCTTGGCTCCCTGCTTCATTATTTCTTGATCGCTTATAGTTTCACTGGCTTCACTTTGCCCAATTCTAATTTTCCAGGTGTCAGTTTTTCATTTTTTTCTGTTAAGATTCTGTATCTTCTTTTCTAATTGTTGACTTTCTCTTCATAATCTTGTTTTTCTTGAATTGGTCTTTTTTAAATTTTTCCTCACACTCTCTCATTTGATTTTTAGTCTTTGTAAATCTCTTCTATAAATTCTTTTGGGGGGCGGCTAGGTGGCGCAGTGAGTAGAGCACAGGCCCTGGAGTCAGAAGTACCTGAGTTCAAATTCAGCCTCAGACACTTAACACAAAAAAAACTAGCCGTGTGATCTTGGGCAAGTCACTTAACCCCAACTGCCCTCCAAAAAAAACAAACAAAAAAAAATTCTTTTGGGGCAGGTGACAATACAACATTACTCTTTGGGGTAGAAGAGGGTTTCTTTGCTTTAGTATCCTCCTGTGAAGATGAACTCCAGTCATCTCTATTCCCATAATAACTTCCTATGGTTGGATTCTTTCTCCTTTGCTTGTGCGTTTTCTTTTTTACTAATAGCTTAATTTTTGTAATTTTGGGGCATGGGGGGGGGTGCCTCTGGTCTCAGATCTTCAGTTTCCCCCGCTAACCTGGAATCCAAGACAAACCTTCAGTCCCCTGCAAGTGCCCACAGTCAGGGCCTTTCTGCCCCACTGCTTCTGTATTCACTGGTTCCTTCTTGACCAGCACAGCTGGATCTGTTGTTCCTTGTAGCAGAGGTTCCCTCCATCTTCCCAGGCTCAAAAGCCCAACTCCCCTCACTGTCCTGGGACTCAAAGTTCTTGTGGCTGGGGCTGAGGCAGCCTCTCACCCTAGGGCTTGCTGCTTTTTGTTTAAGTGGACTCTAACCTGGAGGTGTTTACTCCTCGCTGGGACCAAACAGTCCTGAGATTTTTCTTCAGATCTTCTTGAATTGTCTCAGGAGAACCTATTGTGCCCTTATTCTTATTTATTTTATTTGTTTATTTTTACCTGCATTTTGTTCACCCTGAGATGCTATTTTATCTCTTTTTTTTGTGGGGAAAATCTAGAGAGCTTGGCTTTTTCTGACCTACTCCACCATCTTCCCAGAATCCTCTCTCCTATTGAATGTCTTTAAGGTTGATATTTCAGGATCACAAAGCAAGTAAATCATCTTATCTTCAGCAGAAACAAGACAATATTGCAATTCCCAATCCTCATTAAAAAAAGTTTTCTTCCTTCATTGTTCTCGGTCTTCTTTGACATAATAGGCTGTTAAGCAGACAGAATTAAATATTGTTGAGCTGCGCAACTATTCACAAATTCCAGTTCAAACAGAAACACAGTGCACCATTGTCAAGAGCTAATAACAGACTGGCACGTTTGACCCCCATGAACTCTCGCCAACCAGCCTGCTGCGACAGTGGTGCCAGTCAGGCGGGGGAAGTTAGAATTAAATAATGAGCAAAGCAGTCATTTACTCAGCTCTTATACCTTACTAATATTCTCACTGTGCCAGGCAATCTGAGAAGATTATTTCATGGGAACTTACTTTATTCTTTGGTATTTTAAATACATTCATTTTAAAAAATAAAAAGATGAAAGATGAACAAAAATGTATTAATAAAAATAAAAGAATTTGTTCTATAAAATTTGGATTCAGTCAAAAGACTGCACTTAAGGACAATAGAAGGCCATATGTAGCCTTAAGGCTCTGGACTACATTTTAACACTTTCTCCATCCCTTTCCTAAGTCATGACAATCAACAAAACAACAATCCAAGATCTTGTTTTTAGTAGTAATAAATTAAGAGACTGCTGTTTTCCAGGCACAGCCCACTACAAATAAAAAGAAAGACAATCTCTGCCCACAGGGAGTTTAGTCTAATGAGGGAGTACAACACCCAAAAGGAAGCTGAAAAGTGAGGGGGAAGGGAAGCAGAGGAAATGTCCACTTCTGGACAAGGTTTACCAGCTTATGGGAAATGAAGAAAAGCTGTTTTTGGAGATGTCCATGCTCCCGTGAAAAATGGAGCAACCATCAGCAACGCACAGTTAAAAGACAACTCTACAAGTCTCAGGATGGAAGAAGATGTCTACATTCAGAGAAAGATCTAGAAAGAACAGAGTTTAAATGGAGACTGAAGAAATACATGCCATTGTTCTTTTCTATGTTTTTTTCTATGTTTCTTTTTTCCCATTGTTCACGCCATTGGCTATAACACCTATTCAACCAGACTATTGTACAATGTGAAAGAGTTTGCAGATCCTATACATGATTGTATGCCACCATGTGGGGGCGGGGGGAGAGAAAATCTGAAACTCAAGTGATTCTGGAACTGAATCTTGTAAACTAAAAGTAAACAAACAAGTCAATAAAAAAAATAAAGGGAAAAAATGGAGCAAACAGCTTGAAGGTGAAAGTTTGAGCTGACTCTAACACACTCCCAGATGTCAATCATGTGTGCATATGTGTGTCTACACACTTATTGGGTATCCCATGGTACATTTGGGACACTATAGTTGGGTAAGCAACTCACATTGTCTCATGAGCAACCTTCCTTAAGGCTACAGAAAGACAGGAGTCACTTTAATTATTAATGGACAGGTGGGGTTAACCAAGACTCTATCAGTTGCTCAATTTATGCTGCTCATGGCTTGTTTTGTATAAATTGTTTGCATACTGTCTCCCCATTAGACTGTAAGCTCCTTGAGGTTCTGTCTTTTGCCTCATTTGGTGTCTCCATCACTTAGCAGAATGTCTGACACATAGTGGGTGCTTGTTTATTGACTGACTGTGCTCAGGCCATCACTAGCCCAATATACTCCTCAGGGTGTCTCCAATAAAACAGCAGGCTGCTTCCTATCCCAGCAGTGTTCTGGGGGAGCTTGAAGAAGCTGTCCTGAAAAACAAAACAAAACAACCAGAAAAAACTGGCCTGATTTCAAGTTTTGGGGGATGAAAATATCACACCACTCAACCCAAATCTGTATTTTTTCCTTCTCTCTCTCAACCTCCACAGTCTTAAATAATACCCATAATTATATCGCTTTTGAGTTTATAGGGAAAAAATGGGAAAGAACACCAGTCGGATTGCCCTGCATGAAATACCCCCCCAAATTATCTCCAAGTCATCCTTCAATGCCCATCCCAGCTTTAATTAATCGAGTAAAGAAAGACCAGCATTTATTCAGCACCTACAAAGCAACCAGGTGTCAAAGTGTGCTGGACTTGAAGTCTGGAAGTCCTGAGTTCAAATCCAGCCTTAGATGTCTGTGACTCTGGGCAAGTCACTTAACTTCTATCTGCCTCAGTTTCCTTAACCTGAAAAAGGGGGTAACTATAGCACCTACATGCCAGGGTTGTTGTGAGAATCAAATGAGATAATATATGTTAATTGTTTTGCAAATCTTAAATGGAAATTCAAATGTTAGCCACTTTGGGGATAGCTTACAGTGTAATCAGAGCAGACAACACATACAGATAATAGAGGTATATCCAAGAATTTATCTGTGCTCCAGGGTAAGAATAGCATCTAGAAAATATTCTCTCCATAACCCTGTGGCACGCTCTCCCAAAGAGATACAAAGCATCCATCAGGAAAGTGGGAAAGGAAGGCATCACAGGGGTAGAGAGACTTTGTAGCCAAAACAACTCATTCAGGACCTCCATGACTATTGTCAAATTCATAGATTCAGTCTCCTCCAAGCCTGTTCTTGATAGCCAGGACTGGTTCTCCCTTGAATCCATGGTTGGCTCTCTTCTCTGCTGCCAGGGGGTCACATTCCTGAAGTCATTGCTTCTCTGTGTCTATGTCTGTGTCCCTCAGATCTGCCCTATGACTCTCTTGAACTGTTGGATGGGCATCTCCTGCTGGGCAAATAACTCACAGATATAGATATCATGGCCAATGGAAGGAAGGAGGGAGAAATTCCCTCCCGCCCTCCCTACCTTCCTTCTGACATAGACACAGAGTCACAGTCCACAAAGCAGAATTATCCAAAATCTATGCTGGCTCAAACCTAGTTAAGCTAACCTACAGAACTGCAGTTTTTTAAGGGCCTTTTAGGAGAGTGGCCAATGTTTTGCCCAGACAATAGCCAATAACACACAATTCAGTCAAGGAGCAACTTGTTCACACTTTATAAAGGGATCCCCCATTAATGCAATTTTAAAATTAGTTAACACCTTATCTGGCTTTTCCTGTCTATAATTGTAAGAACTAAAGGAGGCAGTCTCCCCATACATACAAGGTCTTGGTGAACACTGGGTTCCTGCTCCTGGCCCAGAGGAGATAGTCTCCCCACACATACAAGGTTCCCATCTCCTGGGCCAGAGGAGATGGTCTCCCCATACATACAAGGTCTTTGTGAACACTGGGTTCCCAGCTCCCCAAACAACAGACAAGGATGACCTTATCTTGATGCATCATTTTCATTTCTTTGTGCCTCAAACTTCTTGGCAGGAGCTTTCCCTTAAGGGAAAGAAAGGAAGGGGAGACAAACCAATTGGAAATATACTTCCTTCTCCACCCATGCCACCCCTAGATTCCAAAGCAAGCATGTACTCTATGACTCTCACTGAGGGGATGGGCCATGCCAGTCTGCAGCAAAACTCTGCCAGTCTTCTCTCCTTGTCCTAAAATTAGACCATGAGGCTCAGTGATTCAGAATAGATAAGTATGGGGCCAATGGGTTGGGTTTAGAGAGGTGAAGACTAGGAGGAGAAATAAGGGAGGAGAGGGGAATGGATGGAGGAAAGGATGGGAAAGACACTGTGGAAAGTAGAATTAAAGGGATGATACTGAAAGGTGTAGCCTAAGAGAAATAGAAAGAGGAGATGAACAGGAAGAGACATAAAGAAGGGAGAAGATGGGGAAGATAGGGAGAGGAAAGGACCAAGACAGGTGGGGAGGAGAGAAGACTTGGGAAATGGTGGCAGAACTGCAAAGGCAGGGAAAGAGAAGGTCCAGGCAATGGGATGGGGAGAGGTCTGAAACTGTGCCTGAGGAGAGAGGTCTGAGGGTAGGTTTAGTCTGGGGGGGGGGCAGCGCTGCTCTTCCCTCTTGCCCTCCCCTTTGTTGGCTTCATAGAAAACTGACACATTCCAGGCTTTTGGGGTGAGTGGAGTGGTGGAAGGTAATGGGGAGAGCAGAAATCTAACTGTCTGAAGGAAGAATTAGAAGAGAGAGACAGGAGTTAGATGCCTAAGTCCCTGAGGGGTGGAGGCTGGGAAATCAGAACCATCAGCCCCAGGCCAGACCAAGGTACCCCGAAGCCAGGGACTCAGGCTTGTGCCTTCACTTTCTGAAATCACTATCACTCTGCCCCAGAGAGGAGAGATCTGACCCTCTGGATTCCTGGAAATGGGAACAAAGGGGAATGCCCCATGGGGCTTGTGAGTTTTAAAAGGTCAGGAGAATGAGCTGCCTAAGGGCCAGGAGTCAAAACCAAGCTGGATTTTGCAGCCAGCCCAGTAGGGGTAGCCCAGTCTTCATTGAGTCAGCCCAGAGATGGTTGAGTTGAGACCTCACTGAGTGGTGATGGCATATTTGAACCTGAACTTGGTGGGAACCATGTAGAAATGGTATTAAGTCTGAGTTCTCTCTGGGGCATAAAGGGGGAAGTGTGTCCCTAAGGTGTTGGAGAGGGGTGGGGTTGTTTTTACTTCTGTTCTTGCTATGTCTTCAAAGTAAATGTCCTTTTGTGAAACCTAAGTGATGTTAAATGGTTTAAATGGAACTGGAGTTCTACTAACTAATAGCTAATAGTGGAAGGAAAACATCAAAATTGGTCTTAAGCCCTAACATTAAGAGAGAACTTCCCCACCCCCAACCGCTCAAGCTACCCCTAGAACCTTGAAAGAGATACACAGCTGACCTTGCTAGAAGAGAATGGAGCCAGGGATGCTTGCTAAATAGAAACTCGTTTACAATCAGTGAAAAGGCAGTGTTGATAAATTGAGTGCCATTTGCAATGAATCAAAAATAGGCCAGTCTTGTGTATGAGAGAAGTAAAGCAGAGGTGTCAAACGCTACTGGCTGCATTGGGCCTGTGATGCTCTTGAGTGCTACCCAGATCAGAATAAAGCATAATCAGGAAAAACTTAACAAAACAAATAAACATATGCTAGAAGACAGGGAATATTAACATACAATTTTCTAAATCATTATGTGCCCACAGAGATCTTTATGTATGATTGAGTGACCCTGTTTTCATTTGAACAAGGATAGGGAGAGTAAACCAAGAAGGGTGTTACTCTTTGTTAAATCATTTAGGCTTTATGATCATTGGTCAGTTGCATGTTTGGTCATTCATAAATTGATTTATTTCTGATAGAAATTTGGTTAAAATTACTGGTCAATTAATAATTTAGCTACTGAGTATAATATACTTTTATATAAAATAATTTATCTCTCTTTATAAACAAAAAGAATCTATTTTAACAGTACAAGATTTGTTAAGGCTTAAGGCTCTTTCTCTACTCTACCTCCTTTATGAATAAGGATACAATTTCTTCAGAATTGTATATGAAAATGTTATATTCATTGCTCTTCTGCAATAATATGAAAACATGCTTAAAATCTTCTGGCTAAGACTATACTGAACATCCTAGGAGTCCTGCAAAACATCTTAAGAGGAAAGATGAAAGAAAATGTTCATCTCTTCAAAGGGAAGGAAGCACATCAGCTCTTCTGACATAATGAAACTTCACAGGAATATAAAACCACTGTAATGAAACTAGTGGTTTGTATTTTTGCTGCTGACTGCTAAAAATAGAAATGTATTTTTCTACTTCCATGTAGTAAGCAGCATACTTGTAAAGACTTCATGCTTTTAATATTGTCAAATTAAAACAGTAAAATAAACTTATGGCAAATACCTTTTTAAATGAACCCCTGATTCAAAACCAGGTAAAGATCAACTGAAAAAAAAATGATAGACCAAAGTTGCTAGTTGAAAATTACTTTAATGTATCTCTAATGCAAAAATAGTAGATAAAATGTCAGCCATTAGACTACAGTGACACAATAAGAAAGCTATGAATATAACAAAGAGGTTTTATATAAGCTTTTTAATGCTGGTTCAACATCAGAAACAACATCATTACCTTAATAAAACATATACACAAGATCTCAATAAGATCAGTGATCTGAGCGCTCCTCTTTCCATTCCTCCCCACCCGTCTTGTTCCTCTTCCTCTCTTCCTCTTTGCCTCAGTCCCCTGTTTCTTCCTCCTTGAAGACTTTATAACTGGATCAGATTCTGCCCCAGGACTCAGTTCTGACCTCTCCTGAGCCCCAAATCTCACCATGGACCTATTGCTGTTGCTGCCCCTGCTCTGGGGAGGTAAGTAAGGACAGAGCCAGGGCTAAAGGTGCTCAGAGGGAGAAAGAAGAGTTTGAGAGGGAAATGGCCATGGAAAGGCTGGGGAACAGGATGGGGAAACACGAGAAATTCTACCCCCCCTCCTACCTCCCTCCACAGGAACCATCTCCCAAAATACAGAGTATGGGATTCAAGTCCAGAAGACAGTGACTGTGCAAGAGGGCCTGTGTGTCTCCATCCCCTGCTCTTTCTATTACCCCCCAAAATATAAGAATAATAAGGCAGTTAATGGATACTGGTACTATAATGGTTTTTGGAAAAGCAGTCTTGCAGCCACCAATGACCCAAAAGGAAGTGTTCACACCTGGGCCCAAAGCCGGTTCCACCTCATTGGAGATCCCCAAATGGGCAACTGCTCCCTGCGTATTGTGAGAGCCCATAAAAATGATCATGGGAATTACTTTTTCTGGGTGAAGAAGGGGAATATGGATCACGGTTACACAGACAAGGTGGTATCTGTCCAGGTAGACGGTGAGGACCCTGTTCCAGGGAAGTGTCTGGGTGCTAATGGGTACTCCAGGGGGAGGACCAACGTGGGATTCAAGGAAGGACAAGCTGGCCTAGGACATACTACCATCCCTTCAGTGAAGAATGCTAACTAATCAAAGACGAGCACCTTAGGGTCTGGGTACTGAGGAAAGAGCTGGAGTGGGGAGGGGCCATAAAAGGGACAAACACGGAGGAGGGAAGGGGGTGATCCTGAGACTGTCAGAAGGACAGACGTGCTGCAGAGTCCTCTGCTCGGGATGAGAGGCTCAGTTCCTGGGGAAGGCCAGGGATGGGTGGGCATGAAGAGACAAAGAGCAAAACATAGAGGGTCACAATGGGAGAAAGACCTACTGGATTCCTAAAAAGGACAATCCCAAGGCTGTTGCCTAGACACACACAATGTAGATCCCTCCTCCTGCAACCTGACACACCTTCTCTCTCCTCTCCCAGATCTGACCCAAAAGCCAGAGATCCACATGCCAAAGATCCTGAAGTCAGGGCACCAGGTGAATTTGACCTGCACAGTTCCTGGGGCCTGCAGAGAAGGGACTCCCTTCACTCTCCTCTGGACTGGAACTGCCCTGTCATCTTATAGATTTCCCCCCCAAGATCTCCGCTCCTCCCAACTCCTCTTCACCCCTCAGCCTCAGGACCATGGCACTAGCCTCACCTGTCAGGTGACATTCAAAAATCCCAGCAAGACCACAGAGACCACAGTCCAGCTCATGCTTTTCTGTGAGTTCTGGGTTGGAAAGAGAGTCATCAAGAGGAGAAGGGTGGGAAGGGATAGGCCAGGAGATGGGACACTGGATGCCTGGATCCTGAGAGGGCAAGGCTAAGTGGTACCCTATATGTGTGTGAGGAGGAGGAATACTTGGCATTCCCATTGCCAATTCTGGTTTGTGAGACTAAAGGTGGGTGCTGGTACCCAGCCCACAGATAACTCTTTATTGCAGACCCTCCTTGGAATATGAAGGTTATTTCCTGGGTAGATGGGACAGGTAGGTTTGCAGAAGGCAATTGGAGTTTGTTGGGGGGAGGCACTGGGGGGCAGAGAAGGGCTGGTTGAGAAAGGGAAAACCTTAGAAGTCAGTCTGGGCCTGAGAAGGAAGAAGGGTAAGGGTTCTCTCCCCTTTCTCTCTCAAGACCCAGTATTCCCAGGAAACACCTCATCCTTGGTGATCTTAGAGGGCGAATCCCTAATTCTGGACTGTTACACGGATAGCATGCCACCAGCCACAATGAGCTGGGCCTACAGAAACCAAATCCTGAATTCTACCCAGGCCCTAAATCCTGGGGTCCTGCGTCTGAAGCTGCTGAAACTGGGGGATGAGGACAGTGGAGAATACACGTGCCAAGCCAAGAACTCACTGGGACATCAGAAGTACTCAGTGAGGCTCTGTGTGCAGAGTGAGTCAGAGGAAATGAGGAGGCACAGCTAGCTGGGTAGGCCCAGAATCCCCCACACACACACACACAGCCTTCCTCTAGCTCTTTCTGCAAAGAAACATAATCCCAGGGCCGGCAGGAGTGAGCCCCCCCCCCCGGGCATGCCTGGGAACAGAGGGCAAAAGCTGGGGGTGTCCACAGAGGCATTAAGAAGAGACTGGTAAGTGAGTTGGGAAGGGTGGTCCTCAGGCTGTCAGCAGAATGGATGGACACAAGGTGGAAACCTCTGATAGAGGAAACAGAGCCTCAGATTGGGGTGACAGGCTCAGGCCTTGAGGAAGGTGAGAGATGGTCAAAAAGAGAGAATCCAGAATTAGGCTGCTGGAGTAGCCATCTGGGGAAAAAAATCTGGGGATGTGGGACGGGAAATCCCAGGACTATCACCTCATATACAAGCTGCTTCCTGGCTCACAGTCTCTCTCTTCTCCCAGCTCTAACACAGAAGCCAGAGGTGAACGTTCCAGAGATCCTGGAGTCGGGGCATCAGGTTACCTTAACCTGTTTGGTCCCTGGGGCCTGCAGAGAGGGGAAACACTTTGGCTACCTCTGGACTGGGACTGCCTTTTCTTCTCAGGGTTCTACCTTGCTGAATACTTCCAAACTCCTCTTCACCCCCCAATCCCAGGATCATGGCACTAACATTACCTGCCAGGTGACATTCCCAAAGGCCAGAGTGAGCACAGAAAGAACTGTCCAGCTAAAGGTCACCTGTGAGTGATGGGAAGGGGGAAGCAGGACACCTAGGTCCAAGGAAAAGAGGGCTGGATGGGGAACAGCCAGGACCTAAGACATCAGGTGCCTGGTGAGGTACTTGAGAAGGCAGGGAGAGGTGGAGCCCTGGGGAGAGGATGAAGGTGGGGGATGAGAATCCCTGGTTGCTAAGGTTTAAGGTTATAATCTCACCCTATCCCTGAGGATTAAGTCTGAGACTCCAGACCAGACACAATTGTTCCATTTCAGACCCTCCTAAGAATATGAACATCAGTGTTTCCTGGGCAAACAAAACAGGTAGGTTTTTAGGAAGCAATGGGGTGGTGCATGGGGGAAAGGAAGAAAGCTCTGAACCTCCTTTGACCTCTAAGGTGAGTCTGGAACCAAGTTAGAATAAGAGTTGGAGCCTTCATCCCCATCCCTGGCTCTCCTTTTTCTCTCCAGGTTCAGAATTATTAGGAAACACATCCTCCCTGCAGGTCCTAGAGGGTGAGTCCCTGACTTTGGTCTGTGCCACAGAAAGCAACCCCCCAGCCACACTTACTTGGACCTACAGGAACCAAGTTCTGCAGTCTTCAGAGGCCTCAGATTCTGGGGTCCTGCACCTAGAACTGTCCAAACTGGGGCCCAAGGACAGAGGCGAATACACCTGCCAGGCTCAGCACCCACTAGGATCTCAACAGCACTCAGTGAGACTCTGTGTACAGAGTGAGTCAGAGGGCAATGGGAGTAGAGCTGAGTAAGGCCTCAGCACTCCCATCTCCAACAGGTGCCTGCAGCGGTGGCTGCTGGAGACTGGAGCCTGACATCTGGGTCCTGATGGCAGAGCTCAGATCTGGGGCCATGCCCCTTCTAGCCCCCAATCTCTGTCTCCCTCAGCCTGCTCTTGCTGCCCTATCTATGAGGAGGATGGTTCTTGGGCTCTGATCTTCACCCTGCTTCGAGGAGCACTCATGGGAATCAGTTTTCTTCTCACCTATGGCCTCACCTGGCTTTATTACACCTGGTAAATTTGAGTCTACTCCTCCCTGCCCGGCCTCAGGGAACCCCGGATCCCTGAAACCTTAGCCTGGTCAGGACTGGAATGATGTCGGGAGCCTGTCTGAGCTTTGCCTCTGACAGGGATTGTGTTTTCTCCACAGTCGAGTCAACCAGCCCCTGGACACTGTGGCTAAGAAGGAGCTGATGGACCTTGACTCAGTACCTGTGTACTATGGGACCCGGGATATGTCAAAGACTGCTGGATAAAATCCAGTAGCTAGCAGCCCATTGATTTTAAATCCTTGCTCTCTTACTTCATGAGGGAGCTAGTGAATTAAATTAGAGCTCAGAAATTCTTCTAGTCACTTTTATTGACTCACAAGTTTACTCCCCAACGGCACAGTTCCAAACTTTCTCCTCTGTTCTCAAGCCCCTGACCCCGGCCCCCACCTTGTCATCTGCCCTCAAAAGATGCTCTGTTCTCCTACTTCCCTGAAGAGACATACTCACTCTTCTCACTACATCACACCCAGCAACCTCCCTTTCTTCATCTCCTCCTGCTCTCTGGTCTCTGAAGACTGACTCAACCCTCCTGGCCCTTTATCTTAATTTTGAAACCATAGCCTTCTACATTCCCCATGCCATCCCTAGAAATTTGGGAGATTACAATACCAAGTTCTTCTTGATCAGAAATCTAATGGACAACTTCCCTGAAATGGGGCCATACATTTTCCGCTAAGAGACCTCAAATAATGGCGTTTGCTGGACCCCCTGAAGCAGCTCATTCCACTTCAATATCGCTTAGGAAGCTCTGCATTGCACCAATATGGCTTACATTTCTACCCTCTCCCCTGTTTCTTCCAGCCTCTGGGCCAGAGTAAGTCTCATTCACATAATCATCCTTCAGAACACTTGGAGAAAACCATGTCTCCCCCCTTCCCCAAGTTTTCCCCTCTGCATATGCCCATTTCCTTCAAATCATCTTCAAATGGCATGATCTCTAGCCCCACTCTCATCATCCCACTGCCTTTTACATGAAAAAAAATAGCACTAGTGACTCCATTCTGCTTTTATCCACCATTTTGTGAAGCTAAATTTCAGCTGCTTGTAAGTCATTTAATTTTGCTGGTAAGTAATTTGATTTTGGAAAAGTCACAAAATTACTAAAATTACTCCCCTCCCAAAGGTTACCTGACTTAGACAATGTCACAAAAGTAACCCTTTCCCTCTCACCTCACTGTCTCCCAATCCTCTCCACCAATAAGGAACCAGGTGTCTCAATCCCTGTAATTCTGCTTTTCACTCCTTCCAAATTGTATATTAACTGTGCAGAAACCAATGGTCAGTGTCCTCGGTTACTGAGAGCCTCGGTCCCGCTTTGTTTCTGCAACCATATGCATTGCTAAATAAATCATTGTCTGGATGCAAGGATGGTCTCTTTATTCCAATGTAACACACTCCTCCCCTTTTTCTCTTCTATTTGGCAATATCCTTCCTAAATTGCAAACCCCTAAACTGAACACAGTACTCCAGAGAGGTCTTGTCCAGGGCTGAGGAGAGTGTGACTGTCCCCTCTTTGTAACCTGAGCTCTGGGCTTTATTATACCAGGGAAAATAGAGCTGAGCATACTCACTGGCCTTTTGATGAGGTTAGGGCTCTTAAATTTTCAGATCATGGAGCAATCTCTTTCTGGGACTGTGTCCCCCAACTGGGGACCATGTCAAAGAGAACTGGCTACTGAGTCAGAAAGAGTCTTTTACTGTAGACTAAAAGTACCGAGAAGAAATGACTTCTCTGGGTTCTGCCTGGTTTGAAACACCTTGGATTTTCAGAAAATGTGTTGATTCACTGATTGAAGGTGGAAGCGAGATATCTCTCATCTGCCTCAACCCCCTTAGGCATTCCAAACATGACAGTAAGAACATGTGCAGCCTAGGGCAGCCTGAGACTGGATCTCAAGTTCTCTTTTCTGCTTTGTCTTTTTTCCTCCAAGAACAAGGTGACCAATCAGTGATCCTGAGAGGTGGGCTTTTTCAGCTTTCACAGCTGACCTGTGAGGTCACAGGTTTCTGGGCTCCACTGTCAGGGAAACTCCAAGGCAGAGGAGAAAGAAAAGGAGGACACCACCAGTTGAGATGACTAAGAAGGCTTGAGCCATGCCCTGCCTGACTAGAGAGCTGGACTTCTGAATTGTGCAGACCAAGTATTTCAGAGGTGAAAGTTCAGGACCTGTTCAGCAGTCCCACAAAGTGCCTCTACTTTACAGAGAGGCTGTAATGATGGTAATGGATTATTACCTAAGAATTTCTTTATGCAAGTTTATTCAATACAGTATGTTGGAGATTCTCCCAGCTAAAGGACATCCCTCTCGGCAGTTCTGCATAGCTCCCACCCAGCTGTGCTAGATGCAACTCTTCCCTTTGTACCCCTGCAGTTTTGCTGGTGTTAAAGAAAGCATGGGCATCATTTTGGATGGAAGAAAGCCCTTCTGAATCAGATGCTTTCTTGTGCAGCCAGTAAGCAGTCCGTGTTCTGCTTCCTGGGATCGTGAATTCTTGGCTCCTCTCTATCAATTCCATGACTATAAAGACGTGGTCCACTATAGGAAATTGCCTGAAAAAAGCTGACCTGTTCCGTTTCATCAAGAATGATCTCGAGACTTAGAGAGAACACCAGACTTTCTGGATTATAGAATGTGATCTGAGAGCCCTGAGCCTGGGCTCTCACCCTTCTTCTGTGCCACAGAGGGAAGCAGGTGGCTAACCCATACTCTCCTAGCTCTCGCTTCCTCTCCCAGTACCACTAGCCTCATAGATGCGCCATTTTTCAAGGAACGTTGACAAGACCTTGGGTTTGAGGTCAAAACAATGAAAATATACTCACAATTTTTTCCCTTCACTTGACTGTGGCATGCAAAAGTTTTGTTCAGATTTGTAATAAACTGGAAAAGAGTTTAACAAGATCAACAATAATGAATTTTGAATGGCACCCAGCATTATGGCACATGGGTACTTAATAATCCGTGACAACAATGGCTGATTCTGGGCATCCTGAAAGTCAGCAAAAATCTCTCCAATGTCTTCTTTTTGCCCTAGGGACTCATGGACTGATAGGTTATCAGTCTTTAGTGCATTTTTAAGTACAGATACATATAGACACACGCAAGAATTCCTTTGAAATATGGGTAGGTTATTCTCATCTAAATTTAAAATTGTCATATGAATCAGCCTATGTGAATGTCATCTTATTTCCCCTTTTAGCATGACTCTATTCATAGTTTAGGATAAGGGTTTTTGGATTGTTGGGTTTTGTTTTTTTTCTGATTTGGAAGCTTCCTTTCTTCACATCTTGAAAAACAATTTATTCATACTTTCAAAAGTGAATCCTCTCCAATGCCCATTGTTTCCAGAAGCACTTGGCCCAGCTCAGCTGCTCGCTCTCATTTTATATCCTTATGTGCCATTTCTGCTTTTTCCATCAATTGAAGTGCAAATATGGCAGTTCCATAGTCATGGCTAATGAGCACAGATTACTAGGAGCATGTTGGCAGTTCAATTCCACTTTTTGTCTATCTGTTATCCTTTCAAATTCTTTTTTTTTTCAAATTTTCTTTTCTATTATTGTGAATTTGTCAAATGCCCACAAACATGATCATTTCCATCTCCAGAAAAAGAAAAAGGAGAACTGTATATGAAACTGAGAAGCTCTGTTATATATAGCTTAGATTTTTAAGTATATAATAAATTGACTGCAGTAGTTCCAAAAAAGTCCCATTCATTTTTGTCTCTTGTTTAATTTTAAAAGATTTATTTGATGCTATTTTTTGCATTAATACCACTATTGTCCCCTCCCCACGAAAAAATAAAAATCCTCCCTTTTAACAAATATAGTCAAGAAAAACAAACTCACACATTCTGTACCCCTAGTTCATTGTTCCTCTATCAAGAGATAGGAAATATGATTCATTGTTGGTCTTCCACAGTTGTGACTGTTCACTGTACTGATCAGCATTCTGAAATCTTACAAAGTTGTTTTTCTTTATAATGTTTTTTATCACAGTGCGTACAGCCTTTTCTCTTGGTTTTGCTCACCCCACTCCATATCAGTTCATAAAAATCTTCTATTTATATTTACTGCATCTATCACATTTACAGTAATGTGCTGGTAAATGTTTAACAACCAGCTCTTCTAAAATATATGGTATACTTTTAGGTTTAACCTGCATTATTACCAATTTCTTCAACACTTCCTTAACTCTAGACAATCAACAAAATAATAAATCCAGCCCCAATTTGTAGCATTTACTGATTTCTGAGATGTAAATGCTTGCAATGAAAATTTAACAATTCCCTCTTGTGAACCTGTACATGCTTGCTCTGGCATCTCCTTGAATAACTGTCATTTCTTATGCCATAAGAATATTCCAGCACATTCATGTGCCACAATTTGCTTAGGCATCCCCCAGTTGATTGGTACTCTTCCTTAGCTTCTAGTTTTGTAACACTAAGAAGTGCTGCTATAAATATCTTTATAGGGAGGGGGCAGAGCCAAGATGGTGGCGTAGAAGCAGCAAGGTTTCGCAGCTCCCACACAGCCACCCTAAACACCCATAAAATATGATTCTGGACAAATTTTAGGGCTCTCAAACTCACAAAAATACAGAAAACACATCTCTTGTGGAAGTAAGCTAGGCAGCAGGGGATCATGGCGGCAGGAGGGGAGCCGAGGCCAGCCCAGCCTGAAGCCAAATGCAGCCAGGCCCCAGGGCCGTGAGGCAGAGCAGAGCCGAGATGCAGCCAGTCTACAAGAGAGAAGATCTACAATGCCTCCAGCATCTCCACATCTACCAAGGTGTGAAAAATAGGGATGCGGCCAGGCTCCAGGGTGATCAGGAGGAGCCGAGCCTCCCAAACCGCAATGTGAGTCTACCCCAGGGAGCAGATCTATAGCACCTTGAGCAATCTTCACATCTACTAAGCCAGAATCAGTGAAAGTGAGTGAAGCTTTCAAGCTAAATTTGGGGGAGGAAAAGCAGTTTGGCCAATCCACCCCCAGGGCAAGGAAGCAGTGGGGGAAGAGCAGGAACTGCTGTTACCTGCGGCTGCCCCACTGGGCTGCTTCAGAGCCCCTGGCCTGCGGATCCAGCAGGGGGGCTGAATCGTTTGATCAGGGCCAAGTGCTCTTGCGTTGAGCGGCCTGTATCTGGATTGTGGTCTTGGGTGGTGGTCCTGGGGAGCACTTTCAGCAAGCCAAAGCTGGTGGGGGGGTGCTGCAACACCTCCCTAATAGCTCTGGCAGCTGGGAAAACCCCAGAGATTTGGAA
>CM053596.1:12939748-12964915 GCA_028646575.1 Pseudocheirus occidentalis | reverse complement strand
AGGAGCAGCCCATTTGTTAGGGAGAGCTCTAGTTAGGATGAGTTTCCTTACTGCCCTCCCCCACTGGCTGATGGTAGCTGGATCATCTCCCCAGTCCCAGACTGGGGGTCCTACAGCCTGTCCCCGCCCCATTCCCTTTCACACCTGCTTTCCTGAAAAGGTGTCCTGACATTTGAGTAGGCTTACTAGAAAATGCTCACCTAACCTCGTCCTCCCTGCCCCATAGTCCTCCCTGCCCCACCCCTGGTGCACATTCTGAATCACCACCTTTCATTGGGGGTGGCCAGGGAAGACCACATTAATGATGCATATACAAGGAGCACCTTTTGGCTGTTAGGGAGCCAGGCTTCGAGCCAAGGGTGGCTGCCCAAGACAATGGAATGGCTCTCCACTGCCTTGCTGTGTGACCAGAGGCGATCTCTTCCCCAGTCTTGGGCAGTCTCTCCAATGGCAGGGAAGGGACAGGACTCTGTAAGCTTGCAGCCTCCAGCTGGGCTCCTGGTCCCTTCCCTCAGGCCCTCAGCTTCTTCCTGTCAGCAGAGAGGATGGCATCACCGCAGCACCACCCACACAGCCTCAGATTCACAGGGCCTGGGAGCTGACTGGGGCTTTAGGCAGCCACTTTGTAAGGTAGAAACAGGTCCAGGGAGGGAATAGTTAGAGCCAAGATTTAAATCTGGGCGGGGAGGGGGGGGCGGAGAGAGAATACACTATTAGAAGAGCCCAATGAAGAAGGAAAGTGTTACTATTATTATTCATGATTGACAATAAGTTGGCAACACACAGTAATAACCGAAGTCCATTTAAAGCTTTATTTAATACCTGTGCAGCAGACAGCCTTGTGCTGGGGTCACTGGGTCTTTGGGTACCCCTGTCCCTGGGATCTCAGCACCCCAGGCCCAGGGGGGCTCACCTCTGCACCTCTTCCTGGGACATTCAAAGGGATGTCTGGTCTGAGGATGCCTTGGCCTACAGAATGAGAAGCAGCCCTAGTCCAAGAGTCCAGGCCCAGGTGGGCCAAGGGGCACCCTGGCTCCTTGGCCAAAAGAAGCTATGATGGTCCAAACACTTTTCACTCAGGGTGAATGGGCCGATTGTCTCGATGCCAAGGAACAGCTCACAGTTGGGCACAGTGGAGCAGCCAAGTAAGCCCAGGTCATAGGAGGCTCTTTCTATGAGGGGATGGGGGGAGACCAGAGATGGAGAGAGAGCAGGTGGGTGGTACAATGTCAGCAGCTACGAACACTTGTTTGGAGCCCCTACTTCTGCCACCAACCCAACATCTGACCTTGAGTAAGTGCCTTCTCCTCTTGGGGCCATAAAATAACCGGCTGGCCTTTCCAGCCCCAGATCCAGGACCCTAGGACCCTACGGGTCAGGCAGCCTCTAAAAGGCCTCCTTTGGTGGAGGTCCTGCATCTGAACCCCGGCAGCTCCCCTGGGCTAGCTGGCTCTGAGTTCATTATCTCATTTCATGCTACAACCACCCATATGAGGAACCCGGGCTCTGGAACTCTGGGCCTTCCCAGAATCCCACAGCTTGTAAGACATTAGCTCCATCCACTCTACCAACCTCCCTCTTAGGATCACAAAACTCAGACCTGGGCAGGGAGGGCCTTAGAGATCATCTTGTCCAGTTGCCCCAGAAAAGCGGTCAGAGGCCACGCAGATGGTAAGAGGCAGCAGTGGGGTTCCAATCCACGATTTTATGAAGACCCAACCCAGAGTTCCTCCCCCCAGCTCACACTCTCAGCCATGGGGCTTTAGGACAGGTACCTCAAGGGCCCAGACCATCTCCTGAGGACACTTTGTGTTTCCCTGGTGCACATTCTGAATCACCACCTTTCATCCGACACTCGGGACCACCCCCACTCTAAGGAGCCGCTGCTGCCCAGCTGGTGCTCACCTCCCTTGATCTGGATGGTTCCATTGTAACACCTCAGGACATCCTCATGGCACCAATGGAGACGGACCTTTGTGGGGCAGGAGTACAAGGCCACGCAGGCTGGGCAGCGCAAGGCTTGGTCTGGGTTTCTCATCACTGGGGTAGGCACTGAAGGAGGAATGCCCCTGGTGAAGGGAGCCTGGGATCCCAGGGAGGCTCTCATTGTGGCCAGCCTCTCTTTCACTCCAATACCCAAGTATCCTAGCAGACCTGTCATCTCACAGATATGGGCATTCTGTCTAAGGACGTCTTCCCTGCCTTGACTCTGACGTTCTTCTTCCTAAGATCACTGCCAGTGACCCCCCAATATGCTCCCTGTGTGACAAGGACAGAGACCAGGGATGCCCATGAGTTATCCCGGGCACCGGCCACGGACCTCCCATCTCCTTGTGGCACTCATGCATTTCTTGGGTGACACCCTGGTCACACTTTGCTTAGTTGTGAATGTGACTCTGGGTTCAAAAAGTCTACACCAGCTAAGGCAGATTCTACTCTTGCTGGAGGCCTGGATCATAAACCCAGCTGACGGAGCCTGTTTCTCAAGGACCAGCCCTGCTAAGGAATGTCAGGCGTCTCGCCGCCATTAGGTCAGCCATGTAGTGAAAAGTTCTTTGGGAAAACTGAGCATCACACCCTCAGTTAGGGTGACTAACAAGAGATTTAGGGTGAGGGTCTGCATGTGAACCCCAGGCCCAGGGCTCTTTGGCAGAACCTGGAAGACATGCTGGGTGCCTATGCTCTGAATGGCTTGTCTGGGAGGCAATGCTGTGTTGTGACCCTTGAACAAAGAGTCAGGGGGCCTGGGTTTGAATCCCAACTCTGCCCCTGACTTATTTGTGACTTAGGGGAAGTCCCATATTGGAGTCTCTGTCCCTTGTGTATAAAATGAGGGGGTTACCATCAGCTAGAAAGCAATCCCCCACCCAAAGCAGAAGAATCTAGCTGGTCCTTGGACAATGTGTACTCTCTAAGACAGAGGCACAGCGGGTCAGGCTAGCTAGCTAGCTTCCCAGTCGGAGTTTTTCCAGCAACAAGTAGAGACAATGGCATCGAATAAGGAGGTTGGGTGAGATGATCCTGACTGGTCCCTCCTGACTGCCTCTAAAGAGATGGGGGCGGGAGAGGAGATAAAAGGAATTATGGGGCAGGTGGTCTAGGGGATGGGCGGATGAGGTCATGGGAAGCCGTGGGAAGGGACTGTGGGGGCATCCTACAGAGATCCTACAGATGCTGGTGGGAAATAAGATAAACGGGCAGACTGGGGCGAGGGTCTATTGGTAGATACCACAGGCTGGGAGGGCAGAGAGACTACTGGGAGATAGAAATTCTAGACAAAGGGGGAGGAAGCACCAGTGTGGGGGAGAGGCCCCCCGAAGCCTGGGCTACCTGAGCGAGCCTTGAGTCTCAGTACCGGGGCTGTGCTGGTTGAGTTGTTACAGTAGCTGACACTACAGTAATGAACATAGGAGGTGATAATGATTCCTGGGGGGCCCACGTGCTCCGTGACCTCGGAGGTCCAGTTCTCTGCTCTCATGCAGCCTTTACTGCCCACAATCAGTGACTGGGGCCCTAGGAGAGGAGAAGCAGGTTGGCGGGGGCTGGGCCCAAGACTCAGATGGCTTAAGAGACAGCATAAAAAGCCCCGTACGTCAGTGTTCGTCAGCCCCTCCTCCACCTGCCTTGTGGCCACAGCCCTGTATCAATCCCCTTTATACCTGTCTGCAGAAAGACAGCTGATTTTACTTGGGCAAGAACACAGGGCACAAGGCAGACACATGCCCACAATGCAAGAATTGGAGGGCAGTGCCCTTGCCTTCTGCACCTGGCTTTAGAGATTGCCCAGTTTTTTGTGTGTGTCAAAAAAAAGACTCAAGAAGAAAGCGGGCTATCTCGTCCCAAAACTTCAGATTTCTTCTGGGGTCTTTTCTGGCCAGAGTCCTTGATGCAGGTTTGGGGACATAAGATTCTGACCAAGGATGTTCCTGGAGTTAAATGGAATTTCTTGCCCCTAAGTTAAGATAGTGGTCTGGGATGATGGACTCGGTCAGCTCTGGATAGCAGCAGATCCTTTTCCTGAGGACATTCTGCCGGCCCTAGCTCCCTCCCTGGCTGGGGCAGGTGGGGGTGGGGGGTCACAGCCCAAGCTCTGTACTCAACTATCAGCCTGTCCTGTTAGGAAGGAGTAGCATTAGTAGCAAGGAGAACCCAGCAGATGGTAGCAGGGAGCAGCTCAGTGGCCACAACCATGAGAGTAGCGGAGATTCTGGGATAAGCAGGGAAGGCCAGTGGGAGGGGGGCAAACTTGCGGGGGCCAAAGCAGTGGGGGCCTGGGCCATGTGTGTGCCCCCTATATTTGTTCCCACATCGCCCATGTTCTCCACATGTATGTTTTTCCCCATGTAGGCACCCCCTTTGTGGGGTGTGGTAACCTGTGGGGACACGCATCCTACGTGTACGTGGCAGGGAGCCTCTAATTGTGATGTTTTCTACGGCACTTGAGACCACATCTTTCATCTTGAGCTAACGGTTCCTCTGGCCAGCTTACACAAGTGACTGAGCTATAGATTTTAGTGGGTGCTGACCCACAGAGCGCTTCCAGGTTTGCTGGGAGCCCCACATGTGGGGGGACCCCAGGCACTACATCCAGATGAAGAGACTAGGGTGGGGAGAGGGCAAGTGAATTACAGATCTGAAAGCTGGGAGTACTTTTGGTAATCCTATAATAAACTCCCTTAACTTTCTAGATAAACATAGGGAGAACTCTAAAGCAGCCAGATTCAAAGGCACTGTCCCCACTGCACCCCCTCCTTCTGTCAGCTGTCCTCAGTTTACCTGTCTCCAGCATCAGCAGGGTCTCCTGACACACTTCCCACTTCTCACAGCGCCTGGGGTGCTGCAGGCTGGAGTTCCAAAACTCGGGCTCCGAATTCAGCTTCGGCCCAAGGTAGAGCATCTCAGTGTGGTAACAGATGACAGTAGGCAGCAGCGGGAAGATGGGGCTGAAAGAGGAGTTCTCTGCCGAGAGGGGAGGGCACGGTCAGTGTCTGACCCCCAGGGCCCCGGGATTCACACGCACAAGCACACGGTTCTTGGTAGGGGTGGAGGGCACGGTCAGTGCCTGACCCCCAGGTTCGCGGGATTCACACGCACAAGCACACGCACACGCACACACCAGTCTGGGCGAGGGAGGCTCCCACCAGGCCGAGGAGCAGAGGGAAGCTGGCACGTGCCATGCTGCGGTTGTCCTGTCTTGGAGCGTCCCTGAGCCCCTGGGACCCCGGACGCTGGAGAGAAGGAAGAGAGCAAGGAGATGAGAGCCCCCTGCTCAGCTCCCCCAAGCATCCCCCTTTCTGTGCCCACCCGGCCCAGGAGGCTTCCGAGGTCTCCCAAGGCTCGGGTTTCTAATGGGCCTCCGAGGGGACTCTCAGGCAGTTGGAGAAGCCCCCTAGACCACCCCTCCCCCACACCCAAGCCTTGCTTCCCCCGTCCCCAAACACCAAGCATTTGTGCCCACACCGAGACGCTCCCCGCAAAGTCCCTCTCTCAAACACAGCAAACTCCTCCCCTCCCCCAACCCTAAGCCCCGCCTCCACCCTCCCAAAACACAAGCCCCTCCCATCAAGTACTAAGTCCCGCCCCTGCCTCACAAGCCCCGCCCTAACCAACCCTAAGCCCTGCCCTTTCCCCTCCCACAGTGTAAGTCCCGCCTCTTCTTCCTCCCACATCTTCCTCCCTTCTCTAGGCTCGCCTCTCCCTCCCCACCCCCAGCCAAGTCCCGCCTCCTGCTCCTCCTACCCTCCCCCTTCCCAACGGCCCCTCCCTCGAGCCTGCGGACGGGGGGCGGGGCCAGTAGCTCCATTCGAAGATGTTGGGGAGAGAAGAGCCCCCCGCCCATTGGTCAGCCAGCCTTTACCGCCCACCATACCTTTGGACAAAGCGGTGCAGAGAGATGGGTTCCTATTGACTATTTTAAGAAGTGGGCGGGGCATAGGCACTGACTACGGGGAGGGGCTTTTCTCCCCGTTGGCCAATAAAGTCGTGATGGATGCAGCTCCCACGTGCTCCTGGTCCTGCCCCTTCCCCTCTTTGCAAAGCTCCTCATCCCTTCTCAAACCTCCCATCCTGTTTCACGTGGTGATCTCATCCGAAGTCCCAGATTCACTCCCAGATCTTTTTTTTCCAGCCCTAACCTCTCTCTGATTTCTCACCTCTCCCACTGCTGAGTATTCACTTCATACTGAATGTCTTATAAACCTCTTAACCTCAAAATATTCATTTCTTTTTTGGGGGGGCAATTGGGGTTAAGTGACTCGCCCAAAATCACACGGTTAGTAAGTGTGTCAAGTGTCTGAGGGTGGATTTGAACTCAGTTCCTCCTGACTCCAAGGCTGGTACTCTATTCACTGTGCCACCTAGCTGCCCCAACCTCCACATATTCAAAACAGAACTCATCTTTCCCTCCCCCAAACCCTCCTCTCTTCCTAACTTCCTTGTTCCTGCTGAGGGTACCACCTTCCTCTGGTTACCTAGGTTTGAAACCTAGATGTCCTCTTCCAATACTTACTTTCTCTCATTGCCCACCCCCCTTCCCCATCCAATTGGTTACCATACCTGTCGATCTTACCTACTTAACACCTCTCCATACCCCCCTCTCCTTCTTCCCTCTGACGCTGACCTCAGCCTGGTGCAAACTCTCATCACTTCACACGTGGATTATGTAATAGTCCTGGTTGGTTTCTCTTCATGCTCCAGCCTGCCCACTCCTGCTGTTCATGGGATCGTCCTAAAGTCTGACCATGTCACCCTCCTATTCACAAAACCTCCAGGGTCAAACCCAAAATCCTCAGTTGGGTGTTTTGGGCCTTTATAACCTGCCCTCTCCTACCTTTCCAGTTTGCCTACACCTCCCAAACCCCCACCCCTCCAAGTGCTGGGTGATTCACCAGCCTCCTGGCTGCTCCTTGAACAAAACCACACTGGGAATCCTCTCCTCCCTCATACTGGCCTCTTGGTTTCCTTGGATTCTCAGCAAAAAATCACCATCTGCAAGAAATCTTTCTTGGTCCTACTTAATGTTAATGCCTTCCCTTTGAGGTTATCTCTGACCTGTCCTGTTTATATATGATGGTTTGCATGTTTTCTCCCCCTTTGAACTGCGAGTTTCTTGACAGCAAGGACCATTTTTGTCTTTCTTTATATGTCCAGAGTTTGGTCCATACCTGACACATAGTAGAGGTTTTAAAAAGTGCCTATTGAATGACAATATGGAAATGATGTTTTGTGTGACTGCACGCATAGAACCTTTATCAAATTTTTTGCCTTCTCAAGGAAGAGAAAGAGGACAGAGGGTGGGAAAGAATTTGGAACTCGAAATTGTAAAAGAAAAAAATGAAGGTTAGAAATCATCTTTATATGCAATTGGAAAAAATAAAATATTTAACAAATTTTAAGTACTTGTTGATTTCCAAACACTAATGAAATCATAGGCTCAGTCCTTATCCTTCCGTCTCAGAGTATTTTCCAGGAATTTTTCTTCCCTTTGCCACCTGCTCTCTCCCACTACTTTCCCCTCCCCCAGTGGTATCCATTAATAATTACAGACTACCTTCTTTCCCTTCTCCCCAAGATCTGCAGTATTTCCCTAATGCAAGAATCATAACCACATTGGGTCTGCTGAGAGGAGCAGGCTGGCTCTAGGAGCAGGAGCAGGCCTGGACATATGTGCTGGAAGCCCCATGATAGGGATGAGTCACTCATGGTGCCTTGGGACTACTTTTGAAATGGAGAGAGGGAATCCTGGAACCTTCCTCCCCTGGGCTAGAGGGCTGATTCTCTGAAGCTTTTTCTGCCAAGGGAGAGGAGGCACTCTGGGGGCCCCAGAGCACCCAGGAAGACAGGTAGAGAAACTCCTTGAAATGGGGAATCTCTTCCAAATGCTATCCACAGATGAAGAAATGGGACAAGGACCAGGCTGAGAAGTGGAGAAGTTGCTTCTAGAGCCCTCAGCCATTCCAGAGAGTAAGAAAGTACTGGGGAGCCATCCCTGTCTACTCAACTGAATTTGGCCAGGTGACACAATTCCTAGGTATGGCTTTGCCCCACTGATGTCACAACTGCTTCACCTCCCCGGTGCCACCTCCCAGTAAATTCTGCCCCCAGTTCTGCTTCCCTCCCTCCTAATTCCCAAAGTAGCCTCCCTCATAGTGATCCCTCAAGTTCTCCATGCCTAGGAACAAAAGCCTGGACTAGTACTTAAATACAATGTCATTTTATTTTCAGGACTGAGGAGACCTGCTCAGCCTGGTGGGGCAGAACAAGGATAAACTCTGGCTTGGGCTCGGACCAGCCCAGCCCAGGGAACAGCAGGGAATTTGTGTTCAGAGAAGGGCGTCCCAAGGCCACAAGGGGAGGAGAATGAGAGGAGGGGGAAGGGGATCACAGGAGGGTCCTAGCTGCAAAGGCCACAAGGAGCAAGGCCACTGGGAGGCCCAGGGCCCTGCTACTCCCATTACCTGGGTATTGGGCACCACCCTTAGGGGGGAGCTGCCCCATATTGCTTCGATCACTATGACCAATGGCTCCTCCACTGGCTTCTTCCTCCTCTCTGAGGGTCTCCACAGGTTTCTCAGAGTGAGAAGCTGACTCCCCAGTTGGGGCCTGAAGGGTGGTGGATGGGGCCAAGCTTGAGGGGGCTGACGGTCTGTGAGTTGAACCATGAGTGGATGCTGGGGTCTTTGTCACTGTTGAGTTTGGGCGGGAGGCAGATGTGGACCGAGGCACGGGCAGCACCACGAGGGGTGGGATGCCGGGGGCGAAGTAGGTCTTGTTGCGGAGGTCAGCGTTGCAGTGAGAGCCAGAGCAGCAGGAGCCACTGAGGGAGAAGCCAGGGCCACTCACTCCATCTCTGGTACACTCTTCATCCTGGACACAGCCTCGGACAGGCATTGACACAGTCACATTGGCTAAAGGAAACAGAAGGGGTGAGGTTGCTGGTGAATGCAGAGCTCCCAGAGGCGTCCAGGAACCCTGGGCAGGGCATGGGTCAGAGAGGGAGTCGGGGAGCCCATCTCCCAGTCCCCATTCTTCTCCAAATTCACTGAGGACCCGTGGGTGAATGCCTAGCCCTCTCTGGGCTTCAATATCCAACTCTGTAGAATGGCAGCATTGAAGAGAGACCATGATCCCCCTGTGTGCTGGACACAGGCGGCCATGGCTCACTCTGTGACCCTGGTGGGGCTTTCATGGCAAGGACCCTGGGGGGGGGGTGCTGTTTTCTTCTCCCTAGAAGGGATGTTATTCCCACTGGGGGTGAAAAGAAAGGCCTTGAGGGGTGCGACACTAGTGCCCTCAGTGGAGTAGAAGTGAGTTCTCCTTCTCCCATAAGGCTTTGCAGAGGAGGATAGGAGGTGAGGATGGGCTTACAGAAACATTTTCAACCTTTCCCCACCCCCACCCAGACCCCAAGTTGTTACTGTTCTATCACCTTTTAGCTCATCAGGTGTGTGTAGGTCGTACCCTCCACCTCACCCGGTGGAGGGGAAGCCGCTTGAGGGCAGGAACTGTTTCACAGTTTGCCTTTGTGCCCATAACCTAGCTGGGGGATGGCATTGGGCTACTTCCAACAAGACTCCATGAGGGGGGATGCCCCAGGACTTCGTGGAGAGCATCCTCCCCGCTCACCTGCTGTCAGGGTGACATTTCCATCAAAGCAACCCTTGTGCACCCGGTCACCGGCATTGTAGCATTGAGCCGTGGGGGGCTTCGTTCCCGAGCAGGCCTCCCGGCTCAGCCCCACACAGCTGTAGCATTGGACACCATTGGGCTCGTGGGCACTCTCGTTCCCTGCGTTGGCGACGGGTGGAGAGAGAGGAGCCATAGATAAAATTCCCTGTCCCCAGGTCCACAGACTTCATTATGACTTTGTCCCCTCCCCACCTTTCCATTCTTAGTCTCTGGCCTTAAGTCCCGCTACACCCCTCAAAGAACAGACCCCAGATGCCATCTAATTCAGCCCATTTACAAACAACAGCCAGCCAGACATGGGGTCATTCAGCCTTTGCTTGAAGACCTCTAAGAGGAGAAACCCACCATATCCCAAGGCAAGACTGACTTTGCAATTGCTCTAATCACTGGGCATTCTTCCTGTTGTCGACCTGAATTCCATCCCTCTTCAGTGGGTACCCATGGTTCCTAGCCCTAGATTAGGGCCAAGTGGATCCTATGAAATGCCTCTTCCAAATATTTTTAAAATAGTATTTTATTTTTTCTAATTACATGTAAAGACAATTTTTAATATTCCTCTTTTTCTATAAGACTTTGAGCTCCGAATTTTTCTCTCTTCCTCCTCCCTAAGATGGTAAGTGATTTGCTTATATATGTGAAGTCATGTAAAACATCTTCCAAATATGTTTAAAGCAGTTCCATGTGTCCAACCAAATCTTTTTTCCTCTTGGGTATACAACCCCCTTGTGTTTCTTCAACTGATGCTCATAGGCTCACGTGGAGTGAATGGGAGCTCCTTCACCTACCTAGTCACCTTCCTCTGGGCTGCCCCCCAGCTTCTCACCAACCTTGGCAAAATAAAGTGCCTAGAACTGAGCCCAGCACTCTTAATGGAGTCTAACCAAGGCAGAGAATGCAAGGATTGGACATTGGACAATCCTAGACATTGGACATTCTCTTTCTTCTTTTTTTTTTTCCTTACTTTTTGGAGGGGTGAAAGCTGGGCAGTTGGGGTTAAGTGACTTGCCCAAGGTCACAGTGCTAATAAGTGTTAAGTGTCTGAGGCTGGATTTGAACTCGGTCCTTTTGACTCCAGGGCTGGTGCTCTATTCACTGTGCCACCTAGCTGCCCTGACATTATCTTTCTTAACGAAACCTAACTTTAAATTATCTTTCTAATTCCTTGGCCCTGTTGAGCTTGTGGTCCACTAAAATTCCCAGATCTTTTTCAGATGAACTGCCTAGCTATTCCCCCTACCCCAGGTTTATACTTGAAAAGGTTTTGGGTTTTTCCCCTTTTGTCAAAGTGTAAAAAAGTTTACATTTAGTTTTAGTGCAAAATCTCTGGGCAGCTGAGTGATGGAGTAGAGTCTAGTGGGTCTAAAGTCTTCCTGACTCTAGATTCATCTTCCTGAATTCGAATCTGGCCTCAGGCACTCATTGGCTGTGTGTCCCTGGGCAAGTCACTCAACCCTGCTTGCCTCAGTTTCCTCATTTGCAAAATGAGCTGGAGAAGGAAATGGTGAACTACTCCAGTATCTCTGCCAAGAAAATCCCAAATACTTCGATGGAGGGTTGAACATGACTGAAAAATGATTGAAAAAAAGCTATCTTGGGGAAGGCAGGCTGGCATAGTAGATAGAGCACGGGCTTAGAATCAGGAAGACTCTGGTTTGAGGCCTGCCTCTGACACTCCCAGGATGTGTGACTGGTTAATTCACTCCACCCAAGTTGTGGGCACAGAAAGGACACAGATCTGCACTGAGGAAGGAACCTCCTCACTAGGAACTCCCCTACACCAGCACATTTTTTAAAATGTCATCTTGTTAGAGCTGGCTATCCATCATGCCACAGTCTTTTGTAATACAGATTTTGTCATCCAGCATCTTAGAACTGCTCCACCCCCAGCTTTGTGTCATTGGTAAATTTGATGAAGGTACTGTCTATGCCTTAAGGCACTGCGCTGTTCGACAGCACAGGTCCAGGAACAGATCCCTGGGGCCCTCCACTAGAGATCCCCTCCTTGAGACCAACTGCTAATGGCTGCTCCTTGGATCTAGTTGTCCCCCCAGTTCTGCACCCACCAAACCATACCATTGCCTGGCCTGAGTGGATCTCTCCATCTTGCCCAGAAGAAAAGGAACAAGATCCTTTGTCACACATTTGGGGAAAATTCCTATCAACACTACCAGCTGCAGACCCTTGATCCGACTGCCAGTCTAGCAAGCCTGTCAAAAATGGGACTCAGTGAAGTCTGGCAGGACCAGTTCCTGCGCTGGCTCTTCAGGACTGTTGCTTCCCCTTCTAAAGAGTCACTAGCCATCCTTTCAATGATACTCTCCAGACTACTGTCAGGAACCAAAGTTACATTATAGTTTGTAGAATCTCTCCTACTACCCTTTACCAGCCCTGCTTCACCTTTCATGGTCCCACCAAGCCACCCACTCAGTCCCCAACCCCTTCCCCCATTTCTGGGCTCCTTCCCCAGGGCTGCCCTTAGACAGAAGGGTAGGATTTAGTGGTGGATTGCATCCAGGAGATTATCTAGTCCATCTCTTCATTTTACAGAGGGGAAAACCAGGACCTAGGGTAGGGAAGTGACTTCCCCAAGGTTACACAGCTAGTTGGAATTTGAATCCAGATCTTCTGGTTCCAAATCTAGAGAACAGGGCTCCTGCCCCCCTCCCTGAATCCTGGGGCCCATCTTGGCTTACCACTGGGGTTCAGGGGGTATGAAGTAAGGTTGAGCTGGGTGTTACACAGGTCCTTATCGCACTGCTGCAGCTGGAGGAAGGCCAGGACCCCATGCAGGTCTAGCCCTCGGTCATTCTTTCCCGCGAGGCCTGATCCACAGCCTCGGATGGCCAAAGAGAACTGCCCATGAACTGGAGGGAACAACCGAGGCACAGGGTGGTGATGAGAAGAGAAGGGTCAGAACAGGGAGGAGTTAAGGAAGAGGACACAGAGAGGGAGAATCCAGAGAGCAGGGATCCAGATGGAGAGCCTTCAAAGGGGGAGGACTCCTGGGAGGAGGATCTGGAGGGGGAGATCTCCTAGGAAGAGCCCTCAAAGAGGGAGGACTTTTGGGTGGAGGTTCCAGAGGGGGAGGACTCCTAGGGGGAGGATCCAAAGAGACAAGACCCAAAGAAGAAAGATCCAGAAGGAGAGGACTCAGAGGTGTGTGTGTCCGGGGGACTTAGAGGGAGGTTTGCAAGGGGAGGAATCTTGAAGGGGAAGAGCTCATAATGAGGAGAGCTAAAAATTCAGAGCTGGAAAGGGGAGCTCAAAGGGAGCACTCAGTGGAGAGGACTTGGAGAAGGGAGCAGTCAGATGGGGTGGAGTTTGGGGTCTCTGAATCAGAGGAGTGAAGTTTTGGAGTGTGGCCCATTGGAGTCTCAGGCTGGATGCCCAGGAGTCTGGGGTTGGGGCAGGGTTCCCTATGATAAAGCTTCAGGGTGGTGGGGTCTCAGACCAAACCTGGGTGAGGCTGGACCACCTGGAAGCCTTGTCTTTCCCCAGTGAAAGCAGCTGGGTCTAAAAGGAACACGGGTGACTCAGAAACCCCTCCCTCCCAACTCCTGGAGGCTCTGTCCATCTCCAGATCTTAGATTTATGACCTCCAGGCCCCTGGACCTCTGAGCTCCGTTGCCAAGGAGACCCCAGACCAATTCCAGTGAAGGAAACGGGCCAGCACAGGGGTTTGGGGTTATGAGTCTGGGTTTGCTCAATTAATTCATTTGATGCTATCAGTCCCACCCACACTCCATATGCCAACCCCTCCCTCCAGGGGACCTTCACTTACTTGTCTCCACGGCCCCCACAGTCTCTGTACAGACCCCTAAACCTGCAGGGCACGTCACCACCTTCATGTTCTCTGGGGAGCATCCTTCATCGGCTTTCTGAATGCAACTATAGCATTTGAGAGCTGAGGCACCTAGGGGAGGGCCAAACCCACTGTAAGAACCTTCTTCCCCTCCCCGACCAGTACTTGTACCCTTTATGGAAGAGCCCTCTCCTGGTGAGCCCCTCTCCCCAAGCTAAGAGAGCTTTCTGACCAATGGCTCCAACTGCGAGGTTGGAACTTCTCTGTGATTCTGCCCCTTTGTTCTGCAGATGGAAGACTTTTCTGGGCCACTCCTTTCTGTGAGCCTTCTCCTCCATAATATCCTCCCCCTCCCCACTCTCCTGTGGTTCCTAAAGTCTCTTGGGAGTGGGAGACCTTTTTCTGCAGCTTTTTCGACTAACTTATAGTCTAACTTAAAGCCCCTCTCCCTGGCCTCAAAAAATCTTCCCTGCATTCATGTGTCTTCTAGAAGGGAGAGCCAGGTGGGGGCCCACACAGCCCTTACTGGCCAGAAAGGAAGGGTCCTTTGCCTTGTGAGCATGGGAAGCCCACAGTCCCAATCTCCCTAAGGCCAGAGAACCTAATCTCCTATAGCTAAGCCTTTCCTTGGTGTTCAAAGGCCCCGTTGCCCACAGCTCCTCTCCCTGGGGTGGCAAAATTTCCTGGGAAAACTCCCCCTCTCCTGGGTGCAAGAATCTTTTCCCCTGCCCCCCAATTGCCTCCTTTCCTGCCCTTTCACAATTCTGGACAGGGTTGAGTGGGAGACCTTTCTGGGCTCATCCCCAGATTGTCTGCCTGGGATGCAGGAGCGTCTCCCTCCCACCTCAGTCTCCTTATTCCTCCTGCTCAAAGCAGCACTGGCTCACCTGGCCAGAGCAAGGGCAGGAGCAGAGCCGTGGCTACTGCGAGGAGCCCCGGGCTGCACCTCCTCTCTGTCTCCATGGCTGCTCGGTCCTGCTTCTTCTGAGTTCCCCAGGAAGTGTCGGCTCTGCACCCCAGCCGAGCCCTCTTACCTGAGCCCTAAGATGAGTAACTGCCCCCGGGGCCTCTCTCCTCCCCCAGCCCAGCCCGACCCAGCCCAGCGTTCACTCTGGGGCGGGTCCCCCCTTTTCCTTGCGTCACATCCCTGAAAGAGACTAGACTTGGCCTCTGACCGCATCCGAGGGAGATGGGAGAATCCTGGCCCAGACTACGGAGAGCCCTGCCCTGGGGCGGCTGGTTCTGGGAAGTGCCGGGGAGAGGTGGAAGGGGCAGGAGCCCAAGAAGAGACCGAGCCCCCGCTATCCCACGGAGTACTGAACCAGAGCTCTGCGAGGGACTGCCGGTCTAAGACGCTCATTTGACTGATGGGTAAACTGAGGCCCGGGGAGGCCAGTGATTTCTCCGAGCATTTCTCTCCGCCTCAGTTTTCTTCTCTGTCATATGGGGATAATAACCGCACCCACCTCGTAGAGTTGTGCAGATTAAACGAGAGGACATTATGTAAAAGCATTTTGCGAACCTTTAAATGTTACCTAAATGCTAGTTATGACTCTCCAGAGGGCTGAGACTTCAGGAGTTAAGAGTACTGGGTCTCCTAATGTATCTTCTAGACAGGGACCCCTAGACCTAGAACCACCGGAGGGCTGGCCCGGAGGTCCATTACGGACTTAATGGGGGCCAGCCAGGGCTAGAACTCCAGGCACTCGATGCTTGATTCATTAACAAAGGGCTCTGTCCCCAAAGTCTGTGCTAGGAAGCGGCAGGAGAGGAGGCCTGCCTATTGCTGCCCCAGCATCCCGGGATCCTGCATCTCAAGCGGGAGGGCGCTGTCCCTGGACCCCAAATCTGTACCCCAACACCACGGTTTTAAGCTTGAGGGGCCCAAGAAACAGAAGGGAGAGCGTGGGAGCACGAGTTTCGAGGGCGGGTCCCAAACTGTAGCTCCCTCCCCAAACTGGCTGGACCGGAGAGACAGGCATCTGGGGAGCAGGGCCGGTGAGGGGTGGCCTCTGTCTGGGCCTGCAGGACCCCTCGGGTGACTCCCTCACCCCAACTCTGTTCACAGAAGGAGACAGAGACTAAGAGATCATTTTATACAGGTTTGGAAACTGAGACCCAGAGTGAAGGGAGCTCTCAGTGTCGCTTCAGTCAAGACCTCGCCCTTGTGGATTTGTTTAAATCCAGCTGAGCTCAAAGGACCTTTCTGGGTCTGACCTTCTCTGTTCCGTGGTCCCCCTTTGGTTCTGCCACATTGTGTTGAGTTCTAAAGAGCTTTGCAGTCCCAAGATCCTAGGATTCCTAAGCCCAAGACCCATATTTTGCACTACAGAGAAACAAAGAACATTCAGAAGGAAGCACAGACTAGTTGGACAGTTTTGAAAGTAACCTGCAATGTTTATTATGTAGGCTTCCAAATGTAGTAAGAAATGTAGATTCAGGGTTTCACATAAAATTCTCTTTTGTGTTTTGCTTTATGCTCGTTTTAAAAAAGAAAAGAAGGACCGAGACCCCTAAAAGCAGATGTGGAGATGGGCACTCACTGGGACCACACCCTCTGATTCAGAGGTTCTTAACATGTATTTGGATGAGAAAAAAAAAATACACCTTTATTTCAGCGTTCTTGGTTTCTTTCGGGAGCCTACACCTGTTACCCTGCTCTTCGCCGGACTGTCCAAGAGGTCCATTCCAGTACAAGCGTTCGGAAGCCCTGCTCTGGATCCCTTCTGGGGACAAACCTCACCTACGTCCTTAATCCTTTTTATCACCAGATTTGATTTTGGGAAGAGCGGAAGGATGAAGGCTCTGGGGCAGGGAGAGCAGGGAGAGCATGTGGGCAGAAATAGCTGAACGAATACCGAAGGAGGTTCAAAGTTTCCTTCCTAAGGGTGGGGCTCGGGGCTTCCCGCGAGTCATGGGAGAAGGAAGGGAACCTGAGGCTTCCTGACTCAGACTCGCTTCTGAGCCCCAGACCCCTCCTCAAGCCCACAGGGTGTATTTGCGTGTTGTTGCCCCGAGTCCCTTAAGAACAACAACAACAACAACAACAACAAAGGCTGGGGAGGGCCGGGAGGCTTAGTTTTCCCCAAACGTGAAAAAAGAGCAAAGGCTTGGTATCCTTAGGGAGTAAGGAGTGAAGCTCATTAGGATCCCTGGATGAAAATGAGGGATGGGGAATGCGGAGGAGAGGAGGCGGGAGGCTCAATCCTGCCAGGTCCCTGAGAGCAGAGGCCAGGAGCGGGGCTCAGAGGTACAGGACGCCCGGTTTGTGCGCAAACAACAACAGCCACGATTGCTTTTCCGCGGTGTTTAATTTAATCCCCCCAAGTGCGTCAATAAATAAACCTCCCTCCCCCGCCCCCGCGAGCCCCAATGACCGGCGAGCCCGCAGGGTGAGGCCGGGAGCCACCTCCTCCAGGGCACGTGGAAAGCCGAGCTCGGACCAGCCGAGCAGAGGCAGCTCACCGGTTGGAGGAGCCCAGAGGACTGAACTTCCTGGGTGGGGGAAAGTTCGGAGGGAGAGAGCGCAGGCGATTCGAAGGTTCGGCAGGAGCGGCGTCTCCCCGGGAAAGTTATAAGCAATAGAACACTGGAGGCAGAGGGCCGGGCCTCCCGGGGAAACTCACGAACAATAGAACACTGGGGGCACGAACGTTCGGCAGAGGGCGGGGCCTCCCCGGGAAACTAACGAACAATAGAACACTGGGGGCACGAACGTTCGGCAGAGGCGGGGCCTCCTCCGGAAAGTTACCGGGAGTAAAAGACCCGGGCTTTCAACTTTGGGCAGTGGGTGGGGCCTGGTGGGGGCAAATTCATAGCATCTGGGATGGTGCTGGAAGGGACCTCAGAGGTCAGCTGTAACCCTCGTTATATAGATGGGGAAAGTGCGGCCCCAGAAGCTAAGGAGGCCTGGGCTGGGTCAATGTTAGGCAGTGGAAGGGGCGTTGTTGGGGCCAGTTCGGAAGGGGTGGGGAGTTGAGCGGGCCAGATCAGGGGGCGTGGTTTTCATCTGCAGCGGTCACGATGACGTCCATCCAGATGCGCATGGCCTCTGGGCTGGGGGCCACCATGTAGAAGAGGCGCTCGTAGGTCTTTACACAGAATGTCAGGCGGGGACTGGGGCTCTGAAGGAAGAAGGGGTGTGAATTTGGTGGCTCTTCTCTAGGGCCCCAGCCCCTAGCGACACAATTATCGGAAACCTGAGAAGACCTTTCCCCCTTCTCCAGCCCCTCCACCACCACCACCACCAGGGGTGGTTCAGGGTGCATTTAGAGGAGGTGCGAGTCATGGCGTAGGCCTCCTGCAAAGTCAGCTGGGGAGAAGAGGAGGGGGGGCTCAAGAGAGCTGGTCCATGCTCTGGGGAGACAGGCCCAGAAGAAGCAATGATGTGCCCAAGATCACCTAACTGTCCGGGGCAGAAATAGCACTCACACCCTGGACCTCGGATTCAGAATCCAGAGCTAAGAATTGGTTCCAGAAGAATGTCAGGGCTGGAAGAGAGAACTAGGGGAGAGAATGTCGGAGCTGGGGGGCCCTTAGAACCCTAAAGGTTGGAGGTGGAAGGGACCATCCATTCCCATTTTCCCATGGGGGTCTCCTGCCACCCTCTCTGAGGCTCTCAGCTGTCATTGGGGGGCAGTATATTTTTTTTTGAATGACTGCTGCCCTAGGGAAAGAGAGCTCACCTTGAAGGCACATCGAAGGTGATCATAATAGACCTCTTCTATGGCTTGGAAGTAGATGACTCCCTTCAGCTTGGTCTCCTCTTTGTCTGAGACATGAAGAGAATAGGGAGGGGCTTTGTTTTGTTTTGGGGTGATGAGAAGTAGGGAAGGCCTGTAGGTTGAGTTTACAGTAAGTAGGTCACTCCAGCTGTCAGGAGGGTGGGTGGGGAATGGACCCAATAGCAGAGGCTGAGGTCAGGGTCCAAACTGGAACCTAAGGTCAAAGGTCCTCAAGATTGCATAGACAGGGGCTGAGTCATCAAAGTCTGGAATTCAGAGGCTGCAAGGACCTTGAAGATCATTTTACAGAGGGAGAAACTGAGGCAGAACCAGGCTTTAGAGCCCAGGTTTTAGGACTTTAGAGGGATCATTTAGCCTCCTATTTGGAGGAGACCACCTTGGCCAAAGTCACATGCCTCACTCCTGAAGCAGATGAGGAAAGGTGAGGTTGGCATGGGGGAGGAGAGGGGGTCACCTCTCACCAGCATAGTAGGAGAGTCGGCGGGCATGGCGGTCAAAGCAGAACCACCGCTTCCTCCAGGTCTTGATGCGGCCCCCCACCTTCACCAGCGGCCCCCGGCAGCAGCCACTTGTCACTCGAACATGAGGGCAACTTTCGGGGCTGTGGCCCCATCGTTCCAGGTGCTGGTGCAAGTCCAGAACCCGGGGACCTGGAGGGCGAGGTGGCGGTGGTGGGGGCAGGGGTGGTGGTGGGGCCTGAATGAGGGGGAGACAGGGACAGGATCTAGGTGACTCCAAAAGCATTGAGAAATAGAAGGAATGAGCTAATCTGGTTGTTGGGGGAGAGAGTGGGGTTGGGTGAGGAGATGGGGGGACCAGTGCTACCAGTGACTCCTTGGGAATTTATTAAACTAAAATTTGTGCCACCAAGCCTGTGCAGCAGGTAGGGCAGGTAGGTCAGGGACTGTCCCCACTTTACAGTGGAGGAAACACTTTCAGAAAGGTGGAGTCATTCTCATTTCATAGGATTTAAAGCTGCAGGGGGGGGTGCTGAGCTGGGTGATGGAGAAGGAAGTGGGGTGGGGTGGAAGGAGAGCAGCGAGGTCACGAGGGGGGGGCTCAGAAGGGACCCAGATGTACAAGAGGATGGGGAGAGAGAAGAGGACAGTGGAGAGTCAAGGGCTGCCAGCACTGACCATGATGGCCGGAACAGCTCTGGCCTCCTTGCTCCTCCTGGTCCCCTCCTGTGGGGATCAGAATGGGAAGGAGTATTATCGGAGACCAAAATTCCCCACACCTGAGGCCCCATGCCCAGCACCAGCAAAGGTAGAGATGTGACCAGTGGGTGGAAGGGGTGGGCAGGGAATGGGATCAGTACAGTTAGGGATCTAAGGAGGCTGGGGACTGGAGCACTTGGACATCTGGGTCCCTGAGAGAGATGGAGCAAAGTGGCTGGGTCCTGAAGGGGCTGGGTGATGTGGACGGGGAGGACCTCCTCCAGCTAGGGTCCCCAGCTCTTACCCGGGCCTGGAGCAGCCTCTCTCTTTCTGCCATGGCCTGCTGTAGCAGCTTCTCCATTCGGATGATATCAGGATGGGGCACTCCACAGCTGGAAGACAGGAAAGGCCCAGGAGTACCAGCCCCGTCACCAGGTGTCCTTCCCTCCTCTGCCCCACTTCTGTTTCCATCTCCTTCCTTCACCTCACCTGGTACCAGGGCTATAGTTGAGCAGTTGATACAAGGGGTGTCTCTGGGGGTCCCCTGGAGGGGGCTTCAGGGCAGAGGCATCCAGGGGCCCTAAAAGGGAGGGAAGCAGCTTAGAGGATTCATCTCCTTCCTGCCTTAACCCCACCCACACCCCTTCTCCAGCCTTGCTCCCGTGACAGAAGACAAGACCCTCACGGCTACAGTGTAGGGACAGGGGTCTTGTAGATGCCCTCTGTCGGGCCCGGTCTCCCTTTCTCCGTGGCAAACTACCGGTCCTCTGGAGCCCAAAGGAGCCCTGGTGGGGAAGATGGAGGAGACAGTAGGGGAGAGGAGACATGGGGAGAGGGGAAAGGTAAGCAGAAGTAGGAGGGCATCCGTCAGGGTCCGATCCCCACAGCCTCCCGCCTCAGGGACTTAGCCCCAGGTCTCCCCCGCTTCCCCCTCAGCCCAAGCCTCACCTGGAGGGAGCTGTGCACAGAGAAGAGGCAGGAGGAGGCGGCGGTTGATGCTGGGGCCGATGAATCCTGTAGGACCAGAAGCTGGCGATCTGTCTTCTGGGTGAACAGGAGCTGGACCGGAGATGAGGGTCAGTCCAAAGGGAGGGAGTGGCACCGGGATTCTTGTATGCCTGAGCTGAGGGGTGGGGGTTCTGGTTACCTTGGTTAGGGCCTGGCTCTGATCGGAGAAACTGCTGTCTCCACCTTGGGTCCCCTGCAGGTGGCTGAGTTCTAGAAGCCGGTTCCTCTCCTGGGTAGAGGGGGAATTCAGAAAATTGGCAGGGGATCTCAGAACTTGAGGGCCCCCCAAGAACCCTTGTCTTATGGCATGTAAAGGATTCTTAAGCCCCATTTTACAGCAGAGAACAATGAGGCCAGATATGAAGTGACTTGACCACAGCCACATAACCTAGTGGGTGCTGGCGATGGGGCTTCCAGTGGGCGACTACTTTTAAGCCTGCCCTGCTGGACTCAATAGGACTTCAGGGTTGGGCTGGGGAAGTCAGGGGTCACCTGGCTCAGAGCCTGCAATGCCTCTTCTTTTTTTCGGCTCAGACCACGGCTTTCAGTTGCCATCTGTTCCCCTAGCGACCCCAGCTGTTCCTCTAGGACCTGGATTCGACGCTGAGAAGACACCCCCACCCCCACCAGACTCAGAAATTTGCAGAAAGACCCAGGCACCTTGCCTGGTATCAGACCTCAACCAGATGGACTGATCCCTGGGGATCTACACCCCACAGAATCACATGGGGTACATTGGAAGAGACCTTAGTAGACTACATTCAATCAGTGAATGGCCTGTGTGGGAAACCTTCCAGGATGGATGGGGAGCCCACCACCTCCCAAGCTGCCCATTCCACTTATGGAGATGCCCACAGACGGGTAAAGGGTTGGGAAACCAGACACAAATACATTGAGTGAGGGAGGCAGAGAGGGCAGGGGAGGCTAGGCTCTGCTGGGGCTCACCCTGTGCTGGGCCAAGCTCCCCTGCAGCTCTTGGATCTTGGAGTCCAGCCCTTGGTGCCCTGGCCCATCCACTTCTTCTTCACAGCTACTTTCCTTCTCTAGCTGCTGGAATTCCAGATCCTCATAGGAACGCTGGGCAGCATCCAACTGTTCAGAGACCTGGGGAGGAGGGAGAGGCTGGGGGATAAGAGAGCCTAGACCCCTGAAGGGAATGGGGAATGGGGGCTGGGGAAGCCTGGGCCTCTGAAGGGAATGGGAACTGGAGGATCAGAGAGCCTGGGCCCTGAAGGGAATGGGGAAGGGGGGCTGGGGAAGCCTGGGTCCCTGAAGGGAATGGGGACTGGAGGATCAGAGAGCCTGGGCCCCTGAAGGGAATGGGGGATAAGGGGGTCAGAATCCTGGGTACCTAAGGGGAATTAAGTTGGGGTTTGGGGTGCCTGGGTCCTGGGGGGGCAGCATTCACTTACCTCCTGGACCCCCTTCAACAGCTCCTCCCTGTCACCCTCAGGCTTGGAATCCAGTCTGTCCCGAGCCTCCTCTAGCTTTAGCCGGAGAGCCTCCACCCTGGTCCGGGCCTCCCTTAGGCGCTGCTGCTCCTGGCAGAACAAACCCCAAGAAGCAGAGGCAAACACTTAGAGCTTCTCCAAGCCCCTCATTGGGCAAAACCCCGCCAGAGTCATTTGCCATCGCACAGCTTAGCAAGGTCAAGAGAACCCAGCCCTTCAATCAGGAAGGGCCCTTCCCTTAGACATCTCCCATCTTCCCTTTTTCTGCCCCCACCCAACACACTTTACACATGAGAAAAACACCCCGAGAAGAGCAGGCACTTGTCCAAACCCTGATAGGGCCCTAGAGAGGCAGGGAAAGAAAGGCCTGAGGCGGGAGTCAGGATGCCTGGGCCTAGTCCCTTGAATGCTCTGTGACCCTGGGCATTCACCATCCTCTGGAATCATCCCAGCATTGGGGCAGAGTGCTAAGAACACTGGGCTCTGTGTGACCCAAAGCAAGCACCTTCTGTGTGCCTCAGCTTCCCCCTCTGCATGTTAATGGCTTCCAAGGTCCTGACTTTACTCTGACATTCCATGTTTCCTGTTCTAAGGTTCCTTTAAGCCCTGATGTTCTAGGTCATCTGCCTTAAGTCTTGTACCTGTGCCCCTGTAGTCTCACTGCCCAGACATAAGGACCTAGGACCTCAGCCAGGCTCTGCCACTGCTCTGTACCCCGGGGATGTGAGCATGCTGAATCCCTTCCTGTGTCCCAGTTCTTTCATCTGTGCAACAGAACAAGCCCCTTCTGCAGAGAGCAGATGAGAGGCAGAGGAAGAAGGCTCCATGATGCCTCCCCAGGCCATGGGCCCCTGCTCCACGCACCTGCTTCCTCTGCTCCCCTGCCTTCTGCTCAGCTGCCTGCTGCTGTCTCTGAAGCTCCCGCAGCTGCTCCTCTTCCCTCCGGGCAGCCAGTTTTTCACCAGTCAGTTCCCCTCGAAGCAAAGCCACCTCTACCTCCATCTGGGGTGGGGGTGGGGGGACAGGGGGAGCTGAGGACCTAGATCTATGGGTGCATGAGGGGAGAGTACTAGGGGGAGAATGATGCCTGCGTGACTGGGGCAGGGGGCTGGGAGGGTGGGGAAGCCAGGTACCCAGGGGAGGGATTTGGGGGAGCGGGATGTCTGGGTGACTGGGGGAGGAGGCTGGGAGGGTGGGGAAGCTGGGTCCCTGAGGGGAGGGGGCTTCAGGAAGCAGGATGCCTGGATCCTCACCTCAATTCTCAGCTCCTTCCTTTGCTGCTGGAGTTCCTTGACCCGCTGCTCCATCAGAGCCACCCGAGTCAGCGCCTCCAGCTGCTGCCCCCTTAGACGCCGGGCTGCCCCTCGTGGCCCCTCTCCAGGGGGTGGCTCGGGGAGCGGGACTTCACCCTGTATGGGGAGGGGCCTGGTCTCGGCGCTTGATCTCTGGGTCTCGCTTTTTTGGTTATTTTTGGTCCGCTTCCGTCCGTAGAGTGGCTAGGTCACGGTCTCTCCGTCTTGACTGTCTGTGTAGGTCTCTGGTTGTCTCTCTATCCCTCTGCTCACTGTCCTAAGTTCCTCCATCTGTCCCTCTATCGGTGTCTCTCAGCTGCTCTGACTCCCCCTCTCTGTCTCACTGCCTCTGGGTTTCTCACTCCTGTCTCTGCCCGCCGTGTCACTGTCTCGGTATTTCGGGGGTCTCTGTGTCTCCGGCCCCCGTCTCTGTCTCACTGCCTCTGGGTTTCTCATTCTCTCCTGTCTCTCCGTCCCCAGTCTCTGCCCACCGTGTCACTGTCTCAGTATTTCTCGGGGTCTCTGGCTCTCACCTGGTCCCGACCACTCTCGGTACTGCTCCCCTCTTCCTCCTCCTCCTCTTCCTTGCAGGCTGCGCTGGGGGCCTCGGAGTCTTCTCTCTCGCCGGTCTCCCCAACTTCGGCTTGGCCCTCAGGACGCTCGGACCCCTCCCGGCTCGCATCCCCGGGGCTTGTCGGGACTCCCATGTCTCTTGCCTCTGGGCCTGCCTTTGGCTCAGGCTCGGAAGAAGATTGCTGGGGGAGAGGGGGCTGAGGGCAGGGCTCTCCTCTCTTCGGCTCTGGGAGAGAGGCCCGAGGGACGTGAGACAAGAGTCTGGGGGCTCAGAGTTAGAGGGCTACGGTGGCTCAGGGAACGGGACCCACTAGACCCTGAGGACAAGGAGGCTCAGGGGGTGTGGCCTATAGTACTCGGGGAAGGACGGCGGAGCTCAGGGATCAGGTAAGGGGCTGGGAGGGGGGGGTGGGGAACCTGAGGAACTCCGACAAGGGAGAGGGGGCTCAGCAGAGCTGGTCGAAGGGACTCAGGGATTGGGCAGGGGGCTCAAGGGGTGGGACCGAACGGACTCAGGAAGCAAGCCAGAGCTCTGGAGGCGGGCTCTAAGATGAGCTAGGGGCGGGACCTGAGGCTTGGGGAAGACTCCAGAGCAAGGGACCTAAGGAATTTCGCGAGTGAGATACCAAGGGGCTGAGGCCCGGCAGGATTAGGTCGGGGCCTGTTCCGGGGGCTCAGATCGCGGACCCTTGCAGGAACTTGCCTTTATCCTTCAAGCCCCCCCTTACTTCTTTGTTCTTGGCCTAGAGAAGTGCCCGGGAAGCCCCATTTTCCCAAGAGCCTAGAGTCCCACCACCTCTTACCCTGACCCTCACCTACCCAGGGGTCTAGGTCCCCAGGGCTCTCCTCTTGGGACTGGGGTTTCCCCCTCTTCCCACTCGGGAATCCTGACATTCTGATTAACAGAGATACACACACTTCTCCTTCAGGGACTCAGGTGCCCCAAACCCCTCCCCTTCCCCCTAGAGGGACCCAGGCGTCCCGATCCTTCACCCACCCCCTCCGGGACCCAGGTGTCCCAGTCCCTAGCCCCCGCACCTTCAGAGCCCCAGGTGTCCAGCCTCCTCACCCGTTCTGTCTCCTCCGCAGGCCTCTCCTTGTTCCCAGAGCCCCGGCCTCTGCCCACGGGACAGGTGGCGGGGGAGGAGGGAGGGGCCGCCCCCCTGCAGGAGCCCGGATGCGGGGGGGGGGGGGGAAGTGGGAGGAGAAAAAGGAGGAGAGAGAACAGGTCTGACAGCTCCGCAGGGAGCTAGGTACCTGGCCCTTCCAGTGCCCACACCCTGGGAACCAGGCGTCCTGGTCCCCCCCTCCCCACGGGAAGGGGGGGAACATTTCAGGCCCCACCCAGAAGACCCAGGCATCTGGTCTTTTGGACGCCCTCTTCAGGGACCCAGGTGTCTCTCCCCCTCCCTCCCCCCCCCCCATGGAGCCCAATGCATGATTTGCCAGACC
>CM053596.1:12875649-12939248 GCA_028646575.1 Pseudocheirus occidentalis | reverse complement strand
AGCCTCCTAGAGACCCGAGGCCCCGCCTCCAGTGGGCCTTAGTCCCGCCCAAGTCAGCTTCCTGCAGCTCCATTGGCCCCGCCCCCACCAAGGTTTCCTGCTTCTCCTAATGAACTGGAAGCGCCAAGGTTCCCACCCCCATCCCTCTGCTTCTTGGGGCAGACATGGGGGGCTCTGACTGAGTGCTCCTCTGTCTTCTCCCAGCTCCAGCCCCGCTGGCATCATGCTGGAGCGAGGGGAACAAGGGCCTGGGGCCAGAGGGAGAAGCCCCTCTGCCAAGGAGTCAGTGACTAATGGAGGGGGTGAGCCAGCCACCTGAGAAAAGACCCCTCCGGATGGGGGCTGGGGGACAGAGGAAGACGTCCTAGAGAAGGGCGCGGGAGGTGCCCACAGGAGGGAGGGGGAACACCCATAGCTGGGGCTGGGGGGACAAGGGCCCAGCCTCCAGTGGAGAGGGTGATCCAAGGAGGAGCAATTCTCACTCAGTCTGTGGGCACTGTCTGATCCCCATCCCCAGCCTCCAGCAAAGGCAAGCCAAAGAAGAGCCCAGCAGCAGCCTCGGAGCGCCCCGGCCCGTCCAGGGCCCGCCGCCCACCCCCGCTCCAGCGCCCTCACCGCTGCCCGGACTGTGACAAAGCCTTTTCCTACCCTTCCAAGCTTGCTACCCACCGCCTGGCTCATGGGGGGGCCCGCCCACATCCCTGCCCCGACTGTGACAAAGCCTTCTCTTACCCCTCCAAGCTGGCTGCCCACCGCCTCACCCACAGTGGTGCCCGCCCCTTCCCCTGTCCGGACTGTCCCAAGGCTTTTGGTCACCGGTCCAAGCTGGCTGCCCATCGCTGGACCCATTCACCTGCCCGCCCCTACCCCTGTCCAGACTGCCCCAAGTCTTTCTGCTACCCCTCCAAGCTGGCTGCCCACCGACACACCCATGCTGGTGGCACTCGCCCTTACCCTTGCCCACAGTGCCCCAAGTCCTTCTGCTACCCCTCCAAGTTGGCAGCCCACCAGCGGCGCCATGCTCCCACTGCTACTGGTGTCCCTATCCCAACTCCCCCCTCATCTCCTGCCCCAGCAGACCCTCAGCACCGCTGCCCAAGCTGTAGCCAAGCCTTCAGCCAGCGTCGACTCCTGGCCCTCCACCAGCGGAGCCACCGTGGAGAAGGAAAGGCTGGGAAGGGTGGCAAGGGGGAGCGGGCCTGAACCACTGCCCTGCAGTGGTAGATTCCCCCCTAGCCCCTCGCCTGCTGCCAATAAAGAGGCGATTTCTACATCTGGGGTTCTGTGTAGGTACTTGGGGACAGTTCTGCATTGTTCCCATGGGTGGCCTAGGGGAAGCACAGTGTTACATGGGAGTGTCCCCCCCCCAAAAAGGGGGCTTCTCTACTCCACAGACATGATGCCTAACAGCTCCCTAGAGCCTCCTTCATGAAAGTGCAGAAGAGTTCTCCAGAGACTCAGGGCCTTTGACAAAGGATAAAGGTCAGGATAGACACAGGATCCTGCAAACCTACCCCCACAAACACATCACAACGCCTGAGAAAAGAGCAGGCAGGAGCTGCTCCAAATAGTGACTTTTATTAGAACTCTGGGGAGGGGAGGGGCCAGGCCTGGTTGTCTGTCTGTCTGCCTGTCAGGCCTGGGGGACCACCCCATAGAGCTGATAAGGCAGCAATTTCTGCTGCTCGTTGCAGCTGTAAATCCAGCGGGGACTGACAAAGGCCAAGGAAGGGTTTTCCAAGAGGGCCTGGGGACAAGATAGGCTGGAATTAGGGCCAGATTCCAGCCCTGCCTCTCCTCCCCTTTGCCCCAGGGTGTGGCAGCAGGGCTGCTCACCTCCTCAAAGCTAGGATCCCATGCCTGGGCTGTAATCACAAACTGGACTCGGTCATTCATATAATCTTCAATCTCCCTGTAGGATCCAGGGGGCACACATGTCAGAGGGGAAAACACCTGAAAATCAAGAGCCCCCATATCTGATCCCTTTTCCCAGGAAGCCTCCCTCCTTTCCAAGTCTGACCCATTGAAGGCTGTCACAAATCTGACGAGCTGTCGTCGCTCCTCACCAGGAAACTCTCCATAGAGAAAGAAGTGTTTGCCCTGGAAGAAATCTGGGGGGGACAGAGGATGGGGCAGTAAGGGACTGTGGAAATGCTGAGCTGAGCTAGCAGAACAAGGGGCAGGCAGGTGGGTGCCCAGCTGGGGGAAGGAGGAGACCCTAGGATGAGAGGCCTCCTAGCACACGGGCTGAGGGAAAGGGAGTCAGGTGGGAGGCTGAGTGGGGCACACAGGGAGGGCTGTGGGTGACACCTGGGAGCTCAGGGATGGGCTGGTCTGGGCCTTCGTCATCCGTGTTCTCATCCGTGGACCCAGCGTATGGGTCCTCTCCGTTCTCTCCTGGATCCGGGGGCTGCTTCTGGTTCCTCGGCTTGGCCACCCTGGGGAGGCGCAGAGAGAAGCCCAGTGATTGCTGGGACCTTGCTCACTTTGCCCTTCCCATCCCAACTCACCCACCTCCTCAGCTCATCCTCTGTGTCACCGGAATCTTCAGTCCCGTTGTCCTGAGCATCTAAGGGCAGAAATCTTTGGTTCATGCATTCACTCAACAAACACAAGGCACAGCCTCCAAAGGCTCCTTCCCTGTCCTCAGGCCTGGGCCTCGTTCCCTTCCAGAGTTGCCTCTTGTGAGGAGGGTTCTGGGGCCCCACCTGCCAACTCCTCCTCTGTGTCTTCCTGGGGCCCTCTGGGGGCTGGTTGGGGCTCTTCTGGGGACGATGTCCGGAGGCCTGACTTGGGCCCCGCTCCTGGAGGCTGGTGGTTTGCTTGGGGGCGCTAGGAGAGGGACAGGAGACAAAGTCACAGCATCTCCCTCTGGGAAGAGGCCTCCAAAGTGCTGGCCGTGACAGGTGTAACCAGGGCCACCCCACCTCCAGGCAGCTCTCGCCATGGGGGCTTTGTCCTTACACAGAACAAAACCCTTCCTCTCTTAAGTGGCCCTTCTTACAGGAAGAAAGCTCCTGGGTAGACTGCCTGCCCCCTCCTCTCCCTCCCCCTCAGACCCAGGCTACACACCTTTGGCCCCTGGAGCTGCTCCTGTCTGGTCTCTCTTCCACTCTTCCTCTGCATTTGCTCTGGCCCCAGAGGGAGGAGCAGGAAGAGACAGGGGATAGGGGGAGGGGGGGCACTTGCTAGGTCATCTCAAGTCTTCTGATTAACCTTACCTTTGTGGTGGAAGGGGATGTCTCCTCGTCACTGCTAGAGTCTGGGCCTGCCATGAGGTACCTAGAGAGCGGCGCAGGTGGACAGACAGAAGCAGAGGCTGTCAGAGGTCAGCGGGGCGCCTTGCCTCAACCTCACCATTGAGTCACCTGAGGCCACTTGCCAAGAGAGCAAAGGGCCCCCAACCCCCCAGCCCCTGCCCTGAAAGGATCCTCACCGCCGACAGGGCAGCCTCCGCCGCATCCGGTGACAGTCCAGCACCCATTCCTTGCGCACTATGCGCCCACCCCGGCTCAGGACCGCACTGTACTTGGGTGTGTTGGCAAAGGCACAGCTGAGGGCAAAGGGCAGAGGTCAGGATGATGCTTAGGCTCACCTGAAGCAAGCAGGAGGATGGGGGATGGATGGCCTACATGAGGTGAGTGCTGTCCGAGGTCCAGTCTGGCCGGTACTTGGCGCCAAGTTCCAGGGCCTTGTCCCGAAGCTCTGAGCGGAAGGGGTTCTGGAAGCCACTCAGCACCACGACCACACCCTCGAGGACCTTCCCCAGCTGCACAGGCCCAGCTCCAGCCCCAGCCTTGGCCCCTTTCTTTTCAGCTTGTGGAGTGTCCTGGGCAGGGACAGGGCCTGAAGTGGGCACTGAAGAGACACAGAAATCTGTGACTCTGGGTCCTAGGGCCAAGGACCCCAGTCCCAGCCCCCTCTGTCTGCCTCACCTTTGGGTTTCTTGGAGGCTGGCGGCTTAGGGTGGGCTGGATGGGTCTGGGGTCTCCGGGGGCTTCCTGGTTCATCATGATTTAAATCCAATTTCCTCTTTCCCTTAGGAGACTCTTGGGGCTGGCAAGAAGGTGTATGTATATGGGTACACTGTGTGTCTAAGGGGAAAGCTCTTCATCCAAAATCTTCTTCCTACTCCATCTCCAGTCCCAAATGCCCCAGCCCATCTTCCATCCAGCCAGCCATGTGTGGAGACAAGGCCCATCTCCTGATCCCCCGCTTGGCCCATGGTTCTCACCTTGCTGGGAGCTCTGCTCGAGGATGGGGGCTGGGGGGGAGACATTCGAGGAGGAGAGTGGGTAGCCAAGCCCTGGGAGGCCTGCAGTGTGGCCACTGCATAGCTGGGGCCTGGCTGCTCTTTGGTAGGGGCTGTAGAAGAGACAAGGGTGTCCAGGACCTGTTCCAGGTCCTGGGGACCTGACTGGGGCAAGGGCCCCTGAGCCCTGCCAGGCAATCTTAATTCTCCAGCCTCAGGGCTTCCAGGAACTCTGCCTCCCTCAGGGAGCTAAGCATCCTGGGCCTAGCACCTGCCCAGACTTCAGGTTTCCAGCCGCACTAACTTGGGGACTCACCACCTTAGAGATGTCCTGATTCCCCATCTCTTGCCCCAGCCTCGACTCCACCAGAGGGCCCAGGCAAGTCTCTCTCTTTGGGCCCCTAGTGGTACTTCACCTGGAGAAGCCTTGTTCGCCCGACTGAAGAAGAGGGCCCCTGGCCGCAGGGAGCTGCTGGTCTCATCATCCTCTTTCACAAGAAAGGCTCCCAACTTAGTCACCTTCTGTGAAGAAGCAAGGTTAGGGGGAGGAGGCATCGTGTAGCCCCAGGCAGAAGAGAGAGGTGTGGAGTACACTCACCGGAGGGGCAGCGGTCCCAGGCTCCTCCTTGTCTGGGGGACTGTGCAACCTTATAAAGCTCAGGCCATAGGGAGAGTCCTGGGGAGCCGGAGAGAGGAGAGAGGTCCAAGGACAGCTTGAGCTCTTCCATCCTGGGGCCTTGGGGCAGGGGATGAGGGGAGCGCCATCGGACCACCCTCCCAGGCCTTTTCCCTGAGTCTCGGCTCCCCCGGTTCTTGTCCCCTGTGCTCATAGACCCAGGCATCTGGGAGCTGTCTCCTGACCTTGGTATAGGGCTGGCTGCACACGATCTTGACTCGGTCCCAGCGCTTTTCAGCCGTGGCCCGAACCAGTTTGTCAGCAGCAAAGAGCCGGACACGGTTCAAGTTAGTCCCACTACGACTCTCAGATGGGGACATGAATGAAGAGGTCACGAGGAGGACCTGGGGATGGAACAGAGAAATAGACACAGACACACACAAACAGACAGACACAGAAACACAGATATACACAGAAAGACACACACAGATACAGACACACAGCTCTAACCTTGTGGCCGGTTAGAGACAAAGCACTGCCCTTGAGAAGCCCCTGTTGCACACCGCACCCAGGGAATGGTCCTCCTGTGGGGACCTTTTCAGGGGGAACTCGGGGATGAGGGCCCTGAAAGGAAGGGTAGTTCCTCCGGGCCAGCTGCCTGGCCCAGCCCTCTATGCTCACCTCATAGTCCTGCTCCCCACTGCCACCTGCCGAGCTGCCGGCCAGCACCTCCACGAAGGCAGAGCCCTCATTCCCGATGTCTAGACTGTGGATCTGCTCTTCCTTCTCCAACTGGGGGAGGGAAGGGTGAGCTGCATCAGGGCTGGGAGGACCCTCAGCACATCAGGGGCAGAAGGCCAGGCCTGGAAAGGCCTTAGCAGCCCTCTCTCTTCCTGGCCTGTGACAGCTGAACCCAAGTATCCTGACTCCTAGCCCAGGTCATGGGGTTGAGACTGGGAAGGGACAGAACCCTAGAGACAGGTCTGGGATGGAGGACACCAAGGCCAGAGAGCCCGGCTGGCCAGGGATGAGGGCAGAAGGCTGCCTGCAGCACGGTGAGGAGGGAGAGGTCTCCAAAGCCAGGGTCACCTGCAGGATGACGGAGATCTGCTTTTCCCCAGCCTTGGCCGAGCGCCATTTCCGATAGGTGTCTGCCTTCAGTAGGTTATCAGCTGAATGGGTCTGGAAGGGAGAGAGGGAGAAAGGAACATTTAATGAATGCCCACAATGTGCCCGGCCCTGTGCCAATCATGAATCCCATCTCGCTGGAGCCTAACAAGCCCAGGAGGCATTTTCTTCATTATTCTCCCCATTCTACAGTTGAAAAACTGAGACAAACAGATTAAATGACTGGCCCAGGGTCACAGAGTTAGGAAGGGTCTGAGGCTGGATCTGAACGTGGGTCTCTCTGACTCCGGGCCCAGCACTCCATCAACTTCGCCTCATCACTGCCTGGAAGTCTGAAGAATTGGGAAGGGGGAGTGAGTGCAGCGGGGCGAGGAAAGTGAGCCCAAACTCTGAGAGATCGCCCCCTCTTGGGCCCAGACCCACCCACCCCCTTGGGTCAGCAATGAGGTCAGACTGTCCTTCAGAGGACTTGGGCAATCCTCTTATCTGGCCAAGGGGTCTCCTTCGATAGGTCCAGCTCCCCATCATCCCTCACAGGTCTGCTCCTGGAACCACCCCACAGACACTCCTGGAAGCTCTTAGATGTCTCCAGGAGCTCCTCATAGCTAGGCCTCAGTGTCCCCTTGTGATACTCCAAGATGGCAGCTAGAAAATCCCTCAAAACCTACCTACAGCAGCCCCAACTGAAAACTAGTTCTCTTTGTCCCTACAGAAAACTTAGATAGCTCCCCTGATACTCCTGGATGTTCAAAATCCTCTACACAAATGCCTTTGTGTCCTCTATAAACAAACAAAAGCCATTCTGGCAAAGCTCCCCCCAGATTCAGATGTCTGCACCAAGTGCCCCGGGAGCCCTGACACATGTCCCTAGATGTATCCTGGCCACAGCCTCAGAAGCACCCTAGAGCTAGCCCAGAAATCATAGAGGGACAATCTTAGATGACCTAACATTCTCGAACAGACATCCTCAGCCCCCACAGGTGTTCTCAGATGTGTCCTATGGACATCCTAAGATGGCCCCCATAGATAACCTCGGGCTAACCCCTCCAAGGTATCTAGACCCCATGAAACACTCAACAGGACCCCCAAATGTCCCCATAGACATATCTGAGCCTACAAAGACATTTCATGACTCCCTCACCTCCCCCCACCCCCGACACATCCCCAAAACATGCCACTACCCCAGCCCAATATCACAGAATCCCCAAGTTCTGAAGGGGCTGCAGGAGCCACCTGAGCAGAAACACCCTGGGCTCGTGGGGCCAACAAGCGGTCACCCATCTCTCCTTGGCTGGCCCGCCCCATCTTTCACCACCTCCAATGGTCAGGAAGTAGAAATGTCTATCCTGGCAACTTCTATTTTCCCTCTGGGGCCAAGAGGGTCTAGACTCTAAAAAGAGCTTTCAAAGACCTCAACCCACCTACCTATGCCTCCCTGCTGGCCAGTTCCAATTCAGCCTCCTGGCTGCCCTCTAGGGGTCACTCATCTATGTCCTTCCTCGGCTGGGGCGCCCAGCACTAACCACCATCCTGAAGATAATGGCTGCACCAGACCAGAGGCCAGCAGGACCCCCCTGCCTACCCCGTTCAGTCCTCCTGTGCACCAGGCCAAGTTTGTCACCCGCACTTTCTTGGCTTCCAAGGATGATGTGAACCTTTTATCAGAGTGTTCAGAAAAACTGCTGCCTAGCTCAGGTCCCTCTGGGACACGAAGAAGGCTTCATGTATATGCCTATTTATATGTATTTTGTAAAGACAAACTACATGTCCACTAGAACACAGGCTGCTCAGGAAGAAACATGGCTCGCTCATTCTTTGCATTCGCATCCATGCCCGGCACCTAGTAGGCATGGAAAAAACGGGCAGGACCTGACTGACCCCAATGTCACCCTTAAACTCAGCCAATGGTCTTTCCCCCAGGAGCTCTCTGAATCCTTCCTGATGGCCGGCATTAACCATCTCTTCCCACCCAGCGTCCTCTGCCTTGACAACTGACAATACCAGCAGATCTTTGGCCAAAGTCATTCATACAATGTTGAAAGAGCAACCCCCAGGTGTCACACTGCCCTCAGGACAGGACAGAGTGGGGGGCGTGGCCACTGAGCCCCTTCTGAAGCCGCCCTAGGGGGCGGAGGGCACCACAACATGGCAGACATTGGCAGAGGCTTTACTCAAATCTAGGTACTCTGGTCTATACCCAGCAACCCTCTGGTCTGTCCTGTAAGAGGCCTGGCTGGCTCTTTGTGATTGTCACCTTCTAGACAGGGGAGAGGGAGCCCACAGACACCTGCAGAGGCCCCCAAATGTCACTCTCAGGCCTTTTTGAACTTCCCATGGGTATTCACAGATGTCTGCTGCAAACACCTTTGGCGAAAGACATTCCTGAAGTGCTCAATGTCCCTTCTGGGCACCCCTGGAGCGTCCCATGATAATGTCATTCTTGAAGCCTCTAGGGAGGTACCATATCCACTGTCCATAGCAAGGACTTAAATGTCCCCATTAGACCCCCAGAAGTCCCCTACAGACATTCCTGGAACCCTCAGAGATACGATAAATATGTCATATGTATGCCCCCGGGTGGACCCCAAAGAAACCCCAGGTGCTTCCCACTGACATGCCCTGGCTGCTCCCACAGATAGCTGAGGTGCCTCCCATAGACATGCCCACAGATGCCCCCAGGTGCCTGGCATGGATACCCCCTAGACACCCCTAGGTGCCTCCTATGGACACGCCCCTAGACACCCCCAAGTGCCTATTATGGACACCCCCCCCTAGACACCCCAAGGTGCCTTCTATAGACATCCCCATAAACGCTTCCAGGCGCTTCCTTTAGACACCCCCACAGACACCCGAGGCGCTTCCTCCAGACACCCTGAAGTGCCTCCTCTAGACACCCCCAGGTAGCCCAAACACACTCCTTAGAGCCCCACGTATAACCGGAAGTTCCTCCCGCCGGGCTTCTGTAACCGGAAGTTCGCAGATATCCATGTCCCCTTCCCCCTCCTCCGGTTCCCTCACCGGATCCTGGCTGCTGCACGACACCACGTGGCGGAGGCGGATCTCAGGCATGGTGGGGCCGGGGCCCAGGCCGACGAGACCTCAGAATCTGAGGCTTCTGGACCAGGCCGGAGCCTGGGAAAGAGGGTGTCCGATTTTAGGGCAGCACTAGTGCGCAGGCGCGCGGCCCTCCCTGGGCCTGTTCAAAGTCCGGCGCGCTCTCTCTGCGGCCGCGCAGGCGCACTGACCCTGCTTCCTTGGTCGGCTCCGCCCCCCCCTTCATTGGCCGCTCTAGACTTCTCTCTCTATGACCTGTCCTGGCTCCTACCCGTAATTCCACCTTTCCTTGGGCTGTCCCTCCAATGGCCAGCCTTTGTGGCCTCTCTACCCGTCACTTTCTATTCTCTTCTCCCTCAGCCCCGCCCCTCCGACTGCCCACTCTAGCCCATTCTCTCTATGGCCACCTTCCCTTAGTTCCACCCCTTTTCCGTGACCTCTCTAGCCCTTGCTCTCGTTGACCCGCCCTCAGGAGGTTAACATGACATCTCCCTTATTTCCTTCCTCCCGGGTTCTAGAGCCCATTCCCATTGGTCACTGCAGCGCTGTTCTCCTTTCCCATTGGGTGCCGTTGTCCGAGGGCGCCTCCTCCTGGCTGTCCAAGTCGAAGGATCCCAATGCTTTTCTGCACCTCAGGTCAGCCCAGTTTTGAAGGCGTCCCTGCTGGTGTGAGGTGGGCGGGCCCACGCAGACCCATTTCGAGCCCCATTAAAACCAGACAGCCTCAGATCCTGCCCAGGCACATGGTCGGATTCAAGCCCAGAGAGGGGCAGCGACTTTCCCGAGATCACATAGCAAAGGGCATAACTAGAACCCAGAACCTCACCACCTAGTTCTAGACCTGGTTTTGTGAAGGGCGCCCTCTGACGACAGACTGTTTACATGGCGGCTATATCATTCACAGCTCCCATTTCACCCCCCGCCCCCCAACTCTACCCTTGAGGAGGTTTTGTTGGTGGGAGATGCGATTTGTACACAGAACAATACGTACAAAGTAATCCTGGGGGTAAGGATCAGGAAAGACTTCCTGGGGGAAGGGGGGGGGGGCTGATGGATCCCGGGGGGCCAGCTGTTCTTGGGCAGGAAGGGCACGTACAGCCTGGAAATAGACAAACGCTGCGCTTCGGGGCTGAAGCCGTTATGTCACGGAGATGTCAGTTACGCCGTCCTGTGGGCAAACCCCTCTCCCGCCCCCGCGGACTCCATCCCACGGACCCCGGACCCCGGAGACCCCATCGAGTTCCTTTGGCTATTTCTAATCTTTGCTATCTGCTTTTTTTTTTTTTTTTTTTAGTTTAAAAAAGAGAGAGACTTCCTCAGGGATTCGTCTTACCCGGAGACCTCTGGACATGTTTTTGTTAAATAAATGATTCATCCAAACCTACTGCAGCCGTAGCTGGGACGGGGGCTGGTCCCAGAACTCGGTCCACAAGCGCCGTCGGGGTGGGGCTGCTTCTGGGGAACACCGGTCTTGGGGGTTGCCTTGTGAGTGAGCTCAAGTTCGGAAAGGCCAGGGGGGCCGAGCGATCAAAAGGCGGGGGAATCAGCAGGAGAGGAAAGAGCACCATGGGCTGGGCTCCCGGGGTGGGGAGCCACCGCCGCAGGTGAACCGGCGGCCATAGGGAGGACGTGGGTTAAGTGGGTGGGGCTGGGGACGGGGCTTTCCCCAGGTGTGTTTTCCTCTTCCGCGAGGCCAACCTCCCCGGGCATCACCCGTCTGGCCTTCCTGGAGTTTTTTCTCTTTCTCGAGAAATCTCCTATCTCAGAATAGAAGTATCCAAAGGACTCCACGGTACTTAGAGCACTTGAGTCTGGAGTCGGAAAGACCCGAGTTCAAATCCAACCTCAGACCCTGACTAGTTGGATGACCCTGGGCATGCCACTTCACCTCCACCTGCCTGAGTCTCCGAATGTGTAAAATGGGGCTAATAATAGCACCTACTCCCCTGCTCTTGTTGTGAGAATCAAATGACATAATATTTGTAAATCACCTGGCACTGTTAATATTGGCTATTAATTTTTGAATTCTGCATTATCTGTGGGGTGAAAAATGCCTCCTTTTTTCCTTTTACACCGGTGTAGACCCTCATTACCTCACACCTGGACTGTTGCAATAGCTGCTGGGGGATCTGCCTGCCTGCAGCCTCTCCCCCTCAAGTTTGTCCTCCATTCAGCCACTAAAATGATTTTCCTAAAACAAGGAGGCAATAATGTCCCTCCCCTACTCTATAAACTCCAGTGGCTCCCTGTTGCCTCTAGGATCAGGTACAAAATGGACATTCAAAGCCCTTCATAACCTGCCCCTGCCTACCTTTCCTGCCCACCTTTCCTGTCCTCTTACACCTTACCCCTCAACAAGTACTCTTCAGGCCAGTGATTCTGGCCTCCTATCCATTCCAGCTACTGACCTCTCTGGCTTCCTATAACTCCCAACCAAAATCCCACCTTCTACAGAACCCCTCTTACTCCCAGCACCTTCCCTCTGTTGATCATTTACTATTTATCCTGTATATCACTCTCTTTGTATATGTTTATTTTTAGGTTGTCTCCCCCATTAGACTGTATGTTCCTTGAGGGCAAGGACTGTCTTTTGCCTCCCCAACACTTAGTAGGATGCCTGGCATAATAGCAGATTGCTTGACGGACTGAATGAAATGAAGGTTGTGTTGGATCCCCTATAAATGTATTGTTACCTTGAGTGCTTGTAAAGGATATGAGAGACCTTTACCCACATCTGTGGAGCACTACCAGAAGCTATATTCTGAGATTTCCCAGAATGAACCCTGGAGATTCCCTGGAGGGGGCAGCATGAACCAGAGATTTAACAACCCAATTCCCCACCTTCACCCCCAAGCTCAAACCTAGGCTTTGTAATCCCAGAGTTTGGGGCCACTGGTTTCAACTACCTAACATCCAACTTCTGCCACTTTTACAAGATCAAGATGCCTTCTGAGGAACAAAACTTGAGTCTCCAGGAGTCATGGCCCTGTTCCTTGGTTGGATGAAGCACTTGACTCTAGCCATCCGATAGAAACTGAGGCAGGGATGATAGGTCCAGGGCACCAAACTCCCATCGACTGAAGGCCAATCCTCTGGTGGAAGGCTCTCGGATGCTCCTTGGTGTGTGAGTGGCCCCTTTCCCCAGCATGTTGCAGCCCTCTTTTTCCCCTCTGGTCTTCAGATTGGGGGGGCAGTGCTATGGGAGACAAAGAACCCCAAGTCACTTCAGTCTCTCCAAGCTTGAGAGCTCTTTTCTTGGAACTGTTCCATGAGGTAAGCATCAATGATCCCATTTTGCAGGTACAGACAGAAGCCTAGGGAAAGGAGAGAATGTGATTCGCTCAGGGCAATGACAGTAAGTGGCTGGGAAAGTCATCAGGACATAGGATTCCCCCCTGGAGCTGCCAGCCAAATTATGAAATCATCGATTTTGAGCTGGTACGGACTTTGGAATTCATCTCTCCAACAAATGGAAAAACAGAGTCTTTGAGACAAGAAGGAGTCAGCTGAGGGTGGTCTCAGTGTCTCTGCCTAGACCCTGAAGAGGTCGTACCTTTAAGGGTCCTCCAAGCTCTGACATTCCAGCTTCTAGGGTCCTCTGCCATTCTATTTTCCAAGGTCCTTTCCAGACAATGGAGGATTCTGTGAAGTGACTAGGGGGCTCCCCCGTCCCCCATCCCCCATCGCTGGGAGGGGTCAGGTCTGGGGGCGGCAGGTAAAGGAGCCTGCACACAAAGGCAGGAGTGTGAGCAGGTCTTGGGGAAGGAAGGACCCAGACATCCTGGCCCCCACAGTGACATGTAGGGACAAGCTGGGCAAGGGAAACCTGGGTGGAGAAGTTGGGCAAGGTGGGGTGTGGCTCATGCCAGGGAGCTGTCTTAAGAAAACTGGGCAGAAGAGAAGGAGGGACCCTAGAGCTTTGACTCCTCCCAACACTAGCATCTCCCTCCAAGCTTTGCCATCCTGTATGGTAGGAGATGGACCAAGGACGGGGAGGAGGGAGGGAGCAGAGGCCCAGGATCCTTTAAGGTTATCCTGGTAACTGGGACAAGACTGGGGGGAGGGGCAGGGATTGGGCTGGCCCTGCCCCTTGCCCCAGCCCTTCTAAAAGGCCCGTGGGCTGTGATCTAGGAGCAGACATCATGAGGATCACTAGGAGCCCCCAGCTGGGCCTGCTGGCCCTCAGCCTGCTCTGTACTCTCTTGTCCCTTGGTGAGTGTCACCCAGGCACCCCTGGGCTGGGAGTCTTGGACTCTAGGATTTGGGGAGGGGACAGTAGTGAGCAAGGGCTCCAGGATCCCAGGGAAGTAACTTTATAACATGTTTCTCTCACTGGGATCCAGGTCTCTGGGCTTCCTTATGCCATCCTGCAGGGAGGCCCCTAAAGTTTCTGGCATCTAGGCATTTGAGCCTCCAGCACCTGTGGGAAGGCTCAGTTCCCTCAGGGAGCTAGGAATCTAGGTACCAAATTACCAGAACACTGGGGACCTGGGCATTTTGATCATTCATGCTCTCAGGTACCTCATTCCTGGACTCCCTGTGTCCTTCCCCTGAGCTAACAAGAATGGCTCCTACAGCTAGCTCCTGGGTCCTTGACAGCTGCCTCCTTCCCCAACCCCAAAGAAGTACCTGCCCTTCAAACTCGAATAATTTCCCCCCCCCCCCATTCCAGCCCAAATTCTGGACTCAGGCATCCCCAGCCATGTAATTACACAATGCAGCCTCAGACTGAGTGGCTTCCTGCCGCCAGGGGATAGTTTGGTTGTGAGTGTCCAGGATCTTGCCCTTGCTCCTCCCAGGTCACAGGACCTGGTCATCACAGGAACTGAGTCATCCAGATCTTCAGCAGAGACCCCCATCCATACCCCCTCAGGCATGCAGGATTCTCACTTGCCCCACCCCATCCCTTCAGAGATCCAGATCTCTTGTTTCTGCCTTCTCAGAAACCCAGGGGTCCTGATGCCCCAGTCTTTTCCTCCAGCTCAGTCTCTGTACTGTGAAGTGTGTAAGGAATCAGGACCCTCCTGCACCGGCAAATTGAAGCTCTGTGAGGCTGAGAAGGATGCCTGTATAACCATTGTGGGGTTGTCCACCACAGGTATGGGGGGAGGGGTGCTGCTTTGAGGTGAGTCCTGGGGTGGGTTGGGGAGGAAGGAAGACCATCTCAGGGATTAGGAGGATGGCATTATGGCTTTGGGGTGGGGCAGAGACTAAAATTTGTAAGGCGATCCATGAAGAGAGACTAACACAGGTATGGAGGTGGAGAAGAAACTGTCACAACTATGGGGGAGGTGACCATCATGGGGTCATGACAGGATCTTAGAGGATACCCAGTCTAGTTCCATCCCTTCCCATTTTACAGGAGAGGAAACTGAGGTTCAGTGATTTCTACAAAGTTAGTCAATAAGCATTTATTAATGAACTATTAGGTTCCAGATTATCAAGGCAGTAGGTGGGCAAGGCTGAGATTTGAAGCCAGATCCATGGAACAAACCCAGCCTCTTTCTCCTACTCCCCAGCTATGGGATAGAGACCTTAAAGGAAAATCATTTCTCTCTCTTTCTCTGTCTCTTTCTCTTCTCTTCTCTTCTCTTCTCTTCTCTTCTCTTCTCTTCTCTTCTCTCTCTCTCTCTCTCTCTCTCTCTCTCCCTCTCTCCCTCTGTCTCTCTATCTGTCTCTCTATGTGGACTGATGGTGAGACTTCCTGACACTTTTTTCTCTTCACCCCCAGGGGGCAAAGAGTACGAGTACACCTCTAAAAACTGTATGAAGTACAAGGACTGTTACTCGGGCTTTATCTCCACCACTCTGGGGCATGAGGAGCATATGGTGTCCAACTCATATTGTTGCCAGGAGGACGGCTGTAACCAGGGTCGCATCCCGAGTATGGACCTTTCCCCTCCCCCACTCCACCCCTTGGCCCATTCTTCCTGATAAGGCTCTCTACCTCACCGTTACCTTGAGCCTTGATCCTCTCGAATGTCCCATTCCTTCCTTCTCATCTTCCAAGTCTTCGCCCTTCTTCCCATTCCAGCGCCTAACTGCTGACTTTGACCCTCTTAGCACCCTGCTCTTCTTTCTTCACTTTCAGACTCCAAGAGGGTACCCTTCTATCGCTACTGCCCCACATATTCCGTTCCTTCGGAGCCCACACGTCCCAACGGCCCGAAGAGTCGGCTCACTTTAGTCCAAGCTGGCTCTTTCCCACCTCCCACCTCCTGCATCCAGTATTCCTGGATGCCAGCCAACTCAGCCGGAACTAATGGGCCTCTCTCACCTATCTCCCCGCCCTCCCTCGGAGCCCTCTGGCCCTGAGCCGAACCCTGGGCAGATGCAATCTTTTTCCCTCCCTCCACCCCAGCCCCGAAGAACAATAGCACACTGAATGGACTCCGCTGTCCCTTCTGTATGGCCGTCTTCCAAGAAACCTGCTCGGCGGACGAGGTGGTCCAGTGCGTGGGGAACGAGACTCAGTGCCTCTACTTCTCGGGGACCGTGCAGACAGGTGAAAAGCTTCGGGGACTTCGGGGGGAGGAAGGAGACACGAGGGTTATTTAGGTGGCAGGATATTGGGTGGCTGAGGCAACTGGGGCATCAGGCCTCGGGTCCTTAAGTACGCAGCCTGATCCCCTGACTGGAAGGCAGTCAGCCCTCTGAGACAGTGGGGCAGGGCGCAGTGTTCCGGGGTCGGAGGCTAACCCCACCCCCCCCTTCCCCAGGGATCTTCAGCACCAAATTTGCCATCCAAGGATGTGCCACCAAGAGCGCTTGCCACGCCCACATTGGCACTGAAGTGCCCTCGATGACTTATACCTACGAACTTCGGAGGGTCGACTGTGTCCCTGCCCTCCAACCCTCTGGCAGGGCGGAGAAACAATCTACCGTCTCAGTCCCCTGAGCATCGCATCTGGAGCTCATCCCAAACCTTCTCCCCGCACCACCGAGCTCCTCTCATCACTAAATTAAATCAGTTCCCTTGGAGAATCAGCTCTGCTTATGTCTCCCGGGAGTCCGCAGCACCACGGTGGGAGTAAGGGAGTGGGCAGAGGCCGAGCAGAGGCTCAAGTCTGAGCCTGGGAGACGCAGATCCCAGGCTCGCTGAACTCCTATGATCTCAGCCTCTGGTCCCTGAGTGCCAGAAGTGTGCCAGAATAATCTGAGTGTAGTGCAAATACCAACTCCCCTTTGGGGATGTGGGGGGAAGGTTAATACCTTTGCATTTCATTTCCAAATAGATCCCTCCCTCTCTCCTCTCCCCTCTCCCCAGTGATCCAGCCCTTGTCACAAAGAATAAAACAGAGGAAAGGAACAGGTAAAATCAATCAACACGCCAACAATGTCTAGCTGTGTATGTACTCTTCCCCACTATACCTATGCAAAAAAGGGTGTATTTTCAACTCTTCCTTGGAGGCCAAGTTTGGTCACTATAAGTATGCTGAATTTTATGTGACTTCTTTGTTTGTTTAAAAGAGGGAGAGCAGTTGGAAAAGAAGCCCCTGTACCTTTTCCCTCAATCTGAAGGATCAGGGCAGGAACAGAGGCAAGGGGAGGATACCTGGGAAGCAGAAGGGCGCAGTTAAATGAGTGTCGTTAGGCAGAGGGGTGACTCCAGCTCACTGAGCGCCAGACCCGGCGTCAGGAAGACTCATCTTCCTGAGCTCAAATCTGGCCTCAGAAACTCACAAGTCTCGTGACCCTCGGCAAGTAACCTCACCCTGTTTGCCTCAGTTTCCTCATCTGGAAAATGGGCTGGAGAAGGAACCGGCAAATCGTCCCCATATCTTTGCCAAGAAAACTCCAAATGGGAAAATAGAAAGACTCCACAGAACAACCATATGCCATTCCACAACGAGCTTACATTCTATCAGGAAATATGACCCAGAAATGTATACAAATAAATTAAAGGTAATTTGGGAAGGTGGGATTGTAGGGAACATAGTAGCACGGGGGAGATCAGCAAAGACCTCACATAGTGGCGTTAGAGGATTTTGGCAGTTCTAAGATGAAGCTAGTTGTACAATGGAAGTCTGGAGACGGGGATACCCGAGTTCAAATTCAGCATAGCTGTGTGAACCTGGCAAGTGGCTTGGCTTCTGTTTACCTCAGTTTCCTCAACTGCAAAGTGGGGATAATAAGAGTAACCCCTACCTCTGAGGCTGATTGTGAGATAAGTTATAAAAGCACTTAGTAAAGTGACTGGCATAGAGCAGGCATCATATAAACGCTATAATATTATAAGAGGCAAAGGGGAGAAAAGCAGTGCATTCCAAGCATGAAGGACTCAACCTGCACAAAATCACAAAGAAAAATGATGCAGCGGGACATGGAACCACATACAAAGCCAGTGGAGTGTTTGAAGGTGAGTAGTATTTGAGTCTGGAAAGGCCGGCTGCAGCCAGGTCAGAAAAGGTTTTAAAATACCTAAAGGGGGAGTGTCTGTTTGACCCCAGAGGAACTAGGAAGCTACAGCAGTTTTCTGAGCAAGAGAGCACCCTGAACTTTGGGCATATCACTTTGGTGAGTATGCAAGGGATGGCCATGCTCGGAAGCTTATGGCAAGGGGACCGCTTAGGAGGTGGCTGCCGGAGGTGTGATGAGTTCCTGAACTAGGGCGGTGGCTGTGTGAGCAGAGAAGAAGCTAGTTTGCCTGGTGTGACCGCTAGGTGGATCTAGAGTGAGAGAATACAGTACTGGAGAACTGACCGATCTATTGTTCAGTTAAAATAAAATATTTATGGGGCTGGGCTCAGGGCTAAGTGATAGGGATTTTTGCCAAAAAGTGGCAAAAGACTCTCCCTACCCTCAAGGAGCTTACAGTCTAATGGAAGGCATTAATAATAATAATAATAATAATAGTAATAATAATAATAATAGGCAAACAAATGTACACAAAGCAAGCTATAGACTGGATTAATGGGAGATCATTAAGATGGAAAATACTGGATTTAGTTGGGATTTAAAGAAGAGAGGGAGGTCCGTAGGCAGAATGGAAGAGGGAAAACCTTCCAGCTATAGGGAACAGAGAAAATGCCTGGAACCAAGAAATAGAGAGGCTTGTTTTTGGAATAGCCGGGATCAGTGGCTCAAAAAGGATGTTTTGAGGAGTGTAAGACTGGGAAAGTCACTGGGGAGCAGACCCCCTAGCAGTTATTACAATAGTCTAGGCATAAGGCTATGAGGGTCTGCACCAGAGGGGCAGCAGTATCAGAGGAAAGAAGGAGGTGTATTTGAGAGATACAGCAAAGATAAAATAGGCCTTGGTCACAGCTTGGGTTTGGGGGGGGGGGGGAAGATGAGAGAAGCCTGAGGGATGAGAGGATGTTGTTGTTTTCCTCTAAAGTAGTAAGAAAGTAGGAGGTGGGGAGGATTTGGGGGAAAGATAATTCTGTTTTGGATATATTGTGTTTAAGATGTCTAAAGGACATCCAGTTTGAAATGCCTGAAAGGCAACGGGAGATGTGATTCTGGAAGTCAGCAGAGAGATGAGGGCAGGAAAAGTACATTTAAGAATTATCAACACAGAGAAGGTTTAAGTTCAATTAAATCCAAAGGATCTGATGAGATGGCCAAGTGAAGTAGTAAAGGGAAAAAAGGACAGATAAAATTGAGGCCACTGACTTGGAGCTCCACTTTCTCTTCCCCAGGTCTGGAAGGCAGCCCCTCCTCCCCTCTACCTCAATCTGATCTGTAAAAGGAGCTAAGGTTCTCAGCTGAGTGAGGGGAGGGAGCCGGGTGAAGTGTGAGGAGAGATGAGGTTTGTAGGAGCCGCTCTGGGAGAGAGAGGCTGCTCAATCGGGAAATAAAAGCTGACCAGCTGGAATCTAAATGAAATGATGAGAAATATCAAGTCTTATACTTGGGTTCAAAAAGCCAAGAAGCCAAGTTCAAGGTGTAGTTCCTGGCTGAGTTCACATGAAGATGAAGGCATCACGTTCAGGACAAGGGAAGGGACAGTCCCAGAGTTGTCTGGTATATTTAGTTCTGGGCCCCCTCCAATTGAGGAAGGACATGGATAAGCCTAATAATGCCTGGCAGAGGGAAACCAGGGTAGTTTCATCAGGTAGTGCTGAAGACCACCTGCTCAAAGACCTGGAGCTGTTTATCTGGGAAAAGAGGAGGAAGGTCATGATAGACATCTTCATGAATTGTTCAGCACGCCCCCTTTGGCAGAACAAGGAGCTCCATGTAACCTTTAAAGCAGCGTTTCTGTCTTCTGTGTCCTGAACCCCATCACTTGTCTGATGAAACCTATGATCTGTGGGTGGTAGGAGCCAATATGAGGTGACCCATGTAGGGCTCCACAATTAATGTAAACAGCAAAAGGAACCCCAACTATCCTCTGGGAGAACATGGAGGTGACCTCAGACCATCTCTGGCACTATACCTTCTTTGTTCTGTTTCTATGTATCTTATCTGGCTTAATCAGGGCAGAACGGATCTGTACTCTTACAGTCTGTTCCAAGCCTCTCTTTAAATGCACATACAAACATAGGATTACAAAGGAACACATTATTTTGAAATGTTATCAAAATATTTATTAAAAGCCCAATAAATTCATGGTCAAGACCCCCTGCTATCCAAGAGTACAATGGATTGTCATGGTAAATAGTGAGTTCTTCATCAATAGTGCTCTCCCAGGGAAAGATATGAAAAGGATTCCTGTTCAAGTACAGGTCAAACTAGATGGTCTCAGTTCTTTCTGACTCAGATTCTGATTTTTCCAGTTTTTGTGGAGGTCTGACAGAGGCAGAGATTTAGGTGGGGGCCAGGTTTGCCAAGGTCGCCAACATCTAGGGCTGTTGCTCATTTCTTCCCCTTTCCGATGCAGACACAATATTTAAGGAGCCACCCTGACACCCCCAACTTGCCCCTCGTTGGGGGAAGGCCAAATGAAACGGGATAAATGCATAAATAAAGGCAGCTACTGGTCCACAGCTCTCTCCATTCCCTGAATTCCCACTATACCACACTGCAGACCCAATAAAAACAAAGGAGGGAGAGGCAGTCCCAAGGTGAGACCACCTGGCCCACTGGACTCTTCCCCTCTTCCATTCCTGTTTTGTTAACGGCCCTCGGCCTCTGTGCCAGCTGGGTCTCCCCATCTCAACACCCAGATAGCATCACTTCTCATAGCTCCATCTTAAATTCTGATCCTGTGTGAAGGCCAACATTGAGACCCGCCCGCCCTCCCCCAATGGCCCAGGGATCCAGTGCCCCGTCAGCACCGAGGATCCAAGATTCCGGAACATCCAGGCGTCCTTCTCCCCCATCCACCCCAGCATTTCCAGCGAGCAGAGACAAGGTCACGCAGCCTTTATTCAGGGTCTGGGCCCGGGCCCAGCACAGACTCAGCATCGGCCTGCAGCTCATCCAGAGCCGCCAGGAGCACGCCGTGGGCAGCGCGGTACCCCAGGCCCCCGGTCGCTGCCGCGCCTCCCGCGGGCCACAGGAAGGAGAGCGCGCCCAAGGCCGCGCCGCCCGCGGTTCCTTCGCCTGCCCAGCCCCGCAAGCGCGCCTCCACCTCTCCTCGGGCCGCTCCATTCAGTGCCAGTCGAGAGCGCTCACGGGCCACAAGGGTCCCAGGCTCCAGCCCCAGGGCGAGCTCTCTTCGTGCTACGGCGGCCGCCTCGAGCCCCAGCGCTCGTCGGTAGCCAGCTAGTTGACCCCGCAGCAGGGCCACGTCGCACGCGTGTCCCAGTCCCGGGGCCGGGGACGCGGCCGCGGCCACACTGGCCAGCAGCGCTGCGCGCCAAGCTCCAGCCCGCAGCGCATCCGCCTTGGCGCGCGCTGCGGGCGCAGACGCGGGAGGCAGGGCCAGCAGCAGAGCTGACCCCTGGGCTGGGGTCAAGGCTCTTTGCAGCGCAGCCGCCAGGCCCGGAAGGCCCCCGGGACGCAGGGGGAAGACAGGAGGCGGTGCATCCTCTGCCTCCTCCGCGCCCAGCACCTCCCAGCCCTCCTCCTCCCCATCCTCCCTACCCGATCTTATCTCGTGCTCCCCAAATCCCCCGCCCGATTTCTGGTCTCCATCTCGGGCTGTACTCCAGCTGCCCGAATTCTTCCCACCATCCCACTTTTTCCTGCCCTCTCCACCTTTTTCTTTGTCCTCTCCATCCCCGCGGCCACATTTCTCTTCATCCTGTTCCGGTTCTGGGTCCTCACCTTCACCGTCAGTCCTTACTAAGAAGAGGGGCGTGACAGGGCCCGCCAGCGCCCTGCCACGCCCTACATCGGCCAGGGTAGGGGGTCCCGGAACCACCAGGACCAGGGCATCGTAGTGAGCGGGCCCGGGGTCAGGGCTCGGGGCGGGGTCAGTGTCGTCAGGCAGTGCCCAGAGGACCACATTAGGCCTCTCAGGGGCAGGATAGGGGGCTGGCCCGGGGAAGGTGTGGGTGGGTTCAGGTTCCTGCCCAAGAAGGGAGCCTATGACTGTGGGGGCTTCTGGGCCGGCCACGCCCAAGTCCACCCTGGCGCTGCCCAGACGTTCCAGGCCCGAGCGCAGCCAGGTCATTGCAGCCTCCAGGCCGCCCGCCTCGAAAGCTTCGCGCACTGCTTCTAGCTCGGCCCCTCCTACGACCTCGAAACCTTCCTGGGCAGGAGGCAGCAGCCTGGGAGGGGAAAGCACAGAAAGACTAGGGATGAGGGCGGGCTGGAGAGTGCCGGGGGTGGGGAGGGGGTGGGGGGGTGGTAGCAGACCATGAGTGGTCTGAGCCTTGGAGGACAAGGCCACGTGGGAGCCTAGGAGCCAGGTGTATTTGGAAGAAGTGTAGGGTGCTTTGGGATTCCCCGACCTGCCCCCTCCTCCCCAACAACTCACTAACTCTAATAATCCCCCTCGGTCCTCCCTAACGCCGAAATTATGTGATTCAGGAAGATGGCTTCTAATGACAGATATGGGAGGGCTCAAGATGATGGGAGAAGCAGAAAATTTGGTGAGGAGGACCCCCACTCTTGAGGGACCGCTGGGGCATAAGGCTTTGGGAAACAGGGGCAAGGCGGGGCTTCGGCCTTACCTCTCCAGTGCTGCCCCCCGGTCATGTAGCGCCTCTCGAAGCCTGGTTAGGTCAGTTCCTTGGGGCCCAGGCCTACTAAGTACATAAAGTGGCACCGCCCCCAGCCCGGCAGCGGCCAGTTGGGCTGCCGCCTTCATCCTTTCCTGCTCCAGGTCTTCAGGCTGCTCTGGGGTCCCAGGGTTCCCATTCCTCGGACCCCGGCTCCACACTGCTAGCAGGGGTGCTCCACGCGCCAGCGCTGACCGCCCAGCTGCCCCCAGCCCCTCGGGCAGAGACTTATCCTCTTCCTCAATTCCGTTCCCGCCCCGAGGCCCCCAGACTAGCACAAGCACATCAGCCTCAGCTGCCCAGGGCTCGGGCTCTGCCGGAGGGCAGCTCAGTTCGCCCAGGAATAGACCAGGTCCCGCGGGGTAGAGGGCAGGCACTCGTGCTTCTTCATGCCAGGCCTCTGGAGCCTCCCGTAGAGCAGCGATGAGCTCAGACTTTCCCGAACCCGGGGGACCCAGGAATAAAGCGGTCACGTCACCCCGCGGGGGAGGCATGGTTGGGGCTGCAGGTGGAGAGAGGAGGGGAGGGGGTCATCAAGTGATGCCGACCCATGAGGCAGATGCTCTTGTCCTCCAGGATCTAGATAAATTCCTCTTTAGCTATCTTCCTAGCAGTCTGGCACCTAGCCTTCCTAATTCCTATAGACTTGGTACTCAGATCTTCCACCTTCCAATTTCTTTCCCTTCTGCATTCAGCCCAGGTGACTGGAGAGTCCAGTGCTCAGAATCCAGGTTCTCTGCCCCATCCTTAGACCGATTCCCCTAGACCTAGGTATCCTTTCCTTTCTATTCCCCCTTCCCAGACAATAGGCCCTGGCACCAAAAAGGACTCAGCAGGGCTCCTCATCCTTCGATCAGCCCTTACAACTTCGTACCAGCATTCGAAGCAATTCCCAGCACAGCTGCCAGACCCAGAAGAACAGTCTTCACTGCTGTCCTCACTGTCCTCACCACCTCAGGTTCTCGGTTTCCCAACCTCCAGTCCTCAATCACTCCACCAGTTCTTCTAGTCAACATCCCACAAGCCACGGATCCTGCCTCCCTCCCCCTACTGAGGACCCAAGCCAATGAGGCTTCCTTCTCCCAGAGACCACCCACAGGCGCTCGGCCTGCATTGGGGTATCGGACACTGAGCCCTTCGGTCCCCAGGTCAAAATCCCTCCCCCCATCCTCTTATCTTCCTGTCTCCGGACATCGGCATTCTGGTTCCCATCCTCTGGACTTGGGCTTCTAGGCCCCTTATCTGGCAGAAACTCAGGCATCCTCTTCCCCGCTAAGTGACAGGGACTCAGGCATCCTGTCCCTCTGTCTCCTCCTCCATACACACCTGGTAATGACCCGGGCATCCTGTCCTCACCCTCCACACCTGCCCCGGCGTCCTGCCCCCTCCCCTTCCCAGCGCCCGGCAATGACCCTGGCATTCTGTTCTCAGCCTCCATACCTGGCCAGGACCCGGGCATCCTGTTCTCACCCTCCATACCTGGCAATGACCCGGGCGTCCTGCCCCATCCGCACACCCGGCAATGACCGGGGCATCCTGTCCTCAGCCTCCATACCTGGCCAGGACCCAGGAGATGTTCCCCTTCCCTTCCCCCCTCCCAGCAATGACCCAGGCGCGCTGCTCCCTCCCTCTCACAGCTGGCAGAGCCCCACTCCCTTCCGTCCGCGCCCTCTCCCAACCTGGCAGGGACCCCGGGGTCCCGCGCTAGCCACGCCCTCGTCCGGACTCCAAGCCTCAACGCTCGCAGCTGGTAAACGGCCGGCGCTCGGCGCAGTCCCGGGGGCGGTCAGCTCCCGGAGGTCCCGCCCCTCGCGCAGGGCGGGGCATAGGGGGGAGAAAAGAACCTTAGTCAGATGACGTCATGGCGCTTCAATCAGGGCGATGACGTCACCAAGGGCTCTCCGAAAAGGCACCAGCAGCGAACGCATCAGGTGACCTGCACCCGAAACAAAGGCATCGGAGCCTTGACGCGTGCGCAGAAGCTCGACCCGCCCCCTCAGTTCCCGCCCCATCAGGCGGAAGGGGAGGGGGGTCCCGGCGGCGTCGGGAGGGGGAAGATCCGGGTCAGAGGTCACGGGGCGGAAGCCTTAGGGATTGGTGGGGTTCAAGCCACGGTGGGGGCGGGTGGAATCACGTGGGCTCAAAACAAGTGATGTCATCGTGCTATCAAAGGTGACAATCACGTGGGGTCGAAAGTCAAGAATAAAGTCCTAGTGGAAGTCAAAGGTTAACTGCTAGGGGATCTTTGAGTGAGTGGGGAAGTGTCAGAGGGCTGTGGGATAAAGGGTCGGCGTGGACCGGGTCATGGTAAGATCGCATAGAGGTCAGTGTCAAAAGTCAGGGCGGGAGCGAGGATCCGGTCTCTCCCCAGGCTCCTCCAGTGTCCCTGTCCCCTGCCTGTCCCCGCCTCAGTTTCCCCCTCTGTAAAGTGCGGGTTGAGACGAGATAGGGGCTGGAGGCACGGGGGCCTCGGTCTGCCGGAGCCCCCCCCCGGGGTCAGACCCCCTTTAACGGCGGGGTCCAAGCAGGGAGCGGCCGAAGCCATCGTCCAGGTCCCCTTCCTCACGGAGGCCCCTCCCCCCAGCTTAGGGAGGGGCTCCAGGTGCCTCACCTGGGAGGGGCGGGGCCGGCGTGACGTCAGCCCGGGGACCCGCCGGCTGAGGAAGAGCCAGGCTTCAAGCTGGGCCTCGGGGGTCCCTACCGCTCAGAGACCCCGGACAATTGCCCGGGACTTCCAGCTCCGGACCGGGGTGGGAATCTCACCGCCAGCCCCCGGCCCCGCATCTCGGGCGGTTGAAGCCCGGGCGCCGCTGCTTCGCCGGGGAAGAGCTCCCATAAATAGGAGAAGGGGGGTTCAGAGTCCGGACCTCGGGCCGGCCTTGCGCTTCCGGGCCGCAGAAGGTGACCAGGCCGGCTCTGAGCGCTGGAGCACGTCCGACCCTCCGTGGCCCCATCTGGGGATTTCCTGGCGGAGACACTGCAGAACTTTGCCGTTTCCTTCTTCGGCCCTTTTTACAGATGAGGAAACTGAGGCAGACAGGGTGACGTGACCTGCCCAGGGTCACCCACCTGGTCCGTGTCTGAAGTCGTCCCCAGGCTCTCCCAGCACCGGCCGGTGCTCCGTCCCCGCCTCCCGCCCGCCTGGATCTCCATCATTGGTCCCAGCTGCAAGGTTAAAGTCCGGGGTGTGTGAAGTGCCCGGGGCGCTGGGTGAGGCTGAGGGCAGCGTCACTGGTTCCCTTTTACATATGAGGGCACTGAGGCTCGGAGCTGAAGGGGCGCGCCCATGGCCCGGCATCTCACACAGGCAGGAAGAGGAAGGGTGGACAGAGTTCTGGGCTGGAGGGTCCAGCATTGCTGCAGGGCCGGGCCATGTTGCTGTGCAGATGACCTCGGACCAGCCCCCAGACCGTCCTCTGGGCCTCAGGCTCTCCATCAGTCAAAGGGGAAGGGGAAGACGTATTATATTCTTAAGCCCCGTCCCTCAGTGCTAACCTCCTGCAGCCCAGTCCTCCCATAGAGCTGATGTCGGGCCTGCTACCTATCCCTGGACAGGTCTCCAGGACCGTCACCTGCCCCAGCCCTAGTCTCCCAGGGTCATTATCGTCCTGCCAAGTTTCAAGATCTCTGTAGGAAGTAGGAGCACAGAGCTGACTTTCCACAGTGGCTGCTGGGGCCTGGGAAAGGCCCCTTCACCTGTGTCCATGCCTTCAGTTCCTCATGGGGCCTGGCTGCCCATCAGCCTGGTCTCAGGCCCTGTCTTTACCCCTGCCCAGGGGATGGTGAGACCTCAGGCATTCAGCCAACCTACCAGTCCCTGCTGGTCACCATCCCAGATCTGTTCTTTTTGCTAGCACAAGTGCAGGGAAAACTAGTATGATCTGACATCATGCTCATATCACATTATATTAGCCATGCCAGCCGGAAAGGCCATCTGACCGGGTAAGGAAGGAGAGAAGGCCGAGTTAGCACAAGGGGCAAAAGGAAACCATCCCAGAATTCAGCCCGGCTGGCTGTGCTCGGGTCTCTTCTGAGCACCCAGACTCCCCTGTACTGAGCCCATTACTGTGCTTGTACCCAAGTACTCCCCTGTACTGTAGACAGACTCACTTAGTCACTGTATTTGTGCTGTCTCTATTTTATGCATGTGGCGCCTCTCCCATTGGTTTGCAAGCTCCCTGTGTCATTCTTTGTTCTTGCATCCCAGCACCTGGCACGCAGGGTGCTGTCAGTATATGCTTGTCAATTGGCTGGGAAAGTCCTTTCTGCTTTCTCAAGATCAGGTTCCCCTTCAGTCATGTCTGACTCTTCATGACCCCATCTGAGGTTTTCTTGGCAAAAATACTGGAGTGGTTTTCCATTTCCTTCTCCAGCTCATTTTACAAATGAGGAAACTGAGGCAAACAAGGTTAAGTGACTCATCCAGGGTCACACAACTCGGTGTCTGAGGCTGGATTTGAACTCATGTCTTTCTGACTCTAGGCCCGAAGCTCTATGCACTTCACCACCCAGCTATTACACTTCAGTAAAATAACAGGATTCAACTATGGTCTCTATGACTTCTTCCTGCTCAAAAATGACGATTTGCCTACTTGACTTCTCCATTGCTTAGTGCAGGCCCTGGCACACAGCAGGTGCCTAATAAGTGCATGTTGACTTTGCAGGCTTGTGACAAAAACATGCCGTGAACCTTCAGTGTTACATAGAGGGGATATGTTGGGGATAGAGGTAGTGAGCTGCCCTAGGGGAAGCCCCATGTCCACTTGTGGGAATGACACTGAGGGGACTCCTGTTCATATACCAGGCCACAAGATGCCCTCTTCAGAGTCCGAGATGCTACAGACCAAGAGGAAGAGCTGGAAGGATGAATGGGGGATGGGTGGGTGACAGACACCTGATACATGATGGTCAGACAGATGGGTGGATACATGGGGGGTTGGGGGATGGATGGATGATAAACATCTGATATATGATAGACAGATGGATGGGTAGATACACGGTGGGGGGGTGATGGATACAGAATGCTTGTTAAGCACTTACTTGTGCCAGGACCCCTGTCCCAGCTGGAATACAATTATAAGCAAAAAGGCAGCGTGTGTCCTCAAGGAGCCCATATGGCCTCTCTCCATCTTCTCCCCCACATCTCAGGAAGCTCGTTGTCTGTGTGATCCTGGTGACCGTGGTGCCTCTTACCCTCCTCTGTCCCTCTGACTGGATGCTGGAGCCCATTTAAGGAGAGGACCCAGCTCACAACTCCCCATTTCCCACCTGGCTGCATCATTTTGGGCCTTCTCTGAGGTGTCTGCCAAAAGTCCTGCCCCCTCTTCCATTTTCAGAGTCCTAAGTGTATTCTCTCATTAGAGAATCAACTTCTAGAAGGCAGGGATTCTCATTTTCTGTCCCCAACTTTTAGCACTGAGCCTCACTTCAATAGGTTGATTGATCATTGGTTATTCTAAAGGGGAAGGACAACATAAAAAGGAGCTGGGGTGGGGGGAGGGTGGGCTGTCCAGCTCTCCCCTGCCAAGGGTAGCAGGCATCAGACTTGGGCAGACCCAGGAGGGCCATCAGCAGCTCATCTGTGATGAGTTTTTTGTTTTTTCCCTGACTAAAATGTAATTAAACCCAGTTTCTGGACATCTTCTCTTCCTGCTTGGTCCTTTGTGACCCATCTTAGCTGTGGCCCACCAGGGGCTCTGAGGACTCAGGAATGCTGCTTTAAGAAGTGGTTTGGCCTGGCAGTGAGAAGACAGGGCCTCTGAGTTATTGTCATTCAATATCTGAGGAGGTGTCAAACGCAAAAGGAGTCAAGTTGGGCTTTGGATTTGAGGTTGGAGCCTTAGGTCTGAATCGCGGCTCTGGTGAGGTAAGTCATCTAACTGCTCAGCTTTTCCCCTGTAGTAAAGGCCTTTCTGTCCATCCTGGTTGCAAGTGGATGAGGCTGTGCTGTCAGAGGGCACAGCTGGCCCTGGGGATGGGAGACTGAGGCTTTATTGAAGGGAGGACTCTTAACAAGAGACCCGTTATAGACCATGGAACCAGGAGCAAGAAGAGATTGGAGATCCCTGGGAAGCTGGTGGGGAGCCCCATTGCCTTCCCTGCTGTCTACAAATGCTCTAGCCCTCAGCTTTACTCCACCATTACAAACCCTTCCCTTGACCCCACCAACTCCTGAAGCTGCTTTTCCTTTTCCCTGACAAACACCTTGAAAGAACGGTCTGCTCATCACTTCCCAGCTCCTGCTGACCCCTGGCTCTCTCTCAAAGCTGAAATGGCCTTCCCCAAGTTCACCAGTAGGCTTTTCCCAGTTTGTACTCCTCGGCAGCTTCTGATCCTTCTGACCAGCCTGTCTTCCTCCCATGGTGGCTGTGATATTGATCTCTCCTGGCTCCCCGTCCTACCATATGGTTCCCTCATTGCAGCATTATCGTTGGTCTCGTGCCTGGAAGGGTGGGCACTGTCCTTGGCCCTCATCTTGTGACTTTATCAGTATCACCTCCCTGCAGATGATTCCCGCCCTCCTCAGCTGCAGGACATCCTGTGGGCATCTCAGACTTAATGGGTTCCCATCATGACCTCTCCTCCAACTTCCTTCTCTCTGCTGAGGCCCCTCCCATCCTCCCATAGCCCCAGCTTTGTCACCTGGGCATCATGTCCAACTCCTCATTCCCTCAGGCTTCATATTTAATCAGCTGCCAAGTCTTTGTTCTCCACTCCCCCCAACCTCCGCACCAGTCCCTTTGCTCCACTCATGTGGCTGGCCATGGTGCTGGGGCAGGATCTCGGTGGACCTCTGACCTCTATCACTTTGAGAGGTTTCCTGGCTTCCCTTTGTGTCCACATTTCACATAGTTATCTAAAGAATCTTGCCATGGGACATGGCTTCAAGCATGAAGGGCAAACTCAACCTGGCATTTCAAGGCCTCAACTAAACAGTGCCTGCCTACTTCCCTCCATTCAGGCTTTAGAAGGATCGGGTATTTCAGGAATTTACCATCCACCTCCCACTTTTTTTTTTTGGAGGGGAGAAGGCAGGGTGGTTGGGGTTAAGTGACTTGCCCACAGTCACACGGCTCAGCACCAGTGCTCTATTCCCACCTAGCTGCCCCCCACCTCCCACTTCTCCAGAATTGCATGAGCCCCCTGGGGCCTGAGGCTGGAAAGCACTCTCACCTCTTCTCTCATCCCCTCACAAATCAATGGAAATGGTTCTTTCCATGGCAATTAAGGGATTGTTGGTGCTGTGGAAGAACCATTGCGATTGATTTAACACCCAGAGGCTTCTTCTCATTGCTCATGCTTCCCGACCTCTGCAGGATTGAACTCAAATGACCCCTCCCTTCACTTTCTCCACCCTGGGTTTCTTTCCTCCTGGGTTTCCCCTCTTACCAGTCTGACCTCTCTCAGTCTCCTTTGCTGATTCATCATGGGAGCCCCATGCTCAGCCCCTTAATCCTAGGTGTATCTGAGGGTTCTTTCCTGAGCCTTCTCTCTTGTCAGCTTCTACAGGTTCCAAGTTCATCTCTAGGAAGGTGACTCACAAACTGACATATCCAGCTCTCATCACTCCCCTAAGCTGTAACCCTGTTACCAGCTACCTACTGGGCATCTCCAGTTGAACATCCTCCAGTTCCCTCAAAGTTAGCTTGTTCAAAACAGGGCTCCTTTAACCACCTCCAACCCATCCTCCTGGATTTCTCTCTGTGAGGCAACCCTGCCCTTGCAGTCACATAGAGCTCCACTTTTCCTTTGCCCTCATTCCCCAGAACCAGTTAACCACCAAGTCCTCTTGCCAAATCTACCTCCACTGTCTTCTCTTCACTCCTATCAACTCTCTCCTAGACCAGCTACATGGCTTCTTGTCTGACCTGCTTGGGCTCCCTCCCATCAGTCTTTCCAACCCATGTCCTAAACAGATGAAAAAAGATTTTCCTAAAACAAGGGTCTCATCTCATCACTCCTCTGCTCAGGGAGATTTTCTGGCTCCCTACAGAGTTTAACATAAAACACAGTTTCCTCCATTTGATCTTGAAAGCCCTTGGGGTCTGACCCAAACCCTTGGCCAGACACAGATCTCATACCACTGCCTTCCAGCTGCTCCACAGTCTACTCTAGGCAGACTGACTTGTGGGCTGGATCTAGACTTTCAGCTCCTCTCTTCCTGCCTAAAATCCCCTCCATTCTCACATCTGCCTCCTAGTCTGGCTGATGCCTTCTACAAGAGACCATTCCTCATTCTCCCAGCCATCGGTGTGCCCACTTCCCCAAATCACTCCATTTCCCCTCAGTAAAATGCAGTCTTGAAGGCAGAACCCGCTGTGTTTGTGTTTGAATCCACAGAGCCTAGCAAAGTACCTGCCCTTTCCGAGGCTCTTCATAAATTCTGGTTGAATGAAATTGGAGCTGTCTCTCCTAATCCATGCCTTCTTTCAGGACTGAGCTAAGGTGCCACCTCCTCCATGAAAGCTTCCTTGATTCATCCCCCCTCCCTTCATTAGGGATCTCTCCATTTTCCTTGTCATATACTTGATGTGTGTTGTGTCTCCCCTCCAGTCCTAGAAGGAAGGTGGAGATGACACACCTTGTCTCTGAGGCCCCCTGCCTAGAGCTGTGCTTGCTGAACTCAGTCCAGACCCTTCTGCCATAACATGAAGCTGCTGATTAGGTGGTCACTAAGGTGTAGCTTTGGATGACATCCTTCACAGCTCTGGGCTCAAGTTAGCCATCTGAAAGGTGTCTGAGGGGACAAGAAGGAGCCTTGGCCTAGTCCTCTGTGGGAATGTCCTTGGCCATGGCCCAGGAAGTGTTAGAAGTAACAGGAATGTCAGCTGGGCACTGCCAAGGCTGCCATGATATGCCAGAGGGCTTCCTGATTGTCTAAGAGGGACCCCAGGCTTGGATTGAGATTGAGCCAGAGCTCTGTACCAAGGGCCTGGGGAGCAAATCCCACATCAGAAAGGGAAATGCCCTGGGTCCCTAGTCCCTGATGAGGATGGAAGAGCACTGGGCCTGCAGGGAGAAGGGCCCCGGGTTCAAGGAACCTGGAGGCGTGGGCCTTCAGTTTGTCCATCTATAAAATTAGGGCTGAATCAGGGGACGAGCTCTAACTCCTCTTCCAGCTGAGCACCCCGGGCCCAGAAGACAGGTCAGACAACCAGGGAATAACATTTTTGTTGTTCAGTCATTTGTTGTGTCTGACTTAATGACCCTGTGGACCATACTCAGGGGTTTTCTTGGCAAAGACCCTAAAGTGCTTGGCCTTTTCATCCTCTGGTGGATTAAGGCAAATGGAGGTTAAGTGATTTGCCCAGGGTCACACAAGTAGTATCTGAGACCAGATCTGGACTTGGGCCTTCCTGACTCCAAGTCTGGCATTCTATCCACTGCCTCCAATGATAATATAACAGCTGACATTTATACAGTATGGTAAGGTTTGCAAAGCACATAATAGAAATCACCTCACTTCTTAATGAGAACTCTTGGTGCATAGGAAAGTGGAATGTGTTTTGTCCAAACCTGCATCTATACTGCCTGCAGCTGGGTGAATAAGCACTCGGAGTTGTCTTTCCGTCTTTTAGCTTATGGTGATCAGGGGAGAGAGGTGGCAGAGGCAGGATCTATCTAGGGGCAGAGGTGATAGTCCAAGAAGGGGGAAGGCAACGGGGTGGGGCCCCCATCTCAAATCCTGTGTGGATTATTGAGGTGAGCCTGGAGGGAGAAAGGGTCCCTGCGGGTGTGTGTGAGCAGAACAGCCCTCTGGGTCAGAAGAGCGGGCTTCAAAGGCCACCTGGAGGACCTCAGGCAAGCCCTACAGTCCTAGGGCTGTTTCCTCCTCTGTAAATTGCAGGCCTTGGAGTAAAGGGCTCCCCCAGAGCTGTGATCTGGAAGCCCCAGTGAAACTGGCTGCTGGGGCTTTGGAAGTTGAGGAGGACCGGAGCCCCAGAGAAACTCTGATCCCCACCTACAAAAGAAGTGGAAGCAAGCAGGAATGAAGGCTCAAGAGAAAGGTGAAGGAGAGCACACAAGTGCTGAGTGAGCAGCGGTGGGCTGAAAGAGAACTGGGCGCAGTGGGGGGAGGCTGAAAGGCTGGCCATTTCAGCCAGATGGAAGGCAGCCACACTGACACCCACAGGAGGTGGCTGTGGCTTGCTCCCCCACCTGGAAGTCCTCCGGCAGCGTCAGGCACGTTGATGGCAGCCACATACCTGGACTCCAGTCTCGGATGGCTCCCAGGGCTGAGATGTTCTGAGGTAGAACCTGCACATGTGTAGATGTGCTGTAGTGGGAAAGGTCTAGAAAAGTCCAGGCTGAGTCCTGGCACTGCCCCTTCTGAGCTATGACTCCCATAAAGATATTGCCTCTGAGCCTCTGGGGCCGTACAGTGGATGTGTGCACCTCCTGCCTTAGAGACCTGTAGCCAATCAGCATTCACTATGGGCCCGGCAATGTGCTGAGTGCTAGGTATAGAAGGGAGGTAAAGACAGCCAGCCCCTGCCCTCAAGGAGCCTACAGTCTAATGGGGGAGAGAGTGTGCAAACACAAACAAACCATATAAAGAGGGAATGACTAACAGGGAAGGCCCTGAAGTCAGGAGAGGCTGTAGACGGTGGGGCTTTAGCTGGGAGTTAACAGGAGCCAGGGATGTAGGTGGATCAGAGGAGGGAGAGCCAAGGGACTGGAGGATCTTGTTCAGGCATCAGTCCAGAGGCCAGTGTCACTGGGCCAAAGAATGGGAGAGGTAGGAGGGGATGGTTATGCAGGGCTTTGAATGCCAAACAAAACATTTAACATTTGCTCCTGGAGGCACTAGGCAGAGGCAGAGAGAGAGAGAGAGAGAGAGAGAGAGAGAGAGTGTGTGTGTGTGTGTGTGTGTGTGTGTGTGTGTGTGTGTGAGCTGATGAGGGTCTGCCCTGGTGGGCACAGCATCAGACAAGAACAAGGGGCATATCAGAGATGTCACAAAGGTGACATTAGCTGCTCTTCAGTCCTGACATTTGCCATATCCTTCTCCAGCTCATTTTACAGATAAGGCAACTGAGGCTAACGGGGTGAAGTGACCTGCCTGGGGCCACACAGCCAGTAAGTGCCTGAGGGCAGATTTGAGCTCAGAAGACAAGTCGGCCTGAGTCCAGGCCTGGCACTCTCCCCTCGGGGACACTCAGCCCTCCCAACATCGACAGGCTTTGGCAACGCCTTGGCTATGGGGGACAGTGAGACAAAGAGTGAAGAATGCAGGGTGACGCCCCTGGGGGACAGTGAGGAGGGCTGTCCTCTGCAGTAACAGGGGAGGTGGGGGCAGGAAGGAGGATCATGAGGTCTGTTTGGGACGTCTCCTAGACATCCAGTCCAGATGCCTGAAAGTCAGTTGGTGATGAGAAATGGGAGGTCAGCAGTTTGTCCCAGGAAAGGTAGATTTGAGAATCCTCAGCAGAGAGATGCTAATTAAGTTGCTGGGAGCTGATGAGATCACCACAGGAAGTACAGTTATCCTCTCCACATGGTTGGGATTAGGGGCATAGTGCCCCTCCTCCCCAACATGGAAAAATCCACATTTTCCGGCCCTCCCTCCAAACCAGAGAAGCCTGAATTATTATGGTATTAAAAGGTAAAATGCTATGTTTTATGCATTTCTGAGTTTCTAAACTTTTTCTGTGTCATCTACTGGCCTTTATATATAGTCTGTGGCTTCTGCAAAACTCCCCCCACCAATTGCCATTTAATTCCTTATGCCAACCCACAAAATATTGAGACCAAGATGGGGAAAATCACAACGTGGAAGGGATAACTGTTATCTAGAGGGAGACGGGGGCTCAGGACACATCCCTGAGGGAGTTCTGTGGTCAGAGGGTGTGATCTGGAGGAGACTCCAGCAAGGAGGACAAAGCAAGAGAGGTCAGAGGGACAGAAGCAGAACTAGGAAAGAGAGGCAGGCATTCCAGAAAGGTAGAGAGGAGGAAGTCTCCAGGAGGAGTGCTCCAGGATGCCAAGGCTGCAGAGAGGTCAAAAAGAATGAAGGTTGGGAAAAGGCCTTTGGATCTGACAAGTAATGAAGTGCTGGTCACCTTGAAGAGAGCAATTCTGGTGGAATGATAAGGTCGGGAGCCAGATCCTAGGTGGGTGAGAGGAAAGTGGAGGCCAGTGATGTAGCTCGAGGTCAAGGACAATCTTTCCTTTTTCATATTTGCATTCCTATCCCCAAGTCCAGTGCTTGCATACAGGAAGCATACAATTGCAATTGCTTATCCTTCATTTCCCGAGCACCAATGATATCAGGAGATACTGTTTTGATTATGCATGACTTGGATTTGTGAGGCAGAGATGCACAAAGCCCTCAGTCTCATGTTCTCTTCCACAGTCATCAAAGTTGTGGCAGGACAAAAGTCAGGATGACTGGCGATGGTCCCGGGTGCAGTGCACAACCTGGGCATCTTCAACGTCTGGCCAAGCTCTATGTGCTCCTTCATAGCCACTGGAACAAACTATTCTCATCCACCCATCAACGTGCTTGGGGTGGATGTCTGCCCAATACCCCGATGGTTTTGAGGCCTGTCAGGTACCCTCAAACTGGTTTGGCCGGCCTGCCTGCCTACACGGTTTACCAAGGTGTGGCCACTGTGCTTGCTGCAGCACCTTGAAGCCACAGGTGAGAGCTGGGGGACAAGTAGACACCCCCACGTGGGGGAGCAGGCCTTGGTAAACCCTCATACCAGATTTGCTAGTACTCCTGAACACCCCATAGATATATAAGATGGCCTGACAGAAACCATAAGTTTACAAAATTCCTGATTATTTTCCATGTCTAATAAATATTAATTGACTGACAGGCTAATGATGCTAATTTTAGATTCTCTCATGATGACTGTGTGGTGAAGGCATATGTTAACATTTTTAACTTTCTCTAGAATTATTAAGAAATGCTATTTTTCACTAAAGTCCTTTTAAGTCTCCTGGGAAAAGACTTTTTACAAAGGTGGGTACAGATCAGGACAAATGGAAAGAGAGTCTTCCTTTGGTGACAGAGTTATGAGGGATAAAGAGGAGCCTAACAGAGTATTCCCGCCCCCCGCCCCAGAGCCTTTCCCCACCCCATGCAAAGGTCCCACTACAATTACTGATTCATCTAAGGTCAATCCTCTTCCATCTCCTCAAGGGATCAGACTTTGGTCCACCTTAATGGAGGAGAACTCAAGCACTCCTCTTCAACTTGTATTCTGGATACAGATCTATGGGAAGGACTCCAATGATTTCTCTAGATTCTAGAAGAGGTTCCAAGTAAGAAAGGGGTTAGAGGTATGGCTGCTTGATTCTGGACTGTTAACCTAAGCTATCTTTCATTTCCTCAAGATTCCCATAAATGTGATCTGAAATTGGTTGAGGGCAGTCATGTCGGAGGTCATGGGGGATGACTGATTCCAATCTGGACACTTCTCCAAGTTAGAAATGGCTTTGGTGTTCATGTTAAACAAAATTGTTCCTGGAAGGCTTGAGACTAATTCCTAGAGTGATGCATTAGTATTTACATCTGTCTTAAACAAAATGACTCCCAGGTCTCCATTTCTGGCTCTCGGCCCAGTCTCTGACCAACAAGTGGACATTTCAAAGTAGATGTGCCACAGACATCACAAACCTACTGTGAACCTGTTAAGTGCTGCCCCAAGCCCTCCTGGCTTCTCAACACCTAATGCATCCTTCCAACCATGAGAGCTCACACGTTCAATCAGCCTCAACTCATTTTCCTCCCTCTATATAACCAAGCCCAGTCAGGTCTATCTCCAAGGTTTCTCTCACATTTCCCCTTTTCTCCACTCAGAGGCCACACACCCCCCCATTACATCATATTTGATCTGGGGAAGATGAACCCGCCTGAGCCAAAGGCCAGCACTCTCTCCACTGTGCACTAGCTGCCCATCACAGCTGTTAAACCACCTCAGTTCTCTGGAGCGCCTTCCACACAGCATTTGTCTAATGAATGCTTTCTGCATGACACTGTAAAATCTACAACCCTAAGACCAGTGGCTTCCAAGTCTGAGGGTGGGGGCTCCAGCCCTAACCCTGCTGCCTCTGTGACCTTTGTTCTATCTGGGCCTCAGGTTTCTCACACATAACATGGAGAGGAAGGGGAATGGCATCAGACTGGATGATCTCTACCCCCTCTTTCAGTTCCTGATATTACCAATGTAGGAACCTTAAAAGGCTTAAGAGGCCCTGACTGCCAGATGAGAACACAATTCTAAAGTGCTATGTCTGTGGATCTAAGACTTGGTCTATGGATCCAAGATTCTTGACTCTATGAGGGTCCACGGGAGGCGAGAAGCTGCGGGTCACACTTGCACAGACACCATCACACACAGAAATCTGGCTTTATTTGAACCCTAACACAGCTACTGACCAGAAGACAAAGACTTGATTGGTGGCTCCACATCCCCCAGTCACCCCTCCTCTCAGCCCTGTACCCACCCTCTCAGGAGGCCAGCTTCACACCTCCCCTCGGGCATGCAGCATGAAGTGACCGTGCAGCTCCCCAAGGTCGTCGAATGAATCCTCACACTCTGTGCAGTGGTAAGCGCCTCCCTCATCCCCAGGGAGCCCATCACCTCCAGCGGAGGTGGCCCCTTCATCCTCATTCTCGTCTTCATCCTCCTCCTCACCCACCCGGCGCTGGGCAGCAGTGCGGGCAGGGGGTGTTGCCTGGGGGGCAGCTGGGCGACACAGTCGACAGGGGGGGCCCCCGGTGGCCACAGCCCCCTCCCCGGGGGGTGGACGGCCACACAGGGCACAGGGCTGGGGGGGGGGCCCTGGGGGTGGGGCAGCCCGAGGGGCCCTCCGCGAGGGCGCCCCTCGCCCCCCACCAAGACGCTGCTTCACCTTGTAGCCAGGATCGTATTCTGGGTCATCTGTGGTTTCCTCTTCCTCCTCCTCCTCTTCTTCATCCTCATCTGAGTCAGGCTCTGAGAGGGTGTAGTCTGAATCGGAGGGGTGCTCTGGGCCTGGGGAGAAGGGGAGAGTCCGAGGTCACAGTGAGGCCTGGGGAGTTGAGCCTGGGGAGGCTGGCCTCCCCCATGTGCCTCTGCTGAATGCCGGTGTGGAGGGCTGGCAAAGGCAGCTCTGGGCAGAGCCATGTTTCAGCACCTCACCTGGGGACAGCTCCTCATCGTCCTCCTCCAAGCTAGCATAGCCCCCAGTCTCAGCAGTCTCCCGGGTCTCCGTCATGGCCGCAGGAGGGGGTGCGGAGGGGGGATATCCAGGGGTGACAGCAACAGCAAGATGGGGTTCCCCCCCCCAGCCGGCTTTCCACAGCAGGGCCTCTTCTCTCCAGCCGCCCTGGCCTGAACACCAACCCTGGGCAGGGACAGCAGGGAGAGATGGGACTCAGGTAGAACCGGGGCAGCACAGGTCATGGGCTGCTTCCCTTGGGAGTGCTTATAACGGGACCATTTTACAGAGGAAGAAACTAAGGCCCAGACACTGAGCTGCCTCCAAGAGGGAGAAGTCCAGAGGATCGGCTCAGACTTGGTGGTGGTGGTGGGGGCAGGGAGGTCAGTGAGGCCTTCCTGGGACAGGGATGACTGAGGCTAGCTACTACTGTATGTTTGCACTAGACTGTAGGCTCTCCTGCCTCACTGTGTATCCTGGGTGTTTAGCACAGGGCCTGGGATACAGTAATGCTTAACAAATGCTCACTGAATGAATGAGTGCAGCGCTTCCAGAAGGCACTAGGGCCTAAGGACACAAGGCAACCATGTGTGCACGGACAGGGTGGCCGTGCTCCCCCCTGGGACGCCCAGCACACCCTGGCTGAGCTCCAGACCTTACGGAATCCCACAATGCATCAGGGTATGTTGTTCCCACTCCCAGAAAGCACAGGGTGAGTCTGGTATCGCTCCCAGGAGACACCGAGGTGGAGGGCCGGGCCCCACAGTCCAGCTCCCACAACAAACTGGGGCAGTGGGGCCCACTACCCACCATTCTCGGGGGCACTGCGGCCCAGCTCCCAGGATGCTGCTGGGCACTATGGTTCAGCTCCCAGAACGCACCGGGGCACTAGGGCCCGTTTCCCACAATGCAGCGGGGCCGCCTGCCCTCAGTTCCCAGGATGCCCCAAGGCGGCCCCTCTCCGCCACTGTGCCCCAGCGTGCTCCGGGACAAAGAGCCCGAGGCGCCGCCATGCTCCCAGGACGGCGGGAGGGGCGGGGCCGGCGGGAGGGCGCGCTGAAGCAGCCCCGCGGGCTCCCGGCATGCCCCGCGCGCGCGCGCGCCCCGCCCCTCCCCCGGGCACTCACCACCGCTGGCGACCTCGCTCCGCTCGCTCCGGTCGGCGGCGGCAGCACGCAGGGGCCCGGCGCCTGCGCAGAGCAAGCTTGGACGGCGACGGCGGTGGCGGCGGGCGGGGGGCAACGCAGAGCGGCTGGCGGGAGGGCCCCAGGGCGCCTGCGCGGTGAGCCGGACCATGCTGGCCGAGGCGCGGGGGGAAGCGGCCTTAGGAGCCGTTCATACGAGACCCCCGGAGGGTCCCGCTTCCCCTGCTCTTCCTGAGCTTAGTAGAGCCGGGGCGGAGCTTCGGATCTGTTGCTAGGGGAGGGGGCTCGCCCTCCCCCCACCCCTGGCGGAGGGCCGGGAGAGGCGCATCTTTTTATTAGAGTCGGGCAGGACCAGGGGATGGGGAGCGTGGGGTTCGAGTCTTCGCTCTCATGCTGTGTTACCCGTGTCCTCTCCCGCCTCCCCGGTGTACAGTGAAGTGCTTGCCCCGGCAGATCTCTGAGCGCTCTTGCAGTCCCAGAGCCGGGGGGGCGGGGCCTGGGGGGCCCGCAGCGTGCTCGCTCGGAGCTTGCTGGGAGAACGGCATTACCCACGCACGTGCCTGGGCCCTTGGGGAGGTCAGCTTTGCATATCCCCGGGCTGGGCCTCGCCGGGGCGCAGCGATTTGCATTTCTGATCTGCAGAGCCCAGGGTGGGGGGAGGTCGGTGGCCTGGGCTAGAGAGCATGCGCAGGGCGACTTGGGCGGAATTGGGGAGGGGGCCATGCCATTCCCAGCACTCCGCCTCACCCTGGGAGCGCCTTTCCCTCATACACTGCCGGCCGGGCTTCTGAGCCTCCCCCGGGGCATCTTTTCCGGGGGTTTACCAGTCTAGCTTCCCCCTCCCGTCTGCCCTGTCCCCAGGAAACGCCATGCAGCCCCGTGCATCCGGCCCTTCCCCTAGGGAAAGTCACACAACCTAACCCCCCCCCCTCCTCCGTGTGCACGGTGGGGGCCCCGCTGTTCTTCCTCTCCTCCACGAAGCCTCCCAGGAATAGCTCCCGCCCTCTCCCGAGGCTTCTTCCACACTCTGTCCAGTTTCTCTCATTCTCGACGCTTTTCCCACATCCTTCATTGCGCCCTTCTCCAGGCAGGCATCCTCCCGGTTCCGAATCCAGCTGCTCTCCTCCTTCCCACCCCAGACAGACAATTGAGCAGTCTCTTAATCTCTCCTTAGTTTAATGGTGGTTAGTGGGGCTGCCACCCCCTCCGTACCCCCCTCCCCCCCGTACAAAACGTGTTTTTACAAGAAAAAGGCCTGGAATGGGGATGGATCATGGTGGTGGTGGGGGGGGGCGAAATCTGATTTTTTTTAATACAGATTTTTCATTTTTTAATATATTATATATAAAACCACAGAGACGCACACGTGGACCCTGGGCCCCTCCCCCTGGAGGCCTGGAGAAGGAGAGAAGGGATGGAGTGGTGGGAGAGAGCCCTGTGGGAGTCCTGGGGGTTGGGGGAGAGGGGATCCAGGGGAGGCATGTGGTGGGTGGGGGTAGCCCAAGCTGTGGGCAGGAGTGGGGCCTGGAGAGGGGGACAGGCTTCCCTCCCCTATCACGAGTTATGACAAAGACACAGAATCCCATCCCTCCCCCCCCAACCGTGCGAACATGGCTTTGCAAAGAGCAGTCCCCGTGTCTGTGGGACTCTCACAATGGCTGGCACAGCGCCCAGGGAGGGATCCCGGAGAAGACAAGTCCCTTACCCCCACCCAGGCTGCTCCCCAACCCTGCCACCCCCCTCCCCCAGTCTCTACCCCTACTCCCACCCCCTACCCCCACCCTGGACCCAAGTGTCCAGCCCCAGGCCTCCTCTTCTCGGGGACTCAAGTATTCTTATCCTCCCCTTCTAGGGGACTCGAGACACTCTGATTCCCCACTCCCTGCCCCTTTGGGGACCCAAGTGTCCCGATTCCCCATTCCCACCCCCTTAGGCATCTCAACATCTGGCCCCCAGTCCTAACCTCCCTCACTAGGGCCCAGGTGCAGCCTCCCTGTCTTGCTGGACGTTGGGGGTGGGGAAAATTCCCAAATGACCCTTGGCCCAGGTCAAAGTCTTTGCTGGTTCCGTCCTGGACTGGTGAGACCCTGCCTGGGCCAGAGCCAGGGCTGGGGCCGGGGCCGGGGCCGGGGCCGGGGACACGGGGAAGGGTCAGATGAAAAATTCCTCTTTGCGCTTATGTCCATCGCCCCCATTAAGAAAGGCCTCGCGGGCCTCCCCTTGTTCATCCAGGCCACTGGCCTCGTGGGTGAGATAGGAACCTGTGGAAGGTGGGGGAATGGGGACAAAGAGAGAAGTGGAGAATGAGAGCCCCGCGAGAGACAGAAGCACAAAGTATCAGAGACAGCCAGGCACAGAGAGACAGCATGGGGCCAGAGACAGGTTAGGAAACAGAGCAGGTGACCAAAGGCACAAAGACCCTAGAAATTCGAGCACGTTAGGACGGAGATAGAAGCACAAAGCCAAGGAGTTAGACACGGCCCCCCGACCCTCACCTTGTCAGCTTTGTACAGTTCTACACAAGCTCCGCCTCGTCCGATTTTCGCCAATCGGTGACCCCCTAGCCCCACCCTTCCAGGCATCCCGGCCCCGCCCCAACTCACCCTTCTGCCTCACGGAGCACCAGACCATGCCCACCAGGACACAGATGATGAGGAAGACGAGCAGCGCCAGGATGCCACCTACGATAGCATAGGGCACTGAGGTCTGGGCCTCCACCACCGCGCCGGGGTCTGCTCGGCAAAGGAAGGCACAATTACTAGGACGAACGCGGGGACAGGTGGACCCCGGCGAATTCCCGGCCCGCCCCCCTCGCGTTAACCCCCAGCAAAGCCTGGGGTGGGGGGATTTCGCTCAGATTCCCAGCCCTCTCTTCGTGCCCCTGCCGCGTTTAGTCCCGCCCCACTCGTATTCTAGGACCCCTCCGCCCAGCTCCAGAACCCGAGTCCTCTTGGAGCCTCACCGTAGACCACCAATACATAGAGAGCTCGCGCTTGGCCGTGCTTGTTTCCGGCCTCACAAGTATAGGTGCCGTTGTCTAAGGAGGTGAGGCCAGGGAGGGTGAGCGTCTCTGCCACCGCCTCTGCCCGCTCGGGGAGCGACTCGTTCCCCCGGCTCCACCGGATCTGCCCGGGCCTGCGAGGAGGGGGTCAGAGAGCTCAAGGGCCTAGGCAGCCGGCCAGCCTAGTCCTTGCTCTTTGGGATTTCAGGGACCCAGGTGTCCCGATCCCCCAGACCTCCCTTCCCCACTCGCGGGTCCAGGAATTTCAAACCTCCAGTCCCCAGATATCTGTTTCCCAGACTCTCCTCCCTCCCTACATTCGGGGACCCAGGCATTCCGATCCCCAAGTCCACTTTCACATTAGGGGCCCTAAGATCCCAATCACGCAGACTTTCCTCCCCCCAACATTTGGGGACCCAGGCATCCTAGTTCCCCATCTCACGACTCGTGTGGGACCCAGGCACCCAGTCCTCCCTCAGACCATTTCCCTCAAGCTTAACCCATTTAAGAGTATCCCGGCTACTCTAGTCTCTGACCTGGGGTTCCCTGTGACAGCGCAAGTCAACACCAACGTGTCTCCCTCCCTCACCACAGCCTGGGAGGCGTGGATCCGGGCGGTGGGGGAGTCTGCGAGCAGAACAGAGCCAGGAAGGTCAAAACTGGGGAAGCCCAACAAATACCAGGTAGAGCTGGAGAGCCTTCTCTCCTCCCCAGACCCGCATCGCACTCAAACCCTGCTGTCCCCATTTTCCAGGTGGCAGAGGACAGAAGACTGACCGGGAATCAGGAGACCTGGCTTCTAAGCCTTGACCTTTGATATTTCCTGGCTTTGGGCAAGTCACTTAACATTGTCCGTCCTCCTTCAAATAAAGAGAAGGGCCTTAGATGAGGGTAGGCAGCTAAGTGGCATAATTGGGGGAGGGGAGGGAGAATACTGGCCTTGGGATCAGGAAGACCCAAGTTCAAATTCTGCCTCAGGTATCTGAGTAATAGCCCTGTTTTCTCATCTTTAAATGAGGGTATTAGCACCTGCCTTTAGAGGGTTGTGAAGATGAAGTGAGATAATATGTAAAATGCTAGTGATTCTTTTTGTTTATAGATTTGTACCTGGAAGGACTCTCAGAGGTTCCTCAGGACAACTTACTTATTTTTTATCTAGAGCAGCGGCTCTCAACCTGTGGGTCATGTTCAATTTGTAACAATGAAAATACGCCCTGCATATCAGATATTTACATTACGAGTCATAACAGTAGCAAAATGACAGTTATGAAGTAGTAACGAAAATCATTTTATGGGTGGGGGTCCCCACAACATGAGGAGCTGCATTAAAGGGTCGCAGCATTAGGAAGGTTGAGATCCACTGCTTTAGATGAAGACACTGAGGTTTATGGAAATACAGTGATTTGCTCAAAGTTACAAAGGGCAAGTAAGCAGTGAAGCTGGAATTCAGACTCAAGTCCTCTGCTTCCAAATACAGCTGGGTTTCCCCAGCTGCTGTCCAAGTCTGCCTGGCTCTTAACTTTCTGCGACTTGGGGAGCTTTCAGGAGCTGGATTTGGGGGGCCGGGCATATTAAGGACCACGGTCTTTCTAATCCAGACATCCTTCCTAAACTGGACCAAACTGGATTCTGGAAATCTCCTGGGGACCTGTGATTTTTGTCATTTCTAGTCTCTGACCTAGCATCACCCTTAGTGAAGCTGAGAGCTGACTGTGTCACTCCTGAGGATGAGGTTGAGGACTAGACTGTGACCAGGGGAGAGCTGGCTGTGTGACTTCAAGTGAGTCACTTGAGCCCTCTGCACCTTTGTTCTTCCCCATCTGTAAAATGTCTAGAGGTAGGTTCAGTGATATCTGAGGTTTCAGCTCTGAGCCTCAGTTTCCCTATCCATCAAAAGTGGTAGAAGTGAATAGTGTCCAAAATCCCTTCAGGCTAGGACACCCTTTGGTCTGTTGTGCTTTGGGTATTGTGCCCTCTCCCTCAGGACCTGGTCACTTACACTGGACATCCAGCACGTACTGAGTCTGCTTGCTGTGACCCGGAGGGAGGGCTGCATTTTGAGCCTCACATGTCACGATGCCGCCATCATCCTTCCGGTCCACTTGGAAGCGCACTGTGCTGGCCACACTCCACACTTTCCCGTTCTCTTGCCGACTGTCCACACCTGCCCAGGGATGCCAGTTCCTGATCCACCCCTTCAGATGCCCCTATGGCCCAGCCCTGAAGGATCACCCCTTTTCTCCAGAGAAAGGGACCAATGACGAGACTATTTCCTGGCTGTACCCATCCCCTTCCCCTTCCCCTTCCTCTTTCTCTCCCAAATACCCACACCCTCCTTCAGCTTCCTCTGACCTCGGAGTTCTTTTCTATCCCGGTACCAGCGAAGCATAGCTGGAGGTCGAGATCGAGGCACCACGCAGCTCAGCTCCACCTCACCGCCCTCCACAGCCTGCTCCCGACCTTCCACTATGGGGTTCTCCGGGGCCACTGCAACGAAAGATAGAAGCGACCTCAGCACCCACAGTGGGGAGAGGAGTGGGGATGCAGGCAAAACGCTCCAGGTAGATTTGGAGTCAGTTCAAATTTCAGCTCTTACTAGTCACTCAGCCAATAAACGTTAAGCAACTATATTCCAGGTGACTGGGCAGGTCACCTAATCTCCCTTTTATCCATTCCCCACACAAATCATCCCATCTTTCCTCTCAAAGCTTTTGTGCAGGCTGGCCCCAAGCTTCTCACCTGTGCCTCTTCCATCCAAACCCTCACCTCCTTCAAAAAGCTTCTCCTGAGCCCATCAATTGTTAATGCCTCCCTTCCTCCCCCTACTACTTTGTGTACATTTTGGCTTTACTTATCTATACACGTTTCCCCTCCCACCATGAAAGGTAGGCTCCATGAGGGCAGAGGGTGATGCTTTTTCATGCATCTGCAACACTTGTAACTCCTGGTCTCCATCTATGGTCACCATAGTGGATGACTTGCCTTTCCTCACGCATGATACTATATCTACCATATCAGTGCCTTTGCAATGTCTGGCCCCTCTGCCTATTTAATAAACGTGAATGTCTATGTGCCAGACCCCGTGCTAAGCATTGGAATACAAGGACCAAAGACAGTCTGTGCTCTCCCAGAGTTCGAAAACAGCATACAGACAACTCCCTAAGAACTTCATAGAGGCAAGACAAATTGGAGGTAAGCCACAGAAGACAAGCATTGGAATTAAGGAGCATCAGGAAAGACTTGTTGTAGAAGGAGGGTTTTTAGCTGAGACTTGAAGGAAGTTAGAAGGTAGAGGGAGGGGTGGCTAGGTGGCACAGTGAAGAGAGTACCAGCCCTAGAGTCAGGAGGACCTGAGTTCAAATCTGGCCTCAGAACTTAACATTTACTAGCTGTGTGACTTTGGGCAAGTCTGCCTTCCCTCTCCAAAAAGCAAAAATTATATATGTGTGTATATATATATATATACATATATATATATATGTGTGTGTGTGTGTGTGTGTGTGTATAAAGTTTAAAAAAATTCAGCCTTGCACACTTGACACACTTTATTAGTAGCTGTGTGACCTTAGGCAAGTCACTTAACCCCAATTGCCTTATCAAAAAACAACAACAACCAACCAAACAAGAAGGCAGAGGGGAAGAGGGAGAACATTGCAGACATGGGGGACAGCCAGAGAAAATACCTGAATTGGGGAGATGTCTTGGGTGAGGAATGGGAAGGAAACTAGTCACAGAACTTGCAAAGAGTTTAAGGTATAAGAATCCTGGAAGTGTGTGTGTGTGTGTGTGTATGTGTGTGTGTGTGTGTGTGTCTGGGAGGGGAGCAGGTTGCAAAGGGCTTTGAAAGCCAAGTGGAATGGAAGATTTTATAGTTGACCTAGCATCAGTTTCATGGTGAGAGGGAGTTATTGGAGCTGACTGAGTAGGGGAATGGCAGGGTTGGACCTGTGCTTTAGGAAGATCACTGCTGAGGCGGGCAGACACACCAGCAGGCTAGTCCAAGTGGGAGGTGATGAGGCAGGGTCAGCAGAGAAGGGGGCTCAGAAGTCTTTCCCTCATCTTTGCCCGCGGGGGGCCTGGTTTCTTTTGACTTAACTCATGTTCCTTCTGTAAGAAGGCTTCCCTGGTCCCCTAAGTTGTTAGTGTTTTCTCCATCCAAGTTTCCCTTGAGACAGCTGATTGTCATTTCTATCCATTGCTGTTGTTCAGTTGTGACCCCATTTGGGGGTTTGTTGTTTTTGTTTTTAATAGAGATACTGGAGTGGTTTTCCATTTCCTTCTCCAGATTATTTTACAAATGAGAAAACTGAGGTAAACAGAGTTAAGTGACTTGCCTAGGATTACACAGCTAATCAGTGTCTGAGGCTGGATTTGAACTCCGGAAGATGAGTCTTCTGACTCCAGGCCTGGAGCTCTAGTCACTATGGCACCATCTAGCTGTCTGTCCATAGAAATGGACATTTTGGCTTCCCCCCAGTAGAATTCAAGCTTCTTTAAGGAGTAGTCCCTGTTTTGGTTTTCTTTTTATGTTTTCAAATGCTTATTGACTGATTGGATTCCAGTTGCCTAGCACAATGCCTTGCACACAGTTGGCACTTGGTAAACTTCTGGATAAATGGATGAGCGCATCAAGGTCCTTGTCTACAATCAGAGGGCAGAAGGTTGGAAGTTATGTGAATCAGAATAATTCTGCTCAGAGATCAAACTGGTGATAGGTAATAAGTCTGAGATCACACAAAGCAAAGGTCTGAGGTCACAGAGATTCAAAGGTAGGCAGGGTCCAAAATCTCTCAGGCTTACCAAGTACAGTGAGGGTTGCAATCTGGTGATGGGTATCTTCAGTGTACAGCTGGCAAAAGTAGCCACCCTCATCATCTAGCCGGGCATCTGAGAGCCTTATTCGGACCCTTCTGGGGGAGAATTCCTCCAGCTGGAACCGCTCATCCTTTAGGGCTAGGGAGAGGTCACAGAGGGATGAGAGAAAACCCAAGTGCTCTGATTTCCTGCTCCCCCTAAAACCTTCCCCACTCTGTCTTCCCACTCTTCTACAACTGGTTCCTTTCTCCACTGACCCAACCCACACTGCATCTCTGTCAGCTTCCCCACCCTAGACCACACTCTTCCCTCCCTGACTTTTAATCCTTTCACTGACCCATCCTTCCCTCCCTAGCTTAGACACCAGGACTGGAATGCATCTGGGGCTAGCAGGGACTTGTCCCAGATGCACTTGCCACCCAGGGCCCCAGATTTCCAGATCTGGTCTACCACCCCAGCAGGGCCCCAGCATCCAGGCTGCCTCACCCCTGGTGCCATTGAAGAAGAGTGTTTGCCGGGCTGGGTTCTGGAGGACAACGATGGACCCATCATACTGGTGTAGTCTGCAGGTGATCTCTGCCACACCGCCCTCTGCTACAGTCACATTCTCAGTCTGCACCCCCTGGGCCGACCCTGGTCACCAGAGGTACATTGAGATATACAGGTTTTACAGGCAGACACAGAACTACCATTTAGTCGACCATCCCTATACCTTTATCATTCTTGTGGCTAAACCAAAGCCCACCTTATTCCTCATCTCTGTCCCCAACCCCATACATCTCCCTTCCCTGGCTCCAAAGCGGTCCTTCACATCCATCCCCAGCCAAATTTCTACCAGTACCTTTTATTTTCTTTCCCTCTCTCCACCCCTAAGACACGTCCCATCTCTAGTTCTTTCCCACCCTACCCCTAACTACATTTCCATCCCATTTTTATCCTTTTTATTTATCCTTTTTACCCCAACCTATACCCCAGTTTATTTCTTTCCCTACCCTAGCCATCCCCTCCCCTCCCTAATTCAGATGCTCCATCACAATTTTCATCCCACCCCATCTTCATTTTCATCTGCATTTCCATCTCTCCCCTCTACCCCTCCCTAGCCCCATCTCCTTCCTGGTCCCCCTCCCCCTCCCGTCCCTGGGGGGTCTCTGTGTGTGTGTCTCCCTCCCAGTCTCAGTAACAAGCTGGGCTCGTGGCAGGAATGTTAATGTCCCTAGAGCCTTTGTGTCCATTGGGAGTGAGTGTGGGGGTGGGAAGGGGGAGGGGCGAGACTAAAGGCCCTAGGGAGGAGGCTGGGCCAGAGGGCTCAGGCTCCGGGCGCGGGCCCTTTAAACCTAAGGTTGGGTTGACAGCGCCGGGGCATTGCCATAGAGATAGTGCCAGGAGCAGCAGAAGGAGAAGGGGGGAAAGAGAGGGATGGGAAGGAAAGGGACCAGAACCCAAGAATCGTTCTTCCCTATCTTCCACTCTGCTTTGAGTTCCAGGCGTCCTGATTTCCCAGTCCCCTCCCCTCAGAGAATCACGTATCCTGATTCTCCCCCCCCCCCCCCCCCGCCCAGCTCCGACTCCACAGGGACCCAGGAGTCCTGACCTCCCCCACCCTCAGGGACCCAGGCATCCGGGCCCCAGCTGTCACCAATCTGGTTTCCGTGGTGATGGACCGATCCTAGGGAAGGGGGGAGAATTAAAAAGGAAGAGAAGGGGGGCGCGCCCCTCACGCTGAGTCAGCGAATCCCCGCGGGAGGCTCAAGGTCGCTCAGCGGAGAAGGTCATTCCCACCCCCCCCCAACTCCCAAGATTCTGAATAACCCCCCAGGTTTCTGGAGGTGGTACATTCCACGCCCCCCCCATCAATGGCCGAGCCCGGAGCATCCTTTGCACAAAGCCCCGATTATTCCAGCTCTGGGTGTAAAGGCGCCTGTATTCCAGGGACCCGAGCTCCCGACTGCCCTCCACCCCCAGTCTCCCAGACACAGGAGCCAGATCCTCCTTCTCCTCCCCCTCCAACCTTAAGGACCCAGGCACCCAAAGCTATCTCTCCCTAAGGGGACCCAGGTGCCTGCAAGCCCCTTCATCCCACTTCAAGGCCCCAGACAACTGAATTCCCTTTCCATCTCCAGCTCACTGGACATTACTGTCATTACTGACATTACCCAGGCTCCTGAACAGTCCCCCTTCACCTTCATCTCAGAGACCCAGGTACCTGTGCTCCCACTGTCTTACAGACTCAGGCTGGGATTCTCAGGTGCCCAGTCTCCCAAGAACTTCAGTTTGAGCTTCAGGTATCATGGAGAGAGCTAGGCATCTGGGCTACCAGGGACCAGGTATATACCCAGCCTATAAGGCAACCAGGTATCTAGGCTTTCTGCCATTTAGTCTCTCAAGGACCCAGGGATTCTCACATTTAGTCTTCCTGGGACTCAGGTGTAGGGACTCCCAAACTCCCAGGACTCCAGGTATTAGAGCTCCCAATCACTGAGTCACCCAGGGATCTAGATGCCCTGAATTTAAGCCTCCTAGAGACCAAGGGTACCAGGCTCTTATCCAGTCAGAGATCCAGGTTTCTGGACCCCCAGGTCCTGCTCCTCAAGGAACCCAGACTCTTGGGTCTGGCAGGGGAATGTTGGTGGGGGTGGGAAGGTTGAATCAGCAGTTGGAGTCACACAAAGCCCCCCTGTGGCCCCCGCATTCTTGGGATTCCCTGAGCTCCCAAGATGCTGGGCTGAAGCCCAAGCCGGGGGCGGGGATTCCTAGGAGGCTTCCCCTGAGATGTCCCAATATGTCACTCGGAGCACCCTGACTAGCCTGGGCATCTGAAGTTTGGATAGCAATATAAAGTCAGGCTACCCGGGTCCTGGCAGGGCTGAGCACTGGAATGCCTTAATTCTTGAAGAGTAGGGACTATGGAGGAAAAAGCTGCCTGGTGCCATGAGGGGCAGAGAACTAATAGGTCTGTCTATCTTCCTCCCTGGGGGAGAGAAAGCCTGCTTTGTCCTGGCGGGGACAGAGCTGCCTCGAACGGCATTAACCACCCCCCAGCTCAGTTACCTCGGGGACCCAGGCATCCTCATCCCCCAGGCTTTGCCAGACCCACCAGGACCCAAGTGTCCTGACCCTCCTCCTTTCCCTCCAGCCCTTAGAATTGCAGAGTTGAAGGATTTGGATGTTTTCCCCCCTGACATTTTCTTCCCTTCCTCTCCTCCCTCCCACTCCCAATTGTCACCCAAACCCAGGGCTTCCTCCCATGGATGACTCAGAAGGGTCCCATTCAAAAAACCAGAATTCCATCTCCATAGCAAGGCACACATCAGCCAGTTTTCCTAGGGGTGGGGGTGGGAGTGACCACTGAAGGTCTTTGTATTTTACTGACTCTGTCCTGTTTCTTCTTGTGTTTGTCTGTTTCCACATATCTCTGGGTATTTCTATATATCCTTTCTTCCCTCTAGTACCTTTCAAATGTCCTTCCCAGAGTGGCAAGTAGGGTGGCTCTGTGTTGGGGAGAGCTAGAGGAAAGGTTCAGAGCCAGATCAGTGACTCCAGACCAGCTCCCAGTAGCCTAAAGGGTGAGTATTTTCCTTAGTCATTCCTTCCCCTCAAGTCTCTAAAATCTGGAGACAAGGTCATAACATGTCCAAGCTAGAAAGACCCATAGACACATCATCAAGCACAACCCTCTTATTTTCCAGGTGGGGACACTGAGGCCCAGAGAGTTCGAGGGATTCCCCTAAGACTACATGGTGAATCTTTAGTGGAGAGTCAGGACTAGAACTCAGGTCTTCTGACTCCCAGGCATGGACTCTATCTCATCACAACTGCCCTTTCACTGAGCTCTTTTAGGGGAAAGTTTACTTATGAGATTAAGGCATTGCCCTGAAGGCATCTATCCCCAAATTCAGTAAAAGCCGAATGAGTGCCTTTCTGAGATTCTAAGACTCAATGTGAGACCCAGAACCTAAGATTCTAGAGCTCACAAGGATGAGATTCTAGAGCCTATAACTGCAGGTCTAGGGTCTGAGTCTTTTCATGTTCTAAAAGTATGCTTGTATAGAACTGAGGTTCCAGACTTTAGAGCTTATGATTATAAGAGTCTTAGGGTTCATGAGTTGTTCTTAGAGCCTAATTCTCCAAGTTATAGAGAGAACAAATGAGTCTTGTCAGAGCCCAGAGTATAAGTGAAGAGGCTAGAACTCAGGAATCTTTTCAGATTCTGGAGCCTGAATGTAACAGTCTCTGGTTTGTGAGTCTTTGATTCTGAGGGCATACATCTAAGACCCTAGGATAGGTCTCTAAAGCTTTGATTTTGTATCTTGAAGTCTGTGGCTCTGAAAGTTGACAAACTCATGATTCTGTGAAGATATAAGTACTATGGAAATTGTAACCTTACTGTCAGGAGGTTGGAGAAACAATGGGAGTCTGCAGGAATGGCGAAGGAATACAGAATTGTAATGGATGAGAGAAATGCTGTCTCTGGGACAGACCTAGGAAGAGGATACTCTAATGCCAGAGATGTCAGGCATTTGGTCCTTTGGACCTGAGCCTGGATGTGCCTGTGCCCTGAAAGTAAGAGAACTTAGATTTGCAAAGGATCTTGGAACCTAGAATGTAGAATGTCTGAACTGGAAGGGACAATAGAACTCATGATCTGTCAGAACCAGAAGGGACCTTAAGCCACAGAATGTCAGAACATAGCATGTTAGGTGAGATTCTAAAGGGGAACTTAGAATAGAAATTGCTAGGGCCAGAAGAATATCAGGACTAGGAAGAATGTAGAATGCCAGACCTGGTAAAGACCTTAGAGTTCCAGTCTTCTACTCTTCAAGTTAAAGAGACGGAAACTGAGGCCCAGAGAGGAGAAGGGACTTGACAAGGTTCCACAAGTCAGGGGCACAGGCAAGATTAGACAAATCCAGTTCTCCTGGCTACAGCCTAGGGTTCTTTCCATGACACTAGATCTTAGCTGTCTTAAACCTATGAGAACACCAAACTCTGATCAATTTTCGGCTCAGCAAGTCCCAACACAAATGCTATGTACCTCTTGAGTGGTCTCACCAGGAGACCCATCAGGCCCTCTACCTGACTGGTCTGTGAAGGGCTAAGAATTTGTCAAGGAGGAGGAGATCCCTGAGTACCACAGAACTTCAGGACATCTGAGATGGAAGAGAGAGCATCAGTAAGGAAGGGGGCTTAGAACAGAAGCTGGAGGCTGGAATATCAAATCCAACCCCATCGTTTGTGAGAGGGAGAAGTTGAGGACCAAAGCAAGATTTGCCCAAGGTCACATGGGAAAGTAAGTGGCAGAGCCAAGATCTGCTGGCTGACCTCCCTTCTCCAAGTCCAGAGATCTTTTTACTACCCCAAATTGGCCTTCCAAGTGTGTGAATGTATGAGTCCCCCCCATTGTGTTCTCTCTTATCCACCGTCATCCAGCTTCTCTAGCTCAGACCCTGATCTGGTGGCAATGGGGAAAGGCAGAGGGGCAGGGGTCAAGGGAGGACATGAATGAAGAAGGGGCCAGGAGGCAGAGAATGGAGAGATAGGGATGGGAAAGAGACAGGAGAGCAGGGACAGGAGAGATGGAAGGGGACAAAATGGATAAGAGGGCAAGGATAAGGAGGGGGACAGAGGGATAAGGAGGACAGAACGGGGCTTTGAGGGTCAGGAAGAAAGGGATGGAGTAGTAGAAAGAGGAGGAGAATAGAAGGAATGAGGGGACAGCGAGGCAGAGACAGTTTGTAAGGCAGGAATGGTGGGCGAGAGGGATAGGGAAGACCGACAAAGATGGGCCTCTTTGTCCCGGGGCTAAGCCGGGGCCTGTGTCTGTGTTGGGGAAGGTGGTGGCTAATAGGTAGACTGCCGCATCCCTTCCTCCGAAACTCCCACTGCTCTTCTTCATCCTCTGGACCCCAACCCAAGCATCGAGCAAAGGCCAAGCTGGCTCGGCGGCGCATCGGGGCACGGGACACAGAGACCAAGGATGCGTCTCCCCTCACTCCCCACCCCGTCCTGCGGGTCTGGGCTCTGGCTCCTTTCTTTGTCGGGGGTGTGTGGCGGCGGGGGCGGGGGAGAGGCGCGAGACTCGGGATGAAGTGGGGAGGGTGCCAGAGATTCGAAATGGAACCGGGAGGGCTCGGGGCACGAAAGCCGTGATCGGATGCGGAGCGGGCAGGAGATTCGAAATGGATCCGGGGATCGGGGAAAGGGCTGGAACGCAGAGACAACAGGAAATTCGAAATGGAATAGGAGGGGGGAGCGGAGAGAGAGCCCCGGGATAGAGCCGAGGGGCCCGGAGGTTCGGAACGGAACTGGCTGGGGGGGAGTGCGCCAGACAAGGAAAATGCGGGGGGGGGGCGCGAGACGGGGTGCAACGCAGAGCGGCAACGAGAAGGGGAGAGGAGCTGAGGGGAGAGCAGGGAGGAAGGCAGGCCGAAACGTGCAAAGGGCAGAGAGTACTGGGTCTGCCCGGCCAGGGATACTCCGGGAGGTCGGGCCGCGGGGATGTGTCGGGGGGTGTCGGGGGGTGTCTGCGGCTAGATTGCATTGTTCTGGCCTTTGCAGCAGCTGTGACTGTCCTCCCCCCGCCGCTGCTCCTGTCCGCCCTCTCTCCCCGGCGCAGCGCCCCGACCCCGCTCCCTACCTGTCCCGGCCGCGGCCGCCCAGACCAGCAGCAGCGGCCACGGGAAGCGCCGGGCCGGGCCCATGGTGGTGCCGCCGCCGCCGCCGCCGCCGCTCGCTCCCGGCCCGCTCCTTCCCTCCCTCCCTCCCTCCCTCCCGCCCGCTGGCTTGCTCCGGCCCCGCACCTGCACCGCCCGGCCCGGCCCCGCCCCCTACCGCCTAATGAGAGCGCGGGGCGGAGCCTGGGGAGCCCAGAAGGAGGGGGGAGAAAGGCGGGGACAAAGTTGGGGGTGTGTTGGGGGAGGGGGATCGTAGGATCACAGGCTTTCCAGCTGACAGGGACCTCGGAGGTCAGTTAACCCTTCTCGGTGCACAGAGGAAAGTGATTTCCCCAGTCACACAACCTAAGTATCAGAGCCTTGATTGTTATCCCTTTTCTCATTATTCCTATTATTGGAAGAATCACAAACTATCAGAGCTGAATGGGGCCTCAGAACTCGGAACGTTAGAACTGGGAGGGCCCTTGGATCGCAGAGAGTCGGCGGCGAGAAGGTATCTGAGTACCCATAACGTAGAATGCCAGTGTAGGACTCGGGCCGTGCCTCCAGGCGCCTCGATCTAAGGGCATCATCTACTTCATTCATTGGCCCTGGAAACCAAAATGAAACTTCAGATTGAGGAAGGAGGGCTGAGGTGGATGTGCCTTAGACCCAGAGAGCCCTTGCTGCTTTGTTGGAAGGACAGCCTCTAAAATGTTAACGAACAGATGCAGTTGGGTGATCAGATATTAAGCAAGGAGTTGCAAGGAGTTACAAGGACTTTCTAACCCTGAGTCAGAGAAAGCTTTCATACACAGCAGCTGCCCATGGTGAGCAGGCAGTGGAGTTTTAAAAAAAATAGGCAATGCCTCCGGGCACTTCTGTTCCCGATTCCCACGAGCTTGGTCCCTGGGGTGAGGAATCTCCTTTTGGAAAAGAAAAGCTTATCATAACCAAGACCAAGATGACTGACAGTCCCTCCTTATCGTAGGAGTGAAAAAGCAGCTAAGGGATTTTCCCTAGTCCATGCCTGGATGTGTGATGACCTTGTCTGTCTAAAAGACAGGGTAAGAGCTCACTGCTCCGCTTGGGGAGAAGATCAGCAGAGAAGGACTCCACAAGCTAATACCCCTTGGAACCTCACCTAGCCGAGACCACAGGGCTAGGAAAACACCATCAAAAGAATCAGGCAAGACCTGCAGGAGAGGGGCCATGCCCGTAGGCTGCCTATCCGCCCGCACCTGCTAGTAGAGACCAGTGACAAGCAGACCCAGCAGGGGCAGCACGGTCACATCACTGGAAGGGATCAGAAGCCCCTTAGAGTCAGAGGGCTGTGTGGGGGGGGGGCACGTGGGCACCCAGTAACATTCCTTGTTCTCTTCACGTGTGCTCTGGCCCCATGGATTCCTTGAGTATTTGTCCCTCTATGTATGTATCATAAGCCACACGTGTACCTCTCCACAAATTTCCCTTCTTCTGTCCACTCTTCCTACTGATGATCTGTGCATTTGTAGGAGAGTGAACCCCAAGTTTATTATAGGAATATTAATTTGGCTATTTTTTCTTTTATTATACTGTTTTCTTAGTAGATAGCTAAGTGGCACAGTGGATTGAGCACCAGGTCTGGAGTCAAAAAAGACCTGAGTTCAAATTTGATCTCAGACACTAGTGTGAGCCTTGCCAAGTTACCTAACCTCTGTCTGCCTTAGTTTCCTCAACTGTAAATAGGGACAATAACAGTGTCTACCTCTTAGTATTGTTATGAGGATCAAATAAGGTAATATTTATAAATTGCTTAGCACATAGTAGGCACTTAATGCTTGTCACCTCCCACCTCTTCTCTGCCACTTATTACATGGCTTTGCTTTGAATTAATTGTGTCGTTAGGTTCATTAATAAAGGGAAACACATTGGTGGGCAGATGAGTGCTCACAGTGTGCCATTCACCTGGGATAGCTTGTCTGAGGGGACCCACAAATGAGGTGGGGTGAGTTTCCAGGTGCTCTATTGCAGATGTAAGTGACCTTAGTACATAGAACACAGGATATTATTACTGGAATATAGAAATTCAAGTAGCAATATGTGGAAGGGACTCAGCTAGGAGCTAGAAACTTACAATTTACTGTGAGGAGGAAAACTGGGAATCGAAATATACACAGATAAGAACAATGCAAAATGGAATATAATGGGGACAAAGAAGAGAGTCTGACAACATACTCTAGGAGAAGTTGAAAGGGAAGAGAACTTTTTTTTTTATCTGAAAAGATGAGGGAAAACTTCACAGGGGAAGTGTCTTGAAAAAAGGGAAGGATGTTGACAAGCAGGAATGAAGTACATCCCAGACTTGGGGAACAGCATATGCAAATGCCCAGAGGTGGGAGATAGAACCTTGATTTCAAGGGATTCTTGAAGCCATTATAAGACAGAGAAAAAAAAAACCCACATAAGTCATGTCATTTGTTGAGAGCATGTCAAGAAAAGTAGGATACATTAAAATGGAAACAATAAGTGGACCCAGAACGTGGGAGACCCAGAAAGCCAAATCAAGGAATTTACTTTTTATCAGAGAGGCAATAGGGAGCTGCTCAAGGTTTAGAGCAGAGAATGATAGGGTCACTACTATGCCTTGGGAGGAGGATTCTGGTGTCTGTATGGAGGACAGACATGAGAGGGGAGAATCTGTAAGGAGGCATTCAGGAAGCTGCTTCAGTAGTCCAAAGGAAAGGTCATGAGCGTCTGAACTAGGATGGCAGTGGTGGGAAGGGGACAGGTGGGAGATATGTCATGGGAGTAGAATCCATGAGGATTGGCTATAAGAGGTGACAGAGGAGGAAGACACTGAAGCCGTGAACCTCTGACTGGGAGGATGGGGCTTCCCTTAACAGAAGCAGGAAAATAGAACATAGAATGTTAGGGGTATAAGAGACCCAGTCTAATTTGCCCATTTTACAGATTGAGAAACTGAGGTCCAGAAATAAGAGGTCTTCCCCAAGGTCAACCAGGTCATGTGTGACTGAGTTAGGATTTGAACTCAGGTCTACTGACTCCCAGCCCAGGGCTTTTTCCTTTTTGTCATGATGGGAGATTGGGGGTGGTGGTGAGTGTGCAAGGGCTGATGAGTAGCTGGGTTTGAAGGCCTTTGTGTGAGAGGGAATCATTGTGAAGAGATGAGTATAGAAGAGGTTTCACGTGAAGGAGTATCTAAGGAGCAGGGAAGGCAGGAAATTCAAGGGTGTACTTGTATAAAGGGTTACATAGGAGAGGGGGTGAATTTGTCACAGATCATTGTGTAAAGGGTGAGTCTTAGAGAGTGAGTGTGAAAAAGGTAGGGACATGGGGCATGGGAAGGAGGGGATTCTAAAATGTGTGAGGGGGCAGATATGCACAGGCAAAGTGTGTGATGTCTGTGGCAGAGCTAAATGTGTGAGAGGCTTGTTCTGGGCTGGGTGTGTAAGTGGCAGCAACTGGCACACTTGAGGGAGGTGGTGAGTGAAAGAAAAGAAATATTTGCGGGGTGATGGTCCAAAGGAGGAGGATGGGGACATGTGTGATGAGACGGAGAGGGACTGAACGTGGAAGGCTGCCATCATGCCTGATTGTAGGAGTGATTGTGAGAGAGTGTGCAAGGTAATGCCAGTCCTGTGCGTGAACTGGAGAGGCCGAGTGTGAGCCTGGGCCAATGGCGTGCCAGGACTAAGTCTACCTGGTGGTGATAGTCTCTGCCTTAGCCCGAGGCGTCAACGACTGATTGCCTCTTCCCTCCAAAACAGTCACCAGGGAAAATGGCCTGCAGGGTAGTGCCAGCCGCTTCCAATCCCTGGCCCGCCACCAAAAGAGATGGATTCCTAAGACAGCAAGAGAGATTTAGTCCTAGCCTCCTGCTCTCATCTTAGAAAGTAGAGTCCGCGCTTCCTCAGAGCATCATGGGAGATGTAGTTCAAGCCTCTCAGAGCATTATAGGAGGTGTAGTCCAATCCACCACGGTCTCATGGGAAATGTAGTCTATGCTTATCCAAAAAACCAAAACAAAACAACAAAAGATTTTGCAGCTTATGGGTCTTTCTGAGACCAACCAGACTCACTCGTCTCAGGCCATTTTTTTTCCGGGCACTGTGCCGCCCTCCCTTCCTGCAATTTTCTGGAAATTTCCATACCACCTGTTTGTATAACCTATGTAGTACAAATGATCTTCCACCACCAATATCTAGTATTTCCTTAACTCTCATATCATGGATGGAAAAATCAATCCGAAACCTGACCGAGAATCGCCTGTAACGCTTTTAACCGGTTGCCGTAGCATAAAGTAACCTTTAGCAGCCGCTCTGTCTTGATATCAAGTCCATCTCAGTCCCAACCCAGGCATTGCCAAGGAGGACTGATGAAGAACCTTGTAAGGCTGAGTACCAAGGGCAACCTCTCTGAAGGAGAGAACCATGAGAGGTCTGTCCTCCTGTTGTGGCCTCTGAGACCCCAGTGCCATATGGCTCTGTATTTGGCATTCTGTCTGCATCTCATGCCTTGTCTGTGGTAGGTGAAATAAAAGTTGTCCCATCCCTGTATTATTGACTGAGTCCTTTTGCCTGAGAGACATTTACCCATATGTGGAGAGACTTAGACATGAGTCATAGCTAAACTTTTCTTTTGTATCCCATGCTCTGAGGTAATTATGCCAACTATTCTGTCCCCAAATTGTGGGCATTCAACACCCTGGAGGGCTAGGAGATGGTTTTCTGATGCTGTATAGCTCAATGGTCCCCAACTGGTGTGCTTCCCACCATGATAATCAGTTGAGATCAGTTAGTCAGACTGACTTGATTAGCTTTTAGTAAAGGATATTTAATAAGGTGTTATGATAAAAATCGTTGGTACAACAACATTCCCCCAAACCAGGGCCATACCCTTCCAGAAGTGCATATGGAGCCCAAGAAAATGTAGGCTTAAGCTTAAAGGGCAGGTTCAGCAAAGGAGTAACCCAAAGCTTCTGAATATCCCTTTGCTGGAGGCTTTAAAATGTTCCCCTTGGGTATGGAGGGTATGGAATTTCTGTGATTATCTTTGTAGAACCTTGAAGCAGGGTCTGGTCTGTGCTTTGATTGTGATGCAGAAACTCATGTCTGCTCATGTAGAGACTTGGTTAGGATGGTTATGTGTGAGCAGTCAGTTAGACCTCAGAAGTTCATGAGGTATTCCTCTGGTCAAAGAGTGAAGGGAGACTTAGGCTCAAAGCTATGCTCCTCCCCAGTGGATTCTTTCTTAGGTGGTTAATGATCTCTTCTTACCACTTAAGTCAAGTGTCTGAGGCTGGATTTGAACTCAGGTCCTCCCGACTCCAGGGCCTATGCTCTATTCACTGCACCACCTAGCCATCTCTGGAGTCAATTTCTTGAGTTCTGAACCAGCTACCTGATTTTATTATATGCCTCACAGAGTGGGACCAAATTCTCTCAGCCAATCTGTACACCCTTGCTGGAGAACAAATGGCTTTTCCACACTTTTTCTAAAGCCTATGACTGATAGATTGAATGAGACTGAGATATCAGGGCTTTGGATGATTTGGTTGATTTACTCGATAATTCCTGAGCTTACGTAGACATTTCCCTGAAATTTTCTCTTGAATGGGGAGGAGCGAGCCAACAACAGGAACTGAGCACTTTAGAAGTTAGGGCCTCAGGACTAGACCTAGGTTAGTGTAAGCCCAGAGTCTTTGGGGAGGCCCTGAATCCCAGGACACATAGACAATACCACCTGTCCAACCCTCATCAGTCTTTGGCCTCCCATCACCAGCTACTTGGTGGGTATCTCTACTGGGTTGTCTCATAGGCATTTCAAACTCAGCATGTCCCAAAGTGACCTGATCTTTATCCCAAATCCAGCCCTCCTCCAAATCCCATTATTTCTATTCAATTTCAGCATTTGTTTAATACTTACCACATGCTAGAAATTTTATCATATGTTAAAAATGAAACAGGCCTAGTCCACAAGGAGTTTATTTGCTATTTAGGAGATACAACAGGGACACAAAGGTATGAAATAAATACATATTATAGGGTGTGGAAGATACCAGAAGATTTGGACTATTTTTCTTTTTATTATTTGCATTCCCAATGCTTAATACAGTGGTGCATATTAGGTGTTTTATTGTATTTTATTATGGAAGATCAGAATTCTCAGGGAAGGTAGCCCTCGAGATGAGACCTGAAGTGAGTTCCCTGTCCATTCCATCCATTTCCCCCACAGCTGCCAACATCTCCTTAAGGCACAGGTCTGACCATGTCCAGCTAAGACCAACTAAGACATCTTCATTGGCTGCCCACTGTCTCTAGAATAAAATAAGAAGTTCTCAGCTTGGCCTTAACTCCCCTCCCGCTTTCTAAACTTGCATTTCCTCTTCTTGGAACTACTTTGGGACTCATGATTTCATCTCTCTCTGTGCCTTTATTCTGACAACCCCCATTTAGAAACAATTCAATTTTTAATTCATTAGAATTAATTCAATTAAAATGAATCAATCAATATCAATCAATAAATATTAAGCACCTACTATGTGCTAGGAAGAGAGGGGGAGCCTATGAAATTACAGCTCTCTATTATGCGCAGATTGCTTTTCTTTAATCTCTAAAATTGTTTTTACTTTAGGCATATAATAAATTCACCGAATTATTCTCCCGGCCCTCTTTCTGTGCATTTTCAAACATGAGCCGCCAGGTGGCGCAGTGGATTGCATGTTGGCTCTAGAGTCAGAAAGACCTGAATTCAGCTATGATTTTGGCTGTTTCCTAACTTTGTAACTCTGGACAAATCACTTAACGCCCTTCAGTCTCCGTTTCCTCATCTGGAAAATGGGTGGGTGGGGGTAATAACAGGACTGCAGTGAGGATCTAGTCAGATAACACATACAGAAAGTGCCTTTGCAGACCTTTTAAAACGCCATGTAAATGCTAGCGATTGTTATAATTAGGGGCCGCTAGGTGGCGCCGTAGTGCACAGAGTGCCAGACCCGCAGTTAGGAAGACTCATCGTCCTGAGTTCAAATGTGGCCTCAGACACGTCCTAGCTGTGTGACCTTGGGCAAGTCACTTCATTCTATTGCCTAAGTTTCCTCATCTGTAAAATTAACCAGAGAAGGAAATTCAAAGCTCTCCATTGTCTTTGCCAAGAAAATGCCAAATAGGATCATGAAAAGCTGGACATGAATGAAATGACTGAACCACGTTACAATTAAAAATAAATGTTAGTTTCTAATATGTTTTGGTCTCTAATAGACAGATGGTCCCCCATTCTTGGAATGTTCTTTTTCCTTACTTCTGCCTAATAATTTTTCTATCCTCCTTGGAAAGCTCAGCTCAGCCGTTATCTCCTCTGTGAAGCCTTCCCTGATCAACCACAATTGTTCAAGTAAAGGGAGAGAGCCTCATCCGGAAAAGAATGGGGCCAGAACACATTTTTATCGACTCAGTCAGAGGTGAGAACAAGGCCTGGGCAATGAATGAATGGATAAAGCAAAGGCATTTCAAGTAGGATGTCTGGTAGTATTGTTAAGGGCCTTGGTCATACCCAGTGGGGCTTTTATAAAAGCAATCGGCTAGTCTGGAACAGAAAATTCTAGCATCACCCAACAAAGGAGAGCTGTTCCAGCCAAACCCCTGACAAGGAATCCTTTGGTGTTTGCTTTGGGGGGAAGTTGAAAAAAGACTCAGCTGGGATCTTGGACTTGGTTTCCCTTTTGGCCAGAAGACCTTGTGAACTTTGGAGGGTCCAAGGATCTGGGACTTCCCAAAAGAGTCCCATAGTCCTAAGAGCATCAGTGTAATAACTGACTCCGTATCTGCATCTAGAGCTGAAAGCAAGCTAGTACACTGAGTAAACCAGCTTTAAGACTGTACAGGAGCGTCAGCTAGATGGTGCAGGAGTGAATAGAGCAGTGAACTTGGAGGCAAGGACCTGAGTTCAAATCTGGTCACACACGCTTACTAGCTGTGTGACCCTGGCCAAGTCATTTAACTCTAATTGCCTTTTACTTTTTTTTTTGCTTTTTGGAGGGCAGTTGGGGTTAAGTGACTTGCCCAAGGTCACATGGCTAGTTTTTGTGTTAAGTGTCTGAGGTTGGATTTGAACTCAGGTCCTCCTGACTCCAGGGCCAGTGGTCTATTCACTGCGCCACCTAGCCACCCCCTCTAATCCTCTAATTGCCTTTTTTTTTTTTTTGGAGGGCAGTTGGGGTTAAGTAACTTGTGTTAAGTGTCTGAGGCCGGATTTGAACTCAGGTCCTCCTGACTCCAGGGCCGGTGCTCTATTCACTGCGCCACCTAGCCGCCCCCCCCTCTAATTGCCTTTTAAGAAAAAGATTCTGCAGAAGCCCAGCAGAAAAGTTACACTAGAGCTCTGTATATACTGGTGGAAGACTTGTGGGGAGATATTTGATACTAACTCTACAACTATAGTAAACACTTGTTTCAAAAATCTATTTGTCTAACTGACTAGTTTGTTGCTGTTTGGCCTAGCCTGACTCTTGGTGACCCCATTTGGGATTTCCTTGGCAAAAATACTGGAATGGTTTGTCATTTCCTTTTCCAGTTCAGATGAGGAAACTGAGGCAAACGGTGAAGTGACTTGCCCAGGGTCAGACAGCTAGGCAGTGTCTGAGCTAGATTTGAATTCAGAGATGAGTCTTCTTGAGTCCAGGTCTGGGTGCTCTATGGACTATGGCACCACCTAGCTGTCTCTCAGAGCTACCCCTAGAACCTAGAGGGTTCTATTACTTCTGTAATAGCATGCTCATGCAAATTGGGTTTGGAAGAAGAGACCCAGATTGTGTGTCACTTACATGATGAAACTCCCTAGTAGAAAGTAAGACCCCTGAGGACAAGGATTATTTGTCATTTTGTTTCCTGTTGCCTTATCCCAATGCCTTGCATATAGAAGGTACCTAATAATATTTGTCTTTTGGGGACTGGGTCCTTTGATATTTTCACCTTCAGTGTGTGTAACCTTGGCCAAGTCAGAAAGCAACAGGAACAGAGGTCAGTGCTTCCTCTCCCTGTGGCTTGAAGCCACATGAGGACCCCATGCAGGAAAAAGTTGATTGATTAATCAATAAGTATTTATTTACTATTAAATACCTACTATGTGTCAGGAAAAAACAAAGCTGCCTTCAGTTACCCCAGGAGGTGTAAGGACCACAATGAAATGAATCCATCATTCACCCCCAACCCGCTTTAGGTAATGTTGTTAATCTGGTAAGAACCATCTATTGAATTAATTTATCAACTAGAGGTGTTAAACTAGGTGTAGAAAGAGTGAAAGGCATTTCAGGTAATGAAATAATGCTAGAGAAGTGTATTGGGATGGATTGAGGTGACTAGTCATTCCTCCTGGGGTGCCTAGAACTGGGAGTGGAAGGCCAGCCCTGGAGGAGAGAGCAGCCTAGCCAAGCCCCCTGAGAAGGAATTCTTTGAGGGAAGGAGAGTTTCTGTCTCCTCTTCTACCTTTTCCAGTTGGCCTTATGAACTTTGAAAGGAGGACCTAGAAAGATTTTGGAGTTCCCACTGGGGTCCTAACAGTGTCCTGTAATAGTGGCCCCACAGGGTGCATCGGGAGACTGACAACTTTGATCCTCTGAAGAAAGGAAGCCATCTGACTCTACTGAGAGTCCAGCTGGGAGGTACAGCACAGAACTCCATGAGGACCCCATGCAGGGAAAAGTAAAAACGTTCTGGAATTGCAAGGACCCCCTCTGCCCTGTGTGTGCTGACCTTGATCCTACTCTCCCCTGGATTCAGTAAGTTCTTGTGGGAGGATGTGATGCAGACTTTGGGAAGAGGCTTTGTATCAACTGCTCTGACTATACCACCTCAGCGATAGTACTTCCTCCCTTTCCTATTAATCGATAAACATTTGTTAAGCACTTACCATACGGGTCAGGATGAGTCAGAAACAACTGAAAAACAACCAAACAACAACATATATGCCAGGGACTGTGCTAAGCGCTGGGGATACAAAAAGACAGGTCCCTGCCCTCAAGGAGCTTATAATCCAAAGATAATAGTAGCTACCAATAGGACCTCAGATGTGTACAGTAAATAGTGCCGCATTTGATCCTCAAAACCAGGCGGGTGCTGCTGTCACCCCCACTTTACAGATGAGGAAACTGAGGGATAGAAAGGCTAAGTAACTGACCCACAGTCATGAGGTCAGACTTGAACTCTGGTCTTCTTGGCTTCTAAGGCTCTAACCAGTGTGCCACCCAGCTGCCTTAAAGAATGAGAAGATTGGAAAGGTAGGAAGGGGCCACTTTGGGGAAAACATTAAATGCCAAATCAAGGGACTTATGGTTGATCCTAAATGCAATAGGAAGTTACTATAGTTTATCAAATAGCATGGTCAGTAAATCCCTTCGGCTGGTCTTTGAGAGCTGGAGGCAAGATATGTGATCTTGCTCCAAGTAGCTTTCCCTTTGGCCTTATGGCCTTGACAATACACATAAACACACATATACATACATACATACAAACAAACACACATTTTTCCTACCTTCCTTCTTTCCTCCCTCCATCCCTCTTTTTCTCTCCTCTCCTTCTCTTTCTTTTCCTTCCCTCCTTCCTCCCTTCTTCCCTCCCTCCCTCCCTCCCTCTCTCTCTCTTTCTTTCTTTCTTTCTTTCTTTCTTTCTTTCTTTCTTTCTTTCTTCCTCCCTCCCTTCCTTCCTTCCTTCCTCCCACCCCTCCTTCCT
>CM053596.1:12827809-12875149 GCA_028646575.1 Pseudocheirus occidentalis | reverse complement strand
CTCTCTCTCTCTCTCTCTCTCTCTCTCTCTCTCTCTCTCTCTCTCTCTCCCTTCTCTCTGTCTCTCTCTCTGTCTTTGACTCTCTGTCTTTCCTTTCCTTCCCTCCCTCCCTCCCTCCTCCCTCCCTCCTTCTCTCTCTCTATTTCTCTCTGTCTCTGTCTCTGTTTCTCTGTCTCTCTCTCCTCTCTCTCTCCTCTCCTTGTTTTTCATTCCATGACTCTCAGTGCTTAGCCTGTTTCTCCCTATCTTCCTGAGGTAGCTGGATAATGCAGTGGATAGGGTTCTGGGTCTGGAATCAGGAAGACCTGAGTTCAGATCTAGCCTCAGACACTTCCTTAGTTGTGTGACCCTGGGCAAGTCAATTAACCTCTATTTGCCTTAGTTTTATCAACTATAAAATGGGAATGCTAAAAGTAGCTACTTTGAACCTTGAAGACAAGTGACCAAGATCCTACTTGTAAATATTTGCACATAACTGGTGTTTATTCTCTCCTTCCTCCACATCTATGTGTCTCAGTCTGTCTCTCCATATCTCTCAGTGTCTATGCAATCTGTTTTTTCTTGCCATATCTCCCTCATCAGTCTTCCAATCTGTTCTTCTTTGTGTCTCTGTTTCTCCTATGTCTATCTTCCTTTCCATGTTTCTATCTCTCCCCAGGTCTCTCTGTCTCTAGCTGTATCTCTGTCTCTCAACCTCTCTCTCTCTCCATCCTGAAGACTGTGACAAACCTAAGACCTACAGTCACACACACTGAGTCAGGAATAGCACCCAAGTGCCCCCTCAGCCTGTATGAAGGCCCCAGGCTGACGATGCTGGATGGGTGACTGACTGATTCACACTGGGCTGGGCCAGCTCCACCCCAGCCATTTACAGGACTCAGATTCCTAGCCCTAAGGATCTTTGTACCTAATGGCACACAGTCCTTAAGGAAAAGAGAAGCTCAAAAGGGAGAAAGAGGAACGGAGAGAAAGTGAAATGGATATAATGAGCTACACCCCGGAGCTGTGGCTCCATCCCCTTTGAGGATGGGTATCAGGTAGGGTGTGGTTCTAGGTGGTGAGTCAGGTTTCTGGCTCTCTGAGTTTCCCCCCAGGAAGTGACTTCAGCTCTGGCTATTCCAAGCCAGTCATATGTCACCCAGACCCTGTCTTCAACCTCCAAATCTCTCCACCCTTACAGCCCACTCCCCCCAGCTCCTCTTCCACTCAGGACAGAGAAACGAAGAGCACAGAGCCAGACTATGACCAGCACACAGAAAGAGGCCAAGAAACAGAGGCACTGCCCTGTCCAGAACCCTCATGTGATGCTCCTTCTCTGTATTTGCAGGGGAGAAAGCTATGCCTGGGATTCCCTCCCTGCTCCCCTCACCTTGGTTTCCTTTGAATTGCCTAGCATATGCCTCCTTCAGGAGGCCCTTCCTAATTGGCCCCTACAGGTGGTAGTACTTTCCCTGCCCCAAATTAATTTGATATAAATATAGGGATCCTAAAGATAATGCCTCAAGGGAACCCAGAGGCCAGGGAGTCCAAGACTCCTCATTTCACCAATGAGAGAAACTGAGGTTTGAGGATGTCAAATGATTTGGCCAAGGTCACACAGGAAAACATGGAGACAGGATTTGAATCCGGGTCCTTCCTCTTTAGAGGCAGCTCACTTTCCCCCTATCTTCCACCTTTCGCTTGTAGGTCTCCTCCTTACCACATCCAATCCGTTGTAAAGTCTATTGATTGCCATCTGTCTTAATTACACCTCTCACATTTGGTCCCTTATCTACATTCTCTTGCCAGTAACTAATTACCTCTCACCTGTGCTATTGTAATTAGACTCCTAATTAATTAACTCCTTTATTCCAGCCTTTCCCCTCCTTCACTCAGCCACAGAAATAATCCTTCTAAGATAGATTTGACAGTGTTACCACTGCCCCTCTCAAAACCCTTCCAGGGCTCCAGGGCAAAATGCCAACTTCTCTGCCTGGCATTTAGGGCCTCTGACAATCCGCATTTAACCCACTAGGCTTTTGGTCCCTTTTACTCACCTTTAGGCCCTTGACATTCCAGACAAGGTGGACAGGTTTTTTGAACTCCTAAGTGTATCTGCTCCAGATATAAACCATCTTTCCTTCCAAGGATGCTCTTCCTTCTCATCTTTGCTGCTCAAAATTCTGATCTTTCTATTCATCTTGGGCATCACTTCCTCTGTAAAGCCTTCTCTGATAATCCGAGTTAAGTGTCTCCCCAACCCCCCCATGTAGAATGTAAGCTTCTTGAGGGCAGGCTCCAATTTAGTTTTGTCTTTATAGTCCCAGCTCCTTTTCCCATGACTAGCCCATAGTAGGTACTTAATAATGCTTGTTGGTAGGTATGAAGGTCCTGGCTCCTCTAAGCCCTTCTCCCTGAGAGGATTGGTGCTAAAAGTGGCCCTTATAACTTTGGGAGGCAGTTAGTGACACCTACATCTCCTCGACTTCTTCCTTTCATTGAAATCCCCCCATAACTCCATTCTTCTGTAGCAGAGTCATCCCTTCACTGAGCTTTACTGTTCCCTGTGAGGGGTGGGGGTGACCTATGGCATTGACAGCTGGGGGGTCCAGGTAAGGCTCTGGCTCAGGGACCTTGGACAAGTTCCTCACTGGGCTTCTCTTAAGTGGCAGGTAGGTGGATGGGTGTTGGGCTGGACAGTCTCTAAGATTCTGGCTCCAGGATCCTACAACTTTAGGTCCTGGCTAAAAGCCACCATGGAAGAGCCAAGCATATAAAGAAATCAGTCAGTCACAGGCTGCAGCTCTGAAAGGGACCCTAGATATCATTGAGTTCAATCTCAGGGGACAATTAAATGGTTCCATAGATAGACCACTGGCCCTGGAGTCAGGAGGATCTGAGTTCAAATCTGGCTTCAGACATTTACTAGCATAATCTCAATTGCCTGAAAAAAAGGGTGAATTTTTTGTTCTACCCCACCTGTCTCACATGGCTTAGTTCATAGAGAGAGTTCCTCACCACAGCTGAAGAACCAAGTCAGGGGGCTCTGGGAAAGGATCCATGGCCCAGACCCTCCAGGGGTCTTTGAGACTGTGGAGAGATCCATGATCTCAAAGAACAAAGTCACTGGGAGCCCAATCAGCCAGAGAGCTGAAGCTGGAAATGGGCCACATCTCCTTACTCCCGTCTCGGGCCCTAATACAATCTGGCAGGTGCACGAGTGGGCTTCGGTAGCCCAGGACATTAGTCCTGAGAACGGAGGAGATGCCTGCCTCCTCTCCTGCTGGCCTGCATTCTCCAGTGTCATCTGAGGGTCCCCACCTTCTTTCTCTCCTCCCCCTCTAACCCTGGGGTGTTTGTTCTGGTCAGGCACACCCTACAGAAAGAACTTGGGTCTCTGTCATACGGGAACCTGGCCCTGGGGTTTCCCCAAGTGCTCAGATAGATAGCAACCTCAACTCTTTTATTTCACAGAAAGGCAAACAGAGATCCAGAGAAGAGCAGGGTCCAGGAGCCAGGCCACCAAGGGAGGGTTTGGCTGAGCCAGGAGGGTGGCTGCATTATTCACTCTCTTTGACCAAACCCCCAGTGCTGAAACAAAATCATTGGCCTCCAGCCCAGGGAACAACAGCTTCCCCCAACAGGTCCCTCTGCTCGTAAGGTAAAATGCCCAGTCCATGATGATGGGAGTGTGCCCAACCACCCCCTCCTCACTTCCTTCTCCCATTTGAACCTTGCTCAGGGCCTCCTCCCTTTAGGAATTAGGAAACTAAATATACTGAGACAGTTACCAAAACATTAAAGAAACAAGTACCATTCTCAGAGGTTAAGAACTGATTAATGTACTGGGGGGCTGAGGGACCTGCAGAGAAGCCTATTTGGTTCTTGAGTGCAGCTTTTTGACTGGGTCCAAGTTTTACAGAATAAACCCTTTTATTAAGGGGATTGGTTCTGGATTCAGTCAAAGGGGTGCACTTGAGGACCTAGAGGGCCACATGTGGCCTTGAGGCTGCAGATTCCTCCCCCCCCCCATCTAGATCAGTCGCTTAACTTTAAGGATGAACCAAGGCCCAGAGAAGACAAATCTACACCCATTGTAGCACATCTACCTTTTGAAGAATCATAGCATTTAGTTGGAAAAATTCTTAGAAACTACCTAGTCTGACCTGCTTTTTTATATTTTATTTCTAGCTGCTAATTTTTTTTTATTTACCTCCCCCCCACCTTAGCCCCACTGGGGAAAAAAAAGAAAAACAAAACCTATGTCATTAATTACCCCCTTTATTTTACAAAGAAGGAAACTGGGTGGCCCAGAAATGAGTGGATAGAACATGGGGCTTAGGTGCATAAAGATCTGAGTTCAAACCCTCCCCTAATCTCCCCTATAGAAAGAGAGCATTGGATTCCATAGCCTCTAAGGTCCCTTTGGGCTCTGAATCTATGATCCTATGGAGATGGAGGCCTAGAGAGGCAAGAATGGACATGGCCAAGGTCATCCAGGCCATCAAGGTTGGAGCTGCCAGCCCAACATGGTCTTCTCAGACTCTGTCTAGGGCTAGGTCCTTGGGCTGGGGGCACAGAGAAGGGAATGTAAGAGGTTATTTGATCTGGGTGGAGGCCATCCTTATCTCCTTTATTGTTTATTCTTCTGTCTTGCCCAGCCCTGGCACCCGGATAAAAAGACAAAACACCCTCTGTCCTGACTTTCCTTTGGACCCTCCTTGCCCTTGGCCACGATGCTCTTCTTGGTTCTGGGGTTCCTGTGTGCTCTAGTTGCGTCTGGTGGTGAGTAGATGGATTCCTATGGTGGTGAGATGTCTGTTTTTTCTTCCATTTTGTAGGTCTTGCCTTCCTCCTCCCCGGAAACTTTTGAGTTTATGTCCCAGTTCTACCCTGGACTTGAGATGTGATTTTGGGCACCTCTCTGCTTCTCCATGGCTCTCAGTTTCTTCGAGGAGGTTGGCCCCAAGGATATATAAAGGGTCTTTCCAGTTCTGCCCTATGATCTAAGAATTCTGTGACAAATCTGTGGGTCTGAGTGAACTCTCTGTTTGGGCTTCAATTTACTCCCTAAAATGAGGGGGGTGGATTGAGGGGAGTGGATTCTCTTGCTTCTCTCCCACGACACCCAGCTTCTCCCTCTCATGGTCAACCTAAGCTCCTGGTCTCTCCTTTCATGGTTATACAGTGGGCATTCGTTCCTTCCAAGTTGTAGCCCCTGCACCCTTTGCCCAACACACATTCTATTTCCTGCTGGCCCTCCCTATCCCCATTTTACCCTCTTCCTTTATCCAGAATGATAGCAGTGAGTTTGAACCACAAAAACCGGGTTCTACTGCTAGCTTGGCTACTCTATGACTTTGAGGCCACGGCTTAAAAATCTCTTGGCCTTCTAAGACTCCTCTGTAAACTGAGTATCATGACGTCGGTGAACCTTAAGTTCCATTCCAGCTTAAATTCCTATTCTCCTATTGCTGTATGATTCTGGGCAAGCCACTATCTTGTCTGAGCCTTCTCTGTCAAATGAGGTGAGTTGGACTAGATCTGGGATTCTTTCCCCTTCTTTCCTTAGAATCCTTGGGCAGTCTGTGGAAGCTGAGGCTTCTCAGCAGCATCTTTTTAAATAATTGAAGGAAATGTTAAAATTTCAAGATGTAATTATTTTCCCACCTGTTTGTGAATTCTGTGTTAAGAACTCCTGGGCTTGATTTTATCTCTAAGCATTTTACGAGCTCCAAATCCTCTGATCCTAGAACTGAAATGGCTACATGAAGTCGGGCTGGCCCTCCTCCACAAGACTGAGGGGATTGGACCTGCCATTTCTTTTAATCATAATCTCCTATACTTTTCCTCTCACCAGCTTCAGAATCCAACCAGACGACCTGCCTGTCCTGCTCTGCCCCAGGAAACTGCCAGGAGATAACATGCCCTGCGGAAAAGAACTTTTGTCTTGTCAACTATACAGGATCTGGTGTGAACAAAGTCTTAGGGAGAGGGAGGGTCCTGGAACCAGCCCCCTAGCTTGACCCATGGTGAAGGAATGGCCAGGAAGGGGAAAAGCAAGAGTTTCCTTGAGGGAGGAGAGGTGGGTGAACTTGGGGCAGGGAAGGGATATTTAAGGGGGGACCCCTTGATCACAGCCCAACCCATCCCCATCCCCACAGACAGTGACATTATGAATAATCCCTGTATGGATGAACAGACTTGCCAGGAGTACATTCAGAACAACACATTGAACAGTACCTACTGTTGCCAAGGAAACTGCTCAGGTATGGTCAGCCTTGAGGGGAAAGGACTGAGCTTCCCAAGGGCAGGCATGGAGTCTATGGACTGTTCTTCTGTGTAGTCCCAGCCACTGACCCTGACTCTGAACTTGATCTTGACTGGAAGTTCTTTTATAGAGACCCCTCCTCTCCCCAACCCTGCTTCTCTGTCTGCAGAATCCACTACCGTTCTTGAGACCACATCCACGCCCAGTAGCACCATTACTGTTACTGGTAGCAATACCTGTTATTCCTGCCCAGACTCTGGCCCCTGTGAAGCTTTTGTCTGCCCTGTTGGGAAGGATACCTGCCTTAGCACTGTGGAGGTCATAGGTGAGTGGCCAAAGCCATTCCTTCAAGCTCTCTGACAGGGCACACAAGCACACTTCCCTGAAGAATTCTGAGCTAGGCCATACTGTGGGGGAGAGGTAAGCCAGGGCTGCTACTTACCAGCAGAAGCCAATCCTCAGGATATGAAGGAACACTCAGAATCTATTTGGGGCTCATCTTCCCACTCCCCACTACTGATGATGGCTCCCACCTGCTGAAGCCAGATGATGTCTGCTTATCTTCTGCCTCTCCAGGCCCTGCAGAGTCCCATCCACCTTCAAAGACCTAAAGAAGACAGGGACAGAGGCAGGGACAGACAGAGAAAAGGAGAAACAGGGAGACACTCACTGGGACAGTGACAAAGAGCTGGAGATACAATTAGAACCAGAGACAGAAGGAGCAGAGCAGGCAGAGACAGAAAGATAAACAGTTGTTAAATGATCAGGAGAGAGACAGAAAGACAGGGAGATAGAGGAGGAGAGGGGCAGATGGGGAAAGGAGACAGAGACAGAGCAGTATGAGGAAAAGAGCAAGACATGTGGATCCAGTCACAAGTCTTGAATTCAAATTCTGTGTGACCTTGGGTAAGGCTCTGGGCCTGTTTTCTTATCTGTCTGGCAGGGCCCCCCCTCTTTGGAAGAGCATGTGAACATGGGGCCCAGGGGAGCCCCTCTGATTCCAGGTCCCAGGGAACCAAGGTCAAATCTGAGCACTCTCCCACACTTTCACTTGGTCACCATGAACAAGTGACTTTTTCCTATTTGGGCAGCATTTTCTTCTGTGAAAGAGTTTGGATTAGATGCTTGTGAAAGTTCTTCCCCACTCTAAGTTTAGTGATCCTACAGATACAGAGACATACAGACAGGAAGGATAGCAAAGGGAAGCAGTGGGTACACCAGAGTGCCCAAGGGGCCCCTTTAAGGCTGAGGCCTGTATCTGCACAGAGGGAGTGCACGCACCTGCTTTCTGTCCCAGAACAAGCCGCCAAGGCCATGGACCGAAAAGGGAAGAGGAGGCTGCTGAGCATCTGCCAGGTGGCTCCTGAATTCTGTCTTCTTTGCCTGTTCTCCCACCCAGGTCTAGGGAAGAACCAGTCCACCTTCAGAAGGAATGGCTCCTGCGTGGCACCTGAGGATTGCCAGCCTCAGTTCTATAGCTTATCTTATGAATACCAGCTGCACAGTTGGGTCAATGTCACCTGCTGCAGTGGTGACTGCAGTGATCCTCCGGGGTCAGGTATATCACCAGACAGGGCATGGGTTAGGGGAGAGCTGGGTCAGGGAGCTCAGGCTCAATAGACAGATGCTTCGCCATCTCAGGCTGCTCTCTGGACCCAAATGCCCATGAGTGCCATCCTCCTGTGGGAAAGCAAGAGTGGATGTGTGCAGTATGAGGGGGTTCTGAGGGCAGAGACCAACCCCATGAGCCTTGGATGTCCCTCTCACTTCCTCTTCTCTGGATCCTTCAGTGGATCTGCCCCCAGGTATACCCAGTGATGTCCTGTGTCCCACCTGCTCCCTGGATGAAGCCTCCTGTGATGAAAGCTTGTACCTGCTTTGCTTTCAAGGGGAGACCTCCTGTGTTAACATGAACCTGCTTCAGCTTGGGGGTAATGGGGATGAAGAAGGGGGGAAAAGGCTGAGAGGTGAAGGGGTAAAGGGAAACTCCTGACAAAGAGAACCTGGGACTGGGTATAGGAAGCAGGGAGCTCATTCTCTGACTTTTGGGCAAGTAATCCACCCTTTCTGCGGCCCAGTCTGCCCATCTTTAAAATGAAGGGGTCAGACTGGATGACCTCTAGGGTCCCACCCATTGGGCTTTGGAGTTCTGAGGCTTCCTCTGTGGGGAGAAGGGCCATTTTTGGACTTCTGTGAATGGTGATGACCAACCAAAGTTTCCCTGGGTTCATCCTTTCCCCAGGGGGTTCGACTCTCACCATTCAAGGGTGCGGCTCTGAGGACCTGTGCCAGCTGACTGAGAATGACACCCTGGGGCTGGGCTACCAGCTCATCAGTAGGCCAGACTGCAGCTCCACCCGTCAGGCCGTGCTGGGCTACAAGTGTCAGCAAAATGCAGCCACTTGCTTGGGCTGCGGTCTTCTCGTCCCAGCCTTGTTGGGGCTGTGGATGGCTGCCTGGCTGGCCTAGGAGCCTGTGCTCATCCTGTTGGCTTCCCTGCTCATCTTCCCGGGCCTAGGTGGGAAGAATCTTCCTTTTCTCTGACAGCAGGTGCCCACCCCAAGTCTGACCTCCAGGAAGCCCCTCAGACAAAGCCTAGCCCAGAGGACCCTTTGGGTCTCCGAAACCCCAGAACCTGACACACAACAGTCAACAACCAATTACATATGAGCTCATTTCCCCAAACATTCCATGTCTTTTCTTGAATTCTCTCCCATGCTCCTCTTGTCTTTCAAAATCTAAGTTGGGTCCCAGTTCCTCTGGGAATCTCTCAGTCCCCAGGGGGAAGTCTGTGAGTCCTGCCTGAACTTTCCAGACCTGCCTTGAAGACTGAGGTGATGGAGCTGCCCATGGGTGCTGCCGCTGGGGAAGAGGAGGCAGCTGGGGGAGCCCTGGAGTTCAGGAGCTGTTGGTTGGGCTAGGCTGAACCCATGTTATGTTCAGGACCTGGTGGTGGAGAGCTCCCGTCTGCCTGAGGAGGAGTGGTCTAGTCCAAGTCAGCACAATGGCAGAAGACGAGCTACTGGGGTGATGGGGCCTGAGACTGTACCCTGTCTCCCCTTCCAGAAAATCTGACAGAGTGTTCCTCCCCAAGCTGTTCAAGGCATCGCTATCTACAAGCATAGAGTAGAGGCAGGGCTTACAGGCAAGAGGGCCCAAGTTCAAATCCTACACTGCTTCCCCCCCCCCCCCCAGCTCTTTGACCTTGAACCTAATCTCTTTAGGCTTCAGTTTTCTCATCTGTCAAATGATGGGCTCAATGACCTCTAAGGTCCCAACAATTCTAAAGCTCCAGTGTTGGTCCAACCATCTGCGTTCAATAGTTGAGAAAGCAGGTCCAGAGAAGGGAAGAGATGTGGCAAAGACCACCCAGGCTGATGTTGTTAGAAGATGAAGAGGGAAAGAGAGAGGGGGAAGGGGGAGGGGAGTGAGGGAGAGAGAGAGAGACAGAGACAGAGACAGAGAGAGAGAGGGAGAGAGGGAGGGAGAGAGAGAGAGAAGAGACAGAGAGGGAGAGACGGGGTGAGAGAGAGAGAAGAGACAGAGGGAAAGAGGGAGGGAGAGAAAGAGAGAAGAGACAGAGAGGGAGAGAGGGGGAGAGACACAGAGACAGAGACAGAGAGGGAGAGAGGGGGAGAGACACAGAGACAGAGACAGAGAGGGAGAGAGGGAGGGAGAGAAAGAGAGAAGAGACAGAGAGGGAGAGACAGGGAGAGAGGGAGAGAGACAGAGGAGAGAGGAAAGAGAAAGGGCAATGGGACAGACAAGGAGAGAGAGCCAGAGAAAAGAAGATGGACAGATATTCATGTATGTGACTTGACAGTAGTAGGCCATGAGTTCCCCTAGTCTGTGAACCCCCTGAATAGAGAGTTGTGTCTTATTTACCTCACTTTCCTGTATGGGACCCTGTGCTCAGTGAGAGTTCAGTAAATGCTTGCTCAGAGACCCAGGGGCCAAACACTTGATCAATGGGGGGGCCACCCCCCTCTCCTTTCCCCTCCCCTTCAAGGTCCACTCATGAGGTCACCCCAGCGGGCATTGTTGGTCTGGCCCCCTGCTGGTGTTACCCGGCTGGGCGGGGCCAGCCAATCAGCTGCTAGTCCCTGTTATAATGGCCCCTAGCAACGGGGTCTGAGTCCAGGCAAACGGGGAGAGACCCCGTGGGCGGGGAGAGTCTGCGGGGTGTGGGAAATTCCTCTGTGAATGTGAGTTGATTTGAGGGGGGGAATGGTACCCAATGTGGGTGAGATCAGGGCAATCCAGAGGGAAGAAGGGGAGAAAAGTCCTGGGCACACAGAATCTAGGTCCAATTCCCCTGGTTGCCCTTTGGACCCCCATGATCTTCCGCTCAAATACCCAGAATCAGTTACAGAATGGAGGGAGGAGGGAGCCCAGGGTTTAGGCAGAAGGGGCCATACCCCAACTACTTCAGTTATCCACTAGACCCTGAAACCTTGGGAGGAGAGGAAAGGTGTGCTCAGGGCCAAGGGGAGGGAGCCCAAATTCTCTATCTAGCTTTGATGGATTCCCAGAGTCTGCCCCTTGGTTACTCAAGCTAAGAGAATTGTTTGGGTTTGGGGCAGTGACAGTCTGGGCCCAACTGCCCTGTCTAAGCTCCCTTTTGAGCCTGTACTAGACATCTCAAAGACCCTAGACCCTTCATAGAAGTGAGAGGAGAAATCTGGGGGCTGTGGCCAAGGCTGAGTGGATTCTCCCCAGTTTCTTCTACAGACTCCAGCTGTTGTAGTCTGCTGCTCAAATACCCTAGGCCCTGCCCAAAGAGGAATAAAAACCCCAGGCATGGGAGATTTCAACTCAATCCCCTCTTTCCCCCATGCCCCTCTATTCAAATAACCCAGACCTTCCCCAAGAGGGCATGGAGAAAAGAGAGGCTTGTGGTGTGGGAAGGGGCTCCTGTGAGGTCAGCACCTGAATATCCCAGGGCTCTGCATGGAAGGATAAAGCCCAGGTGTAGGAATTCAGGGCATCTTGTGGACATCTGGTGTCATGGGCACTATTTAAACATTCAGAACTTTTCCCGGTGAAAAGGGGAGGAAAAGTGGTGCCTGTGCTGGGGTGGGGCCCAATTTCCCAGGCTCAGCCCCTGAAAAATCTCAGATGAGCAGGGGATGGAGGGGGGCAGATAAGAGAAATGGTGTGATTCTACTGACCTATGGACCTGTAGCTTGCTGCTTGGACACCCTGGGCCTTCCATGGACTAGAGGAAGGGAAGGAAGGTCCGGGGTGTTCTGAGGGAGGGGTTGGGGTCTCATTCCTTAATTTCCATCTAGATTACAATCATACTAAAAAAAAACCCAAACCTGGGGCTGAAGGGAGAAAATCTCTGTGTCTTTGGGTTTGGAGAGGAGGAATGGGGTGTGTAGACTCTCACAGGCCCTGTCACTCATGTATATATGCTGGGCTTACAGGGGAGAAATGCGTCTGATTTCCCCACATTCTACTGTTTATATACCTCGTCCCACCTCAGAGCTCTTGTTCCTCCCCCTCCCTGGGACTCCAAGATAGGACAGAAAAGAGAAGAAGAAAGGTGACTCAGAGAGAGGAAGAGTGAGATAGAGAGATCTCATGGGTGGGTCATCTTAGGGAGCCATTCCTCCCCTTGGTAATAAAGGATGAAACTGAAAGTTTGAACCATGGGCTCATAGACGTCTAAGGCTGGAAGGACTGTCCTCTGATCCCCAGTATTGTACAGAGAAGGAGACCGAGGCCTAGAATATGAGGTTGTCAGAAGTGATGGGTCTGGTGCCTCCAAGTGCACACAATCCATCACTGGTGCCATGTTGGGTTAAGACAAAGAGCCATTCTACGTCTAAACGTCCTGTGACTTAAATAAGAGGCTGGGGAGGGAAGGGGAAAAATAACTGATCTGGAGTCAAAAGACTACTTCCTACATGTTATACACTCCACCTCCCGGTGTGGCCTCAGCTTCCTCCCCTGTAAAGTGGGGAGACTGGATGAAGTTGATCCTCACCATCCTTCCCCAGTCTTAATGAATATCTGAGGCCTGCTCTCCTATGAATTTGCTATGTGACCTTGGGCAACTAAGTCACTTTGCTGCTCTGGACCTTACTTTACCTGTTGGTGAAATGGGGATAAGAATCCCTGCTTCCCTCACAAGGATATTAGGAAGTTTGAATGAGATAAGGATGGGGAAAGGCCTTCAGAAAACACAAGTGTCAGGAGGTATCGCCCTGTCTTAGTAAAAAACAGACTGAAGTATAGTTGGGGGTGGGGGGAAGGTGTAGAAAAGGTAAACAGAATCACCGAGTCAGAAAATCAGAGCCAGGGCCTTTCCAGACCACCGAGGTCAGCTTCCTTGTCTGACAGTTGGGGAAAGGAGGTGTAGAGGGGTTAGGATACTTACCCATGGTGTTGGGTCGCATGTGAATCAGGGTCCCGCCTATTCCTGACTCCCAGTCTGCGGCTAAATCCTGTAGCCTGGGTGATGGGTGAGGGGGGAGGACAGGGAGTTTGCCAGGACTGTGGGACTGGCTGTCTCTACCACTAACCTTCTGCCTCTGTTTCTCTGTCCCTCCCTCCTCCCCACCCCCCACTCCCCTCATCTCTCTCCCTGGCTCGGCCTCAGGGCCTAGGTGGTGTGAGCGGCCTGCCCCCTACCCCAAGGAGCACACGCATCGAGACTCCCCCACTCCCCCCCACTCTCCCCAGGGGCGCAATGGCGTCCAAGGCACATGCTGCCCCCCCGACCGAGGAGGAGAGCACCATCCTCATGGCTAAAGAAGAGCTGGAGGCTCTCCGGACAGCCTTCGAGCTGGGGGATATCCCCAAGGCTGCCTCCCGCCTCCGGGAGCTTCTGGGCTCCGCAGAGAGTAGCCGCCTCGAGGTGGGCGTAACCGGCGAGTCCGGGGCCGGCAAGTCTTCCTTGATCAACGCCCTTCGAGGGATCGGGGCCGAGGACCCTGGTGCGGCCCGGACCGGCGTCATCGAGACCACAACCCAGCCCACCCCCTACCCCCACCCTCAGCTGCCTGAGCTCATGCTGTGGGACCTTCCAGGGGCCGGCTCTCCCGGCTGCCCAGCTGACAAGTACCTGAAGCAAGTAGACTTTGCTCGCTACAATTTCTTCCTCCTGGTCTCACCCCGCCGTTGTGGGGCCGTGGAGACCCGGCTGGCGACTGAGATCCTCCGCCAGGGCAAGAAATTCTACTTTATCCGCACAAAGGTAGATGAGGACCTGGCGGCTTCTCGCACCCAGCGCCCATCGGGCTACAGCGAGAGCGTTGTCTTGCAGGAGATCCGAGATCACTGTGCAGAACGTCTCCGAGCTGCCGGCGTCCAGGACCCCCGGATCTTCCTCGTGTCCAATCTCTCGCCGGCCCGCTATGATTTCCCTCTGCTCGTGGCCACTTGGGAGCGGGAGCTACCAGCCCATCGCCGCCACGCTGGTCTCCTGTCCCTACCGGACATCTCACTGCAGGCCTTGCAAAAGAAGAAGGATGCTCTGCAGGAACAGGTGCTGAAGACAGCCTTAGTGTCTGGGGTCATCCAGGCCTTACCTGTGCCTGGACTGGCAGCCGCCTATGATGACGCCCTCCTGATCCGCTCCCTGCGGGGCTACCACCGCAGCTTTGGCCTGGACGACGACTCCCTGGCTAGGCTGGCTGAGCAGGTGGGCAAGCAGGCTGGTGACCTGCGCTCTGTGATCCGCTCGCCCCTGGCTACCGAGGTCTCGCCAGAGGCGGTGCTGCGCATGTATGCCCAGTCGTCGGACGGGGCCATGCGTGTGGCTCGGGCCTTCGAGAAGGGCATCCCTGTGTTCGGGACACTAGTGGCCGGTGGCATCTCTTTTGGGACCGTCTACACCATGCTACAGGGCTGCCTCAATGAGATGGCCGAGGACGCCCAGCGTGTCCGGATCAAGGCCCTGGAAGAGGAGGTCACTTCCTCTGGCTCTGATGCCCGCCTCGATGTCGCCGGTGGGCCCGGGTTGGAGAAGAGGGGAGCAGGCGAGGGCGGCGGGGAGGATCCTCCAATCTCAGCCCGCCGGAAGCTTGGACTGCTGCTCAAGTACATTCTGGAGAGCTGGAAGAAACGGGATGTGGTCGAAGAAAAGTAAAGACGGCCATCTCTCCCCCAAAGAAAGAAAACCCTCCCTCTTGACCTCTCCACCCCACCATCCCCCATCCCTATTCCCCCACCCCTGTCCCCTATCCCTACCAAAAAAAAAATCCATGTGAAGAAACCAGTGGACTGGGAGACTCAGACTATTTCCACACCGACCTGGGGTACAATGGGGGGAACATAGGGCTGCCTTCAAGGGTCTGATGTGGCAGGGGGAAATGGAGGAAGGCCTATTTAAGGGCTGTTTTCTCCTTCCCTATCCCATAGTCATGTCATCCTTGTTGGGAACGGGTCCTGGGGAGATAGGACTCCTGGGGGGGTGCTGGGAAGGGTCCTTGAATGGGGGAGAATGGAGCAAGTGTAAACTGGAGGGCTTAGAACAGGGGAACCTACAGGTATCTTTCCCCCTCAATCCCCTCTTCCCATTCTGGACCTGGAAAGGTCCATTGATGGCAGTCCCCTGGCTCCACGCCAACACCCTTCCCCCTTACTCTAACATGCCCCCACCCCCTCTCCAGAAACAGGCCAATCAGCATTCAGATCTCATTACAATGGGCCCTAGCAACAGGTCTGGCCAGGGAGCCAATGGAGTTGGTGGGAGTTGGGGTTCCAGGGTCCTGGAAGAGGAGGCAGAGGGGCCAGGGCCAAAGGAAGGTCCTACCAAATGTGAGTTAGGGTGGAGGGTGGTGAGGCAGGGTCACCCTCCCTTCCATCCTGCCCCTGACACACACTATTGGAAGATAAGGAGAGATGAGTTTCAGTTCCTAAAAAATGCCTACTCAATTCAACCCAACTCAACCTAACCCAACTTGCCTTGGCTCTACCCTCTCTCATGTTCCATCCTGGTAAAAGACAATTCTGGGGGAAGAAAGGATACTTTTTTGGGGAGATAGGTGTATGAATCTGTGTGACCCTGTATGTGACAGTAGTCATGAGGTCCTATGGGAGTGACTCTGAACAGCTGAGTGTGGCCTCTGGTATGATCTGAGTGTGTCCAGAGTGGGAAATTTCTTGAGGATAATTGAGAGTGTAATTTTCATTGGTGAATGTGACTGTGTGCTGGTCAGTTGGTGTGGCTGAGGTTGAGTGAAAAGAGAGTGAATAGTCTTTTGACTGCTTTTACTGCTCTGAGAGTATGTGTATGTGTGTGTGTGTGTGTGTGTGTGTGTGTGTGTGTGTGTGCGCGTGTGGGGATGCTACCCCTTTGACACCTGGCTCAGCCTCTTGGGGTGCCCTTCCCTGTGTCCAAATTGTTAGGCCAGGTGAGACTTATTGCTTGTCCACTTGTTGGGAAGCCCAGAAAAGAAAGTCTACCGTCAACAAGCAAAAAGCACCTACTACATGCCAAATACTGGCAGTATAGAGAAAGGCAAAAGACAGTATCTGCCCTCAAGGAGCTGACAGTCTAGTGGAGACAATAGAAACCCAGCTGTGTATAAACAAGCTACAGAGACGAGAAAATGAAGAGAAACCAGAGGGAGTTGTGCTGGTACTGAGGGGGGTCATGAGAGGCTGCCTGGAGATGGTGGGGTTTCAGCTGGTGCTTGAAGGAAGCTAGAAGGAAGAAGTGAGGAGGACCCTGGCATGACCCCAAGCATGGGGACAGCCAGTGAAAAGTGTCTTGAGTGAGAGCCAGCCAGGAGATGAGTGTCTCTGGATTGAAGGACAGGAACGTACAAGGAGGCTTGGGTATAGAAAACAGACCAATTGAAGGCAGAATGGAGTTAGAGGACAAGGTTTCCAACTTTACAACCTTGTGAGAGAAGGGTGCTTGGCTCCCTCTATTTAGAGCTGGCAAAGACCTCAGAGGCCAGATAGCCCAAGACCCTAATTTTACAGATGAGGGCTCCCATGGAGAGGACCATAGCTGGAAGGGACCTTTAAAGTTATTGATCTAGTCCTACCTGCTCATTTTACAGATGACAAGACTGAGGCAGAGAGAGGGGAAGTGACTTGCCTGAGGCCAGCTCAGGTAGTAGTAATTGACAGGGACAGGATTTGAACTGAAGTCCTGACCCCAAACCCACAGTTCTTTCCATTGTATCCTAGAAGTATGAGGATTACTATCCCTACTTTCCTGAGGAGGAAACAGGCCCAGAAAAGGGAGGAGACATGGTCAAGGTTACCCATGGCTTGTGAATTTTGGAGGTGGGACTGGCACCCTAGTAGCCCCTTAAGTCCAGGACCCAGAGCAGTCAGGTCTGGACCAACTTTCCTTCCATCTGGGTGGACCTGACCTGGGAGAGGGAGAGAAAGAGACCATCAGAGTTGGGAGAGACCTTAGAGGCCATTTAGGCCAACCCCTTTATTTTACAGATGAAGAAACCACCTAATAGGTGGTGGGAAACTTGTCCAAGGTGAGCCAAGACTTGAACCCAGGACTGAATTCTCTCAAGGTCCTACCACTTTACCTAAGACTGACTCCTAGGACTGGAACTTATGTGGTTCCTGCACTCTTAAGGTGCCTTGATGTGGGCTGGTCAGAAGCTGGGCTCCCTGTCTCAGGCAGGAAGGGCTCCAGTGAGTATATGTTAATTACACTTTGGGTGATCACAAGCACAGGGAGTGAGTTGGATGAAGTATAAGTGTGGGAGAAGTGTCAGCCCAATTTCCCTGATAGTTCCCAGGGGTCTCTCTCCTCAACTATATCACTGAGGTTCTCTAGAGGGGACACCATTTACTGGAGACTGGGAGTCTTGTGTGGCAGGAACAGGCTAGGATGAGGGTGGAGAAGCTGTGGCTTCAAGGCCACATGTGGCCTTCTAAGTCCTTAGGTGCAGCCTTTTGACTGAGTCCAAGTTTTGCAGAACTAAAGAACAAATCATTTTATTAAGGAGATTTGTTCTGTGAAGTTTGAATTCAGTCAAAGGGTTGCACTTGAGGACTTAGAGGGCCACATGTGAGTGAGATTGCAGGTTCCCCACCCCCAGACTAGGAAAACTCTGGTCCTGGCCCTCTTCTGTGCACTCTCCTGGGCTATAACCATGACCAAGCTAGGTGCTTTTTTCTTACACTCAGACCCACACTCGAGCTCATTCATAGTTGGAATCCCCTGAAATGATTCAACCATAAACTATCATTATTAGAATATAAAGATGTATTACTAGACTAGAGTAACAGACAAGGTCTAAGTGGACAGAGATCTTGCTGTGCAATCGGGAAGACCTGGGTTCAAGTTTTACCTCTGATACATACTGTCTGTGTGAGCCTGGGTAAGACTCTAGAGCTGGTGAAAGAGACCCCCCAAAACAAGGAGAGTTCTGCCTTTAGTTAACAGTATAGTGCCATATTATTTTGGACAGAATCCCAGATAGAAAACTCTCAGGCCCTATGCCTGAGTAAATCTGCACCTGTTCTTCAGGTGACGATCAGGGGCACCCAGTGCCTCATACACTGTAAGTGGAAATCAGCTAGGTAATGCAATAGATCCCTTAAGAAAACCTGAGTTCAAATGTAACCAGATACTTTTTTTTCTTGTTGCTGTTGAGTCATTTCAGTAATGCTTGACTCTTGGTGACCCCATTTGGGGTTTCTTGGCAAAGATACTGCGCTGGTTTGCCATTTCCTTGAGGAAAAAAAAACAGAGGCAAACAGAGCTCAGTGACTTGTCCAGGGTCACACAGCTAGGAAGTGTCAGAGGCTGGATCTGAACTCAGATTACCAAACTCCAGGTCTGGTGCTCTATGCACTGAGTTACCCTGGGCAGGTTTCTTCTGCCTCAGTTTTGGCTAAATAAATAATCTATTTATTAGGAATAATAATAGCACCTACCTCCCAGGGTGGCCATGAAGATAAAGCTAGACAACAAGATGCTTTGTAAACCTCAAAGCATTATATAAATATTAATTATTATGCTTGTTTTGGGTTTTTTTGGAGGCAATGGGGGTTAAGTGATTTGCCTAGGGTCACACAACTAGTAAGGAACTGAGGTTGGATTTGAACTCAGGTCCTCCTAACTCCAAGGTAGGCACTCTAACCACTGCACCACCTAGCTGCCCCTATTATATTTAATAAATATTTGTTGATTGACAGTTGTACGTGCCCTAGAAAGAGTGGAACCCAGAGCTTTCTAACTCCGAGCTCTCTGTGGGGTATACAGAGACTGTGTCTATGCAACAAGATACTTTAATGCTCTAGCATAGAAACGATGTATTAAATGTTGGTAGACACAATATTCTGTTCACTAGATGTTTCCTCAGATACCTTCATCCTAGGTATTTCTTCTGAGCACCTGTTAGTAGAACCCAAGCTTGGTTCCTTAGCCAGCTGGGAAGGCTTTGACGATGCCAGAGATGAGACTCTATGGCCCCTGAGCAGCAGCTTCTCTGAGCTGCTGGAGGTTCATTTCCAGATATGCCATCCCTCCTAAGACAGAGTGAGGGGCTATCTGTACTGGTGGAAAGAGTCCCCATCAAGGTGGAATTACATATCCTCCAAGTAGCGGGGTATATCTATTATAACCATTTTTCAACAATTCAATTCACTCTAATTTAACAGTTATTAGCACATATTATGTGTCTAAGAGTGTAGGGCAGTGGTTCTCAACTTGTGGTGACCCCTAACCATAAAATCATTTTCATAGCTACTTCTTAACTGTAATTTTGCTATTGTTATGAATTGTAATGTAAATATCTGATATGCAGGATTTTTTTTATTGTTACAAATTGAACATAACCCACAGGTTGAGAACTGCTGGTGTAGGGAGATGAGTAAGGCATAAGTCTGGACAAGCTCCTCATTGCTTAAGGGGATGTAATGTAAAATAACCCTGAAAAGATAGACTGGACTATGAAAGGCTTTCAAATTCCAAACTGAGGAGTTTGTATCTTATTTCAGAGGGATCTGGGAGCCACAGCAGTTTCTTGAGCAGCGGAGCAACACTGTCAAGACCCAGTTGTTAAGACCTAGGTCTATCAATCTGGCAGCTTTGACTAAGAGGGATCCTAGGTTTGCTTAGGAAACCTTGCCTTCCCCCCCCCCCCCCAACTCTCTTCAATAAGCTTCAGTGGCTTCCTCTTACTTCTGGGATCCATTATAAACCCTTCCATTTGGCTTTTGGAGCCCGTCCCCAGCTGGCCCCTTCCTGCCTTTCCAGCTTTTGCCTTCTTCTACATACCGCACTATTCAAGGACCTTCCCACGCAGCACCCCATCTCCCTTTTCACTTGGTCACTGGCTGCCCCCAAGCCTGGGGTGCTCTCTGTACATATCTCTGTACATATCTGGTTTCCTTCAAGTCTCAGCTCAAAGCCCATCTCCTAAGGACACATTTTCCAGTTCCCACTTCCCTCCCACTCCTAGGCACCTAAAGCTTGAAGGGAGATGATGCAGTGGATAGAGTACTGACAGGCTCTGGAGGCTAGGGGCTTCAAATCTGACCCCAGACAAATCATTTCAGCTTTCTCCTCGGTGTTCTCAGGGGTCAAATAGGAATAATAGCAACACCTAGCTTCTAGGGTTGTTGCAAGGATCCAGTCAGTCCATATTTGGGCTCAGCACAGTGCCCAGCACATCCTAGGTACTTCAGAAATCCACATTTTCTTCCTTCCTTTGAGAGTGGTTTCAGTTGAGCAGGGGTCTGTAAAAGCCAGGAGGTGAGTGGGTGACAAGGTAGATCAGCGAAAGTGGGTGGAGCTTTCTTTGAGTTCGCTGGTAAAGGAGAGGGGTGCTTACCAGATGATAGCCCAGGGAGACACTGAGGTCTAGGGAAGGGGGTGTGTTACAGAACTCAGGGTGAGGTCAGCTAAGGAGACAGTCAGACATGACCTATGGGAAACCTTCAGGTAGGAGAGATCACCACCACTCCTTCAAAGCTGGGGAGCCTTGAGGGAAGGAAGAAAGCTTCCTAGAGGAGAAGGCCCTGGATCCAAACCTTGAAGGAAGATGGTGGGCCAGGGTGGGGATGAGGAGGGGATGTCTACAATTGCCTACTGACCAACTTTGGGAGTGGGGAGAGTCAACAAAGGATTTTAATCTCCTGGGGTCAGAGGGAGCAGTTTCCCGGCTTGGAGGATGGCCCTTCCTCCAGTTCCCATCCCTCTCCCTCACTCAATATACCTAATGTAGGATTAGGGACCCAGCAGGCACTAGGGGAATGAATGAATGAAAATGTGTTGCTTGAGTGATTGTACCCAGCATTGTGCAAAGCCCCAGGATGCAAATAAAGGGTGTCCACAGGGCAGACAGTTCATCTCAGGCTATGCTGGTCAGGGAAGGTCACTTGGCTAGGAAAGGGGGCTGAGTATATGGATGCTCCCCAACTAGGAATTAGGTCAGAGTTGATTTGATTAGGGTTAAAGAGCTAGAAATGGGGGAGGCAAGAGGCACAGGGACAAGGAAGGTGTGGCTGCAAAGCATGAGAAGTTGGAGGGAGATGTGTGTAGAGAAGCATGGCCAAGGCAGGTCTACAGGGAAGACTGAAGAGTCATGTGATCAAAGGATGTAAAGCTTGAAGTTGGAGATTTGATGTCATTCTGGCCTATCTTGTTAGAGCTGGGAGGGCCCTCAGAACAGGTAATGATAGAGTTGGGGGCAGGGGAACCTAGAACACGGGTACCAGGGCTGAGAGGGAACCTAGAACATGGGATGTCAGAGCTGGGAGTATCCTTAGAATAGAGAAGGTCCTTAGAAAGGTCCTTAGAACATGGTATATCTGAATTGGGAGGGCTCTTGTTCAACCTCTGAATATTATAGAGGAGCAAAGTTAGACCCAGAGATGAGAAGAGACTTTCCCAATGCCTCAGTGAGCAGAGGGATGCCTGATGTATCCCCCTCCCTCCTTCCATTGAAGGTCATCAGCCTCCTCCCCCAAGTTGAAGACCCCTGAGATTTCTCCTCTGTTGGCCGCCCAATTTTCAGGGACAGCCCAGGAGTCTAGAAACGCCTTGACTCTGACACCTGAAGAGATGGAAGCATTCAGTGAAGTTTTCCAAGGAGAGAGTCTTGCAGTGATATCTTCCAAGCTACGTTCTACCCTCCACTCCCTAGAGAATGCAAAGTTGGACATTGCCATCACGGGAGAGGTGGGCTCAGGAAAGTCTACTTTTGTCAATGCCCTCCGTGGCCTGGGCAATGAAGACCAGGGCTCAGCCAAGACAGGGCTGGAGACATCTTTGGACCCAACACCATACCCACACCCCAAGTACCCCAACATTATCATCTGGGATCTACCGAGCATAGGGTCCTCCTTACTCCAAGCTGACAAGTACCTAGAGAGGGTCCCACCCAGCCACTATGATCTCTTTATCATCCTGGCCTCTGAATGCTTTACAACCGGTCACATTCAGCTCGCCTGTGCTATCCAGGCCAAGGAGAAACACTTCTATTTCATCCGCTCCAAGATTGATGTAGACATAGCCGCCTCACGCCAACGCCAGCCCAGTAGCTTCTCTGAGGAAGGCATACTCTTGGAGATCCGGGAAAACTGCCGTATCTACCTGCATGGTGAGGGATTGGGGCTTCTGGGAGCAATCTGAGGGCCCTAGAATGATCAGCTTGGAGCTCCCAAAGCTGGGGAGACCCCCGTCCATTCCCCAAATAGCCTTTGCCTTTCACACCCAGGGGGAGCACAGGATCAGCGAATCTCAGAACTGAGGTGGACTGATGTCCAGCCCCTGCCTGAGCAGGAACTGTCCTGCAGAGTCAGTGATAAATGATCCCCCAGCTCCCACTTGGAAATCTCTAGGGACAGGGAACTAATTACCTTCATATTCCTAATATCAACGAATTTAAAAATCTCAAGGCAAATGGGTCCTGAGGGTATCTGAACAGGAACTCCTTCTGTAGTCTCACTTTCAAATGGTCATTCATTCAACCTCCATCTAAAAATCTCCAGAGGACGAGCACTCACTACTTCAATATCCTTAATATCACAGAATCCTGAAATCTCCAGCCTGGAGGTCCCCTAGGGTGTTACTAGTTCAGTCTATACATGAGCAGGAACACTTCTCCTTGCCTTCAGCTTTGGGCAAGTCGTATTATTTCTCTGGGACTCAGTTTCCTCATCTATAAGATAAGGACATTGAACCATATAGTCCCTGAGGGACACCCTGGCTCAAAACTTATAATTCTGTACCCCCAGAAAACATCCCTGACAGGTGATGGTATAGTCTCTGCTTGAAGACTCCCAGTGGCAGGGAGCTCACTGCCTCCCAAAGGAGCCCATTTCACTTTTGGACGTATCTTGAGAGGCTACATTTCTCTGTGTTAAGCTCAATCTTCTTGTTTTCTATTCATTGACCCAGACACAGGTGAGAGAATGGAAAAAAGGTCTTAGAAGGATCATAGGTTCATCTCTTTCAAGCTGGAAGGGATCTGAGAGTTTATTGGGCCAATCTCATTTTACAGATAAAGAAACTGAGGCCTCCATGGGGTAAGAGACTTGCCCAAAGCCACTCAGGTACCAATCATCAGGTCAGACCTCAGTAAATGGCCTCACAGCTTATGTACAACAGCCGACATTTATGTGATGCTTGAAGTAAGGATCATAATGAACTTTTGAAACAGTCTTTCATTTTATTCTCGCAGCAACTCTGGGAGGGAGTTGCTGTTATTACCATAATTTTGTAGATGGGGGAAACTGAGGCAGACATGTGAAGTGACTTGCCCACGGTCACACAATCAATAAGTGTCTGAGGCAGGAGTCCAACTCTAACCACCATGACACCTAGCTGACCCTTAGCTGAGAAGACTTGTACCTAATAGACTTCTCTGGTTTCATATGCTTTTTATTCCTTCTTTCCCATCTCAGGATGAAGTGGGTCCAGTGTCCACTCATTCTTTTCAGGACTTCTCTCCATCCATCATTCCTTCTCTCTCTCCCCCTTTCTCCCCCTCTCTGTCTCTGTCTCTCTGTCTGTCTCTCTGTCTCTCTCTGTCTCTGTCTCTGTCTGTTTGTCTCTCTGTCTGTCTGTCTGTCTTTCTCCCTTTCTGAAGATGTAGGCTACATCTGTAGCTGGAGAATATATTAGAGGGGGCATAGTTCATCAACCATTGCTCTCTACTGGCCTCCTGTGGCTGGATCTGGGGTCAGCATCAGCTGCTGTTGGCCACAAGATTTTGGAGTTTCTGTCACATTCCAAATTCGGTTCTTGGTTGGAATCCTTGGTTGGGGGGAGATCTTTTTTCCTCATGGAAGAATGGGCTCTGCCATACTTCTTTTCTTTGAAAGGGCTGATGCTTTTCCTGCCCAGCTCACTTAGACTGTAGGTGCCCTTATATAAGACTTACATAACCTCCTTCTAGGTAAAAGCCTTACTCATTTCTCAGAACCTTATCTTGAAGACGATTTCCTCTCAGCAGAGTCTTCGATCTCCCGGCCAAGCTCTCTGGAACACAAAAGTAGGACTCCTCTAGCTAACTTTGTGTCTTCAGATTTATTTCTGGTTTTTCAAACTGCACTTAGTGATCACTGAGTCCCATATCTCTGTTCCTTCCTATTTAGGGTCAGCAAGTCTCTGTACGTTGCTTCTTAATTTTCCCATTCAGAAGCTGCCCTCCCACTACGTGCTGAGGTCTCTTGGGGTTTGGGGACCCCACTCTCAATGCCCAAATTATTCCCAATCTCTCTTTAGGTTCATATGGCCTCTCTGTAACCTCCCCCAAACATAAATCTGACCCTTCCGACCCAAGACTGCCATATAAGACAATGGCGCTCATATTCCACCTAAGCCTTCCCTTCTCCAGGCTACACAACCCCCATTTCTTCAACAGACCTGGTTTTGAGTCTTCAATACTTGTGATAACTTCATGAAATCAGCTGGATGGGGTTGGCTTTCTCCAACTGAAAGAAAAAAACTGAGATCCAGAGAAGGGAACCATGGTCACACATTGAGTTGGGGGTGGGGTGGGGAGGAGAACTAAGCCTAGACTCCAGAGCTCTCGTGTCCCAAACTTGGCACTTCCTGCCTCCTAGGTAAATCCATGGGTCTGAACTACAACACAATTGAGGGATCCCAAGGACGAAAAATAGAAACCAGGCAGAAGACCTTCTAGTGGCTGCACCCCAGAAGGGCACCATCACTACCAGAGATGGAGGCTGAGGGCAGAAAGTTCAGAATGGGAAGGGCTGTCAGGAGCAGTCTGGTCACCTGAATCTAACAGCAAAGCAGATCCTCCAATCAATGTAGTAATTCCTGCTGCAGAAGCAATTCAAGAAATAATTTAGAGAAATTTAGATGAGCAGGAAGAAAATAGTTAGTTACTCTGGTGGCGCAAAGATAAATGGTATTAACAATGAGAGATCTGGTTGCTTTCTATTTTAACTAATTATTCTTTATAACAAAGTGTGGAGTTGCCAGTTAGTAACTAGGTGTTTTCACAGCCCTGAAATGTACCCTTTCCATCTAAGTGCCCCTGGCAAAGTCCCTTTCACCCCACCTTAGTTGCAGCTCTGATCAAGATCTTTCTTGTGAAGGGGAAAGAATGCTGGATTGATCCCAGAGACCAGGGTTCTGTTCAATCTTATTCTAAGAACATTAGATAAGCATCTATTGTGGGCAAGGTGCTATGGATAGAAAGATAGACACCACAGAGACCCTTTTAAGGAAGTTTACAATCTACTGGAGACAGGAATGGTGACTGAGAGAGTGTGGGAGGGCAGAGGCATCCAGGAAAGAGTCCGAATAGAATTTTTCAGGAAAATGTGAGGAGGAAGAGAACGTGCCTGTTATAGGCAACGTACAGTGCTACTCACTGGGTGGAGAGGAAAAGACAAAGAAGGCAGCGTCTCTGCCTATGAAAAGGTTTACAAACTTGTAGAGATGATGAAACAACATGGAGCATTGGATTTGAACTTGAGAAGACCTGAGTTCAAATCTTACCTTGGACACTTAGCCTGGGCAGGTCACTTAACATCTCTGGGTCTCTAAAATGACAACAAAAACCTCACCAGCGTCCCTTTGATGTGAGGACCAACAGAGATAATGTTTGTCATGTTCTGTGAACCTGACAAGGCTCTGTAAATGTCACTGGTATCAGTAATGTGATCCACGCACAGGTATCCCCAATGTACATGAAAGTGTGGTAAGCCCCTACCTGGGGAAGGACGGGGACCAGTGGGAGGAGACCGAGGCACAGAGATCGGGCCATATAGAGCGCTTGGAGGAGGAACGCACCCTTGAGTTCGGCTCTGATAGAGACTTTCTGTGTGACCTTGGGACAGCCGCTTCATTCCTTGGGTTTTTTTTCTTTGTTAAAAAAAAAAAAACCTAGACAGTATCCAATTTGGTCCTACAAGTCCTAGGAGCCTCAATTTGGGGCTGAAATAAAAAGTCTAGCCCTTTCATTTTACAGATGAAGAAACTGAAGCGGATAGTAGTAAAGTGACTTTGCCAGGGTCACATAGTAAGTGTCTGAGGTGGGGTTTGAGCTTCCTGACTCCTGGTCCGCTCCACCACACTGCCCTTGCTCTGTAGGCTGCAGTTTCCCCCTGTGGTTTCTGGGTGCCCCCCTGCCCTGACATTCTGTGGTAGTTCTCCAAATGACAAGGGGAGGAAAAGGTCAGCGTGGGCTGGAATGGGTTGGGGGGCTCCATGGAGGTGGGGTGTAGAAGACTGTGTGGTGTGGGAGGGACAGAGATAGATCCTGGAGGCAGCTCTAGTTCATTCAGCCAATTAACATTTATTAAAATCCTACCATGTGCCAGGCCCTATGCCAAGCACTTGGGATACTGAAAAAGAGTCAAAAGGCCATTCCTGACCTCAAGAAGCTTACAGTCTAACGGGGGAGACGAGTATGTGCCGACAGGCAGCACCGTGTGTACAGGACATATTTTATATTCAGGACAAAGGAGAGCCGATTGCCGGAGGGAAGGCACCAGGATGAACCCTCCCTGTGGAAGGCAGGGTTTTAGTTGGGACAGCCTTTTTTTCTGTATTGTCTGGGGATTTTCTTGGCAGAGACACTGAAGGGGTTTGTCATTTCCTTCTCAGCTCCTTTTACAGATGAGGAAACTGAGGCAAACAGGGTGAAGTGACTTGTCCAGGGTCACACAGCTAGGAAATGTCTGAGGCTAGATTTGAATTCAGATCTTCCTGACTCTAGGCTGGTCTCTCCGTCCACTGCACCACCTGCAACAATGTTGTGGGGATCGTATGAAAGAACATTTTTACAAAGCATTTAGCCCAGTGCCCCGTACATAGTAGGAGCTTAATAAGTGCTTATTCTTCCTTCTTCTCTGGAGGCCCCTCCAAGCTCTAAATCGGCTGAGCTTTGGACTGAGAGCCCCCCTGGGGCTGGGTGCCTAAGGCTTTCCCATAGTCTGTGTTTCCAAGAAAGAGCCTACTGTGTGGAGCACCATGTCAGGCTCCGTGCAAGGGCTTCCAGGGCTGAATCTAGGGTGGGCAGCATTGCAGGGCTGGAGCTGGGAGGCCTGCGGAGGCTATTCAACCCCTCCTCCTGCTCTATTTGCACCTGGAGGGCAGATTGAGGAACAGAGGGGGCAGGGAGGCAAATGTTAGCTTCCTCATGCTGGAGAAAAGCTTCCAAAGGGTTCGGAGGTGGTGGGGGGGATGGGGTGATGGGGAAAGGATGGTAGATTTGAAGTCAGAGGTCCTGGGTTCTAATCCTGCTCTGTCACTTACTGTGTGACCTTGAATAGATCACAGCCTCTCTGGTTATCAGTTTTCTTCTCAGCAAAGTGAGGGAGTAGCTGATCTCTGAGGTATCTTCCAGCTCCAAGTCTGTGACCCTAATTATAGCTCTTTCAATGCAGAAAGGACTGTCTTTACAGGTAGTGAGTTCCCCAGAATGGGAGGTATTCAAACTGGGTAATCATTCATTTTAGATTTTGCAGAGGGGATTTTTGTATAGGTCAGGGCTGGACCAGATGCCCTCTAAAGTCCCTCTAACTCCAAGATTGAGTGATTCTGTAAGTAGGGACAGCAGGTCGTGAGTGTCCTGTCATTAGAGGTCTTCCAGGAGAGGCTTGGATGATCATTTGGGGTGTGTGGAAGGAGGTACTGCTCAGAAAAGGGGTGCCTTAGATACCCATTCCTCTTCCCTGAAGCTCCCTTCTAGGACTGTAACTCTGGCTTTGTCTCTGTGCCCCGGAACTTGGGAAAGCATGACCTAGAGGCCGGGGAAAACTTCCAGGACAGAATGGGGGTGGGATGGATGGGGAGCCCTTGCAGCTGTCCTACTGACAAGGGCTTGAAAAGAAGATAGGGAGAGCTCCCCTGAGGAGGGGGGTGGCTTTGGAGATGGCCAAAGCTCCTGTCTGGAGTAAGGGGACCCCAGATAACAAGATGAGGGAAGGGCTGAGCACTTAGGCCGGGCTTCCAGGAGGAGGGAAAGGGATACACTTGGATGATGGGGGGAGTCTTCATCAGAAAAGGGGGGTGCTGAACTATGGAGGAGGTTTCCCGGAGGAAGGGGACCCATGAAGACGGGGGCAGCTCAGCAATCTTGGAGGGCTTCCCAGAGGAGGAGGGCCCGGCAGATGCATAGGACTCTTGTCTTCTCCAGCTGAAGGAGTGGCCAACCCCAAAGTCTTCCTGCTCTCCATGTTTGATCTGGGCAAGTTCGACTTCCAGTTGCTTGTGGAGACCATAGCCCACGATCTGGAAAGCCACAAGCGCCACGCCTTTCTGGTGGCCCTGCCTAACGTGTCCCAGGCCATCCTGAAGAAGAAGGCCACTTCCCTGCTCCGGCATGTCTGGCTCGTGGCCACGGTGGCCTGCACCCTCAACGTTAGGCCCGTGCTGGGAGTGCCTGAGGTGGCCTGTGACCTCGGCTTGCTCACGCACTCTTTGGCCAACTACTGCCGCAGCTTCGGCCTGGAGTCGGCCTCGCTGTCCAAGCTGGCCAAACAGACTGCAGGGGCTCCCCAGGCCGTGCAGAGCCAGGTGTGTGGCCCTCTGTGCGAGGTGAGTGAGAGGCAGGTGATTGACTTGTTGAGCCGGGCCAACAAGGACACCACAGTCATCTTTGCCCAAGAGCTGGCATCCCTGCCTGTCCTGGGGGTCCTGGCTTCCTGCAGCCTCTCCTTTGCTACTGTCTACCAAATGCTCCGGGCCTACCTAGAGAGGACGGCTAAGGATGCAGAGAAGGTGTTGATGCAGGCCTTTCCGAAGGGCCGGTAACCTGCTGGACTCAAGACTCTGATTTCTCCCTGCCCTCCGTTGTATTGAGTGGGCTTGCTGTTGTGGGGAGACCCTTGCCCACATCTGCATATGTCTGGGCCAGGCTGGGGCTGAGAGGGTCAAAAACTCTCAAGTCTCGAGGAACCTGGTTGTTTGTGGTGATTTATGGTCCCCATCTTGTCAGACTCTACAAAATTCAGGGGACCCTCAGGAGGTACCTCATTCATTCACTCACTCAGCAAACATTTATTAAACACTAACTACACATAGTCCCCTGGGGGAGATACAGAACACAGAGGACCCATGCCTCCAGCAACCACTGAGTCACATCGAATTTTTTTAATATTGTGGTTGTTCAGACTAGGATCTCATCAGTGTAGGGAGTTTCCTATGTAGAAGATTCCTTGGGGAAGCAAATGGTTAATTCCTTAATATACAGGCTTAGAGCATTGCATGAGGGCATAGGAAGATTATAGCCTGCCAAGGACCCAGAAATAGTATGTGCCAGGGATGAGACTTGAACTCTTGGTCTTCCTGACTGGAACTCTATCCACTGCCCCAAATGTTTCTGGGAGAGAAATAGTTACATTATTTCTGGCTTTTGAAGGCATGGGTCTCACTCTTTACACTGGAGTGTACTCCCTCATAGACTCTGAAGGAGAGGAAGGACCTTGGTGGGCATCCATTTGAACCCTTACCTGAGTTGAAATCCCCTCTTTTTGACATGCTTTGTAAGAAATCATTGTACCTCTGCCTGAGACCTCTTCCCATGAGGGCACTCACTATTCACCGGCATTAGAATCACACACACACACACACACACACACACACACACACACACACACACACACACACACACACAGGTTTTCCCAGTTGTAAAGGCTTCAGTGTGTGTCTAACCTGACCACAAATCTGCTCTCCAATATATGAGACAAGTGGTTCTCCGGTCTCTACTAGAAGACCCCCAGCCAGAGGGCACCCACTGCCTCTCCAGGCAGTCTATCCCACTTGGGTATGACTCCAATTGTTCAGGGACTTTTTTCTCCTATCTTAGACCTAGAACTGTAGAGCCAGAAGGAGCCTCAGAAGGCATCGAGTTATTCTGAGGTAGCTCATGCCACTTTCAGGTAGTGACTTGAATTAGCTGAGACTGTAGTGTGTATCAGGCACCATGGTGGTCACAGGGGACACAAAGATAACAGTGAAGGTGCCCATGCCCTTGAGGAGCTATGCCAGCTACATAGGGCACGAGGCTGTTTCTAACAAGAAGCTGAATTCTCCCTGTGCCTGCTCCCTCTCCCTCCTCCCAGATCTAGACTTTCTTTCTCCTGTCACCTCTTTAGGCAGCCTCACCCTGTCCATTGGGTCAGAGATCATAATATTGGAAGCTGGTATTGGTCATCTCTTTTCCAAATGAAGACCAGAGATGGGAATCTACTTGTTCAAGATCTCACAGGCAGAAATGGGAAAAGAGATGGTATTCACTTCACTGACCAGCACCAATCAATGCCGCCCAAAGCAGACAGGGCTGTGAGCTGATGGGATGGCAGATGGGCGTTTTGGAGGGGGCATGTGGAAGTGGGGGTCCTGGGATAGATCAAAGAGGGAGCAAGGCTCAGACACTGGGCACTCATGAGCAGAAAGCATTGGGAGTGGGTTATGCAAAGCCAAGTTTGTGTGACTGCTGATCACTTCCTGTCTGAGGGCTTGGGGGAGGGTTGGGCAATGAGGCAGGCCTGGTCTAGATGATCTCCTAACTCAAATGATCCATGGACCTACACTGTAATTTTACCCAGAGGACAATGAGTCCAACCGTTTTATTTTACACATAGGAAAACTGAGGGTCAAAGAGAGGAAAGAATTTGACCAAGGCTTGGTCAGATGTGGGAGCAGACTGAGGGGGAAGAGAATGTCTTGGGTGGTGATGAAGTCATGAAGGGGCGTGATGGGGAGGCACAGAGATGGGGACAATAGGAGGCAAAGCTTTTGGACAAGATCACTCTGAAATGTAACAGGACATCTCCTTGAAGAGGCATCCTTGGGGTTTGGGAGAAAGAGGAGTTATCTGTTCGGAGATGAAAATAGAATCCATGGGAACAAATGAGAAGGGAGAGAAAAGAGAACCCTGGATGGGGCCATCGCTGAGGAAGGAAGACTGAAGATGATTCTACCAAGGAGATTGGTGGGTGGGGGGACTGGCAATGAGAAGAAACAGCAGGGAGCAGTGGTCCACAAGCCAGGGAGGAGAGAGACAGCAGGAAACTGAGTGGGGACTGATTGGCTGTAAAAGGCTTCTGAGACAAGAAGGAAGGTGAGGACTTAGGAGATCACTGAGACAACATAGGAGACGGTTTCAATTGAGGAGAGAGGTGAAATCCAGATTGAAAGAAGTTGAAAAGTGAGTGGGAGATGAGGAAAATGTTATAAAGAAAGAATAGGAGGGAAGGGGGAGAGAGACAAAATGGAGAGGAGAAGGGGAGGGAGGGAGGAAGAGAGGAGGAGAAGAGTGGGAGGAGAGACAGGGAGAGAGAGAGACAGAGAAAGACAGAGAAAGAGAGAGAAGAGAGACAGAGAAACAGACAGAGAAGGAGAGGGAGAGAGGAGGGGAGAGAAGAGAGAGGGGGAGGAGAGAAAGAGAGAGAGAGAGAGAGAGAGAGAGAGAGAGAGAGAGAGAGAGAGAAACAGAGAGACAGACAGAGAGAGGAGATAGACAGACAGGAAATTGGATAGATGGAGTAATTGCCCTGAGCCCAAGGAAGAGCATTAAGCAGATTGTTTACTTTGGAGGTGAAGGTGAGAGGTATAGACAGATTGATAGCCAGAGAGATGGACTGATGGACTGGTTGAATAAGGGGCTGGGCCTACGGACTGATGATGATAAAAGTGGAAGATGAACTGATGGGCCAGTGGGCACTGGACAAATGGCCCAAGTGACCTAGAGGAGGTGAACTGATCAGTCTGGGGTCTGGATGGGTAGATGGACTGACTTGAACATGGTGGAGAGACAGACATCTCCTTATTGCAATGGGCAAGTGAGTCGACTAGCCTCAGAAGGCTCAATGGATTAACCAGGGAGTGAGGTATGGACTGACTAAGAGTAGGGGCTGAGTCCCTAGACTGGCCTGAAGACAATGGACAGGCAGACTCATTGGTGGGGGATAGGGGAGAGAATAGGAAATTAAATGGATGGATTAAGGAACCAGCAGACTGCTTAGAAAGGCTGAGTGAAGCTGAGAGCTGACGTGGCAGATGTCAAGGAGGGGACAGAGGGTGAGCATGTGTACTGATTGACGTGTGGAGGAAGGACTGGAAAGATGGGTCAACTCCCCTGAAAGGGTGGACTGATGGATGGAATGACTTCGGATTTCAACAGACTGATTTGAGGAAATTGGATGAAGGAAGTGGTTGGCTGGGGCCCGACCAATCTGGAGTTAGGCTGGAGAAATGGATTGAGGGCCAGGAGGGGGTGGGGGGACAGACCTGGGGGGACTCAGACAGGGGCTCATTGTCAGACACAGATGAATTCAGGGGGTGTTAGTCATCTGGGAGATATCTGGGTCTGAGGAGGAGGGGGAATCTGATTGAGGGTGGGGATGGACAATGAACTGACTTAAGAGATATGGACAGACTTTTTTGGGAAGAGGGCCCAGATGAGGATGGGCAGGTAGGAGGAGGACCAGGGGCCTGACTAAGGAGACAATGAGGCGGGCCTAAGGGGAAATAGCTTAACCAGCAGCTTATCACTGCTCTGGGGAGACTGGGAGGGGGGGAGGTCAGCTGACTTGGGCAGAGTTGTGGGACTGAGGAGCTGATGTTTTTCTGTAAAGACAGACTGCCCTGGGAGAGGGGTCACATGGTCAGACAATGTGGAATAGAGAGGCTGGTCTTAAGTGAGGATGGACAGACTTGGGGAGGGCAGATACAGTGGTTTAGGAGTAATGGATAGATGTGAGAAGGTGGACTGAGAGTGTGGGTTGGTTTTAAGGAAGATTGGGTGATTTACAGACAGATTACAGGGAGGTATTGGGGTCTGGTTTGGGAGGTTAGACAGCCTAGGTCAGGTCAAGGACAAGAGGCTGAGTGACCAGACTCACCAATGAAGGACAGTGAAGAGCAGAATGGCTCTGGTGTGACCACGCCATACACAGATTCACTCAGAGAACAGGGGATGCCCATCTCGGGAGAAGAGACTAAAGTATTCCCACTAAAGGGAAAGGACCGTCATCAATATTTGAAGCAATGTCACGTCATGATGGTTTCTGAGACTTGTTCTCCTTGGTCTGAAGAGCAGAGCTGGGATCAATGGTGGCAAAGAGTCAGATTTAGACTTCGGAGTACTTCAGCAAGAGAGATGATGGGTTCCTGCTCCCCAAAGGGAGGGGTTTTATGTTAATTATTATTATTGAGAAATAATTTCTTTTTTCCAATTACATGTGGAGATAGTTTTCAACATTCATTTTTTTAAAATAAGATTTTGAGCTTCCAATTTTTTCTCTCTCCTCCCTCCCTCCCTTCTCCTCTCCCCTCCCCAAGATGGTAAGCAATCAGATACAGGTTATACATGTGCAATCATGTCAAACAGATTTCCACATTGGTCAGGTTGTGAAAGAAGAAACAGAATGAAAAGGAAACACCACGAGAAAGAAAAAACCAACAACAAAAATGGAGCTAGTCTGCTCTGATCTGCATCCAGACTCCTTAGTTCTTTCTCTGGATTTGGATGCCGTTTCCCACCATGAGTCTTTTGGAAGTTGGCTTAGATCCTTGCATTGCTGAGAAAAGCTAAGTCTAGCAAAGCTGGTCACTGTACAGTGTTGCTCTTACTGGGTGCAGAATTCTCCTGGTTGAATTTATTTTATTCTATGCTAATTATTTTAAAATATTAATATCAAGGGAGGCATGAAACAAAGGATGTGTGTGGGTGTGTGCTTGCTAAAAGTGTTGACCACTGTCTTAGGAGATGTCCAGAATCCAAGGGAAAAGAAATTCCTCTTCCCCTAGAAGAGATGAAAATGTGAAGAAAGCAAGCAAGCAAGTTAGAGGCCCCAAAGGCCAATTCAGTGTTGGAAGGGTGGGTGCCCTAGGGAGCTCAGAGTAGAGAGCACTGGGCTTATAGTCAGGAAGCAGAGTTCAAATCCAGCCTCAGACACTTCGCAGCTGTGTGACCTTGGGCAAGTCACATCACCTCTGTCTGCTCCAGTTTCCTCATCTGTAAGATGGGGATAATCATAGCACCTACTCCCAGGATTGCCCAGGTAGGGCAATTGGGGTTAAGTGACTTGCCCAAGGTCACACAGCTAGTAAGTAGATGCTCTATTAATGCCGGCTGTTGTTATTATTAAAAAAAAAAATCCCCAAATCCGTCACATTTCAGTGACCCAAGACACTTCAGCTTTGAGGATAGCCCAAGTCCTGTAGGGGAAGCAAGTTTGATTATTATGTCATCAAGAGTCTCCCATGATAAAGACTAAGGACAACAGCCGCCTGGTCCTCATGGTGGGCAGCAGAGTAGGCTGTAAAGGATGTGAATGAGAACAGTGCGGCCAAGGTCAACTCCCTAATCCCAGCCTGATAGAGGCAAGAAGTCCTAGGTCCGACCGGCTCCACACTGGCCCTTTGGATGCTGCCCATATACCTGGAATCTCCCCCACCCTGGTCACTCACGGCCAGACCCTACCACTGAGCAGCCCTGATTTTGTTTTTTGTTTTGCTTTTTTGGAGGGCAGGGCAATTGGGGTTAAGTGACTTGCCCAAAGTCACACGGCTAGTAAGCATCAAGTGTCTGAGGTCACATTTGAACTCGGGACCTCCCGACTTCAGGGCTGATACTCTATTCACTGCACCATCCAGCCGCCCCAAGCCCTGAAGTTTTAATCTCTGCTCTTTCTGACCTAGGATGATTCACCCCTCTTCAGGGCAGAGCTCACCACATTGGTGCCGGACTTAGGGTAGATACCTGTGTGGCTTTCAACTGACTTCAAGCCATCCACTTGCCTCAACCTCCCCAGGGTCAGGGACAACAGGTGTGGGCTCTTAACGTATGAAATTAAGTGGAAAAAAAAGGAAAATAAAATTCTTAACATATAATTTGTAACGTATGTTTTTTTTTGGGGGGTGGAGCTTCAGACCTGATTTCACTGGTGCAGGAAGCTCTTGGGGAAGAAATTTGCTCCACAAATACAGATCATCCCCCCTTCTCTGCAAATCAGTTTTTTTTTCCCTTGGAGGGCAATTGGGGTTAAGTGACTTGCCCAAGGTCACACAGTTAGGTTTTGTGTTAAGTGTCTGAGGCCAGATTTGAACTGGGATCCTCCTGACTCCAAGGTTGGTGCTCTATTCACTGCACCATCCAGCCACCCCTGCAAATCAGTTTTAAAGAGTAGCCAGGTCACTGAAGGGTTAAGTGATATAGCAACCACAACCATGACAGTAGTAACTTGCATTTATTAGCACTTTATGTCTGACAAGGTGTTTTACTAAGATATCTTGATTAATCCTCAAAACAACCCTGATAGGTCAGTGCTCTTATGCCCCCACTTCTCAGATGAGAAAACTGACAGAAAGATTATGGGTCTTGCCCAGGGTCACATTGTTGGCAAGTGTCAGAGGCTGAATTTGAATTCAGGTCTTCCTGACTCCAGGCCTGTTGCTGTATCTATTACACCTCTAGCCACTTGGGAGAGGTAGGATTTGAACCCAGATCTCCCTGCAGCCAGGCTGGCCCCTCTGTCCATGTCATGTTGCCTCTCGCAGTATGGATGCATCATCACCCAGGCTACTGGGTTTATTTGCCTATATTAAAGGATTCATAAGCTTGTCCCCGATGGTCCTCCCTCCCCTGCTGCAGAGACCATGTCTGGTGATGGGGCCAAAGCAGGCGTCTCTTGGAGGCTGAGAATTTTGGAACCAGCTTCTCCTCTCTGTGAGGTTGGCTTTTGGATGATGGAGAGCCAGCCTGTCTGGCTTCTACACCCTTCCAGCTTGGGAGGACCTGCACCAACCTGGGCTCCATGGAAGGAGCTACGAGAGAGCCAAGACTGCCTCTTTACCAGGAGGTGGCATCAGTCCCATGACTGGAATGAACAGAACTGGTCATAGATGGGTCATCATTTACTCACAATGACTGAAGGTGCTGTGTTAACCAGTTCACACGAGGGGTTTTAAAGAGCAGATGTGTTTGCATGACCTACATCAAAGGGCTTCCTGTTTCAGGGAGGGAGGAGGGAAAAAAATGTAGAAATCAATAGTTTAAAAAATGAATGTAAAAAACCTGTCTTTTCATGTAATTGGGAAAAAATAAAATATATTAAAATTGTGTTCATTGCTAGGGCAGTCAGGTTGTGTAGTGGACAGAGTTCCTGGCTGGAGTCAGGAGGACCTGAGTTCAAATCCAGCCTTAGTCACTGGCTGTGTGACCCTGGGCAAGTCACTTAACCCTGTTTGCCTCAGTTTCTTCATCTGTGAAATGAGCCGGAGAAGGAAATGACAAACCAGTCCAGTGTCTCTGCCAAGAAAATTCCAACTGGGGTCACGGAGCACTGGACAGGACTGAAACGACAAGAGTTCATTGCTAATGGATAGGTATAATTTACTCCCATAGTAATAAGATACTGTATTCACTTGCCTGTGTGAGACATTGTATTTACTTGCCTAGAGTTTCTTGCTTTCTGTCCAGAATCATGATATCTTAGGTATGGGGAGCTCCCTGTGATGAATCACCCTCTTCCAGTATGAATCAGTTAGTCAGTCAACAAACATTTATTAAACACTTGCTTGTGCCAGGAGCCATGCTAAGCATTGGGGGCAAACACCTGTGTACAAACAGGTTAGATGCTGGGCAGGGAGAGCAGGTTTAGAGAGAAGACACTAAGATTGACAGGGACTGGGGAAAGGGGTTTGTTTTTCCTTTTTAAGTGACTCACCCAGGGTCACACATCTAGTAAATGTTTGAGAATGGATTTGAATTTGAACTTAGGTCCTCCTGACCTCCAGGGCCAATGCTCTATCTACAGCACCACCTAGCTGCCTCAGGGGGAAAGGTTGAAGGTGGGATGTTAGCTAGTTAGTTAGTTAGTTAGTTAGTTAACCAGAGAAGCAAGGAGGTGGAGATGAGGAAGAAGAGCACTGCAGGCCTAGAGAATAGCCAGTCCACATCCTTGGAGTTAGAATATGAAATATTGTATAAAAAACCCCTCAAACAAAATAAAACCCCCAAAAACCAACAGGAAGGAAGACAATCTGAATCACAGAGATGGGGTGGGCATGAGTATAAGGTAGAGGAAGACTGAAAAGGTAGGAAGGGCCAGGTTATGAAGGACTTGGAAAGGCAAAGAGATTTTATATTTGGAACTGGAAATGATAGAATGAGACCCCTTGAGTTACTGCATAGGGGAGCTCTTCAGGAAGAGCCCTTTGACAGCTGGGTGGAATGTGGACTGGAGTGGGGAGAAACTTGGGGCAGGCAGAGCCCCAGCAGCTACTGCAACAGTCTAGGTGAGAGGGACAGAGCCTGTACCAAGGTAGTGATGGTGTCAGAGAAGGCGGTGTCTAGACATATTGTGAGAGTGGAAAGGACAGGACATGAACACTGACCAGATATGGGAGATGGGAGTGAGGGATTGAGGATGGTACCCCAGGTGTGAGCCTGAGGGACTCATGCTGCCCAGGGTGGTGAAAGAGAAGTGAGGAAGAAGAGATTTGGGGAAAAGATGAGTTCCATCTTGGATGTGTTGAGTTTAGGACATCTAGAGGGGATCCAGTTTGAGATGCCTGACAAGCTGTTGGAAATGGGACATGAGGTTCACAGATAGGTCAGGGCTAAGTAGATCTGAGTCATCTGTGTAGAGATAATTGAAACCCTGGGGCTTGATGATATCACTATGTGAAAACATATAGAGGGAGAAGATCAGAGGGGTCAGGACAGAGCCTTGTGAGACACTCATGGTTATTGGGTGGGTGTGACTTGGGTGGAGATTGGGGGAAGGAAGCAGGGGGTGGCTAGACAGGGAGCAGGGGAGAACCAGAAGAAAGCAGTATTTATCAAGAAGAGGGTGATCCACATTGTTAGAGGCTGCAGAGAGGGCCAGAAGGATGAGGAAGGCCATTGGATTTGGCAATGAAGAGATAATGGTAACTTTAGAGAGAAGGAGAAGAATGAAGAGGTCAAAAGCCAGACTGCCAAGAGTTAAGAAGGGAGTGAGATGAAAGGAAATGGAAGAACCAGATGTTGACAGCTTTCTCCAGCAGTTTAGCCACCAAAGTGAGGAGACATAGAGAGCAATAATTACGGTGGACATACAGGTCAAGTGAGGGATTTTTTTTTGAGGATAGGGGAGATGTGAACCTGTTTATAGACCATAGGGAAGTAGTCAATGGACAGCGAAAGATTGAAGAAAAGAGGGGGAAGGAAGTCTGTTGGAGGAAACAAGATGGAATGGGATCCCACACAGGTAAAGGCATTATGCCTTGGCAAGAAGAACTATTTCTCCATATGAGACTGGGATGAAGAAAGAGATAGTGGCAGAAGATATCTGAGTAATGTGAGATGAGGAACAGGGCAGAAGAGGGAGCTCTCAGTGAAGGGCCCCCTTTTTCAGTGAATATTAGGCAAGATTCTCAGCTGAAAGGGTGAGGAAAGAGGCAGCTAAGAGGTCTGAGGAGGGATGAAAAGGCTTGGAAGAGTCACTTGAAGAGTAGACAGGGAAATGTCTTGTTCATTTATTTCAGTTTTGTTTATTCATGTCTGGCTCTTCATAACCTCATTTGAGGTTTTCTTGGCAAAGATACTGGAGTGGTTTGCCATTGCCTTCTCCAGTTCATTTGACAGATGGAGAAACTGAGGCAAACAGAGTGAAGTGATTTGCCCACAAAGGTAGTAAATGGCTGAGGTTGATGAGTCTTCTTGATTCTAAACCCGGTGCTCTGTGTACTATGGCACCAACTAGCCACCCAAGGAAATGCTTAGGGATATGTAAGAGGATTGCCTTGCAGCAGTTAGTGTCCAGTTGAGATCCTTTGAGTCAGCACAGTTGAGTGTCTTTTTCCAGTCTAGTCCAGCAGCATGTGAGTTGAAGTGAAGGCAGTAGAATGTGGGAAAAATCCAGGGTTGGGGTTTGGAAGATTTTTCAAAGGGATAAGGGCAAGGGGTGGGGGTAGGGGGGGAACTTGAGAAAACCACAGTGCACAGGTGAACTGGTTCACAAGGGGATCAAGATGGAGAAGGGAAGAGTGTACAGTCAGTGCAAGGGGCATGGCTGGGAAAGAACTGAGGGGCATATGGGGGGGTGGGATTAGAGGTTATAGCAAGGACAAACAGCTTGGAGCTGCGGAGGGAGAAGTGGAATGACAAGATTGTAATCAGATAAAGGAATTTTGGAGTTCATGAACATGGAGGTGAAACATGTGTGGGTGATAGGGAGATGAAGGCTACAACCACCTCTGTGTGTGCCATGGTGTAGGTCATGGCTGATGAGTAAGTGGAGGATTCGGGAGGTTTGGGTATTTGAGAGAATATCCATATGCATGTCAAAGCCCCCTAGGATGAGGGGACTTGGGGAAAAGAGAAAGACTGGAGCCAGGCACTGAACTCATCAAGGAAGGAGAGTATCCTTTGGACAACAGCTCTGTGATTATTGATTGGGTGATAGATAAAAATCAAATGAACCCCAAAAGATGAGAGGTTAATAATGTTGGTAGAAGTAGTGCTTGGGAATGGTAATGGGGAGCAAGGAGTACTCCAACTGCCCCACCATGACTAGTGAACTGGGGGGGGGGTGGGTATGAAAGTGTAAGCGTTTCTGGAGAGGGAAGTCAGAGGGCAACGAGAGGCAGAGGGCAAGAATGCAAAGGGTTTGCTACCCATGGAGCAGCCATCAGAGGGTTTGGGGATCTTGGGTTGAGTGGAATGGGAACAAGAGTGGTTAGTGGTAGATGGAGAATGGAATTAGAGCAACAGGAACCAGGGATTCAAATTCCCTGGCATAGGTGGAAGAATGTAGGTTGTCAATTATCCACAGAGGGTCACCCTTTGGAGTGGTCCCAGTATGTCAGGGAACCATGTGGGGCTAGGGAGGGGCTGGAAGCTGATCAGCTCTTCTGTAGAACCCGAGTTGTCTCTGGCATGAAAATGTGATTTACCCAGGGTCACACAGTCATCATGTCAGAGGAGGGATTTAAACCTAGGTCTTGACTCTGAGACTGGCTTCATATCCACTGACATACTGCATCTCTAGTCTTGTGTGTGTGTCAGGAGGCTGCTAACATTTTGTCCTAAGTCCTCTGGAGACATGGTTAATTACTGCATCAATTAAAGTTAAGACTTTCAAGGTCATCTTACTTTCATCTTTGAATCTACCTATCCATTCCTCCATCCATCCATCCATCCATCATCCATCCATCCATCCATCCATCCATCCATCCATCCATCCATCCATCCATCCATCCATCCATCCATCCATCCACCCACCCACCCACCCATCCACATGATGTTCCTCAGGTGTGACTCTGAATTGGTGGAATGATTAACTTTCTTTTGCCTGCGTGAAGGGTGTGAATAGTTCAAGAGCTCTGGAGGGAAGCTATTCTTTGTTCCTGCCTCCAGGGAGGCACATGTGGTTCCAGACTCTAAGAGAATGGGAAGGAAAAAAAAAATACACATTTATGAAGCACCTACTATGTGCCAAACACTGCACTTTTTAAAAAAAACAATAAGTACTCTTAATCCTTACAACAGCTTAGGAGGGATTTCCTGTTATCTCCATTTTGTAGTTGAGGAAGTTGGGGCAGAGGATAAATGACTTGCCTAGGGTCACACAGCAAGTCTTTGAGACCACATTCTAACTCAGATCCTCACAATTCCAGGCGCGGTGCTCTACCCATTGTGCCATCAGCTGCCTTCCATGAAGGAAAGCCTTTGGGAAATGGCGGACAGGACACTTTTGAGAGGCTGAATCTCCACATCCCTGCCTATGTTTGCCCTCCTAGAGACTCTGGGAAATTTCCTCAGGGGTGGGTGGGGCGAGATTGTGCTGGAAGTTCTTACTCCCAGACAGAGGTCACTCACTCTGTGTATTGTCTGCCTTATCCCAATCTGGATAAATCCTCCAACTTCTAGTTGTCATCTGGGCTGACAAAGGAGCATGCTTGGGATGGGCTTTTGTGTAACTAATGTGGTGGGAAGGGGAAGAGCCTGCAGGTACAAGCTTGGGGTCAGACTTTCCCCTTTAAGAGTCAGCAACAAGGAAACTAGCTTGAGCCTAAGAAACCCAAACTGCAATCTCCAAGATCAGAAATATTTAGGGGAGCTAGTCCAGCACCCTCTTAGGGGACGCCAGAATCGCTAGGCTCATGGTGCCTTCTCCTGCTCCTTTCCAGGTAGGACCTGGTGTCCTTGGGAGAGAAGTGGCTGATTCTGGAATGATCTCTCAGAAATTCCCCTCAAACCCTATTTAAAACATTCTAATGTGTATTAGTGGGCAGTATTCTAATGGCAGTAACACACACACACACACACACACACACACAAATTATAACAAGCAGTCCATATGGTAATGAAAGCTACTGTCTTTGTCTGTCTCTATTTAATACGTTTATTTCATAATTGATGCACTAATTCCTAACATGTGGAAATCTACGCATATAATTCTATTTACCTTTCTAGTTTTGTAAGGATTACAATGCATGCATCACTTCCTAAAACATCTGTGAAGAACTTACTAGCGCCTACCTGAACGGACACCAAAGCTATTCAGATACACTATTCATTTGTCTATAACAATATGATTTGATATAAACAAAGATATTGCCTGCACTGACTTGTCTATACGAGTAACAATTCAATTCCACCAACATTTACTAGGCACCAGCTGTGTGCTGAGCTGCGTGTCGCTATCTGCACACAGAAGGCCCTGACCCCTTCCTCCCTCCCCCAGGGCCGTCTGACCTGTTGCCTGGGAATGAAGGCAGACAGACAGAAGCTTATGAGCCCTCTCCAGCCCAGGCCGGGTCTCCCACCGGACAAGGCCGACTCCGGGTGAAGAGGACAGTGTCTCGGAATGAGAAGCCTACGCAGTGCTGTGTGACCATCTTTATTAACCAACAGATCTGACCCAGAACAGGAGCCCTCGAGGACGGGGCATCACTGGCCCTGGCCATCACAGGGATAAGACTCGGCAGACGAGAGCTCAGAGCTCCCTGCCTTGTCTAGCTATCCATCCCGAGAACGGGGGCTGGGAGAGGGGCCCCGCTTCTAGCTTGGTCTTAGAAATTAGCCACCTTCCTCCCTCCATCTGTGGGGATAGATGAGCCCCAGGCTCCACCCGCCCCTGAGAACCTTCCACTGCCCCCGTGTCTGCTGAGCAGCTGAATCCCCCCTGGCTCTCCTGCTGCTGCTGTCTGTGCCCTGGGGGGTGCCCGGTGTGCTCATCCTCACACATGGCAGCTGGAGGTGGGGGAAAGGAGGGACCCACTGTCCTCCTGGGAACTTAGGAAGCCCTGCACGCCACCCTCATCGCGCACCCTCACGCCAGCAGGCGGCTGTACTCAGCCAGAGCAGAGGACTTCTTGACCCCATCCCAGATCCGAGCAGCATAGTGGAACCTAGGCAGAGGGGAGGAAAGGCATAAAGCATCAGGCAGGAGACAGCCTGTCAGAGAACATCAGCTGGGAGGAACCTTCCAGAGCATCTCCAGAGCCAGAGGGGAGCATACACGGCAGCTGGCTCATACCTAACATTGTGCAAATGGGAAAACTGAGGCCCAGGGAGCTCTCTGGGAAGTCAGTGAGCTTCAATCTCAGTTTCCTCATCTGTGAACTGGGTTATGTCATGGGGTGGCTGATGCACTTAAAGGGGCCAAGGAAAGCCCTCTGGGAACCATCCAGGGTTTTGAAAGTCCTGAGGGCTTACAGAGCAGTGGGTGAAGAGTCTGGTGAAGCACCAGCTGAAAAGCTGATCTGAGGGATCTCAGAGGAGAGCATCCTTTAGAAACAAAGGTTTCTCTGTTTTCCCACAAGATCCTTCCATGTAGCCTTGGGAGAGGCATGGCAGAGACGACAGGGAAGAGGCCTGGAGAGCAGTCCACCAGCTGTACACAAGCCGGTCTCTGGGGCCCTTCTGCTTGCTTGGGGCTGCTGCCCACACAGGCCTCCCTGCCCTTCCTCCCTCTGCTGCACACACAGGGCCCCTGAGGCTTCTGCACTGTTAGCTGGCCCAAGATCATCAGTTCTAGACCCATCTCTCCAAAAAGACACGGCCAGCCAACATAGGCTGACCAGAGCAGAGGGCACTGTGAGCCCCTCAGCCCGGCTCACTGTTGCCCTAAATTGCCCAGGTTAGATAACCCTGGGTCCATACTGAGTCTGAGCCTCCAGATCTATGGGACGCTGATGGCAGTTTGGCTAAGCCTTCTCTACCCTGTGAGTGCACATGCATGGTCATGCGGGAATACACATGGGCACAGATGTATTCACAGTCTATGTGTGTGCATACATGTTCATGTGCATGTGCGCAGATGCTGGTGATTCCTCAGACCTCATGTGGGATTCTCTTTACTGTTCTATCACATTCCTTATTAGACAGTCTAATGATGCTCTAGTCTGACTCCTGGCCATTGGGTTGGAAGGCTTTTCTCACACACCTGTGTGTTTTCTGAACTCACATCCCACTCACTGATAAACATGATGCTGAGGGAAAGGAAGGATCCTTGGGCACTCCACTGGAGGCCTCCTTCCAGGTTCAACAAAAGCCATAACGACCATCACTTGGGGTCTGCTGGACCATTTCTGGTCTCCCACAGTGGGTCTCACACTGTACTAGGGCTAACCTGCTCTAGAGCAGGCCAGGCTGGCTGAGCAATCACTGCCTCCCCTTTTAAATGTGTCCAAACCAACATTTTAACATTTTCTGTGTTCACAAATTTTGTCAAGGGTGCAAAGCAAGCTTCCTGGCCTCTGGTGCCCACACCACTGCCCATGGGACATGCTGCTGCTAGCTGGCAGGAGCCCTCCCTCCCTCCCTTCCTGGCACGGGCCATACCAGTTCTTCTCAGTGAGGATGGTATGCGAGAGCTGCGGCCGTGCCATGGACATCACCTGGCTGCGGAGTTTGGTCACTAGGGACTGGAAGCTGGGGTGGCCTCGGTAGCCAGGGAGAAGGGAAAAGAGCGGGCTGGAGCCTGGACCTGGGGATCAGGGGGGAAAAGGTGAGAGCCTTGGCCCAGGTGCCTCTGCCCTTCTCCTCCAGGGGACCTTCCAGTGCCCACCTCCTCAGGCAGCCACCTCTGCAGGATAGTAACCCCTCACTCGCCCTTGCTCAGGCAGGGCAGGCCTCAACTCCACCCTCAGCCCAGGGCTCCCCACAGCTGGTACCTGCTCGGGGCAGGCTCTCGCTGTCCCCTTCAGTGTCCATGAAGGGCACTAGGAAGAGGTTCACCTCCGAGTCCAGGAAGTCGGGGGGAAGGCCCGGGAAGATGTTGCATTGCAGCATGGACAGAGTGCCTGGGGAAGGAGAGATACAGCCTGAGTAAGAGCGTGGTGGGGCTGAGGCGGCTCCATGGGCAGGTCCGGGGTGGCCCCTTACCCTTGTAACGAAGGTGGGAATGGGCCATCAGCTGATCGATCACCAGATGCATCTGCCGAAGCTTCTGGGGGCAGAAGTCCTCACGCCGGGCCTTGTTCTGTAGGAAAACTACGGGGAGTGTTGGGTGAGACCCTGGGCTAGGCAGGAGCAGCTGCCCTCCCATCCCTTGCCCCCTCACATGTGGTGGCCTCACCCAGGTGGGGGTAGTACTCTGTGCCCTCATCTGAGCCTGACGAGCTGCTGGCCTCGTGGCTGGGAGAGGGGGTGGAAGGTTTCACCATCTCTGCCGTTTGCAGAAACCTGGGTGGGGGCAGAGCAGAGAGGCTGGTTGCCCTGCCTGGGGCCACACAGACCCCACAGCACCCGAGGGCAGCTCCTTCCTCTCCCTGCTGCTGAGAGGTTCACACTGAGATGGTCTTGGGACCCCATCAGCCGTGGAACCCAATCAGGATCAGACGAACGCTGCCTTGTCTGAGCCACATGACAAGCCTGGAGGGGGGCTGTCCTTACCCCCATTTTACAGATGAGGCCGACAGAGACGCTGTGCTTTGCGGGGGTCATGCGGTTAGGGAGGGTCTGAGGCAGGCTTTGAACCCCAAGGCCAGCGCTCCAGCCACTCCACGGTGGTTCCTCAGCAGCTCTTACAGAGGAGGAAGCCGTGGCCCAGGTTTGCCCACAGGTGCACAGAGAGGAAGTATCTGAGTCTGCATCTGAACCCGGCGTTCTGACGCCAAGATCCAGCGGCTCCTCCACCCATCCAGCCCCACTCTTGCCTTCCTCCTGGCCCCGGCCCTCTCACCGGTACAGACTGAGGTCAGTGAACCAGTCCTGCACCACGATGACCACGTGGCAGACAGTGAAGAGGAAAGCCGCAATCTGCAGAGACTGGAGGAAGACAGGAGGTGTTCAGCTGGATTATGGTCCCCCTCCCCCAGTGACGCCCTTTGCCCCGCCCCACCCCACCCCACAGGCCTTCACCTGCATCTCCACATAGGTGTGGGGGAGGTTGTACTCTGGGGGCAGTTTTCGGTCGTTGTTGATGAGGTGGTCCAAGATGGAGGGACTCAGGATGGGCTAGGGGAGAAGGAAGGAGTCTCAGGGGTCCAGCATGGCAGGAGGGTTCAGAGCTCCGAAATGGGCCTCCCTGAGGACAGGGGCTGCGCCCAGGGCAGCGCTGCCCTTGACTTCCTGCCCCTAGCTATGCACACAGTGGGAGCTCAGTAACTACCTTGGGTGGCCTTGACCAGGCCTCCAGGCTCCTAACCTTGGGCTCTGCCTGTCGGGCTGGTGAGAGAAGGGCTTAAAGGATGGGAGGGCCTCAGAAAGGGGTAAGATGGGCAGGGGAGGAGCTGCAGGAAGGGGAGGAAGGCCTGGTGTCTGAGGCCTCTGTCCCCTGGCCCACCTTCACCCCACCTGCCTCGCTGCCTTCTGTCTGGGGACTACAATTGAGGAGGGGAAGCTGAGGACCTGGGCTGCAGATGAGGGATCTGAGGACACATGAGCCGGGTTTGAGGGTCTGAAGGGCTGCCAGGTGGAGGATGCATTAGCCTTGTGCGGCCCAGCCCCCAAAGGCAGAGCGGGGAGCTGGGCAGTGTGGGCTGCCTGGAGAGGGCTGGAGGACCAGTTGTCAGGGACTTTCCTTTTGGGCCTGACAGCTACTGAGGCTGACCCTGATAAATGGTCAGACTGACCTCCAGGGGGTGGTGGACAGAGACTGGACAAATGGACTGACTGTTCCAGGGAACACTGTAGACATCCTCCCTTTTCTGCACATCCACTGACCCAGGGGCTGGAGACACAGGCCGGCGGGGGCCCTACCTGGGTGTCCAGGAAGACAATTCGCTCCTGGGTGATAAAGAAGTCGATGCCGCTGGTCTGGTTGCCTCCGCGCTCCTTCATCTCAGCGCTCTGGGCCCGGAACACATACGCTCTGTGAGGAGGCAATGACCAGATTCCCTCCCATTAGATACTCCTTCGGTGCCCTCCTTCTCAGACCTCCCCCTGTTCCCCGCGGGGCCGACTTTCCCTTGGCTAGGGGTAAGACCAAAGAGCAGTTATTCCCCTAAGGGGTTGGTGTTGCTTGGAAGGTCTCTAGTGGTGTGCCCCAAGGATCTGTGCTTGGCTGTTTGGCCAATGACTCAGTCCCAAAGGGAAGGCAAATCAAGTGAAGAGACCCAGAACTAGGGCAGCCCTCTGCAGAGGCAGCTCGAGTAACAATGTGGGGGGCAGGGAAGCATTGTAGGCAGTGCCAGCCTGGGCTTCCACTTTGTTTCTGAAACCTACTCACTCTATGTGACCTTGGGCGGGCAGGCCCTTTGACCTCTGAGTCTGGTTCCTCATCTGTAAAATGGGGGTAACAGGGTTGACACTTGGGTCAGCGTCATTGTGAGGCTCAACGAGATAATGACAGCAAAGCACGTAAACGTTGGGGAATCCAACGAGAAGCTGCTGGGCACCCCTGCCGTGGGGTCTTTGAGCAAGGGTAGAGAACCAGCTATGACACTGGGTCAGACTGACAAAGTGGAAACTCAAGAGAGACGAATGCCTGCTGGGTGCCAAGGGAGGTCGGTCCAGGCAGGGAGCAGCCCTCCTAAAGTGCCGTGTGAGAAGGTGACAAGCCTGCCGCCCGTCTGGACCCGAGATCTCAACTCTCCTCCTCAAAGAGAAGCGACCCCAGCCAGGGTTGGGGGCTCCCATCTTGTGTACGGCCATTAAAGGCTGGCCCAAGGTGCAGCAGGAAATAGGGGATCTGCCTCAGGAACCTGGCCCTGGGAGGGGGTGAGAGGCAGGAGATGACCTCACCGGGCCACTGGCATCTCCCAATCAGAACTCCCCTCTTCTGACCCTCTCTAGGACCCAGGGGTGAGTTCTTCTCTTTCTTCCTAAGGGACAGACAGCATCCCCACCACTGCTCGTACAGACCAACTCCAAAGGAGCGGAGCCCAAGGAAATTTCAGGGCTCAGATCCATGCTGGCTACCTCACTGGTTCCTCCTGCATACCAGTCCTTTTGTTAGTTCAAGGAACATTCATTAAATGCCTACTGTGTGCTATCCCAGGGGATTGTACTGAGAAAAATGTCAAGCAGAGCTCTCCCTGGCCCAGGACTGAGCAGCTCAGGCCAGTGGGAAGGCGAGACTGAGCCAGAACCACAGGACACTGTGCATCACTGAGAGCAGGGAAAGAGTTCAGGGCCAGGGCCCAGCTGGGATCGGGGGTGGCTTCTTGGAAGATGGGGCACTAGAGAGGGGGCTGAAGACACAAGCAGGTTTGACAGGCAAAGAGGGGAAGGAAGGACACTGTAGACAGAGGCAGGAGGGAAAGAGGGCAAGTG
>CM053596.1:12723606-12827309 GCA_028646575.1 Pseudocheirus occidentalis | reverse complement strand
AAGACAGAGATGGGGGAAGGGAGAGAGTGAAATGAGGAGGGGTCTTGGCCAGGAGCTGCTTCAATTCTCTTTTTGCATCTCCAGCAGCTAGCAGGGTGACTGCACACAGTAGGTGTTTAATGAACAACTGGGAGTCTTGGAATGTCTCTGAGCAGAAGAGGGATGAACCTGGGGTGGGAGGGGGAAGCCCTCAGATCATGGCAATGGTCCAGGCTGTGGGAGGAGGTTCACCCTTCGATGACCACCTGACATGAACTTTGTACATCATGTCTGCTGAGGGTTTCGCTTCCCAGGAAGTAGGCACCATAGGGACAAATCTTCCCATTTTGTAGACAAGGACACTGAGGCTCAGGGACTTGCCCCGCAGAGTGTCAGAGGAGGGCTCTGAGCCCTGGTTGCTGATTTGGGCTCTCTCCTGGGGATTCTCTGTGACAGGTGACTTTGTGGGTGGCAGGGGTGAGGGCAGGGGTGAGCCCCAGGGTACAGGCCCGGCTCGCCAGCCATCCACAGCAGCGGGCAGAGTGGGCCTAGTGTTGGGGACAGAGGAGCAGCTGGTACCCAAGCTCTGGACCCGGGCGCCGCCCCTCCCACCTCACCTCTGGTCCTCCTCAGGAGTGTTGGCCGACAGCAGGGACATGACCATTGACTTGCCTGTTCCTTGGAGACCCAGGACCCCTACCACCAGCACGTCCGTCTGATCTAGCAGGTACTGTGGGGAGAGCAGAGCCAGGACAGCGTCAGCCCCCTAGCCCTGGGCAATCTGAGGTGGGGGAGAAGAACCTGCGCTCTGCTAACTTAAAAACATTTAAAGATAACCGTGACTGGACACATCTGGTCCCCTTTCCAAGCCTTCCTGTTTCATTTTCTGCATTTACAAACATGATTGTCAGGGGTCCGTGGCAATAGGAAGTGGCAAACCCTCCACCCCCATCCTCCTCCTCCTCACTTGGTAAAGGAACGAACAGCGGATCTAGGCAGGGAAGGAATTTGCTGGAGGTCTCTCATCTTGGCACAAGAGGTAGGCCTCACCTCCCCCCACCCCGTCCCTCTCTCAGGAAGGGGCCAAGGAAACCCTGAGAACCCACAGACTGCCAGGGTGGAAGGCTGACCCACCCTTCTTGTGAGGCAGGACCTCCCCAGCCCTGGCTAGACCTTCGGCTCGCAGACACTGGGGAAGGCTGTGTGCCAAGCCTTTCCGCCTGTGGGGAGCTGCCAGGACACAGGGCTGTGACCACCTCCGCACCACAACAGGTCACTGTGGGAGGCTGAGTGCTAAGAGATGTCGAGGCCGAAGCCAGCTCAGACTTGGGCTGCACTAGGCCTCCCATATGATCTGTCCCAACCTGCCCTGAGTGGAGCTTGCCCAGGCCTGACCCGAACCCCTCCGATGGGCCTCTGTTCTCTGACCATGCCTTATGGGCCCCTCGCACTGTTCAGTAGCACGGGTGGAGGGCGTGGGGTGAAGGACTTACCTCAATAGCGCTGTCACACCAGTTCATCTGGTCATCCACCAGCTTAATGCTGTGCTTCATCCGCTCGGGGGGGAGCAGCTTGGCCTGGCCCACCACGGCTGCAAGGGGAAAGAAAATGGGGAGCAGCCTGTCACCCAGAACAGGGGCCTCTGGGCTCTGGCTGACAGCAGGGCTGGTGGGGCCCTTCTGTTGTCTGCACCACTCAGGACACAGCAGGCACTTAAGAAACGCTAACTAGCTGAGAAAGGGCACAAACCCACAGCACAATCCCAAGTGGGAGGGGGGTGAGATGGGAAGACCCCCCCCCAACCCTCCCTGGTCTCCCCACTCTCCCTCTTCCAGGGCTACACAAGTTCCAGAGGAAACAGGTAAGCTGACTGATGACTCTCCGCAGCAGACACGCTGGTCAATGGCAGTGACCCTTGACCTTTGGGGCATCTGAAGAAGCCTGGCTGAGGGGTGAGCTGCACCCCAGAGCACTGTGCAGCCGGGGCCCCTCTTACTGGGGAGGGCACCTTCCCTCCTTCCCCCCCATCCTCCTGGACCCCTCTCAGCCATCCTCTCTCTGCTCCCACCCCCACCCTGATCCATCCTCCCCTCCACTGCCGAAGGGCTCAGCAACACAGGGCAGTGTCTCCAGGGGCTCCTTCTCTTCACCATCCAACCTGGGCTCACTCTTTTTAAGCGTCAATTTTTGTGTCTTATAGTGGGCATGGTCATTGGTAGGACTGATCCATGTCTACAGTTCACAAAGAAGGCCCGTGCTGGGCATATGGGCTCAGACAGGGTTGGAGACCCCTGAGCGAGCCTGCTGGGGTGTGGGAGCAGGAGCCCAAGACCCTCTCATGGGCTCTCCAAGCCCGTGCCCTTCCTGGTTGCACAACGAAGAGAAGCTCTGCCCCTCCCCCTCCCCATTTCAGTATCTCATCCATCTCATTACCAGTTTGTCTGTTTACACATTAGCATCTCTGGGGAGGACCCAGCCATTTTTTTGGGGGGGAGGGGTAGTGCAGGGCGACTGGGGCTAAGCGACTTGCCCAAGGTCACTCGGCTAGTTTTTGTGTTAAGTGTCTGAGGTCGGATTTGAATTCAGGTCCTCCTGACTGCAGGGCCGGTGCTCTATTCACTGAGCCACCCAGCCACCCTGACCCAGCCATTTAAATGCCCCCCAGGCATGGAGGGCCACTTTATACACTCTGTCCCCATCAGAGACAATGCTGGATGAGTACAGAAGGGAGGACTGGCCTTGGACCTGGAAGTACAGCTTCTGAAGTGTACTCTCTGCAGAACTGCTGTCATCAGACCCTTCAGGGCCCCAGGCAGACTCCCCTTTGCATTAGTGCAGCGGCTTCTGCAATGGAGGAGCCCTGTCTGGACCCCCAAAACCAAGGTTCCAGCCATGGAGAGTGTGGATCAGATGCAGCATTAAGAGGATCCCCGCCTGTACCTTTCAGCAGAGGGAGGGAGCCCCCAGGCGCTGAGCATTTTCCAGCACCATGGACTGGAGGTGGGTCTCCCAAGGCTGGAGTGCCTGCTTATGCGGAAGCAGAGAGAGCCCTATCCAGGGGCCTATCGCTACATCATGGCAGATGACTTTCTTGGGGGATTTGGGAGTTTTTCTTAAAATTTAAGTACAGACCCCCCCCCCCCCATCATTTAAGCATCTGTTCTAGGGACCTCCCCTCTGCCTTTAAACAGTGTTCACACCTGGGACTGCGTTGGGGCAGTGGCAGCCTGTGCTTCAGGGCCTGGCAATGCATCTCAGAATGGAGTTTTACTCCAGGACATGGAAATCTTTTGTATTTCATATTTGCTCACCCTTCTTTAAAGATTACGCCTCCCCCCATTTTAGAGTGTACTCTGTTCTGAGGACTCCTTCATTCACACATGTTTCTGTACCCAGCATTACCCCCAGAACTTCGCTGGCCCTTTTTCCCAGAAGCCAGCCTCTTTCCCCCACTTACGGTCCATGGCAGCAGGGGTTGTGGTGCCCATGCCCCGGTTCTGTATCTGGTAGACGGGCTGGGTGGGTCGCTGGCCTTCCTTCTCCCCCTTGGGAGGGGCGGGGACCACTGGTGGGGGTGGTGTGGCGCCTTCCAGGACTGGGGCGCCTGCCCCGCTGGCTGGGCCCTTGGCTTCGTCTCGAGGTTTCATCAGGACAATAGGTTTGTCCAGAGGAGCTGGGGCCTGGGGGGCAGTGGGAGCTGGGGCTGGCGGGGGTGGAAGTTTAGACTGCAGGGGAAAAAAAACCAGAGTGACCATGGCCACTCATCTCCAGTCCCCAACAATGCCTTGGCCCCCCCTTTCCCCCCAAGACTTCCTGTGCCCTTACCCGCTCTGCTGGAGGCTTGGAGAGAATGATTGGCGTTTTCTGCATGACTGATGCCCCTGCCTCCTCACTGCCATCCTGCAGAAGGGAAGGAGAAATGCTCCGGCCCTGCTCAAGGACCTGCTCCCCTCACTGACCCTATGAACTCTCCTTCCTACCCCTCCTCTATCCTCTCCCCAGAGGAGAAGACTTATTAATGATGCACGTGGTGAGGAGGGGAAGATGGCGCCCTGGCACTCCATCATTCAAACCGTACCATGGCAGGGAAGAGCCCACCCTCCTTTCCTGGAGGACTGTGACCAAATCATCTGGACGCGTCTTCTCCATGGAGGTGATGGCCAACATCGTGACTCCCCTCTCGGCCGCCTCCCCCGTTGGAGGATAAGTGTCTAACTTCTGGCCAAAGCAGCTGCTTGAACAGGGGCAGCTACCCGGCCCCCCCATGCCCACTCCAGATAAAACCTGAGACTAAATAACAAATGAGAAACTCAGTAAGAAACAAGAGGGAGTGGCACCTTCCACCTGAGAAGTGCACAAAAGGGCAGCCAGTAACCTGTGGGCAATGGTGACCAAGGCTGCAGCTAGAGGTGGGAGCCCTGGAGAGATCAGACTGGAACTGCCCAGGCCCAGACGCTGGTCCTGAGATGCCCTGGAGGGCCCTGGAGATCCCCTCGTGGCTCCTGAACTTTGAGGGCCCAAAGAGGGCCTGAGCATAGGAAGTGTCCGTCAGCACCAGAACCCAAGGCACATGGGGTGAGGCCAAGCAGGCCCCTAAAGTGTAGCAGGGGTCAGAGCCTGGCCACAGGACAAGGCCCCAGGTCAGGAACTAAAGCTGGAAAGAGGACCAAAGCAAGGCGAACGCTAACTGGTCTAAACAACAGTTGACAACACTGCAAGCAGAAACTCAAAGGAAAATGGGATTTCCATAAGGACCACGTGAATACCTAGAAGAAATGACTCAAAGGATGAAAAACAAAAGCTTGAGCGGAAAGAAATGGAAGGAGGAAGCAGTCAGGGCCCAGAGAGGGGATCCCAGTAAACTGGAACAGAATCAAAAGGCTGGAAGCACAGAAGAAAACCGAAGGGCTGATGTAAAAGACTCGCCCGGAAAACAGGCTGAGGAGATTACTTTAGGAATCACTGGACTCTAGAAACCACAGTAACAAAGGGGCAGCCTGGACCTGAGAACTGAGGGGTCACCCCAGCAGGGAAGGCCCAGAAAAAACGAGCACATGTGCACAAGGGCGTCCAGGCTGTCTCCTGAGAACACACGATGCCCAAGGCAGAAGGCTGAGGCCCAGGACCACCACCAAGAGTGATGGACACACAAAACCCAGGGGGAAATGGACCTTTGATCCGAGAGAGGAAGATGGTTGTGTGTTCCTGGCGAAAAAACTAGAACTGAGCAGGACTGGGAAATAAAAGTCACTCGAAGGAGCTGGTGCCGGTGCCTGGCTCACGTTCTAGGGTCCTCTGGAACCCGAATGTCTTCAAGGGTCGTACTGGGGGGTGGGGGTGGGCTGGCTCAGTTCTGAGGGTTGGGAGAGGGAAGAGAGAAAGGAGGAACAGACTGTGTAGAAAGGGGGAGGAAGGGGATGGTGCTCGTGGCTTCTCATCAAGGGGGAGTGGGAGAGGAGAAGCTCCAGACAGGCAGGAGGACGTGCGGGGTGGCACCAGATGATCCTGGTGTGGTGCGGAAATAAGTTAAAACCAATAGAGAAGCAACAGGACAGGGCGGGAAGGAGGAGGATACTGGGGACCCAGCGGAAGTCCTGATCTGCAGGAGGATTTGGGGGCACTTAGATGGCCCCCAGGTAACTGGGGGTGGAGGAAGGAGCTGCGAATGAACAAATGTGACGAATCTGCTGGCTCATCTCGTGGCACACGAGTGTGAGGGAGCACTGTGGCCCCTTCAGAAACGGGGTGAGTCTGAGCTGAGCAGAGTTTATACAGGACAATGGTGGGCTGGACAGTGTCTCCAGAGGGCCCACCTCCAGGCAGAGCAGATCAGGCCAATGCTGATGGCTGTGGTCTCCCCAGGGCAGGACTAAGAGGGCCATGGCAGCCCCTTCAAAATGCCCAGGAGCCACCCCCCATGGGACAACAGCACAGCCTGAAGGCAGCCCATCAGAGCCGGCAGCGAATCCCTGGAGGCCTCTGTTTCTGGAAAGGCTCTTTTCTCTGGGTTTTCGTATTTGTATCTCAAAAATTAACAAAAGTGAACTGAAGGCACAAAAGTGCCTCGGAGTCCTTCCTGTTCTTTATGTGAGTGTGTGTGTGTGAATGTGTGTATCTGAGTGTGTGGGTGTGAAAGACTGTGGGTGTGGGGTGTGTGAGTGTGGGGTATGTGAGTGTATCGGAGTGTGTGAGCAAGTATAAATGATGGAATGTGCGAATATATATATGAAAAGGCATGTGAGTGTGTGTATCAATGAGTGAACGTGTGTGTATACGTGGACCTGTGTATGAATGAATGTGTGTGTATCTATCTACATGTGTGTCTGAATGTCTGAACATGTCTATGGACATGCAGATCAGAGTGTGTGTAACCTTCTCTAAGAAGCAGCCCTTTCCTGCACCTTAAATCTCTGACTGGGAGCCCCCCCTGACCTGGGAAGGCCCTGGCTGGCCCGACCATTGCCCATCAGAGCTCCTTCAGCTCTGCTCCCTGGGGCCCAGAGCTCCTGGGGGGGCCGGGCAGGTGCCTGTCGTATGTCCTGGGGCCCTATGCCCTCCCCTAGACCCTGCCTCCATCTTAGCCACTTCCCCAAAGGAGCTTCTTTCCCAGTCAGAAGGTAAGCTCCGTGAGGGCAGGGGTAGTCTTTTATCATGACCCCCAGGATGAAGCTGGGCCAGTGCTGGGAATTGGAGGTTTTTTTCGTTCATTGCTTCATAGCTTTCTCTCAAAGCCTCCAGCAATGAAGAGCCCACCGCTTGGGAGGGCAGCCCATGTCAGTACCACAGATTTAAGCCTAATTCCATGTTCCTTGTGCATCGCTGGGAGCCGAGGGGGCACGTGACAGCCTGGGGAAGCTTCTCTCCTCCATGTCCCAGTGGCCCCTCACCTCCTCACTGTGCTCTCCAAGTTACTACTGTCCTTCCTCAGCTGTGGCACCCCAAATCTGATCTTCCTAAAGCCAAGAAGCTACAGACTCAGCTGCTAGACAGTCAAGCCCAGTCCACCTTCCAGGCTGGCCACAGCCCTCCTCATCCTCAACATTCCACTTGCTGCTCCCCCCCCCCCCCCCCCCCCACCGTCCAGGAACCCCAGATGTACCTCCCACTCCAGGCTTTCCCCCTGGTCCTATGGGATATCTTTTGCATTTACTTTGCACATGTGGCACTCACTTCTCTGTGCCTGCATACAAATCCGCAGACATAACCCAGTGACAGTGCTGCCCTCCTCAGGGCAGGCATACTCTGACTCTGCCTTTGGTCTCCAGCTTCTAGCACAGGCACTGGCCCCAGCAGATTTCTCTCCTCTTGGCCACAATGAGCCAGGGAACCACAGTGATGATGCCCCTTTCAGCCACTGCAAGCTCCCTAAAGTAGGAGATGAGTCTCCCTGCTCCAATCCTGAGCACAGGCCTGGGGGGCTCTGGAGACTAGATGATGCCTCCATTGGGTACACAGGGCCATCCACACACACAGGCACTCACCCGCCTCTCTCGATCTCGTTCCCAAGGTGCTCCATAGTCTCTCTCCCGACCCCCAGGCCCAGACAGGTTTTGGGGCCCCCCAGAACCTGGTTCCTTCCATCGGCGCCGTCGCTCTATTCCATAGAGCCCTGGCTGGCTGTGCCCAGACTCCGACATGGCACTGCCTAGTGAGAAAAGAGGGAAAATTAGAGATGCTCCAGGAAGTGGTGTGCAGGGCCCCCAGAGAACCCCAGAGGTTCCATGACCTGGGCACTGAGATGGGAGCTCACCCAGCTCTACGAATCTCAGACCAAAGACTGGCTCTGGGACATTGACATCCTGCAGGTTCACATCAGCCCAGACCACACATCTCCTTGGCATGCCCAGCCCTGGGGATGGCGAAGGCGGGCAGTGGGTAGCGTGTCCTGTCCTTCACTTAAGGCCTTTCCACCTGGCCTACAGTGGCGCGAGGACCCTCTCCTGTCTCAGCTTGTTAGCAGGGTCTCCCCCTTTAGACTGCAGGGGCTGTCTTCTGCCCACCTTTGCACCCCCAGCACTTAGCGCAGGGCCTGGCCCACTGCGGGTGTCTAATATGTGCTTTTGGATGGACTGACCTGGTGCTGGAGGAAGGAGACCTGCACATAGGCCCAGACTGGCTACCTCGGGAAGCTTCTGGCCTCTTAGGCTGCTTTGGGCAGCACCTGGCACACAGTGGGCACCTGAGTGTTTACTGAATGATGAGGAGCCATCATAATAATGTAATTTTATATATATATATATATATATATATATATATATATATGTATGTAAAATACATATAACAATAACGGGTGGCCTCAAGTCAGGAAGACTCATCTCCCTGAGCTCAAATCCAGCCTCAGACACCGTGTGACCCTGGGCAGGTCACGTCACTGCCTGCCTCAGTTTCCCCATCTGTGAAATGGGCTGGAGGAGGAAATGGCAAAGCTCTCCAGTGTCTCTGCCAGGAAACCCTCGCGGGGGAGGGGGCAAAGCACCAGACAAGACTGGAAGGTCGGGAAAACAGACAGTAAGGGGGCTGTCCCCGAGGAACCTCGGCCACAAGCGCTGCACCCCCACATCCGGTGTTTGCTTGGGTCGCCATGGTGACGGCCCCTTACCACGTGACACAAGCAGCGCTGTCAGAGGGAATTCTGAGCAAGCCTTCATGCCCCTCCCCCCTTAGCTCCCATTAAGCGTAAGCTCCCTGTGGGCAAGGCCCGGTTTCCTTTCTGCTGTTATCTGGGTTCCCAGGCAGGGCCGGGCACACAGTAAGCGCTTAAAACATCATCAGCCACCGTCCCTAATTCGTTTTACAGATGAGGAAACTGAGGTGCAGGACCATTAAGTAACTTGCCCAAGGTCACCCAGGTGGTGTCAAGCGCGAAATTCGGATCCGAGCCTCTCCCATCCCCGCTTCAGGGGCTTAGATATCGGGCTCTAGTGGACCATAAGGGGTCGATGGCCCCTTTCAACCACTTCCGGGTCGGGGTGCCAGCGACTGCTGGGGAGAGTAAAGCTAACGGGGGCGGGAGGACGGAATCAGGCACGTGCCGGGTGGGTGGAGTCCTCTCGTCCGCGCGCCTCGCTCCGAATTGGATACTGATTGGCTTGCTGGAGCTCGGGTTTCAGCGCGCGCCGGATGTGGGCGCGGTTCTCCCTGAGCTGGCCCCTGATTGGTCTTTTGGTCCGGGGAGAGGGCGGGACCTTCTCTCTGAGCTGGCCTCTGATTGGTCAAGGCGGGAGTATGTTGGGGGGCTCCCAAGGAGGGAAGAGGAGTCTGGCGCGCGCCCGCGGTGGGAGGAGCCCTTTCGCCCGCGCGCCTTCTGGCCCTTACCTGAGTTGGCCACTGAATGGCGCCACGATCAAGGCGCGCGCTTCTCCTGCGTTGGGCTATGAAGGGGCCCGTCACCGGCAAGTCAACGGAAAACGCTGGAGAGCGATGCTGCTGGCGTCCTGGAATCGGGGGGCGGGAGGAAAGGGAGGGGGGAGAAGGGGAGCGACGGTGAAGAGAGCACTGTCGCTAGGGTGACGTCATCGCGCATGCGCTGAGGGTGCCGGGTGTGCGCGAGTGTGAGGAAATGCGCATGTGTCAAGCCGGTTTTCGGCTGGGTGTAGCTCCCGGCCCTTTCTCGGCTCAGGTCTCATCTGGCTCCACTACGCCTGCGCTCCAGAGGGGGCGGGGCTGGGGCTGGGGCTGGGGCTGGGAGGTTGTCTTCGGCGACGGGTGGCAAGTTCTAATTCCTCTCCTGGGTGCCAGGCTACCGCATAAAAGGATCTGGATTTAGAAGGGCCTTGAGGATGAGCTTCTGAATGAAGCCCACCGTCACCTCCTCCGGGAAGCCTCCCCGAATAACCCTGGTGAGGGGCGCGGGACCCAGGGAGAGCCTTCACTTGTGGACTGGCCAGAGCACCGAAACCTTCCTGGTCGGAGGGGGGGGTTCGCCAGCTGAGGTCTGGGGAATGGCTTCTCGCCTGCGCCCTTGTCCTCAGTTTCCTCGTGTGTCGGATGAGAGGACTGGACCGTAAGGAAGCTCCCAGCTCTGACATCCCCTGTTCTCAGGCCCCCACCCCCCAGCTCTGACATTCCCTGTTCTAAAGCTCCTTCCAGCTGACAGTCTATCTTATATATTCATTGAAGAAGTATTGAATGGGTAGGTCTTCTATTTGAGATACTTTGCTTAGCACTGGGGATCCAGAGATACACTATGCGGTAAATAGAATGGTGTTTAGAAGAGAATGGGAAAGATAAATGTAAATAACTATTTTGAGAGAGTTAGTGAAGGATAAAGGAAAACTGGAACAGGACCTTTGAGCATGGCATGTCTGACTTGGGAGGGCCCTTAGAGCTGGGAATGTCAGAGCTGGAAGGGACTTGAGAATGTGGAATGTCTATTAATAAGCATGTATGTGCCATTGTGTGGGGCACAGTGCTGAGTACCAGGAATTCAAATGCAAAAAGTGCTTGTTTTCATACAACATATTCTGATGGGGGAAACAAATGACTGAATGTATACAAGATAAATTCATTGTAAATTGAGGGTCGTCTGAGGGAAGGCACTACCCATGGGACTTTTTGGGATGTTCATGGGTGTTCTCACACGCATGCACACACATGTGTGTACGCATACACACACCTAGCAAATGTTTTTTGCAAAAGGCTGTATTTGAACTGAGCCTTGAGGGAAGCTAGGAGTCAGAGTTGAGGAGGATGAGCCTTCCTGGCATAGGAGGTCATCCAAGACAAAGGTATGGAGAGTAGAGATGTGTCTTGGGTGAAGAGCATCAGGCTGACTAGTATTGATGGAGCATGGAATGGGAAGGTACTGTGATGCAGCTGAAGCCAAGGCTTAGCCAGTGTGCTCTGATCAGGGCCTTTAAGTGATGCACCCAGTGGATTCACATAAGGCCAGCTCCCTAAAGGTCCCCTGGAGTTACACTCAAAAGATTTGTGTCTGAGACCCTGACTGCAGCCAGGCCTTTTGCCCCCCAAACTTCAGAGACTTAAAGAAAGAGGACAAGACTCTCATTAGATTATTGGCCCTGTTGATGGGGTGTTGGGGTGTCTAGGTTTGTAACATCCAGTTGCAACCTAGATTATAGGTCACACCTCCCCCAGCCATAAACCCATGAGCTCTGCCTCTTCCCTGAGCAGCCTCTGCTTGGCTGCCATAAACCCTGTTTGTTATGATAACAAGCCATTCCTAAGAATCCTTCACCTAGCCATCTATAAGCGATTAGAGAAATGTGTAGTTCCCTTGTTCTAGTGGTCAGTCGCACCTATGAATCTTTCAATGCATTATCAGTAAGCTAACTCCTCTCCAATTAGGCACATCCTGGATCCCCAGTTAGTCTAGCTTCCAACATTCATCTTGTCAAACAGGACATTGATGGGTAACAGACTGGGCACTTCTCAGTCAGAACTGACCACTAGTTGACTTAGGTGACATTTCAAGGCAAAAACCACACCTGCTGGTAGCCCTGCTCTGGGTTTTTTCCCAGTGAATTATGGGCAATATGCTTGCACAGTAGATATGAATAGTGCATGTCCCTTTAAACGCTGACCATTCCTTAACTCCTCCCTAATACCACCCTTACTCACCTAGTTAGCATAATTGATACCTGATTTATGTTATTATGGCTATATAATCTGTATTTCTAATTCCTGCACTTCTGCAGGCTTCCTAAGCCCTCCTGCCCACTGAATAGCGTAACAATAAACTTTTACAATCATTAAATGGAGTTCACGGTTTTTTCCTGAACTATGCCCTGATCATTTTTTCTTCTCACCCATGTCTCTGCAGACACCTCAGACCAGCTCTTGGGTGGACCCGCTACAGTACTAAAATGTAACAAGGCTGGGAAGGCAGGAAAGGGCCAGCCAGGTCATAAAGGACTATAACTGCCAAACTGATGGTTTTATAAAGACAGCACTGACAGTCACACAATCTCTGGTAGCTGAGTGGAGGATGTACTGGAGAGGGGAGAGACTTCTGTCAGGAAGAGCACCTAGAAAGTTCTTCAAGAGGTGGGATGGGGTGGGGCTGGGGGCCCTGGTGAGCCAGCCAGGCCATGCAGGCAGGGCATCTAGTGCCAGGCCCACAGTGAAGACCCTTGTTCAAACACTGCTAAGTCATTTCACAGCCGTCCACCTCGGTTTCCTTATTTGTAAAAAGCAGGATAATAGCCCCTACCTCCTTGGGTCTTTGTGAAGATCTGCTGAGATAACATTTGTAAGCAATCTGTAAAGGTTACTAAATGGAAAGAAAACTAGCCCATGAAAAAATCAAAGGTGAATGTGGTCAAATTTTAGAGGAGCAAAAAAAAAAAAATATTTAGAGGAGCTGAGTCTCTGACCCAGGAGAGACACAAGCCGAAGGTGTTTCCTAGGGGGTGAGCATAGCCATCGATAATCCTTGAAATCACTTCCCTTGGCCACCATCCAGGGAGACCAGGTTGCTTCTGAGGTGTGTCCTAGAGATACTGGGTTGATAACTGAGGGTTGGGCCATAGTCTGAAAAGCAAACATTTCTAGAGAAAAGACAGTCTTGGCTGTGGATGGAAGGTGGCATGGATTGGATCTTTCCCTGAGTTCTTATTCCTGTTCTGTCATTAATTTACTGGATGACCTTGGGAAAGTAAGTTTCTCAGATTTCTCACTTGTAAAATTAAGAGGTCGGTAGTTAGTCTCAAGCTTCCTCCCTGCTCTGACATCTTACATTCTCTGTCCAAAAGGCCCTTCCTGCTCCACAGTCTATGTTATTAAATCCCTTTTATTTATTTTTCTTGTATCTCTGGCCCTTATCACAGATGTCTGGCTCATAACAGGAACTTAATAAATGCTTGTGGATTGATAGATTTTATGTGGGGAACTGGGGCTGTTTGGTTTGGAGAAGGGAAGGCTTAGGGAGGGATATGAGCCCCGTCTTTAGATACTTGAAGGGTTGTCATCTCTGTCACCTGGAGCAGAGATTAGATTTGTTCTGCCTGGCCTTGAGGGCTGAACGAGAAGATAAGTGGGAAGAGTTACAGAGGGAAGCTTTGTGTCCTGGGAGCTCACACAGGGGGAGCAGAATCCTGTCATTCTGGACAGACCTGAACCCTCTACAGCCAAAGTGTCAAACTCAAAAAGAAATTGGGCTGCCTCAGCCACACACAAAGATCCCTGTGGGTGCGTGCTACTTAGAAGAAAACCACTTTATATTTTTATGCATTTTGTTCAATGTTTCTCAGTTACTTTTTGATCTGATTCAATTGGCACAATGCAGTCTGGAGGCTGATGTCTGACACCTCTGCTCTGTGAGGCATCGGCTAAATGAGTGGTCCTCCATCCTTGCCTGGAAGACCTCCAGTGAGGAAGGACCGACCCATTCAGAGGCAGCCCCACCACTTACTTGGAGGCAGCACTCCTTGTTAGGAACCTTTCCCTAACAGCAAGCCTGTATTTGCTTGTAGTACCTTAAACTGATTACTTGGGGCCAAGGAAAACAAAGGGGTGGCATGGGGTGGGGTGATCTTTCCTTGAGTTCTGATCTCAGTTCTGGCCTTAATCTACTGGATGACCTCAGGAAAGTGAGTTTTCCTCTGAGCTTCAGAGATTTTTATGTGCAAAATGAAAAGGGTTGGGCTAGATGGTCTCTTAAAATCCTGCCTCTCCCTGCCCTTACATCCCACATTCTTTGTTCACAGGGTCCTTCCTGCTTTGTATAATCTTGTATAGAAACTGGGCATGGTTTATCTTGGGAAAGAGAAGAGAGATGGGGAGGGGAGAAGCATAATGTGATCCCTGCCTTTAAGGATTTGATTGGTAGACATATTGAAAAGAGATTAGACTTACTCCACTTGACCCGGGAGAGCAGAGTAAGAAGTGTTCGAGGGGGAGCAGTTTAGATCGGAAATTCCCAAGTCACAGAATCTTAGAACTGGAAGGAACCTCAGATTCCTTTTGACATTTCTTAGTCGTTTTTGTATGTGTCATAGACTTCTTTCCGGTGAAACTTGTGGATCCTGTAGAAGAATGTTTGCTACCTACATTTATAGTAGAAGAAAATGCTAAATTTCAACTACATGTTAGTGGAAAGAAGTAATTTTTTTCTCATCAGGTTCATGGGCCCCCTGAAAGCTATCCCTGGACCTAAGGTTAACAACCCCTGTCCTGGACCAACTGAACTCTGTACATCCTAGCCAAGGAGTGGTCCTTTGACCTTTGCCTGGGGGAACCCACCCCATGGCCTCCCAAAGCAGTCCCTTCCACTTTGGGGCAGCTCTGATGGGGAGGATAGTTTTTTTTGACATCAAACTGAAATCGGTTTCTGTAACTTCCACCCACTGCTGGTGGAAGGTAGGGCAACCCTTCCCCAAGGCCTAACTCTTGTTCTGTTATTAATTTGCTGTGTGAGGGGCAGCTAGGTGATTTGGTGGATGGAACACCAGCCCTGGGGTCAGGAGGACCTGAATTCAAATCTAGCCTCAGGCACAACACTAACTGTGTTACTCTGAACAAGTTGCTTAACCCCAATTGCCTTGCAGAAAACCGAACAAAAATTACCGGGTGGCCTTAAGAACCTTACTTTCCCTCTATGGCCTTCATACATTGAACTTATAAAATGAAGATATTGGATTGGTCCCTCCCACCTTTGACATTCCGTGTTCTCCTTCCTCTGACAGTCTTGGTTGTCCTGTTCACTTTTGTCCTTATCTTACTCATTCTCCTTTGTTTTCTTTACAATGAAGAGTTTCAGAGATGGGGGTGGGGTTGGGGGGCTTCAATAGCACCTAGTGCATTTTACAGCTGTGGTCAAAGGCCTCATCGTGGTGAGGTAACCCAGGCAAATCATGGGTGCACCTTTGGGCCCAGCCCAATGCCCTGAGTCTATTTCATTAACTCTCTTCTCAGGAACCTTGCTTGATTTCATGGTCGTCTCCAACTGGGGGTAAAACCAGACTCAGGTCTTTGTTCTTACAGAGAATTTGGCCAATCTGGGTAGTCCCTGCCTGTTCCTACTGGCCCGTGATATGATTTTGGATAGCGATCACTGGTTTTTGATACTTTATGATTCTCCAAGTCCCTTTCCCCTCTATAATTTCATAGAGTTGAAGGGACATCGGGGAATATCTGGTTCAGTCCCTTACCTGAGCAACATTCAATGTGTGACCTTGGGCAAGTTCCTCTCCCTCAGCCTCATTTTCCTCGCCTCTGAAAAGGAGGGGGCAGTACCCCGCAGTACCTTCTTGTGCTACCATTATATACTGCCTTTGTCTAGCCTGAGCCTGAATGTCTCCACTGGCAGCTAAGTTACTATTTTAATATTGCTAGTGTTAAAGGATCACAGAGTGGAAGAGACTTTGGAAGTTATGGAGCCCAGGCCCTCCCTTACAGAGGAGGGAACCAAGGCCCTGATAGATTTGCTCAGTCACTCAGTCAGTCAGTCAGTCGGTAGCAGTGGTGCCCTGAAACCTTTGAGATCCTCACTCTGCATCTGCCTCTGCCCTTAGAAGACAAGGTCTTTGTTGGCATTGGGAGGCCGGAAGTGCTTTAAAGGAAGTAACAACGTCTCCCTGTTCTGTAATATTATCTTTTATTACAAAGTGGGGCCGGCAGAGGGGGGAAGGGGGAGAGCTGGGAAGCTCCTGCCAGATTCCCCTCCAGGGGCTCAGGCTACCCACTTCTCCTTTGTTATCCCCACTAGGGGGTGCTCGGAGCCTCCCTGTACCTGGCAGCTGGTCAGTCCTAGGAGCCTCTCCCCACCTCTCCCACTTGATCCCTTTAGCTCTTTCACTGTCCAGCAGCTGCTGAGGACAGGGACCTGTGTGTCCAGCCCTCTCAATTCTTGCTCAGCTTAGGGAACCAGCTCTCAGCCTCTTGTCCCTAGCAGGGATCGAGGCTTCCAGCCTCCAGACCCAGACATCAAGGCCCCCAGGGAGTAATGAGAGCTGTGGCCCTTCTATCCTCCACTCTTCCAGGGATCCAGAAATCTGGCCCTCAGCTTCTCCCTCCTCCCCAGAGTCTCCCATCTCTTCTCCTCAGTGGCTGGGGTGACTTGGAAAAGGCCTGTGATCTGTAGCTCCTGGGTTCCTTGGCTCCCCAGCCCTGTAGCAGCTTTGAAATTCACCCTTTCCATTGCTTGGGTGAGTAGGGATGCCCCTGGCCCAGCCGGGGACTCTAGCAGCTCTTGGAGAGAGGGACTCTCCTGGACTTGGGTTCCTCCATTATGCTTCAGATGAAGTGAAAGGGGATGACCAGCCTTGTCCCCTGGGGTCAGAGGAGCTAGGTTCCCTCTTCACAGTCCCTGGCAAGGGGGGGGGGGTTGCGGGGAGAGAAAGAGAGATATTTCGTGTCTGGCAAAGCTACACACAGAGGAAGGGCTCTTTTGAGTGGCCAGAGGCTGAGAGAAATCTCCCAATTCCACACAGAGAAACCCTCTCCCTCACCCCCATTCCCACCCTCATCCTTTTGCCTAGAGCTGACTAGGAGGAAGGCACTGCCTTTGTAAAGGCAAGATTTGAGTGATGGGGGAATGGGTCATACCTGGGTGATTCTGGGGCAGAAGCCACACCCCCTGCTTGGCACTGAGCTCCCATCAGACCTCTCTGCTCCCACTGGCCTCTAATCCTCCTTCAGGAACTGGATTGAAGGCTACCTTCCTGTACGAACTGAGCCCCCTCTGACTGCAGTAACCTGGATGTGCCTCCTCACTTAGAATGGCGACTCTGTAGGGCAGGGGTCTCCTTACCAACTATGTGTTCTCCCTGGGTTCTGGGGGCTGCCCAGGTTCTAAAGCTGCACTCAGAAGTTGGGTCAGGGTGTCAAGTTTTCCACCTAGTATATCCATTCGCTTCTCCAGGTCTCTGTGGGAAGTGCTAAGACCAGACTGCAAGTCACACAGGATCATGTGCATCTGATGGAGGGGAAGAGGTGGGCTTGTCAAGAGGGGTAGGGGGCTAAGAAGACTTCCCCATGATGCTTCTCTTCTTCTCCTGGCCTCTGGTCCCAGTTCCATCCCTCCGATTCCAATTCCTCTATACTCTATCCCTCTCCCCCTCATCCTTATGTCTCTCTAACCCTGCATCCCCATTCCCTTGTGCTCCATCATTCTGTCCCCCATCTCTCTATCCCTTCCTCCTTTGTCCCTCCATCCCTTCATCTCCCCATTCCTGTCTCCTGCTCTCTTCATTCCCCATCTCACTGTCTTTGTATTACTCCTTCCAACATTCTTGCACATTTCTCTCCTCTACCTCACCTTAGAGATGTCCACCATGGAGTTCACTTGTTCTCGAAGCTTCCTATGTTTTAAGCGGACCTGACGGAATCTGCATGAAGAGAAACGAAATGACTGACTGTCCTGGCACCTCCATGCCCTCCCATACCCTGACTTCTCCCCTCTGCAGTTGACCACAGCCCTCACTCCATCTCCAACCCCATCCTCATCCCAGGAAGTTGCGCGCGCGGACACACCCCCCCACCCCCCCCCACACCTATAGCTGCCCCTCTTCCCCCTACCCCCACGGCCTCAGCCAGGCCTCACATGTGGATGGCAGCTAGCAATTTCCGTTGGTGCCTCCGAGCAGCTCCAGACTCCTTCCTTCTACTATGTTTATAAAACATCCAGGCCTCCTGTAGCACTCGGGCGGCAGAATCCCTCATCTTTTGGAAAAGCACAGCCTCAGTAAGTGCTGGGAGCCCAGATTCTTGAGTCTCTAAGGGCACTAGGAGCTGGGGTGTCAGGACATTTGGCTCCTTGAGAGGGCTAGGTCAGGCCTGGAGGATCAGGACAGCTAGATTCTATGAGAGGTTTGGAAAAGGTGGATATCTGGGGCTAAAGAGGCAGAGATTTGGGGGGGGCACTGATGTCCTCACCTCTTTGGCATATTGGATGTCCATCATGAAATTGTGGACATGTTTCTCTGCTTTATTGAATTCCAGTTTTCGGGCCACTACAGCCACTAGGAGAGCTGTACAGCACACCCCCTGTGAGTGAGAGAAAAATTCTGTGTGTGTGTGTGTGTGTGTGTGTGTGTGTGTGTGTGTATATGTGTTGTGGGGGGGGAGGTAGTCTGACTTTTTTAGATAATGGAGCCTTGGACAAGGTGTCTGGATCTGTGGATTCTAGTCTCAGTTTCTCCATGTCATTTCCCCTTTGGGGCCTCAGTTTCTCTATCTGTAAAATGTTAGACTTGAGTACTTCAGCTCCCTCCCAGCTGATATTTTCTGTTCAGGTCCCTCCCAGTTGTGACATCCAGGTAAATGAGCAAAGACCTAGGTTCCTCAGAAGAGCAGGGGCAAGGGGATGGGAGCCCTGATGGTCTTTAAGGGGACTTACCATAACCCCTGTGCAAAGACAGACAATCTTCCCCCATACAGTGCCTGGAACCACATCCCCATAGCCGATGGTCAGGAAGGTAATAGGGATGAGCCACAGAGTGTCTGTCAGGTGCCCAGTGGCATTGATCGCCTGCCTGGGGAGGGCAACAGGGAGACGAAGGTGAGTTTGGAGCCCTTGCCCTTGCTCCCATGATCCCTTAGGCAATGAGCCTCCCCTTGGCTCTCTTCCACAAGCCTTCTATGTCTCTACCTCTGAGCTGCCCCAAAGTCCATTCAGGTAGTTCCCCTTTCCTTCCCCCCCGCCCAGCTATACCTCATTGTGACCCTGGGCCAGTCCCTTCAGTCTGCTTTCCTCTTAGATCTTCATCCTTCAAGGCCCACCTGAAATTGCTGTTCCTATTTCCTGACTGTCACAGCCTGAGTTTGGAAGGCCTCTTTGACTCAGAGGCTGAGCCACTGCTAATAGCCTCGACTGTCAGTTCCCCACTGGAATGGGAACTATTCATCAGCTGGGGATGGGGTCTTGCTCTCTTCTCCCTTGGGACCAGAAGCTGCTATGACATAAATGGCCCTCCTCGTGCCCATTTTACAGATTGGAGAGGAATAAGAGTAAATGTCTTACTGAAAGTTATCCAGCAGCTCAGTGGGGTCACCCAGCGTGGGGTCACCCAGCCCGGGGCCCAAGTCTCTGACATTTCTGCTGAGGCCCTGCCCCCTAGGTCTAGTAGACATTCTTTCCTTTTCTGCTCTTGCCCTAGAACCCTGAGGAATTATCATTTGGGGTTCATAATGTGCTCCCCCTTGAGTAGGACTGTGTCTTTGTAACTCTTCCTGTCCTGCCCCCTCCCCCCCCCAGGGTGTGTGTGTTGGGGGGGAGAGGGGTGGAGTAACACTTCCATGGAAGCCCTCTGTGTCTAAGGGGTGAAGCCTCCCTCCCAGCAGTGGGTCTGTGGGTTTGGGGGACTCCCAAATCCCTTTGGCTTCTTCCCAGCTCTGCCTTGGGCCCCCTAGATACTGCTGCCTGCCAACTCCGGAGGTCTGTCCAAAGTGCCATCTGGGCTTCTGGGAGGACTCTTACTCTCAGCCCCAGGTGAGGGGATTGGTCTATCCCCTTCGTTCCCCCCTCCACCTCCTCCCCCCACCCCAGGCCCTGCTGCGGGTGGGGAGCTCACCTCTCGGCCACGGAGAGCACCCAGGCCGTGGTGAGCCAGAGGCCGAGGGTGAGGGCCAGCAGGAGCCGGCCTGGGTGCGTGTTCATGTACAGCTTGGCCACGAACCAGTGTCGGAAGCGCACGCGGTTGAGGGCTCCAATGCTGCGGTAGGAGGCGTTGAGCAGCACGCCGCTGCGGAGCAGCACCGCTCGGGGCACCAGGTAGAGGCGCAGCAGCATGGCTAGCGACAGCAGGGCCTCGGCCTGGCTCAGGAAGACCGGCCAGGGGCGCGACTGGAGCAGGCACGGAGGGGTGTCCCAGGCCCCCAGCGGGAGAGGGTGCGCCCCGCACACCAGCAGCTCCAGCGCGATCTGAGCCACCTGGCGTCCGGTCAGCGCCACCCGCCAGTCGTGAAGCCCGTTGTCCGTCATGAAGAGCTGGGGGTAGAGCGAGGGTGAGAAGTGCAGGCTCCCCAACTCCGATAAAGAGCCTGGCTCTTGCTTATCACGGTGGCCGAGGAGGAGGAGGGAGGGAGAGCTCGAGTGGGGACTCTCGGTCATAGGGGGAGGGGGAGGGGAGACCCTCGAACAAGAACACCTCTCTGGGTCTTTGTTTCTTCAACTGTAAGATAAGGGAATGGGGGTGGGCTGGTCTCTGCGCACCTCCTCCCCTCTTCCCGCCCCTGCAGCTCCAGATTGTGGACAGCGATGAATCGTTTGGGAGGCCGAGGCCTCTTTCTCTTCTCCCTTCATTCAGCCCTGTCTTCTCCCATCTTCCTTCTCTCCTTTCTCCCTCTCCCTTCAGTCCTCTTATCTCTCCTCTGGTTCTCCAGCCCGCTGTTCCCTTTCCGTCCATTTAGCTTGACCCCCCCCTCCCCCTTCAGTCCTTTCTTCTCTACCTTTCTCCCTTTCCATCTCTCTTCAAACTCCCCTCTTCTGCTCAACCCTCTCCCCTTTCCCTTCTTCCTCTCCCTTCTCTTCCTTCCCCTTCCCCTTTCCCCCTATATCGAGTCTTTTCCTCCCTCCTTTTCCCCTTTCTCGTCTTCCTTCCTTCCCCACTCCCTCCTCTTTCCTCTTCTCTCCTGTCCTTGGGAAGAGCCACAGGGCTGTGGTGCAGGATGGAGGGTGTGTGTTTGGGGTGGTGGTGGGGGAGATGATGGAGAATCTGGAGAACAGGATGCCTGGGGCCCGTGGGGCAGGGGATTCTCTATCAGGGCGTGGACCCTTGCTTGCCACCCTTCCCATTAGTCACTGGTCTGGGCAGGCGGGGAAACCCCTGAAAGGAGGAGAAAGAGAAGGAGGATGGAAAGATTGAGGTGGCCCAGGCAGGGCTGGGAGGGGCTGAGGGGAGCAGGGATAGGGGCATGGATGCTTCAGGCTTACGTACCTGCACTTCCTTAGCGTGGAAGGCCAAGATGAGCCCAAGGAGGAGAAGGGTGGAGATGCTGATCCCACATTTCACCAGGAAGAGATAGGGAATCCACTATGGACATAGGGGGAAGGTCAAAGACAGCTCTCAAGGCCTGCCATAGTGCTCAAGGAGTATGGACTTCCTACTTCCTCCCTTCCCACTCCCACCCCCACCAGAAACTACCATCTGGTTATCATAGACTAAGGGTGGGGAACCTGTGGCTTTGAGACCACATGTGGCCCTCTAGGTCCTTGGGTGCAGTCCTTTGAATCCAAACTTCACAGTGCAAATCCTTTTATTAAGGGGATTTGTTCTATGAAGTTTGGATTTAGTCAAAGGGCTGCACTTGAGGACCTAGAGGGCCACTTGTGGCCTCAAAGCTACAGATTCCCCACTCCTGTCATAGACAATACCTTTCTCCCCTTTCGGGGGGCTGGTTCATGCTGCTCTTCTCCCCTAAACCCTGGGCCAGTCTTTCCTCCTGCTCTGAGTTCAGGAGAGTGTGTGTGTGTGTGTGTGTGTGTGTGTGTGTGTGTGTGTGTATGTGTGTGTGTGTGTGTAGGCATTCTCTACTTTAGCTTCTTTAGAATGAGCCCCTTCCCCCCTCATTGCCAGTCACATGTCCCTGATTCTCTTTCTCTGCCTCCCCCTCCCTTTCTCAATCTTACTTCCTCCTGCCTCCTGGGGGAGTGTCTCAAATTCAGGGGCTCAAGAAACCGCCATTCAAAATCTAGTGAAACCCCTGCTGAGTGGCTCTGAGGGTTGAGGCTGTATCCTTGACCCCTTCCTCTCTCGAATTCCTTTCACTTTCTAGTCACAATCATTCTGCACCCCACTCCAGTTGCCTCAGTTTTGAAAATCACTGTTCAATGCCTAGAGAACAAAGACACCCTACCCTCTTATCCCCCAGGACTCTAAAAACCACCATTCATAGTCTGGCACCCCCCCCCCCACCTTCTGCTCTAGGGTCTTCTGAAAAACTACCATTCAGAATTCTGTAACCCCCAGCCTTTATTCTAGGGACCCACAAAAATCATTCCGAATCCAGAAACCACCCTCTTCTCTTAAATAATGGAAACCATTATTTAAATCAACAAGCATTTATTAAGCATTTAATTTAATTGAATCCCCACCTCCTTTAAAATCTTAGCTCTAGAAGAGCCCTTAGAGAGGCTTAGCCTGATACCCTTATTTTAGGAGTGAGGAAGTTCAGACTAGAGATGAGGAAAACTGAGACCAGAAGTGAGGAAGTGATGTTCCCAAGGTCACATGTGCAGCAAATGCCTGAACCCAGATAAACCCAGACAGACCTCCTGACTCTGAGCCTTGAACACTGTGCTCTACTTTGCTCTAGAAACCATCTTTACCAGAGATGTGCTCCGCCCATTTTGGGTCTAGGGGTGCCCCTTAGGTCAGACTCTATCCCCCTCCTTTTCCTCCATCTTCCCTGTCTTGAACTGCTCCCTCCCCCCACTCTAGGGCCCATCCCACCAGCCTGGCTGAAGTCCCGGATTGGGCTCAGGGGCCGGAAGCCTGAGTCCTCCAGTAACCACAACTGAGTGTATATTTTCTCTCTTTGGCAACACATTGGAAAAATTCTCCGAGGAAGAGGGCTGGAGAGATCAGGACGTTCAGGTCCGTGTGGGGGAGAGGGTGATTAGGACTCCTATGTCCTGCTGGGGTAGGGGGCAAGGTGCTAAGAGATCCAGGATGCCTGAGTCACTTAAGGAAAAGTAACAGGGGATCAGACTCCTGACATTCTCAGGCAGCAGCACCTGTTTCTTTCCAAGCTGCCCAACCCTGGTCTCTGCCTTGATTGTCGACCTTTGCCAGCTTCCTGTCCCAGCCTTCCTCAAGGGAACAATGGGGTTGTTGTCCCCCGAAACATTGCCCCTCCCCAAGAACAGGCTCTGCTCCCTCCTTCCCTGTCATCAAGGTTGCCTTCTGACCCCCTCTGTCTGTCTCTTCCTTCTCTCATCCAGTTCTGTGCCTCGCTGTTTTTCTATCTCTTCCCCTGCTTGGTGTCTGTACCTATTGTCCATGCCATTGTCTCCTACCATGTTTTGAGGTTTTTGTGCCTCTTTGGGTATCTCCAAGAGTCTCTGTCTTCAACTCCTAATCTGTTCTCTCTATCTTTGTCCACATGTATTTCTATGATCTCTTATTTTTTTGGTGTCTAGAAGGCTGTTTCAGTCTCTGTCTTTCTCTGGGTCTCTGGCCATCCATGCTCATTTTTCTGTTCCTGTCTGTGTCTATGTGTGTGTCTCCAACCCCCTACCCTGACCCCACCACCGTTCACTGTCTTTGTTTATCCTAGTCTGTCTCTGTCTCAGTCCATCTTTATCTGCTGGTCTCCACAACCCTTCCCCATCTCTTTGACCCTTTCAGCCTTGGACTCTGACTCTCTGTCTCTCTTTCTCTTCACCTCCTTGTCTTTAAGTTACTTAGTATTTCATTCATTGTCTTTCCCTATTTGTATTTGTGCAACTGTTTAGCTGTTTCCAATCCCCCAATCTCTCTATGTCTTTGACTATGATATTTTGGTCTTGGTCTCTACCTTCCAGGTTCTCAGTCTTTCTGGTTGTTTCTGGATTTTTATGTCTGTCTCTGGATTTCACCTTGTCTTCACCTGTTTCCTTCATTTGTTTACTTCTTTATCTATCCGTGTCTCTTTATCCTTCTGTATCTGTACATTCTCAATCTTTCTGTCTCTCTGTCTCTGACTGTCTCTGTTGTGGTCTGTGCGTATCCATCTCTGTGTCTGTTTGTGCATCTGCCTCTGTCCAGCTCTCTGATCAGCTCAATTTCTGTCTGTCTGTCTGTCTCTCCTCCGTGCTCTGTTTTCCCAAGTCAGTTTCGGATTCTTTCCCTCTCTTTATGTATTAGGATATGTGGCCCTTCCTGAAGAACAGGGCTAGAATCTATTAAAGGGGAGAGGTAAGGCAGGCTCCCAGGGTACCTGGAAGAAGCCGTGTCCTCCAAGTTCCTCAAAGAGAGAGGGCCTGTATAGACTTAATGTTTCCATTTTACAGATAAAGAAACTGATCCCCAGAGTGGGAAATGTGTCCCCCAAGGTCAGATGGAGAGTCAGGAGACAGAGCTGGAGGGGAAGGAGCATGGTGTCCCACATGTGGGGTCTTCCAGGGATTGAGAGGCTGAGTCTCAATGCTTGTGGGGGTCCTCTCTCAGGGGAGGCAGTCTGGAAGAGGGAGTGGGGGTGCGCTCCCTCCAAAGAGTGGGTGTGGAAGCCAGAGCGTGGGAGCGGTAGGTCAACTCTGGGCCTTGCTTCCTGTTGGCACTGGTGGCAGGCCAACCCCACCTCCTAGTGCCTGCCTGGCCCCCAGTCCACCCACCCTCCTGCTTGATGTTCTTATCAGGATCCATGTCTGGACAGAAGAAGGGCACAACTCTGAGCATCTTAGATTTCCTCAGCCCAGCTCTGGGGGAGAGGGGAGACACACATCTCCCAGCTCTTTCCTCCCCCATCCAAATCTTCCTCTATGAAACCCCCTAACATCTCTAACTATCCCCAAGTCTGCCTCCAACTCCCTCCTTCAGCTTTCTTCCTGTCTCCTTCTATCCCCCAACCACACACTACTATCATAGGATTATAGAACCTCAGAAGCCAGCCACTCAGTCCAGCCCACACCTGACCAATAATAACTAACTAACCTTACTAAGTACTCTGGGTCCATGATCTCATCTGACCCTCACCCTCTCTTCAGCATACCTAACCAGTGGTCAGCCAGCTTGAAGATCTCCAAAGATGGGGAACTCATTACCTCCTCAGGCAGCCTACTTTTTAGCCCCTCTAATCATTAAGAATGTTTCCTGATGTGGAGCTGAAACTTTGTCTCTGTAACTCCTCTCTGCCCTCTTGGAACTGGCCCCTCGGGCTCACCCCTCTTATCTCTAACAGATCTCTGAGGACTCGAAGCCAAAGATCATCTCTCCCCTAATTCTTCTCTTCTCCAGTTTCTTTGACTGATTCTCCCCCAGCATCAGTCTTAGTTCATTTTGTTGTTCTGGTCACTCTCACTGATTTCTCAATGTCTCCCACAACCAAACCCAACCTTCCAGGTGGGCTTTGACCTGACCAGGGCATAGCAGAAATATCCTTTCACTCTTTCTGGACACAGCTGCTGTGTTAGGGTCACGGGGGCTTTGAGGGTGCTGTGTTACATTGTTGATTCACGTTAAGCTTGCAGGCCACCAAGACCCCTCAGATTCTTTTCACCCTGAATCGCAGTGCAGCCACACATCTTAACTACTCCCTTCTATACATGTGAAGGTGACTTTTTAGCCTCAATTCTTTACCCCTTATTAGCTTTCGCTGGATTACTTTTGGACTTTAGGTCTAACCTGTTAAGATCTTTTCAGATCCTGACTTTACCATCCACTGTGTTGGATATGTCTCTCAGTGTCACGCCATCAATACATTTGACAAGAGTGCCATTTAGGATTCCATCCAAGTCAGTGATGAAATAGAACAGGGCCAAGGACAGATCTCTGAAGCCTCCAGATCGACATTGATCCATTAATCTGGAGCTGGTCATTGAACCAATTCTAAGTTTACATAAGTATGCTGTTGTTTCTACTTCTCACTAGCTAAGTCACAAAAATAACATGAGAGACTTTGTCAAATGTCCCCAGATCTGTCCTCAATTTGTCTTCCCAGGTCTCTCCCTGACTCTACCTCTAGTTTGCTCCCTGAACTCTGTCCTCAGCTCTGCTTCCAAAACACTCTTCAGACCTGGTTTCCAATTCCTTCCCCAAACTCTGTACCCAAAGCCCTCTATTCTCTATTCAATTATTTCCTCCAACTTGTCCAGGTCTCTCCCTAATTCTTTTCCACCATGCTGTGCCTTCCTATCCCTCCCCTACTTTCTCATCATCCTACCTCCTATTTGCTTCAGCAATATTTACCTGTTCATTCTCTGACCTGTCCCTCCCTCTCTTTATCCCTGCCCTAGACACTATGGAACGTACCTGAGACTTGCAGGGACCTGTCCCAGCTTCACCTGCCCTGGACTACATTGTCCTGATCCCACCAATCCCCACCCTTTTGAGGGCCAGGCTTCCTCCCCAACCCTCAATTCTCAACCCTCAGGGGCTCATGTATTTTGAAAGTCTAGCTAGCCCTACCCTACCCCTGGCTGGGGCATCATGGTCCCTCAATGCAGACTCTTCAGGGTTCCAGACGTTTTTGTGCCCTGTCTTTTCCCCTTAGGGTGCCAGGGCTTTGGGATTCCCCAGCATCTAACTTTCAGGTATCCCGATTCCCTTTGGGGACACAGGCACCAGACTTTCTAGAATATCATACCCCCCACCCTCCTCCAAGGGGAAGTCATTGAGGCAGCTGGTGAGAGGATAGGAGGGTGCTGGGAAGCCCAGTCTGGGCTCTCTGGAGGGAGGTTCCCTGTTCTCTCGCCTGTCATCCCAGCCCAGCGGTCCCGCCCCACACTTAGACCGTTAGATAAGCAGTTCAAACATTCCGAAACAAGTTACTCCTCCTTGGTATCTCAAGAACCAACGCAAGGGGGACCACTGCCCCCCAGATCTTTCCACACTAGGGGTTGGGATTCCCTGGAGGACTGTTGTCCTTGCCTAGGTACCCAGGAGTCAATCTCCCTCCCGAACTTCCTCAAGAATCCAGACGTTCTGCTCTCTCGGATCGTAAGCCTCCTGATCATTCTGCCCACTCCCGGATCAAAGAATTTTGAGCCCACGCCCCTCTCTGCCCCAGAGTCTGGGTGGGCTCCCACTTACCTGGCACTGACCAAACCACAGCATCTCAGCGTGCAGCACCATCATCCCAATTCCCACTCCAGCCATCGCCAGAGCCCAGCCTGCCAGGCTCTTCTCCTCCTCCAGCAGTCGCTTCCGCCGTCTCAGGGCGCCTAGCCCTGGTACCAGCTCCATGGGTCTGGGGGCCTTGGGGCCGGGGGGACCCCGCGCCCAGGGCCCTGCGCTGCCCCCACCCAGCGCGCAGAGCGTCGCCAGGGCTGGCTCGGGAGCTAGCGGGGAACTAGGGAAGGAGCCAGCAGGGAGCCCCAGAGTTCGTGAGGGAGCCAGAGAGCTGGAGGCACAGCCAAGGAGCCCAGGAGGAAGCTGGGTGATGATAGGGGTGAGGGCCGGGGACCAGGGACCTGGAGCACGAGGACTCCAGAAAGAGCCGGAGAAAGTTTAGAGAGATCCCCGAAAATACTCAGAGACAACTCAGAGAGAGCCTAGCAAGAGTCCAGAGAGAGTCCAGCGACTCTTCAGAGACCACTCAGAGACAGACCATGGACTGCTCAGAGACATCTCAGACAGAACCCAGGGACCCCTCAGAGACAGTCAGAAAGAGTCAAGAGACAGCTCAGAGAGAAAGCCTAGAGAAAGCACAGAATCAAGGAAGGCGCCAGAGAGAGAGGGTGCTTGGTCGGCAAGCAACTGCGAAGGAGCGCAGTCCGGTGACGGGCCAGTGCCGTAGCTGCACTCTGTACCAGCCAGAGGGTGAGACCTACAGGGCAGGGAGGCAGGGAGGCAGGGAGGGAGGGGCCTGACCTAACTCTAGTCGGTGGCTGCCAGAGAGGGAGGGGACAAGGAGGGGCTGAGGGTGACCTCCCGCCTCCAGACACCCTTTCTCAAACCCTGACCAGGGAAGTGCCAGGGGGTGCTGGAGGCAGAAAAGAGGAAGATGTCTTAGTCTTCTTTTCACATTCAGCCGCTACACACAGCCCACACACACTCAGAGTCAACTGGAGGGCAGAACCATAGAATGTTAGTACTGGAAAAAAAAATCTTGGATCATGGTCTGTCAGATCAACCAGTTAATCAACAAGCATTTATTAAGTACCTACCTACCAGGGACTGTGCTGGGTACTGGGAAGCAAAGAATGAAAAAAGTCTCTATTTAAAAGGACTACTTGGAGCCCAAGAACATAGAATGTGTGAAATGGGAAGCATCATGTCAGGCTTGGAAAGAATCTTAGAACATATAATGTGAGACTTGGAAAGAATCCTAGAATGCAGAATGTCAGAGCTAGGAAGAAACTTAGAACGCAGAATATTACTCTAGGCTATGGGCTCCTTTAAGCTGAAAGGACCTTAAAACACAGAATTTCAAAGGGGGGGGGTAACCAAAGAGTACAGTGTCAGAGACAGAGGTCAACTCCTCTTTTTAGCACCTCATGGTGTCCCCAAGCTGACCCTTCTTACCTTTTTCAGTCATCTTACAAATTATCCTTCCACACCTACACATACGTGTTCTCTAGTCCAGACACAATGACCTACTTACCGTTTCTCACACACGACTTTCCAGTTTCCTCTTGGTGCTTTTGCATTTCAGTCGACCATGTCTGGAACACTCCCCGTCCTCATTCCACCTCCTAGGCTTAGCTTGATCATAACCTTTGGCACAAGCCTCTCTTTATCAAACCCCACCTGCTGTGCCTTCCCTCTCCCTCTCTGCTTCTCTTCTCCTTTTAAAGAGTCTGCATATATTTTCTGTATAAACTTATGTATGCATGTCTTCTACCTTGTTTGAGTGTAAGCTCCCTGAGGGTTTACAGAAATGTTTCATTTTCATCTTTTTATCCTCAATATCTAGCATAGTGACTGGCATATAGCAGGGCTTTCATACATGCAAATTGGTTGATTGATTAGACTACAGGACATCATTTCCAGGAGCAAGGGGGAACTTTAGAATGCAGAGTCTTAGAACTGGAAGGAATCTTATATTTAGAGCTGGAACCAGCACAGGGTGACCGGGACTTTGACTCAGGGTGCAACAGTAAGGGAGAGGGTATCGTGCTTCTTCCAAAAAGCAGTTAAACCAGGTGGCTTTGATCAGTGGAGAGGAAATGCTGGCACCCTGGGGGAAGGAAGTTTAACCAAAAGCCTGCCCCGCCCTCCACCAAAAAGATTGTACCCTGTCAGGATGGATTGGGTCAGAAAGACTCAGCCATTTGGGAAAGCTGCTAAGCTTGAAATCAGAAAGACTTGAATTGAGTCTTACTTTGGACCCTTGTTGGCTGCGTGACACTGGGCAATGTTCCTTCTCTGTGCCTTAATTTCCTTGTCTGTAAAATGAGGGATGGAACTGGATGGCCATTGAGGTCCCTTGTTCCTTGTTTCTATTTACTACCTAAGCTACAATTTCCTCATCTTTAAGGTGAGTGGAATTAGAGGAAGTGATTTCTAGGGCTCCCTTAAACTGTTTAATAATAAAAGTAATAATAGTCAGCCTTGATATAAGCAATTTAAGGGTTTCAAAGCACTTTTAAATGAGCTAGCTGTCTCATTTGATCTTTACGACTCTTTGAGGTTATTATTAATCCCGTTTAACATATGAAGAAACTGAGGCAAAAGGTTGAGTGACTTGCCCAGGGTAACTTAGCCTGTAAGTGTCCAAGGTTGTATTTGAAGACCCTGACTTCAAACTCAGGGATCAGTTTCTATAATCCCATAGCAATAATATACTTGTGTAGGTACTATTATTACCCTTATTCTACAGATGAGGAGACTGAGAGCCAGAGGAGTAACTGCCTTGTTATTTGTATTTCTTCTGAAGTATTTTTGTAGTTTTCCTTAATGGAATGTAAACTTCTAAATGCACGGATGCTCATTCTTTATCTTTGTATTCCCTATCTAGTGCAGTGCCTGGAACACAGTAGGTGTTTAATAAATGCATGTTGATTGACTTACTGACTTACTTGAGCTCCCAAGCAAGATAGAGGCAGAACTGAGACTGGAACCCAGGACTTCTGATTATCTGTTTGGGGCCCTTTCCATCATGCTACACACCCAGCAACACAGAAACATGACACATAGCAGCCTACACAGAATGACACACACCAGCCTCACACAGCCAGGCACAGGGAACATGATACACATAGAGGGACACACCCAGCAACACACAAACACAACAGCCAGCATGACACAACACACACACACACACACACAAATGCCCTCCCCCTGCCCATCTCCCATCCGCTGGGCAGGATCTCCAGAGCCACACAGACATGCCCAGTGTCCCACATATGCATATGTACACATACAAGCAGAGGCACAGAAACTCCTGCTCAAAGTCTGTTTCTGCCTCTGTTTCTCGTCCTCTGACACCTTATAATCTCTCTATGGAGAAAGCCAGAGTCCAGGAACACACAGATATTGGGAGAGAGAACAGCCTTGCAGAGACACAGATGAAACTGTGAAATGAATCCAGAGACCAGATAGAGAGACAATGGGAAACAGACACACAGTTAAAAATCAAGGGGGGGGGGGAAGAAACATAAGCAGCATGAAGAGTACAAAAGAAAAAGGAGTGGAGGTGGAAGTGCTGTCTCCTTCTAAGGTTCCTCCTAGTTCTGACTTTCGATATTCTGAGATTCCTTCCTTCTGAGGATCCTTTCCAGGCTATGTTCTATGGCCCCCCAGGTCCTTTTAATGTATGGATTTGAATTCTACCTCAGATATTACCCGAGTGACCCTGGGCAGGTGGCTTCACTTAACCTCTCTGGATCTCAGTTCCCTCATCTGCAAAATGAAATGGGTTAAACATCACGACCTCTGAGGTCCAGTCCGGTTCTAAATCTATGGTGCTATAGACATATGAGCCACACAGACATGGAACAGGCGTATCCTCGGTCCTGGAGTCTAGGACAGACACAGGCAGAGATAGTGAGGCCAAAGTTAAGGAGAAAGAGACCTAGGTTAAAGAAAGAGATGAAGAGATAAATGGATGGAAACGGTGAGACGTGGGGAGAAACAGAGGCAGTGATAGCGCCCTCTGGGGGCTCTGAAGTGACCCCCTCCTTTCCTCCAGGAGCAGGACTTGGGGGTGTGTGTGTGCTCAGTGACTCAGTCAGCCTCTTCCCGTGACTCAGCCGGGGCCTCGCCCCTTGGGAGAGAGGAGGAGGGGCTCTCGCTGCATTGGGGGCTGTGGGTGGGCTGGGCTGAGTCACAGACCACCGTTCAGGGGCTCGGATGCAGAGAATGAGAACACCTGGGTCGCTTTGGGGAGAAGCGAGGAGGAGGGAGGACATCATCCACAATGAGAGCGCGGAGAGCTAGGACAATCGAGTCCCATGATGGTTGGGGGGAGGAAGGAGGGCGACAAGAACGCCCGGGTTTCCGAGGAAACACCGGGACTGGAGCACCCGGACGCCTCGCAGGCTCAGAAGCTCGGAGCGGGATTTCCCTTTGGCCAGGCTCCAGCCTCCCCAGCGCAGAAGCGGCCGTATCTCCGGGACTGGCCGCGACCCAGGTCTGGGGACAAAGGAGCGTTTGACAGGCGGGGGCTTTAGAAAGATCACGCGGCGCCCGGGGCTCCGGGAGAGGGCAGGTCGGGGCCCAGGGACATCCGGAAAGTGGAGGGGCGGGGGGGGGGGGGGGAAGGGAACTTATCCTCCCCTCCCCTCCTCCCAGCCAACCCCTGGTGTAAGCTCTTCTGATGCTGAAGCTCCGCGAATCCTGGTCCTGGAGGCGCCACCTGGTGACAGTGCGAGGGACTGCAGACCGAGCCCAGCAGAGACCAAGAGATCTTTGTCTCCGTCTCAGCTTCTCTCTCCATTTCGATTTTTCTGCCTCTGTGGTTCTTCTCTCCTTTGGTCTCTATTTCCACGTCTCTTTGAAGGTCACTGTTTCTTTGTGGCTCTATCTCTTTCTGTTGGCATCGGGATTTCTGTCCAGCTCTATTCATTTGTGTCTCTCTCTGGGTCTCCACCACGTCCCTACCTCTCTTTGGGTCTTTCTATTAGTTCTGGGGTGGTGGTGATGGTGAGAGGGGGAGATACATACTTCGACTACTCCAGCTTCTACTTTCAGCCTTTCCTCATCTCCCGCCAGCCGTCGGGGGTGAGAGGTGAGGGGTGTGCGTGCGTGCGTGTGAGTGTGCGTGTGCGTGCGTGCGTGCGTGTGTGTGTGTGTGTGTGTGTGTGTGTGTGTGTGTGTGTATACACGAGGGGAGACCTCCCTAGCCATGCCCTACTTTAGACCCGCCAGCACACCGTCACTGTCCCTGGTGCTGAGACTATAGGAGGCGGAAGAAGAGCTCTGTCCCCGGTCCTGATGTAGAACCCGACAGGGGGATGTTGAGTGAGTGGGAGAGAGGAGTGCTAGTCATAGACCATGGTTTGATCTCATCCTTGGGTCCCAGCTCTTAGCTGGATCCCTTTCAAAGCTGGCTGGAGAGCCATGAGCCTTGGGGTCTAAGCTAGGCTCTGCTCCTCAGTCCGTGTGTGACCTAAGGCAAATCTCTTCTCTTGGCTTAAACCTTTCCATCTGTAAAATGACAGGATAGACTAGGTTATCTCTAAGGGCGCTGCCACCTTTGGCATTCTCTCTTCTAAAGTCCCTCCTAATTCTGATGTTCCCTGTTCTTCAGGCTCCTCCCAGCTCTGATATTTTATGTTCTTCGACCCAAGCTGAAGGCTCTAGGCTTGTTTTGGTTTTCTTCCACTTCTCCTCGACCTTGACACATGCTTCCCACTTCCCCAACTCTAGGGCCCCCTCCTCTGACCCTCCTGGCCAGCCCAATTGCCTCCTGTTACATGCCCCCATGGGAAGTGCTGCACTCAATCACAGGGGGGCTGACTTGGCAGGCAGCCCTGTCACTTAGGGTCAATAAGAAGGACATCAGTTCACTCAATCACAGAAAATCAGAGAGGCAAGGACCCTCATTTTACACACAGATAAAGCAAGGTGTGCCAGCCTTAGTTCTGGTTAAGGGCAGATAAAAAGACAGGAGGTATAAAGACAGAGAACAGATATCTCCTATGCCCGCCCCACTATCCCTCAGGAGAGAATTTGCCTAAGGGCCCAGGCACCCCCACCCCCAATTTTGTATTTCAAATCCTGATTTCTCATTACTTTACAGGACAATTTCTGAAACATATTCTTTGATCAAACATGTCCTGTTCTTTATCTTAATAATCTTGGTCAAATTTTATTCTGTCTCTGAGCCTCAGTTTCCTCAAATGCAACTAGGTTCCTTCTAGCTTTAAATCCTAATAATTTTTTTGTCTAAGTGAAGCTTCTGTAAATTGAATCCTAATTCATCACTACTTTACCAGATAAGGTATGAGATGTGTTCTTGATTGGCCTATATTTGGTGGATTTGTTAATGCTCAGGAGTCTAAGGGTGGGTAACTTGTGGCCTTGAGACTACATGTGGCCCTCTGGGTGCTCAAGTTCAGCCCTTTGACTGAATCCAAACTTCAAGAACAAATCAGTCAAAGAGCTGAACTTGAGGACCTACAGAGCCACATTTAGCCTTAAGGCTAAGAGTTCCCCACTGCCAGGGATGGAATTGGACCTGGGATTTTACTGGTTTAGGGGACTCCCAGGTGAGGAAATGTCCTCCACCAAGGTGGATTGGCACCTTCTCTTCAATTTAGAGAGCTGCTGAGAGAATTGAGAGATGACCACTAGGAAGAAGACTGAAGACCTTCAGGGGGTCGAGGGAATGTAACCAGCAAGGAAAAGAACTGTGGAAAGAACTGGAGATATTTAGCCTACAGAAGGGAAGACTTTGGGGTGGTGGGCTGGTGACAGACAGCTACCTTCAAGTATCTGAAGGGTGTTGGGCAGAAGAAGACTAGATAGTCTTGTTTGTCCCCAGAGGACAGAACAAGGAGCAGTGGGGATATGTTAGGGGTTGGGAGTGGTGGTGGCTGGGGGTGGGTGGGTAAGAGAGAACAGGGTGGGGTGGAGGGAGAAGCTGCAGAGATCATGACTTCAGACTGAGGTAAAGAAACACTTTTTAATAGTCAGCAGCAGCCAAGGTGGGTCAGATTTTCTAGAGAGATGAGTTCCCCTTCATAGCATGGATTCACCTGGAGGCAGCAGGAGTGCTTTCAAGGGATTAGGAAAAGGAAAGGTTGAGCTGGGCAGCCTAGGAAGCCTCTTCCAAGCTGATTACTCTCCAGGTTTTGCCACTCCCAAGCAGGGCTGCCTCATCCTCCCTGCCCATCCTGTCCAGCAGCACACATAGGTACCAGACCCCTTGCCTGAGTCTTTAAGGATCTCTAACCACAAACAGAAAGGCTGAGCTTAGAGGGAATCAAGGACTTGTTAAGACCCTTAACAATAAGGGGATGGTTGGGAGCAAGGGCAGGGCCAGGAGTGCAGGGGCATGGGAGAGTGCAATATTCTCGGGCTTGGCCTTGGGGATGTAGGAGACCCTGTTACAGAGATTCCCTTTACAGCAGGTCCCTTTGAGATAGTTGTCCGACTGGTGAGTGGCAGTCCCAGTAAAAATGCATGGGGGCTCGTGGCACGTCCTTATGTAGACAGAATTGTTGAAATTGTCTGGGGGGGGGGAGAGGGCAGAGGTTAACAGGAAGAATGAGGCTCCTCCCAGGACCATCATTCCCCCGCCGGCTCTCTCTCATTCCTACTCACCAATGGCCAGGAAGCCTTTACCCTGGTAGCAAACATTCTGGCCCCCATGACACTTGACCTTTCGGGCGTTGTGGAGTTCACAGCCCTCAGCGGTGGTACTGATACAGGCCCAGCACTCAGTGCCACTGAGCTCAGGGGGATCTGGGGCTGGGGAGGGACAGGCAACATTGCCAGATTAGAGTGTGCCCCTCCCTCCTCATTGGTTCCTGGGACCTGAAATTGGTGGCTTTGCCCACATGTATCCCCAGCTCTGTCTACCAACTATCCTGGGAATGAGTGCCTACTACAGGCACCTAGAATTACATATCTGGGCCTCAGTTTTTCCATCCTTAAAATGAAGGAGTTGAATTAGATCTTCTCCACAGGCCCTCCTAGCTCAGACATTTCCTTTTCTAGGGTCCTTCCCACTCCTGACATCCCCTGTTTTCAGGCCCCTCCCAGCCCTGACATTCCCTGTTCTCAGGCCCCTCCCAGCCCTGACATTCCTTGTTCTAAGATCCCTCCCCACCCTGACATTCCCTGTTCTAGAGTCCCTCCCAGTCCTGACACCATGTTCTCCCTTGTAAGGGGCACTTCAGTATCTCTGTTGAAAAACAAAAGGGTTTCAGAGCTCATTCTGGGTTCTCTGGAGGCCTCCCCGGCTGCCCTGCTCCCCTGCCTCACTTTACCTGCGCTGAGGTTGGGGATGCTGTTGTGGCTCTCGATCTGGCGGTTGCACAGATTCTCCTGGCATTGCCGTACCATGGTGTAGTCAGGGGGCAGTGAGTTTCCCTCTGAGATCATCTCCCCTGAACCTGGCCCACGGGAGCAGCCCTTTTTCACAATGGTTAGTGAGTTTCTGTAACCTGGAGATGGGAAAGAAGGAAGGATGTCACTGGGCCATGGCCCCTCTGCCTTATCCCTGAGTCTGACTGGCAATCCTACAGCCCTGGCATGCTGCCCACAAGCTGTCTCAGTGCCCTATTGTTCTGACCCATTTTTCTCAGACCTTACTAACTCAATTTTTATTCCACACCAGGTTACTTCTCTCTCCCAACTTATGTGACCTTTAATATATCACTCTGCCTCTCTAGCAACAGCAGTCTGGGCCTTAACTTCCCCTTCTTGCTCTTCCCCTCTGAGACACTGCACTAGATAATCTTTGAGATGCTTCCCAGCCCTGACCTTCCCTGTTCTAAGGTCTTAAGAGATTTTCCTTTTCAGAATTTAGTAGGCATCAATATAAAGTCTCATACTTGATTTTTTTTTTAAAGTCAACTCCACAAGTTCAGGGTGAAGCTAAGGAGCAAGTCATTTGAAAATGATCTGGGGGTCTAGGAAATCCACAAGTCCTATGCGTGCCAAGGTATGGCTCATGGGATCCTCAGTTGGGGCACAGTGTCCAGGACTAGGGTGCTGGCGATCGTCCTCTATGTTCTGTCATAGTCTGACCACATCTGGAGGAATATCTCCTGTTCTGTGTGCTTCATTTTAGCCAAGGTGTTGGCAAACAGGGGCACGCCCAGGGGCAGGTGACCAGGATGGAGACAGAGAAGGGATTAAGGATCTTTAGCCCAGAGGGGACATGACAGCTGTCTTTAGTTGTCTGAAGGGTAGTTATGTGAAAGAGAGATTGACTGGCTTTGTTTTTTTTGTGGGTCCCACAGGGCAGAATGAAGAACCAGCTCTGGGGACTTTGGGCAAATAAGCAGAGCTCTTTCAGGAAGATCTTGGCTCATCTGAAGAAAGTCTTGACAAATAATTGGGATGGGCTGTTTCATAACAGGTGATGCAGTGGATATGGCAGCAGGCTTAGAGTCAGGAAGATCCGAGTTCAAATACAGCCTCAGACACTAGCTGGAAGAACCTGGGCAAGTCACTTCACCCTGTTTGCCTCAGTTTCCTCATCTGTAAAATGAGCTGGAGAAGACAATGGCAAAACCCTCTGGCGTCTCTGCCAATGGGAGTCACAAAGAGTTGGAAGTGACTGAATGACAAGCTTCATAAGGTAACGAGCTCCCTTTTACCGGAGGAATTTGAGCCAATGATAGAGAACCACTTGTCAGGGATATGGAACAAGTTGGACTGGATGCCTTTTGAGGTCCCTTTCAGCTCTGAATATCCAAATGTCAAGATCTGGAATTCTAAGTTAAATGGTAGGATTCGGTTATGATCTCCCTGGCCTCTTTTTTCCCTCCCCAGCTCCCCACCCCTTCCCTGTGCCCCATCCCTACCTGTACTCATGGAAGACACCCCCTCCAGGCAGACATCTTGGCCTGGGCGACAGGTCACAGTGGGCATCTGAAGGCTGGAGAGATCAAAAGGGCCAGTAAAGGAACGTTGAAAACTGTAGCACTCAAGAGTCCAGGTGCCTGTGGGAGAAAAGAGATGGGCCAGAGAGTGGGGGAGGGGAAGAAGACAGGGCCCGGCCCTGCCAAGCCCCCAGCTGGGATGGGAGACACATGGCCATGCCAGCTGAGGGATGGCCTGCCTTGTCTCATCCCTGATCTTATTGCCTTGCCTAGTTCTTAGAGGGAGCTGGCCTCACCAGCTCAGCCAGTCTTTGCTCTTCTCTCCTTAAGCCTTTCCCTCCCCACTTTGTTTAGGCTGATGGCAAATTCCTTTCTTCCTTCAGGAAGCCCTTTGGGATTTCAAATGAGAGAGATGAGTCACCTTTCCTATTCCCCTTCCCCATCCACGTCTCTGTCACACTCCTGCTTGTTCTTTGGTTGCCTCCCATGCCTGCTTGCTAGATGGGCAAGAGAGAAAAGGAATAAATGAAGCATAGCACAGTGCAGATGTATACTCTGTGTGGGTGCATTTATAGGCACAAACATAACTTTCTATGGAAGTGTAGTATAGCTTAGCACAGCAAGAAGAGCCCTGGCTCTACAGTCAGATACCTACAGTTCCAATCCTGCCTTTGAAATTGTCTGTTTGACCTTAAGAGATTCCCAGTGCCTCAGTTTCCCCTTATGTAAACTAAAGGAGCTGGACTAGATGGCCTTAGAGTCCCCTTCCAGCTCTGAATGCCTGATCTTGTCAACTGGTTCAAGGAGCTTCAGAGATTCAGGTGAGGCCCAGGGGCCAGGACACAATGGTATGCAGTCATACCCCTCCCTGCTGCCCTGTAGAGATACAGACACACAGAATTCCTGATAATTCAGAAGACTATGAGACAAACACAAAGACAAAGACATAGACCCTGGAAGGGACTGAGACTCAGATGTCTCAAAACCCAAGCCACAGAGAGAGCACACAGACAGAGACATCAGAGAGGCAGGGAGACATCACCAGGATGTTGGGGAGGCACAGAGGCCAAGAGGTAGGAGAGACAGACACAGAGAGGAGGAGACCTGGAGCCCAAGGGAGACCCGCTCCCCCCTCCACCTTCATCCCGACAGGTACGAACAGGCTTGCAGGGGGGCTGAAGGGCCTCCAAGGGCACAGGCCTAGAGCCCTCTCCTCCTGCTCTGCTGACTTCTGCCCTGGTCATTTCTCCATTGCCACGTCCGCCAGAGAGGAAAGTTGAGAGCCCTCCCTCCCTGCCTGGCCCCCTCAAAAACCTGGCCCCACTGTGACTGAGCAGAGGATGGAGAAGAGGGGGATGGAGCTCCTTCTTCTCCCCCTGCCCCTGCCCTCTACAGACTCTAAAGTGCCCATCTCTGCCCTCGCCTCCCTCCACCTCCATCCTGAGTTGTTCAGTACCTGGCAATATCATGGAGAAGCTGAGCAGAGACCAGAGAAGGATCATGGTTGATGGAGAGGCTGGCAGTGGGGTGTCAAGAGTGCTCCTTCAGGTGTGGGAGCAGGTTCTTCTCCTCTTTCCTGCCTCATTTATCCTCAGCCCTTCCCCTCCCCTCCCTCTTTCACTCCCAGGGCTGGGCTTCTCCAGGGGTGCTCTGAGGGTGAGGTTTGGTACCTTGACCTTTGAGCAAGCTGAATAGCCATGAGGGGCTAGGAGATCAGCTAGCTTGTATCCCTGAGGGGATCAAGAACTAGGGAGCAGCTCTGTCTTTATGGGTCTCCCCTACCTATCCCATGTCTAAGATAATAGGGGCTCCCTTCTATAGCTGCCCCCAAGTGGGGGCAAGGGTGTCCCTATTGCCTAACCAGTCTGTCCTCTGCTTTCCAAAACCTGCAGCCCCCTCCCCAGGACCTCCTCCCATTCTTAGTTTCTGACTCTCTCCCTCCCTCCATCCCTGTCTCTGTCTCCTCTGTTTCCGTCAACATCTCTCTCTTCTTTTTCTCCCTTTTTGTCTCTTCCTCTGCCATATCTGGAGAGAAGAAAGCCCTGTCCAGCCATGGTCTTAGGTAATCCTCATGGATGTGCCTGAGGCCATATAGATGACATTTCACTGGACACCTCCCTACTCATCCCAGCATCATAGCCTCCCAGACAGTCTCTACATCCTGGTCTTTGGTAGCCTCCTGAGGTCCTGCCTTCTCCAAGAAGTCCTCTGTCATCACTAGCTGATCCAGGGAACTCTTCTCTATGGGCCCCAGCCCCTGGAGGAACATGGTTCAGGGCTGGCTGCCCTGAAGTCAGTGGAGGTGAGGATTTGAGAGCCCATATGCTTGGATCCTTAACTCAGGCCATTGGCTCCTGGGGGACCCAGACACAATTATCTGGGGGGCATTTATGTCCCTCACCTCACTCTCTGCCTGAATGGTACTTTCAGCTCCTGCCTAAGATCCTGGGTGGGGTCATGATGGGGTAGAGAAGGATTCCCATCACTCTCTAGGACCTTTCTACTCCTGGAAGGGTTGGAGCTCAGCCTAGAGTCACCATGTGGTGAGATGGCTGTCCCTAGGGGTTGCACCAGGACAAAGCAGGGGACTCTTAAGGTAGATCTAGGGAGGTAGCAGCAGGGCTGGGCAAAAAGATGATGTGAACCCGCATGTCTCACATCTGTATAGCCATTCCTGACATCTCTCCAAGCCCCAGACCTGTGTCTCTATCAGCTTGTGGGGTGTCGAAAATCAACACGACCCAAACTGAACTCATTATTCTCCCCCAAATCTGGCCCTCTTCCCAGAATTCCTGTTTCTCTTGATGGCACCAGACATTTGGGCTCCAAATTTTAAGGCTACCTTTTGCTCTTCCTTTTCTCTCCTTGACCACAGCAAATCAATATGTCCACTCTGTCACTTCTTCCTCCATACCTCTCCAATTAATCCCCTTCTCTCCACTCCTAGGATCACAGCCTGAGCTCAGACCTTCCTTGACTAGTCCCCTAACTCAAATCCACAATCCTTTCGTAGAGGCTCCAAAGGCACAGGTTTGACCCTGTCGGGCCTTTAGGCAATGCCCCTCAAGGCTCCCAATGGTCTCTAGGGTAAAACAGCAGCCCCTCAGGCTGGACCTCCACAATCTGCCTGCCATCTCCCTTCCCAGCTGTATGTTTTATGGCTCCAATTCAGGTACTCTAAGTCCAATCCAAATAGGACAGTCATTCTCCCATTTAGGAAGGCTGACTCGACTGCCTGGAACACCTCTTCTCCTCATCACTGGACACTGAGAGGTGTCTCACCCTTCAAGGCTCAGCTCAGAGTTGCTCCTTTCGCTTCTCGCCCAGATGAAAGATGGAGTCTCTCCATCCTATTTTCCAAGCTTCTTTGGCTTATAGCAGCTAGGTGGCATAGTGGATGCGAGACAGTTTAAATGTTGCCTTAGAATAGATGACAAACCATGGCACTCCTGTCTGCCTCAGCTTCCCCATCTTCAAAATGGGGATGATGACAGCACCTACCTTGTTGTAAAGGTCCAGTGAGACAACATGTGTAAAGCGCTATCTAAATGCCAGCCACTATCTTTGTCTGGACCTCCCTTCTTCACCCATCATGGTATTTATTCATCATACACTTATCTCCTGATATGTCTATACCTCCCAGAAGCTCCTTGAGGGCAGGGACTGTTTTTTCTTTTCTGCTTGTGCCACAGTGCTCAGCACAAAGCAAGGGCTTAATAAAGGCTTGTTTACTTCTGACTGAAGTATAGGCAGGACACTTCTTAGGGACTGGGCAGGGCTGGAGAACTGGAGTAGCCTTCTGCCTTTACAGTGTCAGACAGCGTCGGTGACTGATGACATTTAGAAACTAACCAAATGTTATTTAAATATTAACCAACATTTATGATAATCCATAGATCCAGTGATAACGTACATACCTACAAGCGATGTATGACCCAAGGCCCAAGCAGCTCTGATCCCATGGACTGCCCAGCCAACCAGCTACTGGCCAAGTTCCCATTTCCACCAGCTGACTTTCATGATGACCCCGCCCTGCTCACATGAGGCCTCTCCTGTTCCCTGGATGGTGGTGTATCGCCTCCATCTGTGGCCGGTTTCTAGTGTCTGTCCATAGCTGTTGGCGAGTGGTCTCCCAGTCAGACTGTGAGCTCCTGGAGGGCAGGGTCTGGCTTCTGTTTCTTCTTATATTTCTAGCTCTTCGCCCAATGCCTGACACAAAGTAGGTGGTGAGTAAATGTCTCTTGACTTGACTAGAGCAGCGGTGAACACAGAGTTGAAGGGACCTTAGACTCATCAAGTCCAGCCCCCTCATTTGACAGAGGGGGAAACTGAGTCCCAGGGAAATTAGTGACCTGCCAGAGATCATAGGAGGTAGGACCAGCCTCAACAGGGTAGTTGTGGCTTCTCTTGGACTCAGGACAGGCTGCTCAACATAACTCAGCCAAGAGTGACCGAGGCTTCTGAGGAGGGGGGTCTGGCTGGTGCCTGAAGGCAGGGCAGCCTCTTCTCTTTCTTACTTCTCTTAGGGCCCCAAGGAAGGGCTGAGCCTGGGTCCAGACCTTCATTCTTCCTGGCCCTGGCCTGCCCTGGCCCTCTCACCATTGGCAGAAGCCAAGCAGTGCCTCCCCTCTCCTTTTTCCCGGATGTTTGTATTTTTAGTGTCCAGCCTAGGGGCCTCCAAATCTGGCACATGGTCAGAGTCTGGGCACACAGAGAGACATCCATCTTGGGGCAAGGGAAGCAGCTCAGAAGAAGCTCCCTGCCTCTTTGTGAGAGGCTTGCACGTTTACCCGTCCAGTCATCTGACAAATGTTCCTTGCTCAGGGCCCTCTTCTTTAATAGAGGTCTAATTTTCTAACATTCAGTCTGTGAATCTGTGTTCCTCAAAGTGCCTATACAGAGCTGCCTGGGATTGGTCAAAAGATAACAGGGCTCAGAGATGGAAGAGACCTCTGGGTGATCTAGCCCAAGGCCCTAATTGTACAAAGAAGTGAACTGAGGCCCAAAGCCCATGCCACATAGTCAATAAGAGATCTGGGATTAGAAGCCAGGCCCTCTGACTTTAGCCCCACATTCTTTCTAATGTGCCACTCTAGGACTTGGTCAAGGTCACCCAGCAACAGCCTTATCAGGTACTATCTGACAATGACCAACCGTATCAGCTCCTGGCTACCCAGCACATCATGGAGCTGACTTGGATCCACAGCCAAGGTGTCTTTTTGGACTGGGTCTACCTCTTAATTCTAGAACCTTAAAATTTTTATCATTAAAATAACAAGGGTTCTGTATGCAGGGAATGAGGAGAGGATATTTGACAGACAAATTAGAAAGAACTTGTCCTTGGCTCATCAGCCAACCACATTTGTGCCCCTCTAATTGGAAGGGCTGGCAGAAGACCCAGCCCCACCCTCTAGAGCAGGGGTGGGGAACCTGGAGTACCAATATTATATCTTAGCTAGATATCCTTTCTATGCCAAGGTTGAATAAACTTTCTTTGTTAAAGGTTATAGAGTCTTAAGAGTGTCTCATTTCATTTCAATCTTGAATCTGAACCTGGTCTCAGCCAGGGCTGGCCCAGAACACTAGGAGACCTTGGGCAAGTCACTCCTTCTCTGGTCCCATTTGGAAAGATTTCTGGTTCCAACTCTGGGCAATGGAGCTGGACAGAAGGAAGGGGGAGGGACCACAGGTATTAGATGTTTGGTGGTAAAAGACTTATTCCCCATGGGGCAGTGCATTTGTGCCCACGGAAGGGGGGAGTCTCCATTCTCTGAGGATCCTCAAGAACAGAAATTGATGGTCTTCCCTTTTCTAGGAGTCTAAGGATTCCAAGGTCTTGACTTCTGCAGGTTTATGGTTTGGGATTCAAAGATAACAGATCTTATTGTTTTGAGGTTCTGTGGGTCTCAAATTCTAAGTATTCATCCACTAAATAACCTTTGATTAAATGCCACCTGGGTGCCAAAGGTCTGTTGTTTATGCTCATTACCCATTTTTGCCATTCCTTTGGTGGGGGGGAAGGGGGAGGCAAACAGCAAAAAGAAAAGGAGACATGACCTTCATAAGGATGTAATTTTTCATAACAAAGCAGCGATGCTGGTTCCATTTTGCATTTTACATCTATCCCCTCTGTGGCAGAAAGTGAGTAACAAGAACACACAGAAGAGGCTACACAAGAAAGACCCTAACATGCCTGATAACCATGAGGGGGCGGTCGCTGATCTGGAACCAGATGTCCTGGAGAGTGAATTTGGGGGCCTCGGGAAGCATTGCTGGCAATAAGACTGGTGGAGGAGACTGGACACCAGCTGAGTTATTTAAAATCCTGAAAGACAATGCTGTCGAAGCACTGCACTCAGCAGGCAGCAAACTTGGAAAATGTAGCCGCAGCCGCCGGCCTGGAAAAAACTGGTTTATTTTCCAATCCTAAAGAAGAGAATGTGAAGGAATGTGCCAATTACTAAAGAACTGTGCTCATGTCACAGCAAGGGTGTGCTTAAGATTCTGCACACGAGGCTTAAGCAATATGTGAACTGAGTGTTCCCAGAAGAGCAGGCTGGCTTTTGAAGAGGCAGAGGAACTAGAGACCAAATTGCCAACATTCGCTGGATTATAGAGAGAACAAGGGAGTTATAGAAAACATCTACTTCTGCTTCGGTGACCACACTAAAGCCTTTGACTGTGAGGATAACAACAAGATGTAACAAATTCTCAAAGAGATGGGAGTGCCAAATCATCTTCTTGGCTCCTGAGGAACCTGTGTGCAGGTCAAGAAGCAATAGTGAAAGCAAATATGGAACAACTGATTGGTTTAAGATTTGAAAATGAATACAAGGCTGTATGTACATGGTCACCTTGTTAATGTAACTTCTATGCAGAGTGCAACATGTGAAATGCTGGGCTGTATGAACCAAAGGCCAGAATTAAGATTGCTAGGAGAAGCATCAACAATCTCAGACACACACTGATACCACTCTGATGGCAGAAAGTGAAGAATTAAGAAGCTTGATGAGCATGAAAGAAGAGAATGCAAAAGCTGGCTAGGAGCTTAACAACCAAAAAACCAAGATCCTGGCAACTGGTCCCAGCACTTCCTGGCAAATAGAGGGGAGAAGAAATGGAAAGCAGTGTCAGATTTTATATTTCTGGGCTCAAAGATCATTGTAGATAGTACCTAAAAAGATATTTGCTCCTTGGAAGGAACCCTATGGCAAATCTGGACAGCACACTAAAAAGCAGAGACATCACCTTGCTGACAAAGTTCCATATAGTCAAAACTATGGTTATTCCAATAGTAACGTATGGCTGTGAGAGGTGGACTATAAGGAAAGCTGAATGCCGCAGAACTGACACTTTTGAAAGATGGTGCTGGAGAGGACTTTTGAGTGTCCCTTGGATAAAATCAAATCAGTCAATACTTAGAGAAATTAATCCAGGTTTTTATAGTTTGGCCACATAATGAGAAGATGGGACTCATGGGAAAAGACCACGATGGTGGGAAAGATTGAAGGCAAAAGGAGAAGGGGATGGCAGAGGAAGGGATGGTTAGAGCACTTTGCAACACCCCAAGTTTAGGAGGAGGGGAGTCTGAGTACCTGGTTACATCCCCAAGAGAAACACAGAAGTTAGAAAGAGGAGCAGCCTTAGGGATAGATCTAGCTTGAGGTTCTGTGGAGACATACAAAAGAAGATGTGCTGTAAGTAGGACCAGGGCTGCTACCTCTCCCCTCATGCTTCCAGGGCTACCCCAAGGCCTGAGGCATGGTTTATCTCCACCACCATTGGCTTGAGCTCCCACAAATTGCTCCTCCTCCCATTGTTAGGGGGCTGGTGACTAGAATTCCAGTTCCACTGAACCATTTAAGATAGGCTTTTGCAAAGGGAACTTTTTTTAAAATTCAAAGATATAGTAAGAAGGAACTATAAAATTGAAAATTGATTTTAATTCTATCATTATGGTTTAGTCAAGTTAGATTTAATATTCCCCTCCTTTGAAAGTTTCACTCAGGTAACCTCAAGTCACCTGAGTTCCAATTCTTATCTTGTAACTTGTATTTCTGCCCTTGTAACTTCACACACCACCCACATTGTGGGAAAAGATCAGGCTTAATCTAAATGGTTGTGGACTACTCCCATAGGTGTGGACTACTCCCATCTCTTCTTATCTTTGCCTGGTGATCTTGGGAGTGGGAGTTTATAAAGAGAGGTCCAAGAGATGGTAACATCAAAATGAGATCAGGGGGTTTTTACTTTCTGGCCTTTCAGAATAAGACTCATCTCCACAGCTTGAAATTTTGTCCTGGCATCTTGCACATTGCTATGAAACACCTTGTCATGCCTCAGCCTCGCTGGCATTCTCGAGGTCTCCATTCATCCGTGCTGTCAGTGGGTTGTCTTGGAGTTCTATACCACAGTTTGCCAATCCCTCTGGGGCAGCCACTGACCTTCAGTACCTTGGTCTCTGGGAGAGGAGGCTCAAATCTTAGCTTGGTGCCTCCATGGCTCTGGGCCCACTAAGGTACTGTCCAGAGTGCTGGATCAACTTCTACATTTCATTCCCCCAAATCTCTTCTTGCTCCTGATCACTGATGGGGCTGGTGGCCACATCTGGCCTGGATTGTGACTCCCACATTCTTAAGGCTTGCTGCTCCCAAATAAGTGGAAAACCTGCTCCTCAGACCTAGAACAGAAAAGAACAAAGAAAAAGGTCCAGAGATCAAGGCTGGTGTCTTAGGGCCGGATGACCACCACACTCCCCATGTTGTGAATAAGGCAAATAAAGGTGGTTGGAGCTTGCTGCGGCCTGCCCTCTGGAGGTGCTTGCAGTACTGAAGAAGGTTCTTCCCAACCCTGTGGCCTGGTCAGCCCATGGGAACCAGTCACAGAACACCCATGCTCCATCTGTTCCCGGTCCCCACCCACCCACCCAGGGCTCCCTCATACATGTCTTCACGGTTCTCCCAGAAGATCCTCATTTCTCAGGTTCTCCATGTTCCACCAGCTAAGAAAACTGAAGGAGTCTGGGCACATACATACCAGACCACCATCATAGCAGTCAGAGACAGGGCATGGAGGCCTGGAGAGACAGATTTGGTGGTCAGAGTGCACAGACATTCACGAGTCTACTGTGTGCTGGGCACTGTGCTTGGTCAATGCATAGAGGTGATAACAGAAATCACAGGAATGATGGAGAAGGTAGAGAATGTGAAGAGACTAACTCCAAGGACAGACCCCTTGGGAAGCCCCAAACTTTGGGGCTTTGAAGCTAATGATGAGTCAGCCACAGAGGCAGAGTGCTCAGACAGGCAGAAGTGTAGGAGAGGAGTATGAGAGGAGCCATGGGAGGAAGAGCCACCCATTACTCTGTGCGAGGTCCTAGGGGAACCTATCCAGAAGAAGGGGGTGCCAACTGTGCATGCCAAAGTGCAGAGAAGTCAGCAAGAAGCAAGAGGAGTCATGTGTGGGTGACTTCAGGAAGAGCACTTTCAGGGGGCTGGTAAGGGCGCACAGACAGGACCCGTGTCAAGTCTGTCTCCACTTGTGTGAGCACCTCTCTCCCCTGAGTGACAGGACCCTGCTTCACCTGTTTCCTAGAAACAAGGATTAGTTTTCCTAAAAGCCAACTAAGTGGGCCCTAGGGGCTGTTTGGCCCCTGCTTCCTTACTCTGTGTCCTAGGTACTCAAGGGCATAGAAAGTCCTGTCCAAGTGGAGTCAGGGCCCTCTGAATCAGCAGGCTTCTGAAGTCACCACAGCCTGCCTTGACGAGTGGATGTTTTCCATATGGAGATGAGGGGGGCTGAGTATGGAGAAGCCAATCCCCTTGTCGCCTCTCCTTTCTGGGTTATGGCAAAGGACACCTCCTTTGGTTGATTGTTGAGTGACTTGTGAATACCTCATTTAGTCGCGCCATTGAACATGAGCTACACGGTGCTGGCCCTAGGCTTTCCCCAGCACTCAGATAGAATGTGAACCTCATGAAAGCAGGGAACACTTCATTTTTGTCCCTGAATCACTTGTGGCTGGTCCAGGGGCTGGTACATTCTAAGGGCCTAATATATGCTTGGAGATTGTTGGACAGTAAGGAAGGGGAGGCAGGGGAGTCCAGATGACTCTAGCAGTCTGGCTGTGACAAAGAGAAGCTGGATGGTGGTGGAAAGGTTTTTAGGTTGAGGAAGGCTCATGCTTGTTCATAGGCTGAAGAAGAGATACCAGGGGCTGGGGAGAGATGGAAGAGAACAAGGACCCAGGGAAATCTGGAGGGATGGGAGGACAGCTGTGCAGTTGTAGAAGTCAGTGTGAACAAGGAGAGGACAAAGTCATGGAATCAGAGCATCACAGCCGGGAACTTAGAGCCCAGAATGTTAGGCTGGAAAAGCGCTTAGAGCAGTGGTTCTCAGCCTTCCTAATGCCGCCACCCTTTAATACAGTTCCTCATGTTGTGGTGACCCCCACTCATAAAATTATTTTCGTTGTTACTTCCTAACTGTAATTTCGCTACTGTTATGAATCGTAATGTAAATATCTGATATGCAGGGTATATTTTCATTGTTACAAATCAAACATAACCCACAGGTCGAGAGCCGCTGCCTCAGAAGGTGGGATGTCAGGGCTGGGGACATAAATCAGAATGTAGGAGGTCAAAGCTGGGAGGGGCCTTAGAAAATCATTTACCAAAAGAAATCTTAGATTCTCAGAGCCCCCCACAATCCAGCCTGCTCTCTTACCCTTCCCCGGGGACCTGGCTGCTTCCCACCTCCACTCTTGCTGCCCATGATCCTTTGCTCATCCTCCCCATTCTGTCTGGAATAGCCATTCCCTTCCCCCACACCTGCGAAACGCCTTGTCTTCTTTCAAGGCCCAGCTCAGGGGCTGCTTCTCTGAGAAGCAATGGAAGAACCCAGTGGGTTTTTTTGGAGTCGACCCTGGTGCTTCCATGGCCTTACTGTGCGACCTTGGAGGAATCATCTCTCAGGCCTCCGTTCCCTTGTCTATAAGAAGAGGTTGAGCTAAGGAGACTTCCAAGACTCCCCTCAAAGATCCAAATCTAGGCTCTTATGATGAGAGGACAGTCAGCTAGGAGGGGCAGCAGGCCTAGACTCAGGAAGACCCAGCTTCAGACACTTACTGGCTGTGTGACCCTGGGCAAGTTGCTCCACCCTGTTTGCCTCAGTCTCCCCATTTCGCTGAAGAAGGAAATGCAAACTCCATCCAGCACCTCTGCCAAGAAAGCCTCAAAGGGGGTCAGGGAGAGGGTGACAAGACTGATATGACTGAACAACAGCAAATGAGGAGCTGGTTTCTTAGGTGTCGCCTCGCCCCAGGTCGAGGATTCTATCCAAGGAGACACCTGCAGGCAGCGTGTGGAGGCGGCCTTGGGAAGCCCCCGGCGGGTCACTCAGCCCGCAATGTGGGACGGGTCCTCATCTCCCCACCCCGCCCCAAGCCGAGAAGTTCCAAGGCCGAGAGCTGCGGGTCTCTGCGTCATTGCCACATTGCGTCATTGCCACATTGCGTCATTAATGACCGTGGCCATCCCTAATATTATTGTGAGTAATTAACGTGACCGCAGACTGGACAGTTTCAGCTCCACTCAGGCTCGGGCAGACAGCGGGGCGGGGCCAGCCCCTCCCACCACACTTCCCTGCCTCCACCTGCCATCCACCTGGCAGTCTGGAAGCTGCTTGAGGCCACGGTCCGTTTGTATTCAGCAGGCCCTCAAAAAATGCTCCCTTTGCCTAACTGTGGGCTAGAGCTGAGATGAACCTTCAGGGCTCTTACTGAGGCCCAAGGAGGGCTCTGACCTGGGATGCCCAGGGAATTAGTGGCAGAGCCAGAATTCGAAACCAGGTCTCCTGACACCACGCACAGGGTTCCTTCCACAACAACACGCAGCCTTTGACAACTGAGGGTCTGCTCTATAACATCAAGAAGTTTGGCTTCGTAAAGTCTGGGGTTCAGGGGTAGTTAGACTAAGGTATCTCTAAGCACCCTTCCCTCTCTGACATCAACTTCCGGGGAGAAGTCAGACACGCCCATGCCGAGGTTCTGCTCCAAGCAGCAGGAACCTAGGGTTCTCAGAGAAGCCGGGCGGAGTGCGCATGCTCAGTCCCTACCGATGACGTCATTGCGCCATTCCTAGAGTCCAGCCTCCTCTGGGTTGAGTGTCGTCACCGTTCATCACCTCCCATTGGCAGAATGTGCTGCAGTCGGTCTGTCGCTACGGGCGACGACCAATGAAATTTTGGAGATCGATTGGAAGGAGGCGGGTCCATCTCGGTTGCTAGGATGCCAAGTTGCAGCAGCCCTCCCCTTCTCCCTCCGCCCTTCTACGGAAAGCGGGCCAGCTAGAGAGAAGGCACCTCTCTCCTTTGGCCAATAGAGGAAAAGGGGCGGGTCCCTGCCTACCCGGGCCAATGGACGCACGGTGCCTCGTGCGGACTGACCAATGGTCGTCCAGAAACCCCTGCAAAGTTGCTTGGGAGACCCCCCCCCCCTTCTTCTTGGGGCTCTGCCCCTCCCCCGCCCCGCCCCGTCCCACTCCCTTCCCTTCCCTTCCCTTCCCTCAGCTCGGCTCTGCTGCCGAAGCCTGACTGGAGCGGTACGGAGCCAAGATGGCGGCGGCCGACGGCGACGACTCGCTCTACCCCATCGCAGTGCTCATCGACGAGCTCCGTAATGAGGACGTCCAGGTCTGGGCCGGGACCGGGGACCGGGGGAGCCGGGACTGCGGGCGGCGCGGGCGGCTGGCTCGGCGTTCTTGGCATTTGAGGGCTGTGGGGGGGAGGGAAAGCGGGCCAATCAGCGCCCGCGTCGCTTGTCTCGCGCCGCCGTGGCCTGCTGAGACAGGATCCCTGATTGGACAGCGGTGCCGCTGGGGAGGGGGCGCCTGGCCGGGGGACCCTGGGCCAAGCGGGTCTGTCAGGGGGCGGGGTCGCGGGCGCGGGGGCTGCCTCCGGCGCCTTTGATTGGTCGGCACTCCTGGTTCTCAAGGCGCGCAGGGGGCTGCCTGGTTGGCTCTCGGCGAGAAAGGTGCCTCTTGATTTGCTCTGGGCCGGGACGAAAAGCGGGGACCCCTGTGGGTTAATGCAGGGGAGCGGTCCCTGCAAGGGGCGGGGCTTAGCTCCGCCAATGTTCCTAATTGGTGGCTTGGGGATTAAATTCCCGGCTGGGCCCGGGCCCCTGGAGGGGGCCCAGGCCACGGTGCTTTTTCGAGCCCTTCATTTCTCCACCTTGATTCACCCCAAACCTTATTCAAGGCTCTGACCCTCGGGAGAGAAAGTACCCCCTGGGGGTGGTGCTTAACGGGGAGCTGAGCCAATCGCCGAAGAGAACCCGCCCCCCTGGGCAGCTTTCCATTGGCGGGAGGGGACAGAGCCAGGTCGGGGCTCCGAGGCCTGGTTTGGGTTCCCGGTTCCTCCATACCCTCCCCGGGCCCTGGGCCAGGTGGGACCCCGATACGGGCTTCTTGGGCCGGGATTGCAGCAACCAGGGTTCTCTTTACAGCCTTAACTTTATTTCACTGCTGCATGACCTTGGGGAAGTCACGGCCCCTCTGGGTCTCAGTTTCCCCATCTGTACGATGGGGATAAATCTCCAATCCATGACATAACCTTCCTTAGGGCCTTTCTACCGAGGCCATAGGGCTCCCCCACCTCTGTGGGACCAGAGAAAAGAAGTGCCCGAGGGAGAAAGAAATGTAGGGGGTGGGAAAGGTGCAGGAGAGGCCTCCAGAAGGGCGTTGTGTGGACTTGATGGGTAGGAATTCAGCGGGTGAAAAAGAGCAAGGAGGTTATTCCAGGCATAGGTTGCACAAGCTTGGAGGTGGGAGAGTAGAGATGTCTGCCGGGGATGGAGAGTGGGCCACTTTGTCAGGGCTTGAGGGCGCTTAAAGGGGAGTAATGGGGAGTAATATGGTGTAAGCTTGCAGGGCAGTGTGGGACCTGCCTGGGGAGGGTCTTAAATAACAAGCAGAAGAGTCTGAACCGTGGTCTTTGGGCTCCAGAAAGGCACTGAAGGCTTCTGAGTTCAGGAGTGCCATGGAATCTGTGCCTCAGTTAGGAAGGTTCTTATGGTAGCCCATGAAGGATGGCTTGGAGTGGGGAACAGTGGGAGCAGAAAGACTTGTTAGCAGGGTCTTCAGATAGCTCCTCCCTCCACCCCTCAGCCTTGGCAGCTCAGGCCACCAATTCATCTCAGAATATTAGAACTAGAAGCAACTTTAGGAAATACCCAGGCTAGCCCAAAGAGTTAAGGAAACGGCCTTGTCCAAGGTCATGCCATTGGCTCTTAAGTGGCTCAGCCACAACTGGAATCCAAGCCTTCAGGCTCCTGTTTGCAGGGCTTTTCACTAAAGCCAAGCCACAATGCTCTCCTTGGCTTGGTTATTAGCCTGTCCCACCTCTCCTGGCTCTCTGAGAGGGTCTGGTTAGGGCTTTTATCCTCCTATGAGAGGCAGGCAGTTGATATAGTGGGAGCACCAGTTTTGGAATTCAAGGTCTTGGGTCCAGATCCTGGCTCTTGTTTGATTTTGCCCTTGTGACTTTGAACAATCCCATCTTCATCCTTGAGCTTTGTTCCTGCTCTAAAATGAAGGATTTGAACTAGATGATCCCTAAGACACTGCCCCCTCCTCCCTTCCTATTTTAAATCCTCTGTTCTCTACAATCACTCCATCAATTAATAAAAATTTACTAAGTGCTGACTATGTGCCTGGCACTGTGCTAAGCTTTGGAGGTAGAAAAAGAGGCAGAAGACACACCTTCACTTAAGGAGCTTACCTTCTCTTGCCAGTTATCTTATATACTTTCTCTTTCCCTGACAGCTGGGCCAGATGGACCATGCCCTCTGCCTGGAGTGGCCTCACTCCCTTACCTTTACCATTCTAGAGCCATTGAAATCCTCCTGGGGCTTTACATTTTTCTAGGCTTAACTATAGTGTCATCCTTTCCAGGAAGCCTGCTCTGGTCACTTTAGCTGGAAGTGATCTCTTCTTTCTCTAAAACCTCACTTGACCTTGTGACTCTATCACTTAAGACATTTGAAGAGTTTTCCATGATAATATTTGGCTTTTTAATTTGCCACCTAGACAGCTTTCTGAGGTTAGAATCTAGGTCTTAATGGTAGATATGATACTAGACATGGGGTCAGGAGATCTGTGCTCAAATCCTCTTTCAAATACTTATTAGCTGTGTGATCCTGGGCAAGTCATTTAACTTCTTTGTACTTAAGTTTCCTCATCTTTAAAATGAATGGTTGGGCTTGATGGTCTCTAAGTGCATTGTGGCTCTAAATCTGTGATCAGTTGGTAGATGTTTATTAAACGTCGTCTGTGTGCGAGGCGTTGAGCACTGGGAAAACCAGAGGAGGTGAATCAGTTTAGGGACTGACAGGCTGCAAAGTTTGCAGTCTAACTGGGGAGAAGACATCTGAGCAGGTAGATTCAAAGCAAGCTACACATACACACACACAGGACAAATAGGAAATAATTAACAGAGGGAAAGTATTGCTCTTCCTAATTAAGGCGTGGATTTTTTTTTTCATGGCACCTGAGTTTAGAAGCCTTCGGTGACTTCCTGCAGCCCAAAGACCAGGGTTCAGACTCTTCTGCTTGTTATTTAAGTCTTTGCCAGCTAGACCACATCCTACCCTGCTAGCTTACCTCCTATTAGTCCTGGGCCGTGGCCCTCACCTCCCCGTCTTCTGTAGACAGCCTGGGCTCTCCCACCTTCGTGTCTTTGCAGCTGATGGCTGGAATGATACAGTCTTGCTTGATTTTGGTCTCAGAGAACATTTGTGCAGTTGAATTGGAATGAAATGCTTTTTGTAAACCTTACAGCCCTCCACCAGTGTCAAGGAGCATTGTTACCATGGTGCTGGGGTGGGGGCAGGGGGAACTTGGAAGGGAAATGGGCTGGAAGCCAGTTAATTCATTTGTTCAGTGGTCTCCCTTATCTGCATGGTCAGGGGAGTGTAGATGGCTTGGGAAGGCCCTCGCAGCTCCCAACTACTTTATTCTAAAGGCCCTTCCTCCAGGCTCCTGAGATGCTGATGAATAACAGTCTTGTCCCTAGAGACTGTGTGCTCATCTGGAGAGGTGAGTCACTCATGGGAGAATCCATTCCCATTTGCCAAAGACTTCCTGGAAGTGGTGGTCAGCAGATAATGGCTTTCTTAGCCTCCTCCCACAGGAATGTCCATCTCTGATGAGCAGGGGCTCCTAATGGATCTTCCTGCTTCTGGCCTCTTCCCCTCTCAGATCCAGCCTTTGTGGCTCTGATTCACTTTCCTAATGCACAGATTTGTGTTTTATAGTTAAGGAAACTGAGGCAACTGAAAATGCCTCAAGCTGCCCAGAAATCATTCTAGAAGAGAGGCCCTAAAGGGCCCTTAGAAGTCATCTGGCTGGCTTTTCTACACTCTTTCCCTGGTGCTTTCCCTGCTCTCCAAGTTTCCCATGTTACAGGTGTAAATGTGTGTGTGGGGCTGGCTCCCTGGGCTCCATCTGCTCTCATTGGGAGTTACCTTGGTCAGTGGACGGTCATTAAGGGAGTCCTCTGTTGAGGTGACTGAGCTGGCTGCTCAGTGCAACAGACAGCACGGAGAGCCTGTGTCTGGGGGAATGGTGAAAGCACACATTCTGTTAGCTGTTTTGGTACACGATATATCCATGATCTCATTGGACCTCCGTGACGGCTCTTTGGGTATCTTAATGTGGATAAAGTCCTTTTCGTGCAGTAACCCCATGACCTCCTGTGGCATTTTACAGAGGAGGAAACTGAGGCTCAGAGAGGGGTCACAGAACTGGGAGGTTTGGGAACCTGGGCTTGGAGTGAGAGCACTTGTCCTGAGTAATCGCTACCAGGCTGTGTGTGTGTCATTTAATGGTTTACAACAACCACAAGCACTCATTAAGCAAGAAACGGTGCTAAACCCCTAGAGTGAAGGCCTGCAAGACCTGTGAGGAAGGAGGCAGAGGGCTCAGCATGCCATGGAATTCAGGCTCCTCTTCCTGGTGGTGCTTGAGCAGGGCCTTGAAGCCTGACTTGGATCTCAGTGTTTGGAGAGGCAGGGGAAGTTGGACCAGTGACAGAGATGGGGTGTAGTGACTTTAGGGCACTTCATAGGGCAGATCAGTATGGGAGCAGGGGGAGCAAGAGCTAGAACCCCCAGGAGGATTCAGGCGGGAGGGCCCCAAGAACACAGAACCTCAGAGCTGGGAGGGCCCTTAGGACACAGAACCTCAGAGCTAGAGGGGTCTAAGGACACAGGACCTCAGAGCTGGGAGGGCCATAGGACACAGGACCTTGGAGCTGGGAGGGCCTTTTAATCACAGAGCACAGAGATTCTGGCCTGGCACTCTCTGCACCAGATGCATCGGGGGCCAGATTGTGGATCCTTCTGTCTTCTTCATGATAGATGCCTGTTGCCTGAATCCTCCTCCCCTTCTCCCCCATCCCCCAAGTGCCCTTTGCCAGCAGAGCAAAGATTGGTGGGAACAGGCCAGGTTGCTGAGCGGTCTGCTCTCCTGGAAGCCCTTGGTCACTGACTTCTGCTTTTCTTTGTAGCTCCGGCTCAACAGTATCAAGAAGCTGTCCACCATTGCCCTGGCCCTTGGTGTGGAGAGGACCCGGAGTGAACTCCTTCCATTCCTTACAGGTAGGGGATCCTGCACAGAAAGCTGTGACCTCGTGGGAGGGGGTGCTGAGGAAAAGGCTGACTGGGGGAAGGAAGCCACTGGTACGTGGTGATGGGGCTGTTTGGGATGGAGAAGGTGGGACTTCATTCAGGGCTGGGCCCCTTCAGGGTGCCAAGAGGATGCCCCCTGTAGACCTCAGCTAGATTAAATGGTAGATCCATGATGTGCCAAAGACAAGTGTATCTGACTTTCTACAAGCCCTTTGACTGTCTCCAGGTTTCCTTTGGGTTATGGAGGAGATGGAAGATGCTGAGGGTTGGGAGGGCTTGACTGATGGAGCCAGGAGACTGTTTGGCTATTGGTGTAAGCATGAAAGGAGGCTGAAGTGGCAGGCCAGGGGCCCCTCTTGGCCCCCCTCCTCCCCCCACCCCCTCGCTCTGGGCACCAGCATCATGAAGGACTTGGATGAAGGCATAGATTTGTGGATGGCATTGTAGCTGGTCAGGAATAACTGACATGGTGGGTGGCCAAGTTAGAATCTCCTCCATTTTCTCATTGAACAAGATGCTGTTTAATAGGAATGAACTGGAAGCCCTTCCCTTAAGCACAGAATGGGATAGAAGTGGTGGGATAGCTGTTCCTGAGAGGCAGACCTGGAGGTCCTAGTGGCCTGCAAGCTCACTGATCTTGGTTTAGTCTGTGTGGGTGCTCTCTCTGGTGATGCAGAGCACAGCTCCATCATGCCTCAGAAAAGCCGTCTTGGAGTGGCAGTGTCTGAATTGCACCATCCCTTGGTGGCTGCTTTTCCGTGGCTGTGCATCTTGCTACGTAGCAAGGCTGCTGTGGGCATGAAGAGAGCCTTGCTGGCTCTGCAGGACCTGTCAGTGCCTGACCTCTGCTGGGTGGGTGGGCCCTGGAGAGTGCAGCCCTCTCTGTGCCCTCAGAGGTGTGTGGGGAAGACTTGAGTAAAAGTTATATAGTCTTCACTTGTACAAATAAAAATACAATATCCAAATGTCAGCCAGGTGGTGCAGTGGCTAGAGCACCAGGCCTGGAGTCAGAAAGACCTGAATTCAAATCCAGCTGCATACTCTTACTAGCTGGGTGACCCTGAGCAGGTCACTTCCCCCTGTTTGCCTCAGTTTTCTGATTTGGACAGTGAGCTGGAGAAGGAAATGAAAACCACTCCATATCTTTGCCAAGAAAACTCCAAATGGGGTATCAGACTCGGAAGTAGCCAAGCAGCAACAAGAACCATATTCACGCAGGGGGAGGTGTTCCTCCTCTCCTCTTTCCCCTTTAGGGAAGATTAGAGGTCTGGAGATCAGGTCAAATGGAGAGGAGCTGAAGGAGCTGTGAAGTTTTAGCCTCCAGAAGAAAGAAACTTGAGGGGTGGGGTTGGGGAACATTGTTGCAATGTTAAATATCTGGTGGGTTCTTTGGGAAGGATTCCTTATTCTGCTTGACTTCAGGGTAGGCCCGGCCTTGGAAAGAGGGAAATGCTATTAGATTGTTGAGAGGGTAGGGCCCTGCCTGCCTGCCAGGATGGTCCAGCAGGTTTCCTGAGGCATTGAAAAACAGACTCTGAGGTGGGGAAGGTGTTCACCTGGAGGTTGTTGCTTGAACACAGGTATGGAGAATTGTGGGAAGCATTATGATTGGTGGGAATAGATTGAAGAAAGTTGTAGCAGTGGGAAAAGCTGGGCTCCTCTGCCTGGGAATGCTTCTGCTGCCTCCAGCCTATTGTAACAGCTCATGTTTCTGCAGGACTGTGCCACTGTGCAGTCACCCGCCTTCTGACTCTGAGGCTGGCTTTGTTTCTCCTTCATTGATCTGGCCCCTGTCAGTGCTAGGGAGCCCCTGAAAGCACCTCACTAGGTGAGGGATGTGACAGGGTGTGAGAGGTCAGATGTTGCATCCTCAGGCCAAGGCTCCTGGGCTGGAAGCATTCTCTGCCTTCCCTTCTGCACCAGGGGATTCTTGAGGATTTGTTCTTTGAACCCTGAAATGCTGTGATTCCTTTGCTTCTGCCCCTTGTCATGGGGAGCTTTCCTCCTTACCAGGTGGTCTGTTGCAGGTGTTAATGGTGAGAAAGGTTTTCATGTTGTGCTGACCTCTGCCACCCTGGTCTTAGCTCTGGCCTCAGGGTCAGTTTGAGTCAGGAAATATTTACTAATTGCCTCTTGTATGATAGAGAAGGTTGATGTCCCCGAGTGCTGCTGGGGCCAGAGGGGCCTTATGAACTCATCATGAAGCCTGGAGCTTGTGGCACTTGTGCCAGAAGCTGGAAAATTAGGAAAGGCTGATGGCCTCTTTGTGGGTGGGGGGACCGGCAGCTGTTGTGGGAAGGCAGATTTCAGCTCTGCAGAAGGAAGAAGAGCTTCGTGTGGACAGTTTCCCAGTAGTGGAGTGTACTCTTTGGAGAGGGAATGAGTTCCTCATCCCTGGAGGTCTTCAGACGGAAGCTGGATGACCATTTGTTGCAGGGGTAATGGAGGAGGTTGCTGCTTGAGTCTGAGATGTGTGCACTCACTGACCTCTTCTGATTCTTTTCTCTGAGAGTGTCTCCTTTATAGAGGGGGTCACTGAGGCCTGGCAGTAGACACAGGACCTGGAGCTCAGGTGAAAGGTCAGGACTCTTGAAGTTGATGAAGGAGTCAGCTCCATAGAGATGATCATTGGAACTGCCCAGAGGGTGTTCTAGGGAGAATGTGGGCCATAGCAGGGCTGAGGACTGGCTAGTGGGAGATCCAGTTCAGGTGTAGACAGAAGGCCTATTCAGAGAGGATGCAGGAGACCCAGATAGTATAGATGAGGAGAGGAGGGAAAAAGCAAGGTGCCAGTGGCAGATGCTTCTAGTCTAGGAGGGTGAGGATTAAGAAATGGCCTTGCATGTGATGATGAGGTAGTTTAGGTCACTCTGGAATTTTAGAACTCTGGTATATAGATCTTAGGTTCCTGTTAGAGTCCAGACTTTGGAGATCGTTTACCTGGTGTCTGTAGAGGTCTTGGCGCAGGGTGCCGAGAAGGGAAGAGGTGGGCAGGAAGTGGAGGCCTGATGGTTGAGGGGGCAGGTGGGTCAGAGAGAACCTCTGGGAGAATGGTGGCTTCCTAGAACCTCCACACCTGGATCCTTGGGGGTCCTTGGGGATATGCCGCAAGGAGGGAGGGTGATGAGCTTGACTCTATCCCACAGACACTATCTATGATGAAGATGAAGTGCTCCTGGCGTTGGCTGAGCAGCTGGGGACTTTCACCACCTTGGTGGGTGGGCCTGAGTACGTTCACTGCCTGCTGGTGAGTCTGGGCTGGGAGCAGGAGTCCCTACTCTAGGCTCGGGGACAGTCAGTTCAGCAGATGCTTAGCAGGCACCTTGTTTGTGGGCCCTGTGGTCAGGTCTGGGGATACCAGGTGAGAGGATATCATCCCCACCCTTGTGGAGCTTACAGTCTGAAGGGGTGTGATGGGAGAGGAGAGCAGGAGACTGACCTGGATACAGATGAGGCTGTTGGGTGTGGTGGGTGTGGCTCTAGGCCTGGAAGGACTGGCCAGACTTGCTCCTCATTTATACCTGAGGAAAGAAACTAAGACTGGGGCTGTGGTTCTCCACCTCCATGCCAGAGATCTCTCCCTGTGCTCTACCATGTTGAGTTTGCTGGGGGTGCCAGGGAGCCAGGCAGTGAGACACCTTTCAGTGGTGCAGGCAGGGTCATGATCCCCTCCCCTCTGGGGCTCCATAACAAGAAGTGCCCCCACCCCGGGAGAATCTGCTGGAAACTCCTTGGAGCCCCCTTGGCCCCAGCCTGTCTTGTTAGAGATGGCCAGGGTACTAAGAATCATAGGACCAATTCACACACATAGCACATGCCTCATGCAGACCAGGTTGAGTAGGTAATATGAGCTATTATCCCCATTTTACAGATGAGGAGACAGGCCCAGAGGGTGAAGTGAGCTGGCCAGAAGACAGATACATGGAATACAATTAGAGTGTAGCTCCAGAGCGAGTGTCAGCTCTGTGAGGGCAGGGATGGTGCCACTTTAGCCCTGTATCACCTGACGCCTGGAATACAGGAGGTGCTTAATAAGTATTTGCTGAACTTGTTAAGTCAGATTTGAGAACAGAACTGAGAGGCCCTTTTTTGAGACCCTCATCTTGCAGATGGGAGACTGAGACTTAGAGAAGGGGAAGGGACTGGCCATGCTAGAAAGGCCATCCTTTCAGGAAAGGGCAGAGGCCATTTAGATCCAAGATTCTAAACCTGGTTTACATATCCCTTGGGGGTGTGTTCATGAACAGTTCATGGAGTTCAGCAGCTTGAATGAGAAATGATCACATCGTAATTTTCACTAACTTCTGGAAATTTAGCATTTCCTTTAATTATTGAAAAATATTCTTTGTAGAAGGGGATGATAGGGTTCACTGGACTTTTAGAGAAGTCTGTGACACAAAAAAAGGATAAAAATCCCCAAACTAGAGAAATCCCATAATTTTTGAGAGGCGTCATTTGAGGCCTTGAACTGGGTTGGGCTTTCCCCTTAAGTAGGGAGCAGCAGTAGAGACGAGTCTAGAAGCCACATATTTTGTCTGCCAGTCCAGTGTCCTCTCTGCTACTTATGTGTGAGGCCATAGGATCTGAGCTAGAAGGGATCTTAGAAATTATTTAGCCCAGCCCTTTATTTGACAGGTGAGGGAACTGAACCCATGGAGAAGGGACTTGCTTAGAATCACCCAGGTTGTACATAGGAGAGCCAGAACCTGCCTTTTGAATTGCACTGTGCTGACCCCTGATAAAGCTCACAGCTTAAGATGGTGGGTGGCTGTGCTTATGTAGGGGGAGGAGAGCTCCCTTTGGTCTGGGAGAGCAGGAGGGGAGTGGGGAAGAGGAGATTGGGCCAGTGGAGATTTCCTGGGGGCTGTCAGGTTTGAACCAGGCATTGAGGGGTGGGGGAGGAGGGTTTCAGCAGCCAGAAGGATAGAGGAGCTAACGCGACCCTACCATCCTCTGCCACAGCCTCCCCTGGAGTCCCTGGCCACGGTAGAGGAGACGGTTGTTCGGGACAAGGCAGTGGATTCCCTCCGGATCATCTCCCATGAGCACTCGCCCTCGGACCTCGAGGCCCACTTCGTGCCCCTTGTGAAGCGGCTGGCAGGTGGTGACTGGTTCACCTCTCGCACCTCAGCTTGTGGGCTCTTCTCTGTCTGCTATCCCCGAGTCTCCAGCGCTGTCAAGGCCGAGCTGCGGCAGTGAGTGCGATTTCCCTTTGGACATTCTGGGTTCAGTACCCTCATCAGCTCCCCCCAGCTCTCCTTTTTTCCTTAGCCCTGACATTCTTTCTGTTCCCCCAGGCCCAGCCTCTCTCCTTAATCCTAACGCCTGATGTCCCAGACTTCAGGTAATTCACCTTTCTCTAGGGCTCTGCTCACAGCAACCCTTTGAGGAAGTACAAGCATTATTATTTTGTTTACTGATGAGGAAGCTGAGGCCTTGTCACAAAGCTTACATACATCCACAGGGTACTCCACTGAGGTGCTTCCCCCACGTGTCCCCTTCATCAGGCTTGTGTCTCACTTTGCACAGTGCCTGGGAACACTGAATAGACCCTTGTTTCTGTCCATCTTTCCAGGCCCCAGATGGCTGATTATCTTAGAGTATTCCGTGCCTAGTTTGCACTTTGGTAGCTTGTGAATCAGATTCCAGAGTGGGAATGGCCATTAGACCAACTGCTTCATTCTGTTCACTGGGGGATAAGGGTCAGGAGAAGGGCACTCGGGTGAGCCGTGGCAGAATCAGGCCTTGCCCCCAGGTGTCCTGACTCCAGGTCTGGCCCCTTCTGGGCTGGCCAGGCATGTTTCGTGTGGATCAAAGTTTACATATTTTACTGTCGGTATGTAAGAGTGTTAACAAGGTGCTTTGAACCCACATCCCATGGGACGGATAGTACAAGGGCCTCCTGACATGAGTTTTGTTCTGTCCCTTCCCAGTCTCAGATCTGTAACCCTTGAAACAGCACCAAGGAGAGCTCCCTCTGGACCTGGAAACACCTGGAAAATTCTCCCATTTTGTTGGGCTGGAAGTTGGTTGATTTCAGCAACCACTGACTAGGTGCTTGCCTACTGTGTGCACAGTGCCTCTCCATGCTTAGTGCTGGGCTCATGGCATCTAGTAGTTCTGTTAGTGGTGTCTGTCTGTTCTGTTCTTGAGGTCTGGACCTAAAGACAGCCCTGGAGTGGTTGGTAGATTAAGAGCCTGGCATGTTGTAAACATGGGCTTAAATGAGGGGAGTTCTGAGATGAGTTGTAAAGCAATACTTAAATTCCAAAAAGAAGCTCGGTGAAGAAATGTAGACCTGTCTGACAGCTGTAAAAATGGCACTTGTGGGAAAACCTGCTATCAGTCAATCAAACAAGCATTGATTAAGCATGCACTTACTGCGTGTTGGACATTGCTGGGCACGGACCCTCCAGTAGAAAGGAGCCAGTCATTCCTGCTCAGGCAAAGACATCCACTGCCCCCCACCTTCCATCTACTAGGGCATACCACACACACCTATGTATATGGGACAACGTTACCTTGGAGGGGAATGGATTTGAGGGCCCCTCTCTTTCCAAGAGTAGCACTAAGAAAATGCCAAGGGCCTAAGGGAAGCCCCAGCTGGGGCTAAAAACAGATGTTCATATTGAAGTACTCTTAGGTGGGAAGGGATCTTTTGGGATTAGGGATATTTGCTTTCTAGTATTTCATATTTGCATATGCTAGCTTTCTCAAGCTGCTCAGAGTTGTCTAGTCTTGAAGAAGCACACTGGAAGCCCTTTGGGGGATGCCACTGTCCTCAGCTATCCTCAGCTTCTTTCTATATGTTCCTCACAGGTACTTCCGGAACTTGTGCTCTGATGACACCCCTATGGTCCGACGAGCTGCTGCCTCCAAGCTGGGAGAGTTTGCCAAGGTTCTTGAGCTGGACAATGTCAAAAGCGAAATCATCCCTATGTTCTCCAACCTGGCCTCTGACGAGCAGGTGAGGAGCCTTTGACCCTATGCCCTGTCCGTGGAGCTGTGTCTGTGGTGGGAGTGGCCTTGGGGAGAAGGAGGTAGAGGCTTGGGGTTTATGTCAACATCATTCTTTCTTTTACCCAGCCCCCAGGGGTGGGATTCCCCAAAGGAGGGTGGGGGTGCTGGCTTGTTTAGGGTTGGCAGGAGGGTGGTGATCAGACCTCCTCTCTGCTTAGGGCATGGTGTAGAAGGCATCCTGGTATGGGAGATCTTAGAAGTGATCTAGGCCAAAGGTGGGAAACTCTCAGGGAAGGAGGCAAAATTCAGCTTCCAGGGTGGGAATCAGCTGAAAATTCCTTTGGAAAATGAGAGATAATGTTGATTTGTGGTTTTCTGGAGGGATCTGTTTCATTTGAGTTTGGCACACTGATCTAGACCACCCCTCTGCTACTTCTCCTCTTTTATACATGAGGAAACCGAAGACATGGGGGGGAGATGACATGACCAGGGGCACATGGGGAGGCGGAGCAGAGCCTGATTGTTTGGTAGAGTGAATGAATCCTTCAGTCGAAGCTGGCTCTTCTCTTTCTTCTCTTCCCTCATCATTTACCTGTGTCATATGAGGAATAGTGAAACAAATTTCTGAAGGACGGAAGGGTTATGTTCAAATAACTGTCATGAAGAAGAGGGCTTACAAGTATCCTCCTTGCCTTTTAGAGGTCACCTTCAGGATCAGCGAAGGAGAGTTTCAGGGAGACAGATTTTGACTTCCTGCAAAGCAGGTTTTGTTCTGGTGCATTGAGTTGCCTTGTGAAGTGATTAGGAGGTTACTGGTGACCCCGTTTTCATCATTATCTTAGTGCTGGAAGGACCTTTAAAACATAGAATGAAGGACGTTGGATCCAGAAGGAGCTGGCAAGAGTGAAAAAGCCAGGATTAAACACAGAGACTGGATAAACACTTGCCAGGGCTATTATGGGGGGGATTCCTGAGTGAGGTGGCCTCTGACATGTGCCTTGGCTCAGAGCTTCCCAGGTTCTGTAATTGAGGCACACCCTGACCAGTAACCATCCCTTGAGGCTCCTTCCTCTCCTTTGTCAGGACTCGGTGCGGCTATTGGCAGTGGAGGCCTGTGTCAATATTGCCCAGCTGCTGCCCCAAGAGGACCTGGAGGCCCTGGTTATGCCTACGCTACGCCAAGCAGCTGAAGACAAGTCCTGGCGAGTTCGATACATGGTAGCTGACAAGTTCACAGAGGTAGGTTGGAGTCCCTTGGAAAGGAGCTTCGGGGGTGACGTCTCTCTTCCCGTTTGGCAATTGATAGCTTGTTTGCTCTGGGACCAGCCCCCGGCACTTTGGAGAAGTCCGACTTTGATTTGCAGAATTTAACACAGTATACATCTGAGATTCCCAACTCTGCAGAGCTTAAGGATTGAGCTCAGTCTGTCCTGGAGAGCCCGGCCAGCCTTTACTGTTCCCCGGTTCTTGACTAAACCTATACCGTTAGCTCGCAGGTAGACCATGTCCAGCCCTTCTAAGTCTCCTGCCTTTCGGGATCTGTTAGGGCTTTGGCTTTCTTCCCTTCTCCAGAGAAGGCCTCGTGTCAGCCATCCCAGCTCCTTGATGCACTTTGTCCTTTCCTTTCCTGCCCATGAAGCAGCCGGGGGAGGATTCATCCTTCTCTTCCGCTTTCTCGTTAATATAATAGTAGCTTACATTTCCAGAGCGTTTTGAGATTTATAGAGTACTTTCACCTTATTAAATCAATGATGTAAATAGCATAGGCATTGTCCCCATTTTATGGATGAGGAGAGTTGCCCAGGGCCAGTTAGCTGCTGTGTGGCAGAGCCCTGGGCCATCTACCACACTGGGTGGCTGGTGGGGAGGCAAGGGCTTGGTCCGTTATAAAGTACTATGGAGATACTGGCCATTATTTTTTATTATTACCAAGGTCCAGAGATCATAGAGCTAGCCGGGTGGGACTTTAGTGGCTGTCTGGTCTAGATGAGGAAACTGAGACCTCCACCAGATCTTCCGGTTTCTGCTGTTTTCTCTCCTCAGCCACAACTTAGGACTTGCTTAAGGTCCCACAGATAGTAAGTGGCACAGGTGGCATTTGAATTCAGGTCTCTGGCCTTCAGAGACTGCTCTGAAGTGCCACACTGCCTCAGTCCTTTCAGTACAGAAGTATTTCATCACAATCAAACCCCACTTCCCATTTCAGGGACCTTTTTCAAAGGTCTGGGGATCGGGAGTAACTTTAGACTGAGTTCCTAAGAGCCTGATATCCTGAATGAGGGAAATGATTTGTATTGTTTGAGGCCTGTGTGGAATGGCACATGCCCCTTCAAAGGCCATGTTGAGGAGTAACTTTGTGAAGTTGGATAGAGGTTGGCTAGGACGGAGAGGGGGCTCAAAACCAGCCAAGGCTGCCCTCCGCAGAGTTCCTGGTCCTAGCTTTGTGGCCAGCCCCCAGCCTTCTGTGCCCCTTGCCCACTGATGCTGGTGATGACCTCTTCTCTCTTGATTTTCCCTCCCTCCTAGGCTTTAATGACAGCTCTTTCCCAGTTCCCGTGCCCATCTGACCTCTCCCTAACCTCCTTTGCTGCTTCTTTTACTCATGTCGCACCCATCAGCAGCGAGCACCCCCTACGCTGTCCTGGAGCTTCTCCTCCCTCTGTGCTGTCTAGCTCGCTTGGCGATCTCATCAGATCCCTTCATTATCTCTCTGTGGACAGGCCTCACATCTGTGCTCCCAGGCTCAGTCTCTTTCCTGAAGCACAGCCCACACCACTCATTGTCTCTTGGACTCCTGGTTGCTCCGCAGGCATTTCAAGCTCATCATGTCCCAAACACAGCTCATTTCTCTTTCCCCTAAAATCCTCCCTTCTTTTCTGGCTTCCCCATTCATGTCAAGGGTGCCGCTGTCCCCGTCACCAAGGCTTGAAGCCTTGTTGCCATCCATGAGAAAGTGGGCTTGGGTAGCTGTGCCCCTGCCTGATCTTGTTTGTGCCATGGTGGCATCTTTCCTGTCCACCCCTTTCTCTGCCCACAGAGCTGTGGCCACAGTTTGACCCCTATCACTTTTCGCCTCCTAATTGGTCTCCTGTCCTTGGGGCTCCCCAACCCAGTCTCCATCCTCCAGTTAGCTCCTCCATATCTCCAGGATTAAATGTTCTGGCTCATCCTTGGCATCGGAAGCCATGCGTGCCCCAAGGGCTCCTTCCTACTTCCCAGCTGGCTTCCACTGTCCTACTCTGGCTACCTGCTGGGTGCCAGCTGCGCTCCCCGTTCCCACCTCACAGCCTCACGATCTCTGTGCTTCATAGCCCGTCTTCTCTGTGTCCAGCCCGGGCTCTTTCCCAGACCTGGAATACTTTGGTCTTCTCACCTCAACCTATTAGTTTCCCTGTTTCTTTCTAGACTCAGCAGAAATCTCATCTTTTGTTGAAGACCTTTCCTAGCTGCTTGCACAGGCCCTTTCCAGTTACTTTTCATTTACTCTGTATAGTAAATACATGTTGTTTACATGTTATCTCCCCCAAGAGAAGGGAAACTCCTTGAGGGCGGGGACTGGTTTTTCTTTTGTTTGAATTTCTAGGACTTAGCATTGAGCCTGGCACACAGTAGGCGCTTCATAAATGCTTGTTAAGTGATTGACTGTGTTGTAAGACATTTTTAGATCTGAGAAGGGCAGATTTTCTGGGTGATGCAAACTTGGTTTGTCTTTTGATATCTTCTGGGCCTTCACGAGAGGAGAGATTAGATTTGGCTCTGGTGGCAGTGAGAGTTAGAGGGGCTTTGTTTCCCTGGTGTGCTGTTCCTGTGGGGCCAGGAGCAGGGCTTGGGGGACAGCTTTTGCTCTTCTCATGAATTATTCTGGTGGTCTGCAGAGATGCCAGTGGGCACCCCCAGGAGCTCTTGGTGCTTGGAGGACCACCCTCTCCACATTCCCCCTTCTCCCCTTTCTCATGATTCTGTTTTTCCCACTCCATCTAGGATCCATCCATTGGGTTTTAGCAAGAATTTGCTGGCTCTGAGGAAAGTAAGAAAACTTTATCAAGCCCTTTCCTTGCCATCAGTGTAACCTCTGCTCTCCTGTCCCATTTTGACTTGCAGAAGCCTGAGTATGGCCTGTGACCCCACCTGGTCTACACATGTGACAGTTTTTTCCTTTACATATCTAGTGGAGTCTTGGGGTGCAGTTGATGTGCTCTTAGAAGGCCGAATTGGGAGGGACCGTAGGGGAAATCTCACTTATCCCATCCCTGTCTGTAGGAGAATCTGGCCTGCAGGGTAACTGGCGAGGTGGAGTCCTCTTTTGTCAAAGCTGTGCCCCCCTCCTGAGGGGGATGATCTTCCTTTTGGCAGCTTGGACCATTCAGGAGTGGCTGCTTATTTCAGGCCTCTGTTGGCTTCTTTGTAGGGTCCATCTCTTCCCTCTGGGGCTGAACGTTTTTAACCCATTTTCTGTGTGGGAGCTTTTCTCCTAACCTTCTTCAGGAAGTGACCTTCAGGTCTGTCACCGTCTTGTTCTGGGTCCACTCGTCTTACAGGTCACCTTCACTGGCCTGGTCCTGAGTACACGCCTCAGGACCAGAGGTGTCAAACACCCCCAGACATAACAGGGAAATCTTCAACAAACTAAGTAAAAACACAGCAGCACAAAGACGATGGGACATTTTAAAACCCAGTCCCTGTGTAGCAGCCGGGCTCCCTCTGTATGGCCCTGTCTGAGTTGGCCATCATTGGCCTGGGCCTGGGCCTCTCCTGGTACAAGCCCAGATCCACTTTCTCATCTTGGTGACTCCGTCCTGTTGACTGGGGAGTTTGGGGTTTGGGCCGGGCCCCCGGCTTACTGGGTGAGCTCACTTGAGTCTCTTGTCAGGGCTGGCCTTGGTTTCCTCATCTGTAGAATGAGGAGGTTGGATTGAATGGTTTTTAGTGTTCTAGCTCCAGGTCCTAGGAATGTTCCATAAGAGCTCTTTGAGAACGCTCCAAGATTGGCTGAGCACTTACACAAACATGATCTCATTTTCCCTCACAAGAATCCTGGGAGCCAGGTGAGGGAATCGAGGCAGAAGTAAAGTGACTTACCCAGGCTCCAACAGCCAGTGTCTTAGGCTGGATTTGAACTCAGATGTTCTTGCCTCCAGGCCCAGCTCTCGATGTTTCTTATACAATTTCTGGTAGTCTTGATTATGACCACCAGAATACTGTGATCTCATTTTTTTCCTTTTTTTTCATTAAATTTAACTTTTTTCCTAGTCACAAAAATTGATTCCCTTGTCACCACATTAGGAAAAAAAGGACAATACTGGTTTGACAAAGCTTTGTAATCAAGCATAAAGCTTTGTGCATTGGCCGTGAAAAATCATGACCATCTGGTGCAGCCCAAGCCCATCGCCGTGCTGTCAGCGGGCCGGGGGCGGCAGCACGCTGCTTCTTGGTTTCTCCTGACCCACGTGTGGTCGCTGGGTTTTGGGCAGAGGTCTTGAGGCTTTCACAGTTACTTGTTTGTAGTGTTGTTATTATATACATTGCTCTGGTGCTGTTCACTTCCCTCTCACCCGCTCACTCAGTGCTCAGGCTTCCCTGAAGCCACCCTCTTCATCATTTTCTGGAGCACACTCATAAGAGGCCCTCACATTCATAGCCATTCCCCAGGAAGTGAGCGCTCCCTTAGCTTCCAGTTCTTTGCCACCACCACGAGAGCAGTGTTATGGATACATCAGTACCCTCGCCTCCTTTTCTGCCTTTTTTTGATCTTACTAGGGCATAGGCCTCGTGCTGACATTGTTGGGTCAGTGGGCATGCCGTTTAGTGACTGTTGGCCTGAGATCCAAGTGACTGCACCACTTTAATGTGGTTCCACACCCTCCTCTAGAGTGACTTCCGGGTCATCCGTGTCCCCACCAAGCAGGAAAGTATTGACAGGTTACAACATGTAGTGGGATGTTGAAATACCGCAAGGATCTGCCCATCTACAGTCAGTCAGCCCTAGGCATGTCTGGTACGCTGGGCAGAAAGGAAGGAGCTTTCAGGAGTGGCTGCTCCTCACTGCCATCCTGTACCTCTCTGGGAGGTGGTGGGCCACAGTCGAAAGCACCTGGAACTTGAAATTCAGTGTCCTATTCTCCTCTCTGGGCACTGACGCCTCAGAGCTGCGCAGAAGGGTTGGGGATAGACCTGAATCTAAGATTTCATTGGAATAGGCAATTCCCAGGTGAGGAAACTACTTCTACCAGTGCAGAGAAGCAGCTTCTTTCCAGCTTGGATTCACATAAGAGCGGTGGTGTCAGACTCAGCTAGAAATGGGAACCACTACTCCATCCGTGGGCAGCTGGGGGCCATAGTGTGTGTCATAGTCCAAGCATAGGGCTTGGAGTCAGGAAGACTCATCTCTCTGAATGCAAATCCAGCCTCAGACACTTACTAGCTGTGTGACCCTGGGCCAGTCACTTAACCTCATTTGCCTCAATTTCCTCATCTATAAAATGTGCTGGAGAAGGAAGTGGCAAACCGCTCCAGTGTCTCTGCCAAGAAAACCCCCCACAGAGACATGGAGAGTCAGATGTGACTATACCCCGTGCCTAAAAATCCTTGTGGGCCAGAGAATGATTTAGTTTTAAAATGTGACATTAGCTGTGTTTTATTGTATTTTGTTTATTTTGTCAAATATTTCCCAGTTCCATTTCAATCTGGTTTGGCCTTTGTTTGACAACTCTAGCCTAGAGCACTGCGGAGGTGAGTGACTCACCCAGGGTCATACCGCCACTGTTTATCAGAGGTGGAGTGTCAGTGTAGATCCTCCGCTCTGCAGGGCCACTTGTTTGTCTGTGGTGCTGTTTTACCCTCCATAGCCGGGTGAGTTTGGGCGAATCAGTTGAACTCCCTGAGTCATATGTTCCTGTTTTCATTTTTGTTTTTAAAACTTTTTTTGCCATTATTTATGAAATTTATTTTCTTTATATAAATTACATTATTTCTCTGGGCAGACAGCTCTCCCCTTTTTGCACTAATAGCACGTCTGCAGTACTGAGCAACAAGACAAATCCTAACAGGAGTTTGCGTTCTTCCACGTAGCACTTGTGTATCAGACGAGCTGGAGAGGACAGGCTGAGGAAGCTGCCACCCTCCCTTAAGGGGCTCTGCTGGCAAGGGAAGCTGTGGCTGTCCAACAGGACTGCCCGGAGGGGCCGCGCGCAGGGCCCACCAGTGACCTAGAGAGCTGGGAAGGCGTGCCCAGAGGCCAGCTACCTGCTGTTGGGGAAGTGCAGTGCTCCTATTCTTTAAAAACATTTTCAGTTTATTTTAAACTTAGACATAAAATGAGACAAGAAAAAGAAAACATTGCTGTGTACACAGCAGGTCACAAGAGAGGATCCATTATGGAACAGGAAAACCCATACGCTCAGTGCCGCCTGTTGTTTTCAGAGCTGCCCGGCCGGCCTTTGCTTCCTTGGAGGCTTCCTTTTGTTCTCCGCATGCACTTTTTACTTCATTTTCTTTCCCTGCCTTTCCCTCCCTGCTCTAAAGAAGTCCACACTTAAGCATGGAGATATATGCATATGCATAAATATCTGTAAGAGACACACATACGCATATATGCTCATGTCTGTGCTCATTCCCACTGGTTATCTGTTCTCTGAAGCTGTTTTTAAAAAAACATTAAAAAATGTCTTGTGTGTGTGTGTATTTCACTGTTATATATAAAAACAATTTTTGGTTGATCTTTTTTTGTTATTTAACTTTTCCCCAGTTACACATAAAAACAGTTTTTAACTTTCTTTCCTTCCCTCAGTTTTCCCCCTTTCTGAGATGTTATGCAATCTGATATAGTTTTGGATACACAATCCATATTATTATGTTGCGAAAGAAAACACAGGCCAAAAAAAAAACCCTATGAAAGAAAGAAAAGAAACCAAAAAATAACAGACTTTGATTTGCATTCAGATTCTGTCCGCTTCTTCTCTGGAGATGAATGGTGTTCTTCACCACAAGTCCTTTGGCACTGCCTTAGATCATTGTATTGCTGAGAACAGCTGAGTCATTATCAGCTGATTGTCCCACAGTGTGGCTATCCCTGTGTACAGCATTCTCCTGGTTCTGCTCACTTCACTCAGCATCAGTTCATGGAAGTCTTTCCAGAACTTTCTGAAATCTGTCTGTTCATCATTTCTTATTCTGTTACATTCATTGTTCAGCCATTCCCCAGTTGATGGCATCCTCTCAGTTTCTAGTTCTTTGCCACCACAAAAAGAGCTGAATAAATATTTTTGTGCAAATAGGTCCTTTTCCCTTTTCTTTGATTTCTTTGGGATACACACCTAGAAATGGCATTACTGGGTCAAAGGGCATGCACAGCTTTATAGCCCTTTGGGCATAGTTCCAAATTGCTCTTCAGAATGGTTGGATCAGCTCACAACTCCACCAACAATGCATTAATGTTCCAGTTTTGTCACATCCCCTCCAGCATTTATCATTCCCCTTTATTGTCATATTAACCAATCGGAGAGGTGTGAGGTGGTGTCTCAGAGATGTTTTGACGTGCATTTCTCTAAATCAGTAGTGATTTAGGACATTTTTTTTGTATGACTATATAGTCATACAAATTCTTCATCTGAAAATTGTCTGTTCATGTTCTTTGACTTTATCAGTTGGGGGAACAGTTCCCTGTTTTGTAAAATTGTAATGGATGTTTCAGCTCCCTCATACGGCTGTTACGAGGAAAATCTTAAAGTGCTATAGAAATGCAAGCTAGTAATACTACCTTTTAGTAAGCTGCATATCATTCTCCAGTGCACCTTAGCAGGTTTTTCACATGACTAGGTCTCAGATCCCTTACTGCTGCTGTCACTAAGTATGTTGTCAGTGTGGTAACAGCCCCCTCCCCTTTATGAGGATCGGATCTGGTGTGACTCTGTCTCCCAGAATGGTGCTTGGAGCCAGTTCTGAGAGGCTGCCGAATGCCAGGCTAAGGACCAGATTCCCTGGAAGTCCTTTCTCAGATTAGTGTATAGAATATTACCAGCAGACACTGAGGTAAGTTGTAACTTGAATTATTATCAGCATTTATTCTCCCAATGTGAGTTCCCCAGGGAAATTAACCTCTTGGAGGAAGCTGTCTGGTCCCCTCCAGGCCAAGGCTGTCTTTGTCCCTTAGATTTGGAGTTTGCGTCGTCTTGGCTTGATTCTCCATTCCCCATCTTCCCTTGCTGTGTTTCTAATGTGGCTGACAGTCTGCCTCTCCTTGTTACTTCTGGACTCTCCAGATATCCTTGGCTGTTAGAGTCAACTCTTAGCAGGAGCACCATTTCAGAAATGCGTCTGAAGAGAGTGGGCAAAGTCTTATTGGCTACTCCATGGTCATGGGAGGGTAGAGGACCCAGGCACTGAATCTCAGAATTCAAAAGCAGTTGACAGGCCCTGGCCACTCATCTGTGCCAGGAACACCCTGTTAGAGTCCCTGACAAGTAGCCACCTGGAAGGCTGCAGGTGCCATAAGGAGGCCAAAGGAGGCTGCACCCAGGGCTGGGCTTGGACCCTACAACACGCCCCGAGCTGGCCCTTGGTGTCAGGAGGCACAGGCACTGTGAGGAGGCTGCATTCGTGGAAGATCTCTGGTGAAGTGGAGCCATTAGTCAGCAAGCATTTATTAAGGGCCTGTTGTGTGCTTGGCACTGGACTGGAGCTGTGGAACATGCAGATGAAACCTCCTGCCTGCCATCCAGGTGCCCGCCTTGGCAGACAGACCCAGAGAGGTAGATGCACAGTAAGCCAAGATCATTGTACCTGGGGAGAGGCTGGGGGACCTAAGAAGGGTCTCTCATAAAAGGTGCTGTCTTGCAAGAAGCTCCATATCCTGGGAGGGTGCGTGTGTTCCCATTATGGGAGCCTGTGTGGAACATGGGGCCAGGAAATGGAATGTTGTGTGAGGGGGAAGCAAGCTGGCAAATCAGACTGAACTGTCATTATGTGACATGGAATAATATGGCGTAGGACAGGCCTGAGGGAGATGGAGCAGACAAAGCCTTCTGGAGGCAGACAGCTCCACTTTTGGGCGGCTCTAAATGAGTAATCCAAGCTTACTCAAGGCAGCAAGATTGATTTACTTCAGCCTCCTTATGGCACCTGTGCCTGCTGACACCGAGGGCCAGCTTGGGGCGTGTTGTAGGGCCCAACCCCAGCCGTGGGTGCAGCCTCCTTTGGTCTCCTTACGGCACCTCTGCCTCCTGACACAAGGCAGCACAGTGCTGAGGGCCAGCTTGGGCGCTGTTGTAGGCTGCAGGCTCAGTGGTGAGCTAGCTCCTGCATTATCCTGGCTCCTTCTCTGAGGATAGAGCCACACAGACCTGTTAAGTGCTTTCTGTGGTCTTTAAATACTTTGGGAGCTGGGGAAGCTTTAATTGTGTCAGTGTGGTCTCTCTTTCCATTGATAAATGTTTTGATGCCACTGGACTGTGATGACTGGGGGGAGGGGGGGAGAGGCTGCCTCTCTTAAATCCAGCTTATGCATGAATCCAAAGACATCCCCATTTACCTGCTCTTTGTGCTGGACCTGGGGCTGAACGTTCTGAACGGTCCGATCAACCACAGCTGGATGCGCTGAAACTTGCCTCTGGCACTGGGATGTCATTTTGGTCCTCTTTGAGAATGAAAGACCGCCAGCCATTTGGTAACCTTATAACAGCAGATTCTAAAGGAGCTCTAAGAAACAGCCCGAGAGAGGCCGGGTGACAGATCCAATGTCACACAGCTGATCGGTGACAGAGAGTTCTCGAGCCCTGTACTTTTCTCACTTTGTCATTTGGGCCTGGATACAGCCTCCAATAGACTGGTTGCAGAATGTACCACCATGTGGCTGCCTTCTGGGCCAAGAGCTACTCTATACTGGCCGCACTAGGCCTCAGATCACACACATAGTAAGATGTGTTATTTTCTTCTTCCATCCTTGACTGTCTGCTGGGGAATAAATGATGAATGAGACTCCTGCCCCCATCCATACTTCCCCCTCGCCCTGCTCCAGTCAGTAGGGGCCTCAGAAACTCCCTGCAGGCCGTCCTGTAGCTGAGCATATGGGGACCTGCCAGGAGGGGAACCGTCCCCTTCCAGTGGGATATTGGGCTCCTTTCGGGCACTTCTGTCATTGGGATGTCAGGAAGAACGTAGTGATAGTGCAGGAGCCTCAGGGCCAAAGGGGCTGCCCTGTGATGGTCCTGGATCATCTTTAGGGGAAACATTGGAGAAGGAGTGCCGGCTTTGGAGTCAGAGGTCCTGGGTGTGCCTCCCGGTTTGAGGGGCTACGGCTCGACTATGTTCTCTTAGACCAGCTCCTTTTGCCTCCCTGGGCCTGTTTTCTCACCTGTAAAATGAAGGGGTTGAATTGGGAGCTTTCAACAATCACTTCCCGCTCTGAAACTATCATTCTAAACTGTTAACCTCACTGATGTTTTATAAAAACTTCAAATTCAGTTCACCAAGTATTGATTACTATGTGATTACCATTCCTGGTGGGGCCTGGGCTTGTAGAAATCCCCAAAGTCCTTGCCTCAAGGAGGGAGCATTTTACTGGCTGCTGTACCCACCCAGAGGAAGCTATGGCTGTTTGGAGAGGGAGGGAGTGTAACAACTGGGAAAGGCTTTGAGCAGGAGTTGGCCTGGGTGACCCTCAAAGGAATGTGAGGTTTCTAAGGAGAAATGATAAGAAAGGGTGCTTTCCAGGGCAGGAGCACAGCCTGTGCAGAGGTGTGGAGGCTGGAGATAGGAGACCCAGTTCAGGGAATTTGTAGGTCTTTTGGGCTGGAACATAAAGTGTACATAAAAGGGAGTAATAGAGTCCATCTGAGGAGGCTGGAGAAGAGACAGGTAGCCAGAGGCTTTAGATGTTAGGTGCTAGGGAGCCACTGAAGACTCTTGGAGCAGGAGCTTAGTTACTTGTGGGGAGCAGCCTGGGAGAAGCGTGGCTTGCTAGCTGATGCCATTCATCTCACAATGTTCTTGGGGGTCTTGTATCATGGCAGCAGCTAGAGGTGCTAATGGTCAAAGGCTGCCCTGAGAAAGCCTAGTCTTCCAGCTGGCATTCAGTCAGGTTGGTGAGGTCTGGGGGCTTGTAGTTGTTTTCAGGCACCATAACTAAGGAAGGAAGGATGTCGATCAGCTGGAGGGCAGGCAGAGGAGGGGGGCCAGGATGATGAAAGGGCACAGAGGTCTTGTATGAGCCAGACGTGAATTGGCGCAGAGGTGTGGGAATGTTTAGTCTAGAGAAGAGAACATTTAGGGTGTTTTCCAGTGGTTGCTTTAAAGAGGACTCAGCCTTGTTATGCTTGGTCCTAGAGGGTGAATCTCTGAACTATATATAGCAGGGATCACTAAAGAAACAAATGTAAGCTTGACCTAAGGAAACAGTTTCTCACTAACAGTCACTCAGAGTGGAAAGAGCTACCCCAGAAAGTCAGGCTGCCTTCCCCTCGTCTTGGAGTCAAGCCCCGATCCCTTGTAGGGGGACGTTCTTGAGGGAGCCCTTGTCCTGGCAAGGGTTGGCCTGCGTGTATTTAAGGTCCATCCAACCCTGAGAGTCCGGGACGCTGGGTAAGCCCGACAGGCCCGCATGCCGGCCGCATTGGTTCATCCTGTTGCACCTATAGCTCCCCCTTTGTCACAGGAAGAAGGCGCTTATCTTTACTTAGTCCTCCGAAACCAAGACAGGTCCGTGCACGTCCCAGAATGCTGATGACTTTCCCGATTCTCCTTTTATTGTGTAAAGTATCGTTGCCTCAGTTCACACAAGTCTTCCTAGTTTTCCCTGAGTTCTTTTTATACGGCACCGTAATATTAAATTCATTGTATTCATATCATGCAGTTATTTAGCCACTCACCAACTGATGGGATTCCATCCTGCTGTAAGTAGAAAGATGTAGATTAGGGGCTTTTCTCTCTCTTTGACTTCTGTAGGATGTGTGAAGAACCCTCCTTTCATAGATTGGGGAGAGACACACAGAGACATATAGACAGACCCAGAGAGAGACACAGAGAGACAGACAGATGGAGACATAGACAGAGACAGACAGAGACATATAGACCGACAGACACAGAGGGTGAGACAGAGACACAGAGACAGACAGACAGACACAGAGAGACAGGCTAGAAAGGACTTTTGCAGTGTGGAAGAAGGGAGAAGAAAGTGCTTTCCACAGACAACCTTGATTTTTGGAAACCTGTGTAGTATTAGCGCAGTGTGATTTATTATTAGAATGAATGAGAAAGCGCTGTGAAGCGCCTGTTCTGCCTGGGAGCGTGGAGACCGAGTCAGAAGTGGGGCAGTCTCTGTGCCTTCAGGGGGCTTAGATCCTAGTAGGGAGTGGTGGTGTTTTTGTCGGAGGAATCCCAGGGAACGTGAGCGGAGCTGCGTTGTTGCTTCCTTTGCAGAGACGGGGCAGCGGTGGTTGGATTGCCACCTGCTCCCAGGGTGGTAGAGGGCCGTGGCGCCTGGCCCGCTGCCTGGGTAGCGGCCCAGCTTCTTCCTCTGGGGCTCGGAGGGTGGCTGGGGGAGTGGGACTTCTCATGGAGCCAGCTCTCCCCAGTGAGCCTGTGAGGGAGCTTGGTGGCACAGGCATCCCGTTGTTTTAAGAGATGGAGGCCAGGAATGAGGGGATGTGGTCCAGCCCTGGTCCCCCATTAGTGAGTAGCCCATCTCTTCTGCCCTTACCTCCTCTTGCCTTAGGGCTAGAATCTCAGAGTTCTCACCTGGCACTAACTTTTCTGAAAGGAGAGAAGGGGGCAGGAATGGGACGGACTGACCTTTCTTACCCAAGCGTCAGACCCTGTTGTCCCCCTTGTCTCCTGAACCTCTGTTCCAGTTCCTTCCAGACTGGGGCTGGTGGACTCATGAAGAGCAGGGGTTCAATTGAGGGGTCAGAGGCTGAGCATCCCGCCCTCTCTTCTCCTCACCTTATGTACTTTCCTTTGTCATCCCGGCAGCTCCAGAAGGCGGTCGGCCCAGAGATCACCAAGACGGATTTGGTCCCTGCCTTTCAGAACCTCATGAAAGATTGTGAGGCCGAGGTGAGGGCAGCAGCCTCCCACAAGGTCAAAGGTCGGTGCTTGGGGACTCGGGGTGTGGTGGGCAGGAGGGCTGGGGGTCAGATGTGTAGGGAGGGCTGGGCTACGGTGACAGATGTCGCTCAGGCTTCCCCTTTTCTCTGCCCACAGAGTTCTGTGAGAATCTCTCTTCAGACTGCCGGGAGAATGTGATCATGACCCAGATCTTGCCCTGCATCAAGGTGCGCAGCTGGGGTGGCTGAAGGGCCAGCTGAGACAAGGGTGTAGCTCCTGTTTTCCTCCAGCTTTGGCTCGTAGAAGCCATTTCTTTCAAGTCACTTCATCAATGGGGCTCGGTCTCTTCATCTGTATGAGGGATTCTGATTTCTTTCTCATTTCTGTGATCCTCATGTTACAGATGTGGAAATAGTCTCAAAGTTCAAAGTGAGGGCAGTGGACCTAGGCCAGGTCCTTTGACATTAAGTCCCAGCTGCCTTTATGTCTCCTTTGTGTCTGTTAAAAAGCATTCTGCACTGAAAAAATACAATAAAATGACCACTGTCCTATGCCTAGTGTAGCAGAAGAGGGGGATTGCCTGAAACTCTGGATTTCTCAAGTCAGCCTTTTCATAAAAAAAAAACCCACAAAAAACCAACTGTTCAGCTTCACCTGTTGAGCTCTTGGGTTTACAAAGGCCATGGCCTCGTGAGGGCAGATGAGTCAGGTAGAGGAGCCTGGGGATGAACTGAGCAGCCTCCAAGATTGCTTGTGGTGGGGGGAGGCTGAGAAAAGATCTTTGCCTTCAAGCCCAGTGTTCTTGATCTGGGGCCTGGCAACTCCCCCTCTTACCCTTTTAGAACATGTTTGGATAACAGCCTTTCAGTGTAATTAGTTTCCTTTGTAATCTAAGGTCATTTCTTCTGTGCATCTGAAGGCATGCTACTAAGCAGGGGAACCTAGGCCTCAGCAGCCTGCCTGCCCAAGGGGTTCAGGACACTAAGAACGTTAACTGTGCTTCTGTCTGTTGTGAGCCGGAGGCTAGGCCCAGGGGTTGGTGCCTATAGGAGCTGGCAGTGGGACCGTGGTGCTCTGTTTAGGAGGGCATCTACAAAGTAGAGCCTGCCTCGGGTGGGAAGGTGCATGATAACTGCCTTTGAGGATCAGATGAAAGAAGTGGGGATACACAGCCTGAAGAAGAGAAGTCTCGGTGGGGAGGTGACCGATCCTGGCAGGAGAAGCTTTGGAGCCAGGCCAGGGCCAGTGGCTGCAGGCTTCTGTGGGAGGCTATGGGCTGCCTGTTACTGGTTTCAGGCAGTCAGCGGGCCTCCTATGTGCCTGCAGATGGGCACTTGATAGTGTTGGAGACAGCTTTCCTGGCCAGAAGAAGTGACTTCTGGGGTCCCTTCCAGTGATCTAGTAAAATAAAGATGGCTGGAGCTTTGGGTGGGGAAGTGGGGGATGAGATGCTTGATTGTGTCCAGGTAAGGGGTGGGGCTGAGCAGCCTTGAAACCTCCCCCCCCCCCCCAAGCCCCTGCCTGCTTATGGGTGGGGGAATAAGAGGTGGCTTGGACTCAGGTTGTGAGGGATCTTTTGGCCCCACCTTTTCATGGGCACAGTTGGGCTGAGCCCGTGTGGTAGTAATTTCCTCAGAGAGCACTGATGCATCTGATGCGGTATTTGGGATGCGTGGGAGAGAGAACATGGCGCATTGGATGGACCGTTGGGGGCTTGAGTCTCGGCCCTGGCACTTGCTGGCTGGGTGACCTTGGGCAGGTCTTCTGAAAGGCCTAAGCTTCATTTCTAAGTTAAGGGTTTTGCCAGTTGCCCTCTTCTGTTCCTTTCTGATTCAAATATCCTCTGACTTGGTGACCAGATGATTGAGAGCCCCTCCAGCTCTCTCATCCTGGGAACTACAGGTAGTGGTAGCTCAGCCTCACCCACCATTGGGAATCTGGGAACTCCACCCAGAGACAATCTGGGAACCCGCCTTTGTTGATTATCTCTGAGTAGGAGAGGCTGACCTGTGACTCCTGGCTATTCCTGGATTCTCAGAACTCCAGAGGGGTGGGGAGGGATGGGAATGGGTATTACTTCAGGGCTTCCTGAGTATTGGAGGCCAGAGGGGACTGCTGGATGTGTATCTTCTGACTCATATCTCAGCCTTTCTTCCCCACCCCCCAGGAGCTGGTGTCAGATGCCAACCAGCATGTGAAGTCGGCCCTGGCCTCAGTCATCATGGGTCTCTCGCCCATTCTGGGCAAAGACAACACCATTGAGCACCTCCTTCCTCTTTTCTTGGCCCAGCTGAAGGATGAGGTGAGTATGCCAGGGATCAGATGTTTGGCTTTGGGAAGTGTGAGGAGATTACAGGCTCGCTGATCTCAAGATGAAGGGTCTGGGGTGAGGAAGGAGATGGCTCTGCTGTGCACTGCCCTGTTCATGTCCCATCTAGAGCATGGTGTTCCATCCTGAATGCTCCAGGAAGAGGATGCGCCTTTGATGTGAATGGAGCAGGTTCGCACAGCAGTGACTGGGATGGGGTTGGTTCTGGAAATGCCACGTGTGTGTGTATGTGTGTGTGTGTGTGTGTGTGTGCGTGCGTGCGCGCATGTGCACACGCATGCCTATGTGTCTGTATTAGGGTGAGCAGCTTGTGTGCGCTGACTTTTTTTGCCTAATGATGAATTCAAGGAAGCACATTTCCCTCATCCTGGGTCAGTGTGGAGGAGGGGCCAGGGGGAGGGGAGGAAGAAAGGATACAGCCTGAAGTATCTGGAAATGCCTGTGATGGGGGTGTCTGCTGTCTCTGAGCCTGCCCCTTCTCATTCTTTGGTCTCCCCTTAGTGCCCTGAGGTGCGGCTGAACATTATCTCCAACCTGGACTGTGTGAATGAGGTGATTGGAATCCGGCAGCTATCCCAGTCCCTGCTCCCCGCAATAGTGGAGTTGGCCGAGGATGCCAAGTGGCGGGTGCGACTGGCCATCATTGAGTACATGCCCCTGCTGGCTGGGCAGCTGGTGAGTGTGGAGGGAGGCCAGGCATCTGTACTGTTTAAGGCTACAAGGAGGAGACGTCCTTGGACCTCTGGGACCCTCCTGTCTGAGTGCAGAGATGTGTTCCAGCATCCACAAGCACTCTCCTTATTACAGGGACTGTGCCCCTGCCCCTTTGGTGACTGGCATTGTGTTAGGCATGTAGTGTATGGCCAGAAAATGCTTCTCAGTTGCTTGAAGCTGCGTTTGCATCTGGAGCTGTCTGTGACAGTGACAGGGCTACCAGGCTGTCTTGGTGAGAAGTAAGAGGAGGAAGTGGCGAGGCCAACTTAAGAGGCTTCACTGCCTGGGGTGGATCAGAGGCCAGGGAGGAGCCCAGTCCCACAGAGATGCTCTTCTTCTGTAAAAGGAGGCTGCTGGACAAAATGACCCTGGAGTTCCCTTCCAGGTCTTTGATGCTCTGCTGGGGTCGGGGGCAGCATTTAGCTGATGGTGAAGCCCTAGGCTATGTGATCTGGGGTTAGACAGCAGTGGCGGGAAGCCACACTGTCAGATTTGTCTGAGATTCCCAAGGATATTTAGAGGTTTAAAAGAAATGGCAAAAAAGATCTTGTTGTTGCTTGAATTGCAAAGTTCTAGATCAGTCACAGCCTCTTGGGGGTGGAGGTGAGCGTGGGGGGGTGGGAACGGACTGGGATGAAGGAGTGGCTCCGGCCCTCACCTCAGCCCTGGGTGACGGGCATTGATTGTAGGGAGGTCAGAGGCTGACAGGTGAACCCTGCTTCTGACTGGGGTGGCTGAGGGGAGGTTCAGATAAAAGTGAGGGTCCTAGAATTTAGAAGAGAAAGTGAGCTCCCTCTTCCATGAGGAGGCTGGACACTGCGCACAATGTTGGGCAGATTCTGCTGGCCCACGGAGGTGGTCTGTAGGCAGTCTGGCCAAGGCCGCTTCTCTTTAAAAACTTTGTGTTGCTGTTTTGTTTTTATGAAATCTTTGTTTTCCCAGCATGCTTTTCGGTCCCTTTCCATCTGCTTCCCAGAAAACTATTCCTTATAACAAAGGAAAAAAACAGTTCAGCAGAATCCTCCTGACATTGTGTGTAGTGTTCCATACCCATAGTTCTCTGCGTCCAGAACCAGGCCCTTTCAGCCCAGCCTCTCCCCGGCTCCTTTCTTGCTCTGTCCCAAGTGCACTCGTGGTCCTCGTCTGTGACCTTTGACAATGCATCCATCCCTACGGCCCGGACGCAGGGCTCCTCTCATTCCATCCCTCTTCCTCTCTTTCAGGGAGTGGAGTTCTTTGATGAGAAACTGAACTCCTTGTGCATGGCCTGGCTGGTGGATCATGGTGAGTGGAAGGGCCCCTGTGCCTTGGTGATGTGGGCAAGGCAGGGCAGGGCTAGGGGATGAATTCTTTTTCCTGCAGATTCTACTGCTGTCTTGGTGTTCCTGACCCTCTTTAGCAGCTAGATGAGGCCGGAGGAGGGCAGAGTATGCAGAGCGAGGGAGCTGTCCAGGGTGCCAGGCCCCCAGTGATGCCTTGGAGAAAGGGGGCAGCTCTCCTCCTTGCTCTCTGACTTTCCCCAGGCCCTACCTAGTTGGCGTAGGGATTGACTTCATGGGAGTCGGGAGACTTCAGGACCCCTGCTGGGACAGCTGTGTTAGCTCGTGTACCCCTTTGCTGTCCTTGCTAGTGAATATACCTCCACCCCTACTCAGTGTAGTGTCCCTGAAAGGTTATTGAATTTGGAGTGAGAAGAACTGGGTTCATCTCTTAGCTTGTGGAACGAAGGAAGGAAGGAAGGAAGAGAAGGAAGAAGGGAGGGAGGGAGGAGGGAAGAAGGAAAAAAGCCTTTATTAAGTGTTCCTTTAAGTGTCGAGTGTGCAAAGAAACTTGTCTAATGGGAGGGGCAGCGTGTATGGGGTGGTGGCGGTGGCAGTAGTGTTGGTGGCAGTGGCAGGGTATCTTGATTTAGAAAGGTATGGGCATGTCCAGGGAGTGGCCTGACTCTCCTTTGGCCGCCTTCTAGGCAGAGTTGATTTGATTGTGACAGAACTGGAGAGTTGGGGAGGAGGGAGATGGAGGGATGGTGGGGCAAGTCAGGGAGCCGGTGGGTGGGAGCCTCCCATCTGTTCTGCTCAGTCTCACTCCCCTTTTCTGGGGTTTTGCTTCTTCATGTGTGAAATAGAGGTGCCAAACATGGGCCTGCAGCGTGGTCTGTCCTAACCACGTTAAAATGTAATTGGAAAATATTTCACAAAATAAAAATACAATAGGACATAGATAATATTCATATGTGGTTTTCTCAGGGATCCTTGTGGACGACTTGGTGGCCCCTGTTTTTATCAGAGTTTGACACCCCTTGCCTTCATGATGTTTTGAGGTTCTTTGTCTCTGTGGATCTTTCTTTGGGCTCTAAGTTCCCTCCACTTTGAGTACAAACCTACAATATCTTCCTTATCCTCCCCTTTCCAGTATATGCCATCCGTGAGGCAGCTACCAGCAACCTCAAGAAGCTGGTGGAGAAGTTTGGGAAGGACTGGGCCCATGTCACCATCATCCCCAAGGTCCTGGCCATGTCTGGAGACCCCAACTATCTGCATCGAATGACCACGCTCTTCTGTATCAATGTGAGAATCCTTACCCTCACGCTGAGAAGGAGAAAGGATGGGCCCCTTGGGGGAGAAGAGATGGAGGGAGTTGGGGGTGATGGGGCCTAGAGAGGGGTATAGATGGCCAGTGGGGTGCTTGCCAGCTAATCAGGCACAGAAGAGACAAGGGCCTCTCCTTCCCCAGGTGTTATCTGAGGTCTGTGGGCAGGACATCACCACCAAGCACATGCTACCCACAGTCTTGCGCATGGCGGGTGATCCCGTGGCCAATGTCCGCTTCAATGTGGCCAAGTCCCTGCAGAAGATTGGGCCCATCCTGGACAACAGGTGAGGAGGCAGAGGGACCTTGGGGAAGGAAGAAAAACCTCCTTTTTTGCCCTTGACGAGAATCGGACTCTTTTTTTTTTTTTTTAATTTATTTTAATTTTTGCTTTTTGTATTTTGGAGGGCAGTTGGGGTTAAGTGACTTGCCCAAGGTCACATGGCTAGTTTTTGTGTTAAGTGTCTGAGGTCAGATTTGAACTCAGGTCCTCCTGACTCCAGGGCTGGTGCTCTATTCACTGTGCCACCTAGCCGCCCCACAGAATCAGACTCTTATCTGATACCAGCCACAGAGACCGATGCTCAGTGTACCTCCCCAGCGTCTCCTGTACCCCTCCTCCGGGGTTTCTAGGCTGCTGACTTCTCTGTGTCCCCTTTCCCCCAGCCTCTGAATGTGTCCCTCTGGCCCCTGAGACTGCTGACCCATCTGGTGTCCCCCTAGTCCCAAGATCTCTGGCTTCTTTGTACGTCCCCTGCAGCCCTGAGACTGACCCATGACCTCTGTGTGTGCCCCTCCCCCTCCAGCCCCAGAGAGCTCTGCCCCTTGTGTGTATCTCTCAGAATCCCCTCAGCCCTCCCATATCCTGGCCCCTGAATCCACTGAGGCATGTCTGTGCCCCCTCCTTATCCCCTCTCTCCTGCCAGCACGCTCCAGAGTGAGGTGAAGCCCATCTTGGAGAAGCTGACCCAGGATCAAGACGTGGACGTCAAGTACTTTGCTCAGGAGGCGCTCAGTGGTACGGCCCTGGGGGAGGGGCTGCAGGGATGTTTGGGGGCCGGCATTGGGGCATCTGAGGCTGGTGCTCAAGTTCGATAAAGGGTCACTCTCTTTCTCTCTCTTGTCTTACCCAGTTCTGTCTTTGGCCTGATGATGGAAGAGGAAAGAGCTGGTGTTTCTGCCCCCCTCCCTGGGCGGCGGGGGGCACCGTTGGCTCTCACTCCCAGTGCATGGTCTAACCCTTGGCTCCCCTCCCTCTCTCCAGCACGGCTCCCCTCCTACCTCCCTGCTCTCCCAGGGGTGGAGGGCTGCACCAGGCTAGGGGCCCTGGGGGGATGGACAGCGGCTTGCAGAAGGAGTGGAGTGGCCTGCCTGCCTGCAGGATAGAAGAGACAGGGCAGGACAGGGGTCACCCAGGCCCCTGGTCCCTGCTCCTGCAAAGGGGACCCCTTCCCCGGCCCCTTTCCTCCCACTGCTCTCCCCTCAGCCCCCTATGTGGGTGGTTTATCGTGTCAACTGTGTGGTTTTAATTTTGTTCCTTTTTTCTTTTCACGGAGAAATAAATGGATGGAAATACCTGGGTTTGTGTTTCTAGCCCTGGGGTGGGGGGAAGGGGAGGGTGAAGGACCTTCTCTGGCCCTTCCCTTTCAGTGTCCCCCTAATCCAGAGGCTATTAGATGCCATCTGAGCCCTGGCCCCATACTTTATGGAGAAGGAACTTCTGGAGGCCAGTGGACGGCTCATCTCTGTTGAGGTCACCTCTCCCATCTCGGTGGCTGTAGCTTCTCTGGGGGACAGTAGAGTTGGCACAGTGGTGGAGTTAAGGGCATTGGGAACGAGCTGGTGCTGGGAGGGCAGGGGAGATGAATGAACGAATCCTGGTCAGTCCCTGGGCCTGGGGGTTGGCCCTCTTTGGGCAGCACAGCACTGGGAGCTGGACGGTGCCTCAGGGACCACGGTCCAGTGGTCGTCATCTGAGAGCACGGCCTCACAGAGGCAGAGCAAGGCCAGTGTCATAGCACTAGCCTGCTGCTTACGGGGCTTGGGTGAGAGCAGGCAGGCAGAAGACAGGAGCCAGAAGGCATGGCTCGGAGAACAGGTTGGACGTGCTGCCTTCGCAGCTCTGGCCCCTCACACTCTCTTGGATAAATACATCATGCCAAGCCCGGCAGGAGCGGGCTGGAGGGCTGCCCTGTGCACAGAAGACAGGGGGCCCGGGAACCCTCCTGTGGTGGGGGTCAGTGGTTGTTTTAGTCATGTGTGACCTCTGTGACCCCCTGTGGGGCTTTCTAGACAGAGTTCTGGAGGGGATTTGCCATTTCCTTATCCAGATCATTTTACAGATGGGGAGACGGAGGCAGACAGGGTGAAGTGATTAAGGTCACTCAGCTAGTAAGGTCTGAGGCTGGATTTGAATTCAGGTTTTTTTGACTCCAGTCCTGGTGCTCTGTCCACTGCACCACCCAGCCTTTAGAGGAAGGATCCTTCAAGATAGATCCCTGAACCGGGCCTCCGGCATCTGCTTCTGGAAATGTGCTGTAGGAGCCCTCTTCTGCTCTGGAAGGCTTGGGGAGGGGCAGGGGGAGGGGGGGAGGTCGGCGGGTGCTACCCAGACCAGCCCTCTACCCCTCTGCCCCCTCCTCTGGCCCTGAGGGAGAGCGCTGCCTGGGGTGGGCCAGCCAGAGACCTGCCCCTGTCTAAGCCTGCAGGTCTCCCGGTGGACGCAGCAGGAACGCTGGCTTTGGAGCTGGAGGGCTTGGGTGCAGATCCCAGCAATTTGTGTGAGGCCGGCCTCCATGCTCAGCCCTCAGTTTCCTCAACTGTTAACTCAGCAATTGTTCAGTCGTTTCGGTCGGGTCCCACTCTCTGTGACCTTGCTGGTGGTTTTCTGGGCAAAGGTACTAGTGTGGTTTGCCATTTCCTGCTCCTGCTCATTTTCCAGATGAGGAAGCTGAGGCAGACAGGGTGAAGTGACTTGCCCAGGATCACACAGCTAGTCAGTGTCTGAGGCCAGGTTTGAACTAAGACCTGGACCCTGGCCTAGTGCTCTGTACCCTATGTGGCCACACTAGCTTCTCAGCTCTGCGCGTCTGACTTATGACCAGGCTCGCTGTCTCTTCTCCCAAACCTCATTGTTACTGTTGAGGGGACCCCCCACCCTCCCACCTGTCCAGGCTCCCAGCTGAGGCGTCCTGCTCGACCCCTCGCTCTTCCTCTACCCCCAGTCTGTTGTCGAATCCTCACACCTCGCACATGTGCCCCCTTCTCTGCCCTTCTCACCATCATGTCATCGAGGTTCCCCTCTCCAGTCCATCCTTCCCTCAGCTCATCCTCCGTGCCCAGGTCCTGACCACTCCAGGATTCAACTAGGAAAAAGGCTCAGGTTGGCTTGTAAAGCTCTTCCTACCCTTTGGGCTTCTCACTCCTGTCCACATGGGCTCCTGCTTGTCCCCCTCCTTGCCTCGGCCTCTGGGCTTCCTTTAGGCCTTTCCCATCCCCTCTTCACCTTGGTGCCTTTGCTCTGGAAACATCTGCCATTTAACCTAATATTTTGCCTGATCTCCTTGAGAGCAGAGACAGTGTCGCCAGTGCTTAGCACCGCAGTTCACAGGAGGGCTTGTTGCCCAGACCTTGCAGCCACGTTGGCCTGTTCACCATCTTCCATCTCCTGCCTCTTTCCCCTCGGTCTATGCTCTCCGCCTCAGCTCGGCCTCATCAGTACAGACCATCACCAAAACACCTGCAATAGTCAGCCTAATGTCATAGAAGCACACGTTTTTAATTTCATCCAGACATTTTTACCCTATTGCCATCTCCACCCCACAAGCTGAAATAGAACACTGTCTTGTAACAAAGAAAGGCTGGGATACCAGGACAGTGACCTTGTCTTAACCGTGTATCTGGCATCCTGCCTCAGTGGGGCGCCACCTCTTGCATTAGATGGGTTTTCAAATCCGGTGTAGCTTTTCCTGGGCTCTCAGCATGTAAAGGTAGCAGAAGCAAAGACCAAAAAAAGGAGGGCAGTTAGCCACTACTGCGAGCAGGCTGCCTCCTCCAGCCTTCATGGACCAGGAGGAGCGAGGCTCTCGTGCTGGGGACCAGGAGGCAAAGCCCTGGAGGACTGATTTTCCTGGAGTTCAGAGGCCTCATTCCCAGCAGGCCTGCCCCTCCTCCAGGGCCCTCTTCAGAGCAGCTGTTATGGAGCTGAGCTGATGCTGATGAAAGTTCTTCCCAATGAAGGAGTAGAAGATGGGGTTGAGGCAGCTGTTGGTGCTGGCTGGGACTAAGGCTGGCATTGCCAGGTAGTGGAGCAGGCTGTAGTCCTGAACGTTCCTCAGGTTGCTGATAAGCTTCAGGGTGGTTACCAGATGCAGAGGGAACCAGCAGCAGAGAAAGGCTGTGACCAGTGCTGTCGAGACCTGCAAGGGCCGGTTTGATCTCATCAACTGCCTGCCAGCCTTAAGCTTGGCAGTGCTGAGGCCAGAGCAGCCACTGATGACAAGTAGAGGCTCTGCAAAGCCAGCCACAAAATTGACAACCACCTGAATCTTGTGCCTCCTCACTGCCAGCTCCATTGGTGCCCTCTGTGGATTGTAGTTGTTGTAACAGTATGTGAGCCCAGTCCAGCGGTCTGTGTATGTTTCTTGGTATACTAGGTAGGGACTGGAGAAGCCCAGTGCTAGGCCCCAGGCCCCAATGGCCATCAGGGCTACCCCACATTGTGTGTGGTGACTGCTGCCCCATAGAGGCTGGAAGATGCATACACAGTGTTCTAAGGAGACCAGAGTCAACAAGAAGACACTGGCAAACATCGAGCTTGCAGACAGCTTGACCTAAAGGCCAGTGGCCCAAGTCTAAAGCAGCTACATTAATCAGTAGGAAGGCAGTGACCATGAAGTCGGCCACAGCCGGGTTGAGGAACCAGATTTCGGTGATAATTTTGGGGCATTTGAAAGCTGGTCACCCAGATCACCAACCCGTTGCTGACTATGCCTAGGATGGAGGTCCCTGAAAGGATGACCAAGAACAGGATGTGGAGGGCAAATATATCCCCGGCTGAGTCTGAAGGAACCTCGGATGAATTGGCTGGAGGAGGAGACATGGTTTCTGATGGGGTGTTGTGGTGCCTATGTTTGTAATAGCTTGTGAAATCAAGTTGTAAAGTCATGTTTCCCCCAGCCTAACTCTGCCTCCTCCCTAGGCCAGCTCTCTGCCAAGCTACAATTCATGAACTGTTTATCCCTGCTTGGTACAATAACAAGCTATACTATGAATCCTTCACTAAGGAATCTATAAACAATCCCTTTAGCTTAGAGAAATGTATAGCCCCCTTGTTCTAGTGGCCAGCTGCACCTATGAATCCTTCAATGCACTATCAGTAAGCTAACTCCTCTCCAATTAGGCACATCCTAAATCCCCAATTAGTCTAGCTTCCCAACATCCATCTTGTCAAACAGGACATTGATGGGTAACAGACTGGACACCTCTCAGTCAGCATTGACCATTAAGTGACCCAGGGATATTTCAAGCCTAAAACCACACCTCCATGCAGCCCTGCCTTGGGCTTTTCCCCAGTGAATTATGGGCAATACGCCTGCGCAGTAGACGTGAAAAGTGCATGTCCCTTTAAGCACTGACTGCTCCTTAACTCCTCCCTAATTCCACCCTTACCTAGTTAGCATAATTAATACCTGATTTATGATTTTATTGCTTTATAATCTGTACCCCTGACTCCTGCAGGTTTGCAGGTTCCCTAAGATCCCCCTGCCCACATAACATAGCATAACAATAAACTTACAATCCTGACTCACAGGATTGCTTGAGTCCAGAGAATTCTTTCCAGACTAGAACCCTCCAGGGATTCTTTGGGATCCCTCTAACACCCAGCTTTTCTCACCCTCTTTAGTCTCCATGTTGTTTGTTCACATGTCAGTCAGCTGACCTGCATTTATTGTTAGTAGTAGTAATGCACATTTCTGCAACAGAAAACCCAAAGAGAGTTAAAATTCTAAAAACAAGTACTTGGCAAGGTCATCTTGAGTAGGACGCAAGAGAAAAAATGAGAACCCTAATTTTGGTTTTGATTTCAGTCTTGCCTTTTGAAGATTTCCACCCACAAATTCTCCTGGGGACTAAGAACAGATTCAATCCCTTTTCATGACTCTTTTAAATATTTGAAGACAGATCTCATGAGCCCCACTAATTAAAATATTTCTCCTCAAATTAAGTCTACAGCCTGAAGACTGAAAACAAGTCTTTGAATTTTCTTTTATGCTCTCATTTTAAGGAAGTCTACCTGAAACAAATTAAGTATTTGTATGTGGTCAGTAATTAAGTAAATTTATATTGAATTTTTATGGAGAAAATTAAATAGAAACTACAAGGGTTCTTGTTGTTTCTGGGTCCAAATCCACATGATCTTATATGGTTTTATTTGTTTCTGGATTTCCTTAACTTTGACGGGGGTTGGGGGTTGAGGACTGTTTCTGTTCACATATAAGTTACTGACCATAGGGAGAGCAGCCTCCTAGTGGTGGAACAGAGCTCTTGGAAAGAACCTGAGGTCAAGTGACATAAATTGGACCCCTAACTCTTATGCTGATTGTCTCTGTGACCTTGGGCAAGACACTCCTTGTCTTAGAGCCTCGGTTTCTCCATCTGTAAAATGAGAGGGTTGGGCTTGGTGACCCCATAGAACTCTTTGTGTTCTATGACCAAAGCCTGTGGGGCATAATTAAACCTCTTCTGATTCCTGCTCTTTTCTGAGACCCCAGCTGCCATGTTCCTCCTTTGTTCCACATCCCCATGTTCTTTAGCCTCTCCCTTTGCATCTGTGCCCCACGGTTGGTGCCTGGAGTATTCTGCCTCCCTCTCCCCAGGGTCCCCAGGGCCCATGCTCTCACCCTGAGATGTTTAGATTGCTGAGGTCTCCTGAAGAGTTTCTTGCTGCTGGCTTGAAGATTTGTGAACGCCGGCAGTGCAGGCTTAGATCTGAGAGAGAGGCAAAAAGGGGAACTCAGGGCCCCCTATATCCTGGCTACTGGGTCGTGCTATTTCCTGCAAAGATGTTTATTTTACCCTCAGATGCAAAGAGCAGAATTCACATGGCAGCTTGGTCTACTAGAGAGAGCCTTGAACAGAGAGGACACTTAGTCTTTCTCCACCCCTAACTGGCCATGTGTTCTTTGCTGTCATGAGTGTTAAATAAGGTACATAATAAAGGTGGTACAGTGAATAGAACACCGGGCCAGAATCAGGAAGACCGGAGTTCAAATCCAGCCTCAGACAATTACTGGCCGTGTGATCTTGGGCAAGATGTGTCACACCTGTTTGCCTCAGTTTCCTCATCTGTAAAATGAGCTGGAGGAGGAAATGGCCAAGTACTTCAGTAGCTTTGCCAAAAAAAACAGATGGGGTCATGAAGAGTTGGACATGACTGAATAACAGCAACACCATAATAAATTCTGAACCATCAAGAGCGATATAAACGTCAAGTCACCAAGTGTCAAGTCCTTTCTGTATACCAAGCACTGCTAAGCACTTAGGGATGCAAGGAAAGCAGAGACATAGTCCTTGCTCTCAAGGAATCTACTGTCTAATGTGAAGAGGTTCCCAAAGAGGGTTAGGGCTGCCTAGACCCCAAAACACCAACATGCCAGGTCCTGCTGAAAGAATTCCACTCAAGTCTTCTCAGCCAAAGAAAAAGCAAAGTTTATTGAAAGATATGGGGTAGACTCTTAAGGAGCCAGTCTGTGCTAGGTTGTTTTATGGAGCTTTCACACAGAGCAAGTTTATGCTAAGCTATTCCATGGCGCTCTCACAGAGCAAGTCTCTGCTAGGCCATTTCACGGCGCTCTCACAAAGATGGAGGGAAGATGCGGTCTTATATACAGAGGAATCTAGGGGTGGTTCAGAGGGAGCCTGGAGAGGGTCTTCAGGAGGAGCCAATGAGGTCTGACTCCAGTAATGAGTTTGGGGGGGGACTTCAGGTGGAATTAACGAGGTCAATGCAAGGGTGATTTGATTTTTTGATAGGCAAGGGGTTTCCCAGAGCATGCACCTCAAAGATTCAAGGAGAGCTCAGGGGGGTGGTGGTGGTCCCAGAGCCTATACCTCATCAAAGTCACCAAGTGTCAAGTCTTTTCTGTATATCAGGCACTGCTAAGCACTAGGGACACAAGGAAAACAAAGACATAGGCCTTGCTCTCAAAGAATCTACTGGCTAATGTGGGAGATGACATGCACACAACTTTGTATGAACAAGATGTTGACAGCACGAATTGGAGAATGTTGGAGGGAAGGCATTAGGTTAAAGGGGATGGGAAAAGCTTCTTGTAGAAGGTGGGACTTGAGGGAAGCAGGGAAGCCAGAAGGTGGAGATGGAAGAAGGCTACAGGCCAGGAACTGGAGGGGAGGGAGAAAAGTCCAGGTGTGGAGGAAAACCAAGTGAAAATGCTTGAAGTCAGGAGATGGAGACAGCCACAAGGTCAAGATCAATGTCTTTTCATCACAGAGTACACGAAGGGGAATAAAGTATAAGGAGATGAGAAAGGTTATGGAGGGTATTAAAAGACAGAGGATTTTATATTTTGTCCTGGAGGCAATAGGGAGTAGAGGGGTGATAAAGTCACAGTGGATAGAGTTCTGGCCCTGGAATCAGGAAGACTATTTGTGAGTTCAAATCCAGCCCAGGACACTTACCAGCTATGTGACCCTGGGCAAGTCATGTAACCCTCTTTGCCTCAGTTTCTTTATCTGTAAAATGAGTTGCAGAAGGAAATGGCAAACCCCTCCAGTGCCTCTACCAAGAAAACCCCAAATGGGGTCACCAAGAGCTGGACATAACAACAAGAACAATGGAGTCAGACCTAAGAATTTTGAGAAGATCAATTTGACAGATGAGAAGGGTTGAACTGGAATGGGGAGAAACTGGGTGTAAGGAAACCAACCTGCAGGCTTTTGCAAAAGTCTAGGCATGGAGTGATGTGGCCCTGAACTAGGGTGTTGGCAGCATCAGAAGAGATAAGGGGGTATATGTAGAGATGTTACGAAGGTAGAAACAACAGGGCTTGACAACTGGTTGGATCTGGGAGGTGAGAGAGTGAGGAGGTGAGGATGACTTCCTCCTTTGGAGCCTTTGTGATTTGGAGGATGGTAGCGCCTTTGTAGTAGTACCAGGAAAGTTGGGTTAAAGCCAAGATGGTGGAGGGGCAGGAAGCAGGACAGAGAGTTCCCTCAACAGAACTCCTTCAAACAGGTCTAGACAATGCACAGATTCGACCTTATGGGGAAATCAAACAAAAAGTCACAGTGACTCATTTTTCCAGCCTGGGCTAGCATAGAGAGAGAAATGGGTCTGTGAAAGCTAAGGTCAGGGATCTGGCCAGGAGCATGCCAATCAGAGCATTCCAGTGTAGGGAGAGGTTGTGCACCAGGGAAGAGGAGATACCACATTCCTACGGGGGCCCTGGGATAGGAATGTGTGTCATCTGATAGTTTTACAAGGCGTTCTGTGTGGTGCAGACCCTGGGAGCAGAGTGGGGTCTCAATTCCAGCTTCTGACACAATCTGAAACCTGCAAAGGAGTAATGAGAGCAGGAATTCCCCTTTGGTCATTCTGAACCAGCAGAGTTTTCCAGCTGGGAAAGCTGAGTCCAGCTAAGCTGTTGCTTAGATCCAAACCCGGTTCAGGAAATTTCAGAGCTCATACTTTCCCAAGCATGAGGGACTGGGGTGGTGGTGGTGGAGGCACAGCAATCAGACTTTGCTCTGGATTGGGAACACAGGCAATTTGCAGACCCTCAGCTTAAGCTGCCCTTGAGATCCTGGAACATTATAAAACTCAGTATCTCAAGAAAGCAGCAACAGAATCTTCCTTCCAGAAGTTCATCAAAATCAAGTCTGAATTCAAAAAGGAGACTTAAAATGCAAGCAAACAAAAAGTGATTCTATACCATCATTATGAAGACACGGCCACTAAAGACAAACACAGAAGAGAATGACTTCAAGACATCTAGAAGAAAAGCACAGCTTGGGCACAAATTCATTTCAAATTCCTGGAAGAGATAGGGGAAGATTTCTTAAAGGTTTAAAGTTTAGTATGTTTTTTTTTAATAAATGGAGTAACATGAGAGAAAAAAATTGGAGAAGAAATGAGAACTGTAGAACAAAGAATTGAAAAGGGAATTAACAATTTGGCACAAGAGGCATAAAATCTGTCTTAGCAAACTTCCTGAAAGTGTGAATGCACCAGATAGAAGCCAATGACTCCACGAGACAAGAAACATTAAACACAAAATCAAAAGACTGGGAAAAAAGAAAATGTAAGATATATTAGAACAAAAACAGCAGACCTGGAAAACGGATTGAGAAGAAAAGCTCAAACTACTTGAGCATCATAACCTGAAAGCATCTTGATATCTTCTTTCAAGACATCTTAAAAGAAAAACTGCCCAGATCTCCTAGAACCAGAGGACAAAGTAGAAATAGGAAGAGTCTGCTGGTCATCTCCTGAAGGAAACCTCAAAATGAAAACTTCCAGCTCCCAGTGTGTGTGTGTGTGTGTGTGTGTGTGTGTGTGTGTGTGTGTGTGTGTGAGACTTAGCAGACAATTAGATAGCAAGGACCTTGGAATATGATATTCTAAGGCAAAGGCTATATGTTTATAGACATGAATGATTTACCCCACAAAACAGAGGGGAGAGAAGGAACAGACCTTTAATGAAAAAGAGGAGTTCCAAGCATTTCTCATGAAAAGACTGAAGCTTTAGAGAAACTTCAAAGTTCAAACACAGAAGCTGAGAGATGTGGGGAAAAAGTTAAACATGAATAAACAGTCATAAGGGATAAACAGAGATAAACTTACATTCAGATGTGGGAAGATGATACATGTGTCCTTTCTGAACATGATCATTATCAATGATCATAGAAGGAATCTAGAGAGAAGGCCTGGGAGTGATTCTATTATATCTTAATGAACTTAATCGAAGAATAGGGCAATTATCCCATAATTAGGGCACACAAAGGGACATCTATACAAACTAGGAGGGGATGGGGGAGCAACTAACTTAATCCTCACTCTCTTCTGAGCTGGTCTAAAGAGGGAGACATATAATTAGAAACAGAAATAGATTTCACTCAACAGGGGAATAGGGAAAAGGGAGAAGGGGGAATTGGAGGGTAAATTAAAAGAATGATTAGTCCTAAGCAAAACAAACTATAAGGATATATAGAAATATTTGTAGCTTTTTTTCTTTTTTGAGGTGGCAAAGAATTGGAATCTGAAGTTGTGACCATGGCTGAGCAAGTTATGTTATATAAATGTGATGGAATATAATTGTGCTTTAAGAAATGGTGAAGAGATTGGTTTCAGAGAAACTTGAGAAGACTTCTATGAATTGATGCAGAGTGAAATGGACAGAAAGGGGCAGCTAGGTGTGCCACCATAATACATAGTGTGCTGGGCCTTAAGTCAGAAAGACTCATCTTCCTGAATTCAAATCTAGCCTCAGACACTTCTAGCTGTGTGACCCTGGGCAAGTCACTTTACCCTGTCTGTCTCAGTTTCCTCAGCTGTAAAATAATCTGGAGAAGCACATGGCAGACCACTCCAGTATCTTTGCCAAGAAAACACCAAATCAAATTATGAAGAGTTGGACACAACTGAAAACAACTGAACACCTCAACTCCACTGAGATTTCTTCTCCAGAACTTTACATGTTCAACAGTATGGAATTAAACTACTCAGACTCTGTCTCCTTGATGATGCAAAGAGTAGTTCGCAACTTTTTGATACCTTCCAAGGTCAACATTTCCTTGAGCAGCTAAAAGTTTGTAGCTCAGCTTGTAGTTCTTTCCTGGGAATTCATACAATGAAAAATACTTTTCCCATAACACTTTAACCATAGTAGGTGCTTTCTGGTTTCTGGTTGGGTATGCTTGTGCATAGCTCATGAAATGGTTGACCACCAAGCTATGACTCATTTTCACTAGCTCCTTATACAAATGGACTTGAGCCCTGGGTTGCACAGGTATATACAGAACACATACCAAAGATAGATAAGATAATTTTGGGAGGAAGGTACTAATACCTGGAAGTGTGGGGCAATGGATAAAAGGTGGGCTTCCGAATCAGGAAGATTCAAGCCTTGTGTCTGACCTTGGGGAAGTCACTGAACCTATTAGTGCCCTAGTCACTAAGAAGCTTTCATTATCCTAGGATCTTCTCTACAATCCACCTGCCCCACTCTAGGCTTCTTTCTTCTGTGTGTTTGTTGTCTTACCTCCTTAGAATGTAAGCTTCTTGAGGGAAGGGGTTGTGTTTCTTTTTCACGTATATTTATATTTCCAGTGAAGTAGGCAGGAATTAGTTAAGTAGAAACTTCATGGACTTAAGAATGAAGTAGCCAGGAAACAGTTAAGTAATACTTTGTGAAATAAGAAATCAGTGAACGTATCCAAAGCAGAACTTAGAGCCAAATGAATCACTAGAAGCAGCTATGTGACTAAGCCTGCACCCCCATGCCCAACCACGTATTCACTCTCCTGGCTTATTGAAGTCATCACGTTCTCCTGGTTCCTACTTCATGGTTCCCTGAAGATAAAGAATAGATCCCCATACCTGAATGTCAACTAGTAATCAATTAATTATAGAAGGGTAACTACTTATACCTGGATACCGGTTAGTTTTGGTTACAGATTGTTTCTGGATACCAATTTAATTGTAGTTACAGATTACACTTGGATACCAACTTGGATATTGATTATGTTGTTAGAAACCCCAAATGGTATAAAAGACCCTGCATTTCTGGATCAGGCTGCTGCTCCATTCAGATTGGCATATGTGGGACAGACGCCAGCTGGCTAAATTAATTACAATTAAAGCTCCTTAAACTTTGGATTGGACTCTGTGGTCACTTTGTTGATACTCGATATTTCCCTTGCCCATAAAACCAGGACTTAGTATGATGCCTGACCCATACTGAGTTCTTAATGAAGGCTCGTTGCCCTGACAAGTGAATCTACCTTATCTAAAGCACAAGTGAATGTCTGAAGGAGATTGTCTGTACTTGAAGGACTCATTGACAGAAGGAGACTGCACTCCCTCCTTCCTTCCTCCCCCATCTTCACGACCCTTTTTGTGTCTGGAACAGGAGAAGTCATTGTTGTTTGGCCATTTCAGTCCTGTCTGACTCTTCATGACCCCATTTGGGGTTGTCTTGGCAGAGACGCTGGAATGTTTTGCCATTTCCTTCTCCAGCTCATTTTACAGATGAGGAAACTGAGGCAAATGGGATTACATGACTTGCCTAGGGTCATGCAGCTAGTGTCTGAGGCCAGATTTGAACTGATGTCTTCCTGACTCCAGGTCCAGCACTCTATCCACTGCCCCAACCAGCTGCCCTATAGGAGGAGTCATACAACAGGATAGAAGCACCCTCTCTATTCTTTGCACTCATCTCCTTTTTGATTCTCTCTTTCCTTCCATTTGGGACTTTTGGAGAATTGATGGCCACCTCAGTGGACCTCAGAAGAACAAACACCACCAGGGATGCTGAATGAAGCAGGTGGGGACTGGCCAGTCTTACATAGCAGCAACCAGTCAGTCAGATCAATAAGCATTTATTTATTAAGTATTAAGTGCCAGGATAACACACCATTGCAACCTTGAGTCAGCTCAATCCCTGTAGATACTAGAATCCTGTGGCTGGTGAGCCAGGAGCTGGAGTGTGCTGGAGGCAGCTGAAACAGGCCCTTGAGACAGCTGATTGTTAAATTTTCTGTGAAAGAAATTTACAGCTCAGAGCAAACGGATACAGATAGGTCAGGGCTTAATTTCTTGTTTTCTTGTTTGTCTAGATTTAAGAAAGTGGCAGAGAACAATATTAATAATGAAAGTTAAATTTAGAAATGTATTCTGTATACAATCCCCACCCCCTTCCATTGTTAAATATTTACCAGAATACCCCTGATCCAGTGAGCTGGATTTTCCTTTTGTTTCCTCCATTTCCTCTAATTCAATGATCCTGGGCTGGGGGAGGAGAGAAAGCCCCTTCCCTCTTTCCCTTTATGAGTTGGCTGGGAGTATGTTTGGGAAACATGCCCAACAAAAACTGGGGAAGAAGTAGATGTGGCCAAAAGAACTTCTACTGACTGTTGCATTTTAACATATATTTTAAGAAATTTGAGCCTAAATCTAAAACCTTAGGACTGAGTAGTTAATGCATTGATTTTAAACCTTTTTGTCTCAGTACACATTTAAAATGATTGGGAACCCCCTTAAGAGCTTTTGTTTATATGGATTGTATCAATAAATATTTACAGTATTAGGAATTTGAATGGATACAATTTAAAAATATTTAATCCATGAAAATTATAAATTCATTTGTTCAGTCATTTTGAGTCATATCTGATTCTTTGACCCCTTTTTTGGTTTTTTCAAAGATAGTGGAATGGTTTACCATTTCATTCTCCAGCTCATTTTACAGATGAGGAAACTGAGGCAAACAGGAGTAAGTGACTTGCCCAAGGTCACATAGTTACTAAATGTCTGAGGCCAGATTTGAATTCAGATCTTGTTGACTCCAGGGCTGACACTCTATCCACTATGCCACTTAGCTGCCCCATATAAACTCATTACATGTTAATGTGACTAACACATTTTAATGAAAATAACTTTTTTCAAAATAACTGGTTTCAGAAACACAAAACATTAGTGAGAAGAGTGGCAGTGTTTTGTATATTTTTGCAAATCTCCTTTGATGGCTTAATAAAAGATAGCTGAATTCTCATATTTTCTTCAGCATTCAGACTGTTACAATATGTTGTTTTGGGTGGAATATATAAAGAAAATCTGGCCTCACACAGATATGTAGTGGGAAAAGGGAGAAATATTTAACAGGCAAATAATGTCAGCTAGGTGGTGCAGTGGATAGAGCGCTGGACCTGGAGTCAGGAAGACTCATCTTCCTGAGTTCGAATCTGGTCTCAGATACTCAGCTGTGTGACCTTGGGCAAGTCACTTTACCTTATTTGCCTAAATTTCCTCATCTGTAAAATGACCTGAAGAAGGAAATAACAAACCACTCCAGTATCTCTGCCAAGAAAACCCCAATGGGGTCATGAAGATTTGGACAAGACTGAAAAACAACTGACTGCCACCAACAAATAATTATGAACACAGTTTTGACTTCATGAACCCCTTGAAAGGGTCTTTGAGACCCCCAGGGATCCATGGACCATGCTTTGAGAAGCACTGATGCAGTCGATCGAAAATTAGTCTTGAAGCTGAGAAGATCTGTTTTCAAGTCCTTCCTCAGACATATACTGATTCTGTGACTCTGCCTTGGACACCTTACCTTTCCAGGAAAGTCTCTAAGACTCTATATTGCAGAGAACATCTCATTCAGTGGTTCCAAATAGTAGTGAAATCACAGATAAAGTAAAAACCCCTAATATTAAAAACTATGCGATCTATTCAGGCACTCTGGTTGGGCTATGGATTGTTGTAACCATTCTGGAAAGCAATCAGAATTATGCTTTTTTAAAAAAGTGACTAAAGTGGATCTACCATTTGAGCCAGAGATCCCACTGGTAGGCATATATCTTGAGGAGATCACTGGTCAAGGCAAAAGACCTATGCACAAGACACCAAAATATTTCTGGAAGCAAAGAGCAGGAAACAAAATGAATGTTCATTGATTGGGGAAGTGCTAACCAAATTGTGGTACATAAATATAATAGACTATTACTGTCCAATAAGAAATGAAGACTAGAGACACATAGGAAGATTTACATGAACTGATGCAAAGGGGAATATGAAGAGTCAAGAAAACAATGTATATAATAACTATAAAGATGCTAATGGGAAGAACAGCCACAAACCCCAAAACTGAATGCCATGAGATTGTAATGACCACACATTTCCCCAAAAGAGCGATAGGAGAACGAACTTCTCTCCTTTCATTAAAGAGTTGCATCAAGAACACTGTGTGCAAGGTTATGCTTGGTTGAGAGGTTTTGCTAAACTTCTCCCCCCGCTCACCAGACCTCTTTTTTATTCTTTGTCATAAAGGCTGTTTTGGAGAAGGAGGAGCAGGAGAAATGGGTATTTTGGAAAATGAAGGTGATGTAAAAACAAAAGACATGAACACAGATGGATTTTTTTTTAAAGGAAGGAAAACTATGCTATTACAATATAACATAAGGGCTGAGTCAAACTGCAAGTCATACTACAAACGGCATATTTAAAATTCTAGTATTTTAATCTCTAAAATTTGAATTCTAATATTTGTATATCTGAGACCAGAGTAGAAACTGGGATCCAGGGAAGACGCCATTTGGAGATTGGGGAAAGCCAGCTGGTCTCATTCGGTCTCATTCTGGCTGTAGTCAGCCAGAAAGTTACTGATGTGTGCACAAGTATGACAGACAGATGGAGAGAAATTGTTTGAGTAGAGTGCCACCTGGTGGTGAATTCAGAATTTGCTCAGCACAGAACAGTTTAAAATCTCTTGGCTAGGGGTGTGTGTGTGTGTGTGTGTGTGTGTGTGTGTGTGTGTGTGTGTGTGTGTGTATTGGTAGATTATTGGTAAGTGACAACTATGTGAAAAAAGCATCTTTTAAAATAATTGAATTAACAGTTATGTATCAATTTAAGGTTGACAAAATGCTATATTTATAATTCTATCTATATCTTATCTCAGATGATTTTCACAACAACCATAAGACATTGGTACCTTTATTAGATTCACTTTATAGATGAGGAAACTGAGGTAGGTAGAGGTGAAGTGACTTGCCCAGGGTCACACAGCTAGCAAGCCTCTGAGGCCCGATTTGAACTCAGGAAGATGAGTCTTCCTGCCTCTAGGCTGGGCACTCTATGCACCGGGCAGTCAATTAGTCCATAAATATTAATAAGAGCTTACTTATTAATGTCAGGCACTGTGTTTAATGATTCCAGGTAGGTGACCTCACCCATGGAGAGGCATAGAATTCAGGAGTGTCCTGTTTGCACATTGGGATGCCAGGATTGCTGGATCAAAGGCCCATAGAGGGAGCAAAGTGGACTGGACTGGAAAGATACTGAGAAGTCAGGTTGTGAAGGACTCTGATCTTTGATTTAGAATCAGAAGAGACCTCAGAGGTCATCAAGCCTAGACCTCCCATTTTATAGAGGAAGAAGCTGAAGTCTGGAGAAGGTGAGTAACTTGTCTGAGATCACACAGAGTGCTTCAAGCAGGATGGGAACCCAGGGATCCCCAATTCCAAGTGCAGCTCTATTCACTAGACCAGGGATAAATGTAAAGTTCTACCCTTCGGTAAAAAAAAAAAATTTCTTCTTTCCAATTTTTTATGGGCAGAAACTGAGGCATAGTTTTTCCTATGATAACACAGAGCTCTATGATACTAATGTTATTTCTTTATTCAGCATTCTGGTTGTCCCCCTTCCCCCCAATAGATGTGAGTACTTAGGATTTTCTTTAGGTCTTAAAATCAGGTGCTGGTTGGGCAGGGACAAAGCCAGATACAGATCCTGATTCTGCAAGGGGAATCTCTTCTTGCTGTTTAATTTTCTGTACTGTTTAATTCAGGATCTACTCTGATTGTCTAAGATTGACTTGTTCAATGAGCTCCTAAACATGTTGGATTTTCAGAAGGAGTCAAAATTCCAGGGTGGGATGTACCGAAAGTCTTTAGGAGGCTTTTTAGAACTCTGTGTGAGAGGACCCTGGACAGCTCCTTTAGGGGATGTGATGGTGGAGCTGCTGAGCTAATTAAGTGGGGCCAAGTTATAGTATGTTTGATTGTGACCTATCAGACCAATACTAGCTTGGGAGGCTCTATCATGGGTTGGGCACAAATAGTCCATGTGAACATTTGGAGTGGAGATGTCTCCAAATTTGTGCATCTTTTGTTTCTTTTGAGCTACTGCAATTTTTTTTAAGTTTTATTCATTGCTTGATTGCTTGATTGATTGGTTTTGAAGGGGGGGAAAGCAGGGTAATTGGGGTTAGGGAACTTGCTCAAGGTCACATGGCTAGTAAGCATTAAGTGCCTGAAGCTGGATTTTAACTCAGGTCCCCCTATCTCCAGGGCCAGTGCTCTATTCATTGGGCCACCTGGCCACCCTGCAATTCTTTTTTGCTTATAGAACACAGCACCTTTTTTGATGCAGGCAGGACACGCTGGATGGTCCTGTGCCAATGTCTTACATGTCTCATAATTTATCAAGTTCTTCAGAGAGACCATGAGAGTGTCCTTGTATCACTTCTTCTGACTTTCATGTGAGCACCTACATTGTATGAATTCTCCATAAAACAGTCTTTTAGATAAAAACGTTTGGCATTTGAACACGGCCAGCATATCAGAGTTTTGCTCTCTAGAGTAGTTTGAATGCTTGACAGTTCAGTTTGAGTAAAGACCTCAGTGTCTGGTCGCTTATCCTGCCAAGTGAGTTTCAGAATCTTCCTAAGACAATTAAAATGGAAGCTATTCAGTTTCCTGGCATGGCTCTAGTAGACTGCCCAGGTTTCACAGGCATACAACAATGAGGTCAGCACAATGGCTCTGTAGACCTTCAGTTCGGTAGTCGGTCTAATACCTCTTCTCTCCCATACTTTCTTTTGGAGCCTCCCAAACACTGAGCTAGCTCTGGCAATGCTTGAGCCAACCTCATCATTCCTGGAAAGAATACTACCAAGGAAACTGAAATTATCCACAGCACTCAAACCTTCTCCATTTGCTGTAGCTGATGGTTCCATGTATGGATGGTGTGGTACTAGCTGGTGGAGAACCTCTGTTTTCTTGGTATTAATTGTTAGACCAAAATTAATGAAAGCAGCAGATAATCAATTCATACTTTGCTTGACTCTGGGGCCCCAAAGTCTGGCAGAACATTACACCTAAGGAAAACTTTGGGGAGTTCTCTACAAAGGAAGAAAAAGACTTCTAGTCACTATGAGCGGTGAGTTGGATTTTTAAAAATTTAAATTACATTTTATTAAAATTGTTTTTTTATCAAGGTTTTACATCATGATATTTTCCCCTAGTACCTCTTCTCTGCCCCTCCCAACAAGTCATTCCATTTAACAAACAACATTTTTAAAGACAAAAAAAGAGAAAAGGAAGAGAAAAAAAATCAGCATAACTTATGAATACAGTTTTAAAGATCTGAAAATATATGCAATGTACTATGCTTATGGATTTCCTATCTCTACAAAGGTGTGTGGTGGGGATGTCTTTTCATGTCTCATCTTTGGAGCCATTCTAGTTCGGTAACACTTACTTTTTTTTTTTTTGAGGGGGGAAGGCAGGGCAATTGGGGTTAAGTGACTTGTCCGAGGTCACAAGGCTAGTTTTGTGTTAAGTGTCTGAGGCTGGATTTGAACTTGGGTCCTCCTGACTGCAGGGCCGGTGCTCTCTTCACTGCGCCACCTGCAGCTCCAGTATTTACTTTTGAATGTGTGTGTTCTTTCTTTTCGTATTGTTCTAGTCATTTTATACATGGTTTTCTTGGTTCTGCTCACTTCATCCTATATTTATTCCCATGTTCCTTTATATTTATCATGTTTTTTACTTCTTAAAGCAAAGTAATATCCCATTACATTCATGTAGCACAGTGGATCTAGCCGTTCCCCAACTGAGGGGAATCTACTTTGTTTCCATTTTCTTGCTCTCATAAAAAAATGTTGCCATGTTTTGGTAAATGTATGAGGACTTTCTCCTTATCAGTGGCCTCTTTGGGGGTATTACCTTAATAGTAGGATTTCGGGGTTAAAGGGTACAGACATTTTATATTCACTTTACAGAAGCCGAACTCTTTTCCAAAGTGATTGTACTGATTGACAGCTCCGCCAGCAGTGCATTAGTGTGCCTGTCTTCCCATAACCTCCCCAACACTCATCATTCCCATCTCAGCTCTGTCAATTTTCAGGGTGTGGGGTAGGAGGATTTTTTTTTGGAGGGGGAAAGGCAAGGCAATTGGGATTAAGTGACTTGTCCGAGGTCACACAGCTAGTGTTAAGTGTTTGAGGTCACATTTGAACTCGGATCCTCCTGACTCCAGGGTCACTGTACTTCCTAGCTGCCCCAAGAATTTTTAAAAAATAACAACTGTACGTGCTGTATCTTCTCAGTAAATACCAAAAAAAACCCGAATGGAATTCAAGTGGTTATTTGATAATGGGGGGCTCACCAGTGGGGTTCATGGGTATTAGAAATGCCACCAATCCTTCAGGGTTATCTCCTAGAACTCTGAGAGAATGAAGGAGGGGCTCTGGGACCTGAGGCCAGAGGATACCCTGCCCACGAAGGCAGCACACTGTGAATGTTTTCTGTGTGAGGCTTTTAAGGAATAGGATATGATTCTCTTTTAGGGATATTGTTTTTAAAAATTGATTTGTTTATTTACTTTTAGTTTATAAGATTCAGTTCTACAGTCTCTTGAGTTTCAAATTTACTCCCTTCCCTGTCCCCCTACCCCCATGGCGGCATCACGTGTAGGATCTGCAAATACTACTGGAGTAGACAATGGGAAAGAGGAAACAAAACCAAACATGGAAAAGAACAAGAGCATGTGGATGGCTTCGATCTCCATTTAAACTCTGTTCTTTCTTTAAGGGATACTTTTACCAGTAACTTGGATGAAGTGGGAGTCAAGCAAGATCAGAGGTGGCAGCTCTATGTACAGACCCACCTCACTTGTAGGAAATGTAAAGGAGTTGCTATTCCCATTATGGTAGAAGGCTTACAAGTTGTGCACCACCTGGGTAGCTTTTTTCCTGGGTTTAATCCCACTAGATAAGGATTTAGCAGCTGCTGAATTTTCCTTTTAAATGAAGGAGAAACAGATTCTTCCCCTGAATATGCTTTCCTTTTTATTTCTTTTGTGACATTGATCTCCTGGTTCTCTTCTTACTCATCTGACCCCTGGTTCTTCATCCAGGTCACCATGGGGGTCCCTTAGGGTTCTCTCCTGGGCCCTCAAGCTCTCTTTTTTTAACTCAGCAACTCCCATGGACACAATTGTAATCTCTGTGTAGATATATTCATGGAGGAGGGAAGTGGCTGGGCTTAAGTGTGACCCCACTTGACATCCTATAGGCCAGATTTCTGAAGGAGGAAGTCCCTGCCCAACTCACTGAGGCATCCTGTGGCCAGAGAGACGCTGGGAACAAAATAAGGTTAGAAACAATGCCAGGCTATAAAACTATGCATATCCTTTGATCCAGCAATGCTGATGCGATCTGGGATGCTTTTGTTTGTAACCTCAGTTTGTAAAATCTCACTTGTGTTGGGTACCTATGTATATAACATCAGTTTGTAACAAGCCTGTGCAATTAAGCTGTAAAAGTCACACTTTCTCCTAGCCATAAAGGCATTAACTCTGCCTCTCCCCTTCCCCCAGCCTAAAAGTATTTTCCCTGAGCTAGCTAAGTCTGCCTAGATAACAGTACCTATGAATCCTTCAAAAGCATTCTATAAACAAACCCTTAGAGAAATGTATGCCTCCTTTGTTCCAGTGGCCAGCTGCAAACTATGAATCTTTCAATACATTATCAGTAAGGTAACTCCGCACCATTAGACACATACTGAATCCCCAGTTAGCCCAGCTTCCTAACATCCATCATGTCAAAAGGGACTTTGATGGCTAACAGACTGGGCACCTCTCAGTCAGAATTGACCGCTAGCTGACTTAGTGACATTTCAAGCCAAAAACCACACCTCCTGATAGCACCCCCCCCCCAGGGGGATCTCCCAGTGAATTATTGCTAATAAATATGCCTGCGCAATTGATATAAAAAGTGCATGTCCCTTTAAGCACTGACCACTCCTAAACTCCCAAACTCCTTCCTAACTCCACCTTTGCTCACCTAGTTAGCATAATTAGCCTTTGACTGACAGTTTTAGGGTTATAAAAATTTCATCTCTAGCCCCTGCTCTTTGCAGGTTCCCTTAACCTTTTCCTGCCTGCTGCAAAGTGTAAAACTTTATAACTTTACCTTGGATCCCTGCACTTGGCAGGTCCCCCTACTTCTGCCTGCTGCTAAGTCAGCATAACAATAAACTTTGTAACTTTGCCAAAAGACAGCTTGGGTCCTGTTAAATTCTTTCCAGACAAGAACCCTCTAGGGATTCATATGAGATCCCTCAGACACCCAGCACTTCCCAACCTCTTCAATACCACTACTAGGTCTATATCCCAAAGAGATTATAAAAAAGGAAAAAGAACTCACATATGCAAAAAATATTTATGGCATCTCTTTTTGTGGTGGCAAAGAACTGGAAATTGAGGGGATGTCCATTAGCTAGGGAATGACTGAATAAGTTGTGGTACATGCATGAACAGAATACTATCGTGCTATAAGAAATGAGGAGCAGACAGATTTCAGAAAATCCTGGAAAGACTTATATGAACTGATGCTGAGTGAAGTGAGCAGACCCAGGAGAATATTGTACACAGTAACAGCCACAATGTGTCATGACCAACTTTTATAGACTTAGCTCTTCTCAGCAATACAGTGGTCTAAGACAATTCCAAAGGAGCCATGATGGAAAATGCTGTCCATTTACAAAGAAAGAACAATACAGTCTGAATGCAGGCACATTCTTTTCCTGTTGTTTTCTGTTTCATGGGTTTCCCCTTTTGTTTCTTTCTTTTTTTTTTTTTTGCTTTTTGGAGGGCAGTTTGGAGGGCAAGGTCACACGGCTAGTTTTTGTGTTAAGTGTCTGAGGCCGGATTTGAACTCAGGTACTCCTGACTCCAGGGCCGGTGCTCTACTCACTGCGCCACCTAGCTGCCCCGATTATTATTTTTTTTTTTTGGAGGGCAGTTGGGTTAAGTGACTTGCCCAAGGTCACACAGCTAGTTTTTGGGTTAAGTGTCTGAGGCCGGATTTGAACTCAGGTCCTTCTGACTCCAAGGCCGG